>CM076578.1:1025449991-1026070176 GCA_034641835.2 Pinus albicaulis
ACCAGGCAACTGGCACTTAGCAAACACAAATTCATAGGGGAAAACCAGGGCAACTTGGACTCTATGAATTCCTTATTCTTGTTCTACTGTTCTCACATAATTTCAATACAGGCACTCTCCACCAACAACTGACTTGAGGACAAGTCACATCTTAAACAAGGGGGAGACTTGCATCAGATCTTTAGCTGGAAAGTTGAAGTATAGAAGGAACTTGTATTGTCAACAGAGGGACCTGAAATAAGAAATCATTACAGAGGGACCTGAAAGACCTGCCAATGTCAAAACAACATGTGCATATTTTGTAAGCAGTGCAGAGGGACCTGAAACAAAGAATCATTACAGAGGGACCTGACTAACAATTCAAGAACCAGAGCATGAAGAACAAGGAGCAGCAATAAAGTTTAATTTTTGATCCATCTACAACATCTGATCAATTGATTTCATCCCACTTGTACAGACATCATCCAGGGGAGTATATGTATAGTCATTTTGTGCTTGAAAATTCAAATTTTTCTTAGAAATTTTTAGTTTTTGTTAAGTCGAAATTAGTACCTGAGGATATTCATTATCATTTTATATCCTATATTCCCTATACATACCCTATAACCCTTATACATCATATTCCATTTCATTTCCATACATATTCATTTCATTAACCCCTAAGTATTTTTCTTTAAGAGCTTAAAAGACCAAACTGGGACAACTTTTCAACCTGCACATACAACTCAAGCATTATTAATGGTGATAATTTTAAATATGACCCAAGATGGTCATTTTAAAATTATAAAGATATGCTATATAATCCAAACAAAACTCATGCGCTATATGGAAATCAAAGTAAATATATACCATATCAAATTATATACCATAGTCCAAATGGTGTGCATGCGCCATAGTCATATATATATATATCATAACCCAAAGCGCATATGATATAATGGTATAAAACATATGGTATATGATATAAGTGAAGGCATATGGTATAAACTTAGGAAAGGGCGCATATGATATAAGGAATGGTGGACGGCCGCGCGCAAACTATATGGCACGACTGTGCATATAAGTATTGCGGCGGGGTATTGTCAAATGGTAATTGCATACACACTCATTGCAATACAAACAATGCCTGAATATCATTGCACGCATGAGGAGCACACAACGGTGGCAATAATGTTATGCGCATACCATTCAAAATAAAACAATGATTTGGCCATCCTCATGACACAGTCGGGTGACTGGTCAAACAGGACGGCCATACCAACCATGCACTGTAACACCAATGAACGAGAGGCGCACAGTACACCCATGAAACGGTCATGAATCGACCGAGTTCTTGATTTTTTAAACCTCAGTCCTCATTGCCAAATAGCTCAGAGAGATGGTGTTTGGAGCTGCAAACTAGTGAAAAGAAGGGTGAAGCGAGTTTGGGCGGATTTAAGAAGGAAAATCATCCCGGTTTTAACGATCAGTGATCACCGATTTTTGGGATTCAATCAGGTAATGGGATAATTGTTTAAGCTCGGAAAATAGTGGAAGTATACGTTGTGAACTATCTGTTATTAATGGTTATGTTACTCTGCTCTTGCCACCAGTCAATTGAACGGTTGAACAGGGATTTGGAGCGCCGGATATTCCTCAAGCGCTCGTTGACAACAGGTAATGCCGAAACCATAGCACTAAATCAGTTGATTCACTGCGTAAATCATGGCATAAACTACTAGTGAATCGTGCAGCATTTAAATATGAATTCATTGCATGAATAACACGTTAGGGCCTGGCATTATATGTGGAGTTTTAACGAGGTGCCGTGTTCATAACGAAGTCTATGAACAGAGGAGGCATCGAAATATGATTGTTATGGCGTGTTTATGCCGCATGGCGGTATTTGTTGTGCGCGCTGATTCCATTAACATTTCAACAAACAGTCAATCCCTAACGTATCATATGCATGAAAACGCCATATGTCTCTGTTATAAACCCTTGCTGCCTGCGCGTTTTTGTTTTTGTTTTAACCGAAACAGGGGATTGAAGTTTCTAAGGGCCGAACGAGCCATGCCATGTGCGATTTTTTTGATTACCAAAGGGAGTTCGATTGCCGAGCCATTTAAAACTCAATTTAAATGCGCTGTGTTTTTTTTATCATTTGTGTTTTGAGGCCGAGAGCCATATGCATGCGCTGTAGTCAAAACACTCCTTATTTGTACATACACAGTGAACTTATGGTTTGATTTTGGCAACAGTATAAGGCGATGAGCATACATGGAACATTGTTTGCATATGTCTTTTGTTTTCAAGAACAGAGATTAGCATATTGATAGGGGTATACAGGTGTTTGCTTGTTTGAACAGGGAACTAAAATAGTGCTGCTGCAGAGAAAAGAGTAAACAGAGGTTAAGAAAATCAGAGTTAAATTGTTGAGAGGAGGAAGGTAAGCTTCTTTGCTTTAAAAATTTCGTTTTGAAAACGAACAATAGTTATATTTTTATTGTCAAGATGAAATTAGTAATAGCAGAGGCATTCATTCATTGGTTTTCAGAAACAATGTCAGTCAGAGTAGAGCCAAAATTTCAGATAGAGAGCTGGGGGAAGGAAACTATAGAAAAACTTTACCAAGCAGGGATGATAAACTTTTTACAAAAATTTGATGGCCACTCTGAACAGATAACCAGGGACTTTATAAATAACTTCAGTCAAGACCAGACACGGGTAGGAGATGTCATTATTCCTGTAACCCATGAATATCTTTCCCAAGCTTTAGATCTACCCATGATAGGTGAGAAATATTACAAAGGCCTGCACTTCAAGGAGAAAGCTTGGACTTTCTTTCTTGAGAAGAACCGGAAAGGGACTTTTGATAGAAAAAAAGGGATACCCAGGGAATGGTTCAATGAACCATGGGGTGAGTTGGTTTTGGTCATCCAGAAGTTTTTGACTTGTGATAGAGGATATAGCGTTGCCCACTTGTATCATGTCAGACTTCTACAGCATATTAAGGGAGAGGATAGGATTAACTTGCCTTACTTCCTATATAGGAGCCTTTTGAGAATGATTGAAATAGTAAAACATGAACACAGGCCTAAAGCGGGACATATTTACCATCAAGGATTGATCAAAATCCTAGTTGAGTATCAGGTGAGGTCACAGGGCATAGTATGGAGAGAATTCATGTCTAAAAATCAGTTCATTGAACAGATTAAGGAAGTACAGGATAAAACAGAGCAGGAAAACAGAGGATTGATGAACTCACCCTTGTATCCCAGAACAAGAGCTAAACATCAAAATAACATGGCCATGCAGGAAAATAAAACATCTGTTATGTCTATTCCTAGAAGATTTAGGAATAAAAGTCCCATTGACTTAGACAAGAAAGAAGAAACATATTCCCCAAGACAACAAGAAGAAAATGACATTGCACAAGAAGTATTTGAGAGGGATTCTTCATATGATGATGCAGCAGCAGCATCACTAATGAAAACAAAACAAGATTTTGAAAAAGAAATCAATCTTGGAAGAATCAGGGACTTAACTGACCAATTGGAAATTAGCAAAATCTTGGAGAAACAATTAAAAGAGGAAAACAAGGCAAATAAGAAAGATAATGCTAAATTGGTTAAGGAAAATGAAAAATTAAAAGAAGAATTGGGGAGACTGAAACGGAAAAATGATCTACTTTCTAAGCAAGCATTTAAGTGGTTAAAGGAAAAGAATATGCGGCAGGCAAAGTATGAAAAACAGAAGGTAAAAGCAGCTTTGTTCAGGGAAAGACATGACACAGGTTTGTATTGTTTGGCCAGGGCAGCACAACAGGAAGCATCTACAGGTACAACATCTACTACAGAGAGAAGAAGGTCAAAGATGAATAAGCAAGCATGGGGACATGCTTGATGATAAGCAAGGGAGAGATGTTGGGCCTTAGTTTTGGTCTTATTTTTGCTCAAAGAAACTTACTAATCCATCTATTTCCCATCCATTTTCCCTTCATTTATTCCATTTTGATGTATATTTGATATCCATTCAGGTATTTAATTTTAATTTTTCAATTTCTAAAGTTTTTATGAAAGTTTGGTTTTTAGTGCAAAATTGGCAGATTCAGAAATTCCCGTAATAGCTCTATGGTTGATGTGGTTTCAGGACACTTGGGCATGAATTGAATGCATGGATGGACAGCTTGGCAACTAGGACTAAGCCATCTATGCTTAGTTCGAACAGAACAAGCTTTATTAGGCCCATTTGGTGCTAGTCAATCATGACTAGTCATTCAGAAATCCCATAGAAATAGGGCAGTTTTGAGATTCTATGGGATTGGTCATATTTCTTGGGATAAGAGTAATGAATTCGACTTAGATAGGTGGATGAGAATAGATGGGTTTGTTTGAGTGAATATAGATCAGTTTGTTTCATGAGACTTCTTATTTAAAGCCAAAACTTTGATGGCTTATGTATTAACTTATTATACTTTTATGCTGTGACACCTTTGGATTGAGGAGCTAATTTGAAGACTTGTGTTATTATTATTTTGCTGTTCAATGCTATGGATGTGTAACTGAATTTAAGCTTTTGAGATCACCTCTCAAGTGTGCAAGGCAAGGGTGGAGGGCCCCCATTCCAAGCTAAGTACACTTCCTTGTTAACTAGTTTTATTTCCTTGTAATCTGGTTATTGTAGAACTGGTTTTTCAAAGCTTTATTTCAGATTGCTTTATGGTTCATGCATAGTGATTGATTTCATTAGTTCATAGCTTATTCATCACTTTATCAAGTTGGAAAAACAGGTGTTCAAGTTGAGCATCCCTTCTACTAAAATGATGAATTAAAACTAGTTTCCTTTGTTTGTATGCAAGTAGTTTCTTATTGAGATTTTGATATTGAGATGAATGAATTATGATGGAATATCTTATGTGTCTCTTAAGTTAAGAGTTTCTTTCATTAATAATTTATCCATCTTAAGTTCTTGGTTTTAATCTCTGATTCATTAAGTGGTAATTGAGGTGAAAGTGGACTTCTTGAGTCAAGAACCATTTCAATATTCTTCCTCTTTTTAAACTAATTGAATTAGAATTATAAGATGTATTACTTTCAGCTTTTGAATAACTTATCTTTCAAGGTTTGATTACATCTGATCTTCACATATAGTGAACTTGCCTCAAAGCATAAACAACCCGGATTGATAAGAAATAATTGTGTTAATTTAGGTACATAAATTAGCTCAACAACCACGGAGGTCAAAAATAACCATACAGGCAATCCAATAGTTAAACCAGGCAGGGACAACATTGCCATATAAGGAGCACCAACATTCCCAAAAATAGGAAAAGGACCAGGATTCCATTCGAAAGAGATTCTTGGTTTAGTGAACTCCAAAAATGTTGCCATCAGAAACATCTTTACAACAACACCCTAAGGAAACTAACTTTAACCAGGAATGTTTCGTGGGAAGTTAATTTTTTAAGACATTGAAACGAAACTCTGCCATTTCATATTTTAAGAGTCAAGAAATAGGAAAAAGGTGACTCTATCACTTTCAGGTTGGAAACGAGCATGAAAGGAAAATTGCTCGATGATCTTTTCAAATTTATGGAGTCAGTAAAGATCAAAAATGATTTCTCAGGTAGTTTAGGTAAAAGGGTGTACCAGGTTCCTATGAACTGCCATATACACCTTGGTTATAAACTGAAAGAAGAATCAACCAAGAACTTGACATACGTGTAGGTAGTCTCCCCGAATGCTATGTTCAATGTATCAGGGTTACAAGGCAGCAGACTCGGCTTCCTACAGATAAAAGGATTGCAACCTAGAGGGGTCTCCCTTTATATACTCGATGGTATGGGGAGAGAAAGTCCGTACTAGTGTTGTTTGAAGCCAAATGGCGAGCGACAACTGCTAGGCTTAAAGACGTTGGAACACATCTCTAACTTAGACCACTAAATTTTTTGTTAAGTTTCAATGTTGCCTTAGATTAATTGAAATAAATTTTAAGTTGATCTTGTATTTACGTTTCAATTCCAAGGTCCTACCGAATGTCGAATCTCACAAATCCCTGAATGCAAGCTACATGCCATAAAATTCCATTTCGTTCAATGAAGAGCTATCTACAAGAGATTTAGAGGTTTCAAGTGATAGCTACAATAAATCATGTGAAAAAATCCACTACAATGCTTGATGCAAACTAATGAAAAATGAGAAATCTCTCCTAGAATGCCAAATACTAGCTATGAGAAAGATTGTCCAATTTCATGATGCAAACAAAAATGCAAACAAAATATGTTTTTTGCCTTTTTCAATATAATAGAGCAAATGCACTAAATAACATGAAAAATGAATCTTCACACTAATTCGAGAATGCAAATGCAAGATTCAAAACAAAATGACTTCAATCAACTAGAAGGCAAACAAATCAAAGACTCAAACCAATATCACAATCTCCCAATAGAAGGAAGACTGTCAAAACAGATCCACACAAGAAATGTAAACTAGGCTTGGAGCAATAGGAAGCAAAACTGAATGAAAGATACAAGACTCACTCAAGGCTCATTTCACCAATAGCAATCACTCAAAATGTATCCAGGGGGCTGAACGCAATGAAGAAAATGATGAGGGTGACCGCAAAACAAGAGACCTATACTCCTATGGGAGGCTCAGAAGAATCAAAGCACTGGAAATCTCTAAAGCTATGATGCTAAAAGAAAAGGACAAACAACCGAAAGAAGTCTAATCACAGTCACCAACAAACCAAGAGCATTCAAACCAAGCAAAGAAAACACCCAGAGACACCAGGATGGAAAAAAAGCTCCAAAATAGGGCAAACCCTAGCACTTATAGAAATTGGTGCGATTGTATGGCTGTAATATGCACCAAACAGGGGATGGCACGAGTGATAAACTGGAAACAAGTGCCAGTTGGTGTGACTATCAGGCTGGAACCCGCACCAATCAATCCAACCTTGGAAAGATGGAAAATTTGGAAAAACAAAGTTCAAATTGATCCTCTAGGGCTGAATAGGGGTCTTAGACTCAACACAGATAATTAGAAAAGCAAGCTCAGCAAGAAAATACTAGGAATATGACCTAAAGGATGAAATAAAAACTCACACTGATCCCCAACGGAGTCGCTAATTTGCTGAAGAGGTAAATCCCCTCTGCGGACAGAGGCGATCCCACTAGCCCTGGAGTGGGTCTAGCAATAAACAAAACATGTTATGATATCAATTCCTAGTTACAAAAGACAAAGCTACGATGGATAGCATACCTCAAGTCCTACGTTGTTTTTTTCGAAGGAGAAGTGCTACTTCTCATTCATAGCTTGACAGATCACAATCCTTTCACTCACCACGCCCAGACACCTGTACACATGTAGAGAAAAGTGACGACATACAATGTACTAATTCAAACATGTAAATATCAATAACTCAGAAAATATTCAATCAAGTTTCATTACATAAATAAGAAATACAACAATGGAACCGATAACATAGTCGAGCATATATTAAAATATGAAAGAAAGATTACAACCGAGTTTCGATGTCACGCTCTTCCTTCGGCAGGGCTTCCAACGGAGCGTGTCTCACAAAGCTTGTTGGGAATTTAGATGAGGCTCTCTCTCTTACGGGGTTCTCCTTAGCTTTGCTCTCAATATTCACTCATCTATAGTTTTCTTCCCAAATTTTCAGCTAGGTTGCAAATAGAGAGGGCAGGTTTTTATAGAGGGAGAAGGAGAGGTTAGGATCCCTATAATCATGGGGAAGAGTCCTATCTCTTAGGAAGGTTCCATAAGAGGTGGAAAACCACTTCCTAATCAGGGAGATCCGGAGCCAAACAGTCCAACCTCTTTTTGATGATTCATTCTGAACTTTTTAGAATCAAACTTCTGCCTTTTATTAAAAAAAAAAACATTCCCAAATAGGATTGGCGCGAGAAATACACAGGGACAGAGCACTAGGTGGCACAGGCTTAGTGTAAATTTCCTTGATTGGTGCGAGTGATGAACTGGCTGAGCGCGCCAATGCCTAAACATATGTTTTTAGTGATTTTCCGAGGAAATTTTTCTTTTCCTTATGTAGAAGGATGGCATCAAGGTATTTTCAGGACATTTTACTATTCACAGGTCACAAGAATAGTCCTCCAATATACGGGATGAGGGATTGCAGGGATGGTGAAATTTGTTTTGTAACACATTGGTACAGAAGATCAGTGAATATTAGTCAAAGTGTCCAAATTCCTTCCTCTAGAAACCAGAACAAAATATATCAAAATTTTGAAGAAATTTGCTGATATTTTTTCATGGTCTTATAGTGAGTTGAAGACTTATGATAAGAGCATAATGGAGCAAAAGACCCATTTGAAAACATATGCAAAGCTTGTAGCACAAAAAATCAGACACATCAATTCCATGTTGCTTCCAATCATTGAGAAAGAAATCAAAAAATTATGGGAAGCAAAGATTATTTTGCCTTTCAGATTTTCTAATTGGGTAGCTAATATAGTCCTATTTCAAAAAAAGAAGGGAGAAATAAGGATTTGTGTTGATTTTCGCAACCTGAACCGGTGCTCCTTGAAAGATAATTATACACTGCCCAAGATAGATTATATCTTATAGAAGGTTGTAGGATCCAAAATATTGTCAATGATTGATGGCTTTTCATGCTATAATCATATTTCAGTTAACAAGTAATATAGAGAAAAGACAATATTTACCACACCCTCGGGCACATTCATGTACAACAAAATGCCATTTGGTTTGATGAACGCAGGTGAAACCTTTCAAAGGTAAATGGATATTGCCTTTGTGGGAGAAAATGATAGATTTGTGGTCATCTATTTGGATGACATCAAAGTATATTCAAAATCTAATGAAGACCACTTGAAACATTTGAAGCAAGTTTTTGACAAATGTAGAAAGTTTGGTTTGTCCTTAAACCCCAAAAAGTCATCTTTTGTTGTCCAAGAAGGTAATTTATTGGGACATATTGTAACAGAAAGTGGCATATTTATTGATCCTGGAAGAGTAGAAGCTATTCATAACATTGGTTTGCCAAGAAATAAGAAGGAATTTTAGTCATTTTTAGGGAAAATCAATTTTCTGAGGCATTTTGTTCCTAACTTTGCAGAACTGATCAAACATATAAATGTTTTGCTGAAAAAAGATGTAGAATTTAAGTGGTGAGATGAAGCAAAGAATTCCTTTTCAGTAATTAAGTCCTCCTTTACTGAAGCACAAGTTTTGAATAGTCCTGACTTTCAAAAGGAAATTTTTTTTTTTCATATGCTTAAGAAGAAACAATTGCAGCTGCCTTATTACAGAAGAATAAGGATGGTTTGGAGCAGTCAATTTCATTTTTCAGACGTGCTTTAAGGGATGTTTACTTAAATTATAATGTGACTAAAAAACAAGCATATGCACTAGTTAAGGCTTTGAATTATTTTCAAGTTTATGTGCTGCATTCAAAAATAATTTCTTTTAAAGATGTGTTGTTGCAGCTAGATACAGATGGAAGGAGAGGAAGATGGCTGACCAATATTTTGGAATTTGATGTTAAAATCAAACCAACTAAATTGATAAAGGTTCAGGGTTTGGCTCGCCTGATGGCTGAATATAACTACAGAGCTTTAAATATGAATGTAGAGGTAGTTGAAGGAGAAGATGGAGTAGGTATTGTTAATTATCCTGAAATTCTTATTTCATATTTGTACAAGTATATAGTTTACTGCTTGTTAAATTTCAACTGTCCACCTGAAATGGAGAAGTCTAAAAGGAGAGATTTAAATTGAGAGCTATAGAGTATTTCATTTTGGAAGACCAAATTTATTGGAAGGATCTTGTTGGAGTCTTGTTAAGATGTGTAGATGAAGCAAAATCCCAGGAGATTATGATAGAGATACATACAGGAGTGTGTGGGGGGAATTTATATTGGAGAGCCACTGCAAACAAAATCTTAAGAGCTGGCTATTATTGGCCAATTATGTTCTCTGATGTCTTTTGTAAAGTTATGAGCTATGTCTAATGTTAGAAATTTGCTGGTAAACAAAAATTGCTACCATTGCCTCTCATTCCTATTTCAACAGATGTTCCTTTCCAACAGTGGGGGCTAGACTTCATCGGTGAAATTCATCCACCTTAATCAAGACAACATAGATAGATTCTCATAGCTACAGACTCTTTCACTAAATGGATTGAAGTTGTACCAACTAGGAATGCTACTGATATGGTAATTATAAAATTTTTGTTGGAAAATATTATGTCAGGATTTGGTTGTCCACAGAAACTAGTAACTAATAATGAAATGGACTTTAAGTATGCTAAGATGTACAGCTTTTGTCAACAATATGGGATTGAATTGACTCATTCCATGCCTTATTACCCTCAAGTTAATAGATTGGACGATTCATCCAATAAAAATTTGGTAAGGATTATTAAGAAAATGTTGTCTGAAAATAAGAGGAATTGGGACACTCAGCTGATACATGCTCTGTGGGTAGATAGAGTAAGTGGTAAAAAATCAATTGGCATGTCTCCATTTCATCTTGTATATGGTACATATGATGTAATTCCGTTGCAATTAGCTCTTCCTGTGATGAAGTTACTACAAGATGAAGTTTATAATGAAAAACCAGTTCAATAGAGAATGCTACAGTTGATAGAGGCACACTAAATCAGAGAATCATTACTAGAAAAAGTTTAGAAGTATCAAGCTAAAGTCAAATCTATTTTTGATAAAAGAGAAATTTAGTAGTTGTTTCAGGAGAATGATTTGGTGATGCGTTGGGATGCTAGGAGAGAAGACCATTGAGAGCATGGTAAGTACGATAGTCGGTGGTTTGGGCCATTTAGAATTGCTGAAGTTCTGGAAATGAAAAATTTTCTACTCAAACATTTGGATGATGATCCGCTGACTGGAGGCCCAGTTAATGGTCATTTTCTTAAAAGGTTATTTATTTATTAAAGTCAATTGAGTCACTCCATTGTAAATATTTGGTGTGATGTGTCAATAAAATCCATGCCCAATGGTACTTATGTCTATATATATGACCAGTATTGAGTCCAGTATGTCAATGGTCAATCCTAGTCTCTATTTTTAAGAAGTCTTCTAAGTTTCAAGAGTTTTTGAGGCACTGAGTCTACAGTCCTTGAAGCCTCACAAGGAGGAATTCATCCCCAACAAGATCCATTCTTAGCACTAAAAATTTTAAATGGTGTAATTGCCATTGTGTCACTATTCTCAAATTTTTATTGTGTCTTAGTCCATGTCCAAAGTTTGAGTAATTTCCAATAAAATTTAAAAAAGAGTCCCAACATAAAGGTATTTTTAAGTGAATAGGTGTCATAGTGTTTTAGAGTCCTAAAATAAGTTAAAATATTTTTTTTGTCTTATTTTAGTGTTGAAGGTTAGTTGATGTTTGGGTAATAAAATTACATTCGTCTAGTCTAGAATAATAGCTACTTTTGTTGCAAATTTATGGTCAAAACAGTAAAGGAAAACTATTTCTCAGAAATTGAAGTCATATATTCCACATAGTGAAAAGAACAACTATTTCACTGATATTTTGGTTATCTCAGAAAAGAGGCTACGAGTAAACATATAATCTGTTTTCGAAGTAGGAAAATTAAGGCTTCGGGCAACCAAAGTTCTTTAAAATCAAAGCGCAGCCAGAAGGAAACATCTTAACCAATAGAGTGGAAGATCCGGAGAAGAGAAGAAGAAAATATTTGAAGGAGGCTGGTAGGGAAATAGACTAAGGGATGAAGCAATGGAGAAGAACCGCATGAAAAAGGAACAGATGGCCATGATCTAATCGCAAATCCAAAGGGGAGCAGACTGATGCATGAGATTAAAGTGCACATGGAGTGACTTTGTACAATGAAATTCTTAAAGTTTATTGTTAAGTCAAATCGCATGGTATGTTAATTGATTTGTGATGCGATGAGGCGAAGAGAAAACAAGGAAGACCATCATATCTGGGTGCAGATCAACGGTGGAGATTAAAGCATATATGAAGTGATTTTGCAAATCGCAATTTTTAAAGTTTATCGTTAAAGTGATCACATGGTATGTTAAGCGATTTGTGATGTGATGAGGTGAGGGGAACATGTCGTCATAGTGAACCAATGCAATTTCGTAAATTACAGAGTTTAAGGTTTAGTCGTTATTAGTGTAGATTTAAACTTGTGGGCAGACGATTTGTGATTGCTTCCTATTGGTCAATTGGTTCTGGGGCCCTGTAACTACAATTCTGCATGTATGCATATTGTTTGGGAGTAATTGCGATTTTTTCTTAAGTTCCTATAAAGTGATCATTTTTTATTGCATGCATATGTATGTTTATAAACCTTCCGATGCATGATCTGTGATCGGTCCCATTTCTCTACCATGTCACCTCTTCTCTAATACTTCTGATGCACAATCTTCGATCGGTCTCACTTCTTCACCACATCACCACCCCCACTCGCTTATCATTTATTCCACTCCATGTCTCCTCTATCAATTTAACCTGTTTCAAAGGATTTTCTTTGTAATTTCTCATAAAATGAAACTCCATCATTCTATCCAAAAGTTTCAAGTTTTCCGCCATTACAAAGGGTTTTCAACCAAAAAAAGAGAAAGGAACAATGGAACAACGACATAATTTATATCAAACAGTTTTCTACCACTACTCTCAGTACCAACACATTTTGAGCAGACACCGAGCAACATTCAAGGAACAACCACACACCATTTTCACTATTGTTTTCACTTTGTGTGGAGTTGGTTGCACTAGAACAGAAGAGGAGTCTTCCCATAAAACTACCACATCATACAAACCACTTCAAACTATTAGCCTTAATGTTGTTATTTTCATTATGTCATAACAGTTTGTATTAAATTTTTAGATAAGCCTCACCTCTTGCACGAGGTTTTAATGAATTTTGAAACAGATTTACCTTTTACTGTGGAAGATGAAAATATCATATTTTTTGTATATATGCAAAACTAATATGAAGTTAGGGTTGGTTTGGAATAAACCAAATTGAGGTATTGGGATCTGGTAATGACTTCCTCTTCTGTGACACATCCACCCATGGAAATATCTTTAGCAATTTTGGGAATGAATGATTTCGTAAACGATTAAGTCAATAGATTATCGGGGATCTCAAATTTTATGAGGTGGAGACGACGTCGCCATAAGTGAATGCGAACTTAAATGTGAGTAGTAGTTGATTGCTTCAACAAGGTGAGGATATGGTGTTAGTCTCATATTGGACAAGTAGTTGGAAATGAGTGAGGAAAACCATAGCCAAAGAATTGAAATCAAAGAAAATTCCTCGAGGGATCTCAGTATACCACTTGGCTACACTATCGATCAAAGTGTGCTGGAAAATATGAAGGCGAATAGAATCGTCAACCCAAGAATTTGAAGAGCACCATAAGTGGTACATCATAAGGTGGGTTTGAGGGTCTTCCCTAGACATGCTTTCAAATTTAGGACAATATCTCAGGATTTTGGTCGTAATTGATAGCCAATGCAACCGATGTTGGATGGTGTCATTTGTAAGCTTTGACACATTTGAAAATTCCAACATGGAAAAAAACAGAAAGGGAGGATGATGAGGAGAAAAATATCAGGGGTTCCAACCTAGTTGATATGGATTTTTCTCCCAATAGGGCGGGTTTTGTCCTAAATACACATATTTCCCCCATTACTAGTAAGGAACTTGCTACATCGACTGTTGAATATAGGGACATTTCTAGGCTTGTTGATAAATCTCTTGTGGTATTTGAGGTTGCAGACCTTGCTAGAAATAGGGTCCAGAGTGAGGCCCTTACTGGACATGAGGTCCAGATTTTGGTCCCTACTGAACATGGGGTCCATTCTATGGTCCTTGATAAACGTAGGGTCTAACCTGAGGTCCCAATTGGGCCTGTTGGTACTGAAGAATCTGTTGATATTGAGCACTAGACTGAGGCCCAGGCTGGGTTTGTTCGTAATGACCATGACGAAGTGGCTATTGTTGAGCACTAGATTGACCCAGTGGGATAATAAGAATAATTTGTGTAAGGAACAAACTAAGGGTTAGTCACAATAGCACCTGTAGGAAGCTGGGGTTTTTGTACATATTGCTGAGAGCGCTTGGTCAAGGAACATACTAATATTGTACGTTCAGCTGCTGAGCATACTTATGAGGGATGTTAGGTTGTTGAAAATATTAATATGGTGCATTCGGTTGTTGAAGGGGCTGCTGAACCTGAGAATACTGAGTGTGGGGTTGGTGAAAGTCTAAAGTAGCTAAAGTAGGTTGACCACCCAAAGGAATGATGCCTATGACATAGTTCATCTATTATGAAGACCATGCCCCACTTAGAACAGCATTAGGTTGTCTCACCCCAGGAATAGGTCTAGAATTCAGTGGCCCCCCACCCGAAAGGGTAAGTACATAAAGAGGATTAGACTACCGCCCAGGCACAGGCGAAACTATATATTTTTTTCTCAATGGTGGAACTACAGTAATCATATATGGAGAAAATGGGGTATAATATCCTATCAAAATAGTCATTTGACCAATAGTGACTGTAGGTCGAACAACAGGTTGCGACACATCGAACACATTAAAAATGAATGGGCCGGAATACAAGGGAATACTTGTTGACCAAACGAGATCTAGAAATAAAGATGTAGCGTCTAAAGCTACAGAAATAAGATTCCTTAAGGAGGTATACCCTTGGGGAAGTGGAGATACAACCTGACTAAAGGATATCTTAGTCCCACTACCTAAATCATGAGATGTGGAACCAAAAATTTCACTTTCAAAGGGAAATATGGAGGAAGAAGCTTCCGGGATATAAGTGACAGTGTTTTCTTGTAGAGTACTATGAGGACCACTCACGAATTGGACATCATCAGCATTGGATTCCATTTCTTCAAGAAATAATTGATGGAAAATAGAGTGAGATGCTACTTGAGAAGCAGAAAAGGGGCCTCTGAGTTGATCAAAAGCACTATAAGCTTGTTGGGGTGAGACCATGATTGGATCAAAGAGTATATTTTCAGGAAATATCATAAATTGTGTAGATGGTTCAAGGCTTTCTGGCTCAAATTATTCTGATGTCATCTAAGGAGAATCGTCATGCAGCAGACGAGACGAGATGGGTTGTATACTAATGAAAATCCTGAGTTAGACACTTTAAGCTTCAAGGGGTCCAAATGGAAACTAAGGGACCTCAAGAGGAGGTTCTTGAGATCCGTCAGAGGGGGGACGAGTCAATTCAATGATTCAACCATGACGACAAGCAATATCAAAGAAGGAAGAGGTGAGAATATCAAAAATCAACAATTTACCAAGCAATAATGAGGCTGGAGAACTGCTCGAGGAAGATGTTTTCGTGGGAAGTTAATTTTAGAGTTAACAAAAAATAAATAAAAAAGGGTACACTAGGCATAAAGGTTTACCAAGTTTTCGTGAACTATTATATACACCTTGGTGATAAATGATATAAAAAATGACCAAGGACTTCATGCACTATAGTCGATCTCCCCAAATGTTATGTTCGGTGTATCACGTTTACAAGGAGAGCGACTCGGTTACTTATGGTAGGCTTGCAAGCTAATGGTGTCTCCCCAAATATACATGATGGTACGTGGGAGTGCAGTCCATAGTAGTCTTGGCTATTGTGTAATCCTTGGATGAGAGCACCCCAAATATACTTATCATACATCAATATACTATCATACATGGGATGGGATATCAATCGCAGGCCTTAATTCATACCATTAGCAATAACTCCTACGTTTTACAATGTCAGAACACGTCTGTAGCCTAGACCACTAAATCTTCTCATTAGTTCCAAATGCTCCTTAAGGTAAATTAGGTAAGTTTTAATGTTGATCTTGAGTTAAGTTTTGGTTTTTTTGTTCAAAATCCATGTCACCTTAATCATATGATGCAAGCTAAATGAAAAAATAAAGACTTTCCATTTCGATGAAGTCTAAATTATTTAGGGAAGAGATGCAAAAAAAAGTGCAATAAAATGAAGCAAAAAATGGTGCCCCCCAAACTATTTTAAAACTATGAGATGCAATTCTTTCGAATCGAATTCATTTTTTCCCAAAAATGAAACTTATTGAAAAATGAAAACGGTTCTCTTTTCCACTAAGATGCACAAAATGCTATTTTTTTTCTTTTTTCTTTGAAATGCAATCAAAAGTAAAATGAACGAAACTAATGAAGAAGCGCAAAAACAACACTTTTCACTTTTCTTTCAATCAAATGGAAATCAAAATCACTTTAAAAAATGAATGAATGAAATGCTCTTCACTCCCTTTTTAAAAACGATAAAAACAAGGAAAATCAAAAACTAAAATGAAAATCACTTTCAATTTCTTTTTAATTTGGAAAAAAGGCACACTCTTCTAGACTCGTAAATCAAACAATTTGTGATCCTATGTTTGACACTAAGTTTAAGGTAAGATCATAAATGCAATGATGACTAGTGGATATGGAAAATTACTTCACACCAAGTTAGAAGAAATGTGACAAAAGGTGTTTGAAATGGTGAAAAATCTCCCAACTTTCAAACAAGTCAAAGAGAGGAAAACACTCGCTCAAAGAAGAGAAGTAAATCAAACACACAGGAAGGACGTCACTGACACTCTAGAGACATTCTTCAGGGGCTAGGACACACTTGAAAAACAAGGGGAAACCCTAATTTTTTCTAGGTCTAAGATCAATTATTATGTGATAAGAAGAAGGGTGTTGAAAGACAAATCATCGTGGCTATACTATATAGAACAGCGCTACCAGCGCAACTATGCAAATAGAAAATGAAATGGTGACTAAAAACAAGGAAAAACAAAAAGGAGTTTCACACAAAAACCAGGCTTGACACAATGAAATTACTATCAAACCCTACACAAACTAACAAATACCCAAGAAAGGTTAGATTTCAATGATCGTTCAAACTGATCCAAGATCAGTCCAAGAAAGGAAGGCTAAGAGACCAAGCTCCCCAGCGGAGTCACCAATTCTGTTGTCAAGATAAATCCTCTCTACGGACAGATGCATTCTCTCTCACCCTACAATGGTTATAGAAACTTGAGATACTTTATAATGCAATGATTTCTTAACTAATATTCAAAATGCGACAAGAAAAGATATATGAGTGATTTTTTCCCAATGCTATGCTCGAATCCGTTGATGATGACCTTGATCCATGATCCTTTTAGGCCCACATATTGCTACTGTTAGCACACAGATACCTACATATGATCAAGAGGCAACAACAAACGTAATCTAATACATAACAATCATAAACATTATCTATCTAGTAGATCAAGGAGTAATAATATATTTGCATAAATGACTAGAAAAATATAGAAATCAAACATCTAATGTTTTATTGATAAATATGAAAGGAAGAGCTTACAACCTAGGCCTTGATGTTGGAGGCCTCCTTTTTTGAAAATCTAAGTCCTTCACTGAAGCTCTAAAGCATTCCTTCTCCCAAAAAAACTTAGGCATTATCATAGTGTGAGAATTTAAAGGGAATGGGAGCTCAAACTAGCCCAATAATGAACAACCAGTAGTGGAAGGATGGGGACCAATTTATAGGAAGGGAGAAGAGGTTGGGAGCCCATGAAAGGAGGAGGAAGGTCCACTTTCTAAGGGATAAACCCCCATGGATGAGATAAAAGCTCTAAAATCATATATCTTGACTATATCACCACTGTTTAACAAACAACTTGCTGCCTTAGAACTTCTATAGGTTGAAGCTTCTCCTCCATTTGAGGAAACACTACCAGAAAGGGATCAACGTAGTTTTCCAATAAATAAGAGCCCTAGAAATGCTAAGCTAGAACTGCCAATCTGACATTAGCATGATCATGGAACTAGGAAACACGTTGAATGAGGAAACTAGGATTTTGGCCAAGTTTCTTCAATATTATTCCAAGGCAGTTTTCTTCGAGTCTTTAGGGGATGTCTTAGCATATTTCTTCATGGTGGAAACATTGCACATGGTCTGTCACGAGGAATTTAAGGATCAAGGATAGGAAATGAACATGGTGAAAAATTAATCTGTAACACCTCTACTGAAGTCTATACTGCATGATTGACATATAAAATACATTAGTCTCATACATAAAATACAATTTTTATTTAATTAAATGAAACATGTATTTATAAATATGGAAACATAAATTTCAATTAAAAAAAAAACAATAGTGTGCTCAAAACACAATCATGCACTGGAATTTGTGCGCTTTCAACTATAAATGCATTGATATCTGTGCACACATAATTATGATGCACCACTATTGGTTCAAAATTTTAACTTTTAATAGCAGTGCAGAAAAATTGTGCACCGATGTGCATGGATAACCTTTTAGTACCGGTATTGAATGTTCAGGTTATCAAACACATTGAGCTATGGCTATATTTTTAAATATTAACTTTGTGATTCGTTTAGTAATTATAAATGCACCGAACGTGTCACACTGACATACAATCTATCGCATCGTTGTTGGTGTGTTTTAGTTTACAAAACACACCACAATAATGGCAATGTGTTATGTTGACACACCGTATTGCAGTGTATCTTGTAAATTTACAGGGTGAAAAGCTATCAGTGTGAGCCTAACGTACCAAACGCACTACAAAGTGAAAAAATATGAAAAAAATATTAATTTAGCTTAATTTATAATTATAATCCACTAAATAATTAAATTAAAAATAAACAAAGATATTACCTATACATTTTGTTGTTGGGGAGGCATTGTGGACACGTAATAGAGAAAAAAAAATTACGATGGTTTGAAAATTTTTAAAACTCAACAATGAGCATAGTATATAAGGATAGTGAGAAAGAGAAGCATCGACGCCAGGATGCTTTCATGTGGCAAAGTGGCACTAATGATTTAGAGGTCTCCCACACCATATATTATAAAAATGGAAATTATGGTTGGGAGGGTTTTTTATTTAACCCTCCTCCAATGAATTTATCCAAATGCACTAGTGATGGATATATCCAAAAGAACAACATTTTTTTAAAATTAAAAAATATTGCAGTGATTTTCTTGAGATGCCCCTGTACGTTTCTCTATAGATGCTTCACCGGTGCTGCGTTTTTCCTATAACACAGCTCTTTTTTTAGAATTTAAAAACCGGCTAGAAATGCTCTTTAGAATATGCCCATGGGTTTTTTGTTAAGCTTACCGCATCAGGACTTCGTTGGAAAATAACACCGCATTTCTCTGAAATTTAAAACTATAGCGTTGCTCCTTACTAGTATGCTCCAGGATTTTTTACTATGTGAAGGGAACTGATTCTATCGACTATTGAAGCATCGATTATTGATCGTATTTAGTTCACTGTGTTTTTATTTTATTTTATATAAAATAAAATAAAAATAAAAATAAAAATAAATAAATAAATAAATAAATAAAATAAAATAAAATAAAATAAAATAAAAAATTGACGACGCACCTTTCTATTTGTAGAATCGGTGCTTTATGGATAGTAAAGAACCATTGCATTTGTAGAATTTAGATGCACTGTTAAAAAAAACATCCGCCCTCCCACCTCCCCTAGTGACCCCCACTACAAACGTATGTTTGGGCTATTTTTATAGGGGCTTCCACAAACCCTTCTCTAGAAGGTCTTTTTCTTGTAGTGGATGTTTATAACATAATTGGAGAAGAGGGGACAAATATATTGATCCATTTTACATTTAATAATGTTGGAATTGATGATGATGACGACTAGCTAGATGATGTTTTTGATAAACCTCTAATTGAGAAGGAAACAAATTCTCTTTATGAAGGCTCCAAAACAAGTCTTCTCTTTTTTATTTAGCTACTCGTGAACTTAAAGGTTATGAATGTTTTTTAGACACTTTTGTCACAAAGCTCCTAAGGTATGTAATATATTTTTTGTACTAAACACTTGTGTCACACAACTTCTAAGTTATGTAATATATTTTGTGACATTTAGTACATGATGATAAAGGTTTTTTTTTCTTCTATATTCATTATTAAGATCATATGTAAAATTTGGATGGAATATGTACAATTTATACTATTTACATTAAGTAGTATTGTTTTGTTAATTATGTTGTAGATTGTTAGGTGAATTCTTATTACCATCATCAAATGTTTTACCTTTCATATACCGAGATTTACATGCCATTATGAAAGATATTGGAATGGACTATCAATCTATTCATGCATGTCCTGATGATCATATTTTTTATTATCTAGAACATGTTTTGAAAGAATAATTCCCAAAATTTCAAAGTAGTAGATATCGAATCGATCAAAAAACAAAAAATGTTCTTCGCAAGGTTCTTTGTCATATTCCCATAATTACATGTTTGTAACGATTGTTTAGGTGAAAAATCATAACAAAATTTATGGATTACCATGAAAATAATAGAAGTAAAGATGGTTATATTTGAATTCCTACAGATGGATCTCCATTTAAGAATCCAGAGGAATTATGGCCACATTTTAAACGATTTGTCTTTAAATGCGAAATTTTGAAAAGTTTTTTGGTCTATTTTTGGATTTAATTTTTCTAGAATTTGGCAAGGATTCATTGGAAGCACAAGTTTGATCTGTGAAATTTTTACACTTGAATTTCCCCACGGGATTTTTAGGGTGTTCAATTCAAATATGTAGTAAAAAAACCAATTTAAACAACACAAATCAATATTTCACCACAAATATTTTCATTGGATTCTGACCAAAAATCCACCGAAAACTCCAAAAATTCCCACTTAAATACAACTACCATTTTAAATATTAACCTCGTAATACGAGGATTTAATTGACAACTAACAATTTCAATCCATTTGGAGAGCTCAGATATATTTACTCAGTATGGCATGTTTTTTTTATCAACATTAACATTCCTCCATGGATGTCAATAAAGAGGGAGCACATAAAGTTTTTAATGAATGTTCCAGGTATTTGTTTAGAATAAATTTTTTCAACACAATAACATCTCATTTTTCTTTTTTGTTACATAAATATGTCGTATATGTTTGTTATTTTTCTATTTACTGATATATGTAGTAATTATGTATTGTATGTTCAATCGATTACGTAGGTACCCCATCAAAAATGTGAATGTATATATTGAACCTCTTATTGACAAGTTCCTAGATTTATGGAAGGGAATCACTATGTATGATATCTCTAGACCAATATGTGCACATAGAGAACTTCAATTCCATGCAATGCTTGTATGGAAAATTCACAATTCCCTAGGGCTAACACACTTTTGTGGTATGTCATAATGTTACAATTCACGTTAATAATTATTTGTTTTATGAATTTCATCTCATACATCGTTTTTAAATAAATATTTAAAAATAATTGGTATATAATTTAATCCATCTCTTGCAGGTCATCAGACAGAGGGTAAATTTTCATGTTGTGTTTGTGGTCCAAAGATGAAATCTCATCTTTCTAGAAGATTAGGAAAGGAGGTGTTTTATGAGTATAGGCATTATTTGTATATGTGAACTTGAAGGTTTATGATAAAGTTTTCAAGCGCAATATTTAGGTTTTCTACGCAATTATGTCAATTACATGAACAAATAAAATATAATTTTTATCTCAGTTTTGTAGAAATAAAAAAGATAACAATACCATAACGACGAACCCAAGACAACAAATGATAAAGGAGTTCACCCCTCTTGAGCTACATCTCCTGGTCCAGCTTCCAATGTTGCGCCTCTTTGGTTATGCTAAAAAATATGTGTTTACATCAATCTACAATGCTCACAATGCAAAAATATGGCCACCAATGGCTCAAGAACAATAAAAAAACCCTAGTTGGGCTCTTTATACACTCAAAAATGTCAAAAATTGACTGAGTTATCCTCTAGATAAGTTTTCTTGCTAATTTCCATCCAAATTGAACCCACCTGCTATCCATCCTACAAATTCCTCTTTTTTCAGCCATGTGGGGAAAAACATTTTCCCCGCATCAACGAGATTCGCGTTGGTTTGGGTGCAATTTTTTTAACCATTAAATTTTCTATGACCCCCACGAACCGATAAAAAAGGGCCACGTTGTGAAGTTTAAACCGTTGATCTTGGGGTCATTTGAAACCTGATTTTTAAGGTGGTTCGGTTGATAAACCATGGTAGAGTTATATATGCATGCCAAGTCCTTTAACTAAACCTCGCTTGTGAACTAGAGTTGGTGGAAGACCATGGTTTGGTTTGACAAGCATTGAACTTCGCATTGAAACATTTGAACCAAACCTCGACATATAAGTTAACCACTAAGAGTTTTAAACTATGGTGGTTGCAACATTGTGGTAAGTATTGTGACCTTCATATTTGATTGTCAAACCAAACCCACAAAAAAATTAAACCATAACTCCTGTGAACTATGGTTGCTCTGTGCCAATATTTAAATTGTAACTCCGATTTGGCATTGTAATATAACATAAGGTTTAGGGCATATAATTTAAGGTTTTCAATGTAATATTTCATGTTGGGGTCAGGGTTAACCCTGCGCCCATGGCTTCCTACCACATCTCGTGGCTTGGGTGGACTGTGGACAATGGGTTAACCCCGGCCCCAACCCCTAATACACAACTCGATAAAGTTTAAATACACAGTGTGACCTATGGTTTGTAAGTACTACTGGTGGCACAGTGGTGGAGCACTGCGCTACCATCCCGAAGGTCTATTGTTCGAATCCTGTAAGATGAGGCCATGTGGTTGGCACTGATTGGCCAACATGGCTCTCCCTCATTGCAACAACACATCGAACCTTCTAACCAATAGAACTTCACCAACCCATATCTAATCATAACAAGAAACTTGTCAACCAACGACCGGCTCATAAGAATATAGTAAACTTTCTAGTCAAATTCCTAGTTAGCGTATGGACTGCTGACTGGGTATCCCTGCAAATTTTTTTTAAAATTTTAGTTGTTTTCCAAATCAACCAAAACATGATATCAGGAGAATAAGATATCAGTTTTAAGTGAAATCAGTTCAACTAGATTTAGGGTGACGAGATCTTCATTTTTGTGCTGGTTTCAAGCCATTTTGAGCACTTTGAATTTTGAGCATTTTATTAATCCATTGGATCATTCCTCCCCACTGGAAAATTTTTGACCCCAAAAGATCAATTTATGTTAACAAACAGATGAGGGTACAATTCCCTCACCCTTCTAATCTCAATCCATTTTGATTTTCTTGGATTTTTTTCCTTTGAGCCCAACATACAGGTATTCCACATTCCCTCATTTTTATGTCCTTGTTTTTCTATCAAAGATGATATCTTGCTACAATTTTACAAGATATTTAGAAAATAAATCTACCTTTGAAGGAATTTTAACATTCCATTGTCGATCTTCAATAAAAGGAAACTTAGAAAATTTCAAGTTCACTTCACCTTGAACACTATCATCATAATGATGCTCAGCATGTCTATCCTTGTACTTGGCTTGACTCTTTACCAAATGTGATTTCCATCTCCATGCATCATCCTTCTTCAAAGTCAAAACATTATGAAACCCACAAGAAGATGTTTTTGAAGTAATGTACTCTTTGTAAAATATATTTTGCATTTTCTTTTGGACCCCTGTATTCTTTAACATTGGCATCTTGTTCATACCATTGTTCAACAATGATGCATCATGTTGCAATTGACATTCATATTGTTTTCCTATTTTAGGAGGCACCATGCTAGAATCTTGAAACATATTATCATATGGATTAGAAACCTCAATGACATCATATTTAAAACTTGATTCATATCCTTGAATGGCTTTATATTCCTAAACATATTTGTGCTTGAACATTAACAATGAAAATTTCTGACTAGAATTAACAATCCTCTTCATTTGTCTAGCATTCACAAAAGATAAATTCAATTTATTGACATTCACTCTAAAAATGTACTCAATACCATTTTTTAACAAATGAAATTTATTCTCATAGTGATGAAAAATGGCTTTCCTATCATATAGATATGGGCTTCCCAAAACAATACCACATATATCAAGGAAAACTACATCAAGTTATACCTCATTGATGAAGTTTGCAGTAATGGAAAATTTTAATTTGCATTTTCTAGTTACTTGCAACTTTTCATTCTCACATACCCAACCTGAAGGATAAGGTTAGAATGACGAATGGTTTCCAAATTCAAATTCTTCGCAATACCTTCTGAAATGAGGTTTTCCTATGAACCACTATCAAATAGTTTATCTATCTTGGTATGTTTTGAAATAACTCTAATGTGGAAAAGCACTATTCTTGTTTTTTCATATTGAGTTTAATTGTGAATATTTGAAGAACCATTACTTACAATGCCCATACCTTTCAATCCCATGGCTGTGATATTTTTCTCATCCCCAGAATATGATATTAAATATTGGTGTATGGTTGTAGCAACCTTCTCTTTCTCCTTGTTTTTAAAATTTTTGGTTCTCATCTCAGGATGAAGTTTTCAACAATGATTCTCACCATGGCCCTCTTTGGAAGAGTGTGTGCATGTGAGTTTTTATTTCTCCATGTTGATGGAAAAATTATTCTATTCTTTTCCTTTGAACTTACCCTTTCCTTTGTCTCTAGACTCAAATGAGTTCTCACGTGTTTCATCAGACACATTATTCCTTCTTTCTTATGGATGTGTTTCTTGTCCAAAAACTTCATCTAAATTTATAGGGTTAAACATGATGATAGTGTCTCAAATAGCTATGTAAAACTCCAATGTATTTTAGTAAAGTGCCTTGAGAAGATAAATCTACACCCAATATCAATGTTCTCCTTCTAAGCTCTTAAGTATAAATTTTCACACTTTGACCCTTTAATTGCCTAAATTTTTTCCAATCCATTATAATTTTATGCATGTACGCTAAAGGATAAAATTTTCTTATTAATGAAACAAAAAAATAATTCCAAGAGGATAAAACCTTACCATGTTTCTTCATGTCCTCTTAAGTCTTGGCTTCCCACCAAATAAGTGTTTCACTTTCCAACCTTAATGAAGCAAGTTAAATCTTGGTCTCATCATCCTTGATCCTTTGCATACTGCAATACACTTCAATTTGATGAAACCAATTATCTAATTTCTCAAAATTTACCTCTCCATTATACATAGGCAATTCAAACTTTATGTCAAGTTTCAAGAATGGAGTTTTACCATGTCCCTTTGGATAATGTTGAAGTGCTTGTGAAGGGGTTGTTGTAGAAGATGATGATGGTGAAGAGGGAGGTGAAGATAAAGGTGGATTTACAGGTGGTTTGTCACCATTACCTACATTCCATTTTGGAGACTTGAATCAATTTCCTCCATTTCCTTTTGCAGGCTTAGCTCCATATCCCTTTGGAGGATTGGAGCTCTCACCTTGTTGCAACCTTGAATTCCTATCCTCATAGAGAACTTTCACCATCTCACACATGTCAAATAATTCTTTCCTAAAAGCCTTATCACATTTAGTAAGATTATCAAGCTCTCCTTTATGTGTCATGACTAGTGAGGCTTTTTGTGAAACTTGAGGTGAAACTTGTTGTGGAGATTATGGAAAACATGCTCTCCTTGAACTAGCTCGAGGAATTTCTCCCACAAGTTTTCCTTCTCCTCTTTTGAGATTCAAACTTGAAAACATCGAAAACAATTGCAGCAAAATTAAACCCTAAAAAAAAAAAAAACCAAAGAACCTAAGCTATGATACCAAATTTATCTGTACATGTGAACTTGAAGGTTTATGATAAAGTTTTCAAGTGAAATTTTTAGGCTTTCTGTGAAATTATTCCAATCACATTAACACGTAAAAGATGTTTTTTATCTCCTTTTTGCAGAAATAAAAGAGTCAAAAGTACCATAACAGAAAACACGAGACATCAAATGATGGATTTCACCACTCCTGGGCTACATCGCCTGGTCTAGCTTCCAATGTTGGGCCTCTTTGATTATGCTAAGAAACAAGTGTTTACATCAATTTTTAATGCTTAGAATGCAAAAATATTGTCACCAATGTCTCCAGAACAACCAAAAACCCCTATTTGTGCTCTTTTTGCACTCAAAAATGTCAAAAATTTACTGCGTTATGCTCTAGAGAAGTTTTCTTCCCAATAGTCCTCCAAATTGCACCCACCTGCTATCCATCCTACAAATTCCACATTTTTTGGCCATGTGGGGTGAAAATTTTTCCCTGTAATGGTGATATTTGTGCCTATTCAAATGCAAATTGTCGAACTATTAAATTTCCTATGACCCCCAAGAACAAATAAAAAAGGGCCACGTTGTGAAGTTTAAACAATTGATCTCAGCGACATTTGAACCACTCTTGCCAAGGTTGAACTCGGGTTTGAAGGTGGTTTGGTTAATAAACTGTGATAGTGTTCTATATACATGCCGATTCCTTTAACTAAACCCTGCCTGCGAACTAGAGTTGGTGGTAGACCATGGTTTGGTTTGAAAATTGTTGAACTTTGCACTGAAAAATTTCAACCTAACACTAACATATAAGTTAACTGCTGAAAGTTTTAAAATATAGTGGTTACAACATTGTGGTAATTTTTATTACCGTCAGAGTTTAAATGCCAAAATGAACACAAAATAAACTTAAACCATAACTCCCGTGAACTATGTTTTCTCCATGTCAATATCTAAACTATAACTTTGGTTTGACGTTGTAATATAACATAAGGTTTACAACATATAATAGAATTTTTTCAATGTAATATTTGGTGTTGGGGGCGAGGTTAACCCCACACCCCTTATTTCCTGCCACGTATCATGAGTTGGGTCAATCATGGGCCAAGGGTTAACCCTAGTCTCGACCTCCAATGCAAAACTCGGTAAAGTTTAAATACATAATGTGACCTATGGCTTGTAAGCACTACTGGTGGCACAATGGTGGAGCACTGCGCTGCCAACCTAGAGGTCTACTATACGAATCCTATGGAGATATTTTTCCCTATTTACCAAAGTTTACACCTATAAGAGAAGGCCATGTGGCTACCATTGATTGGTCCATGTAGCTCTCCCTCATTGCATCAACACATCGAACCTTCCAACCGATATCCAATCATAACGAGACACTTGTCAACCAATGACTAGTCCATAAGAATACAGTCAATTATCCAGTCAAATTTACTGTATGGAATACTGGCTGGGCATCCCTACAACCCAAAATTTTAAAATTTTAGTTGTTTTCCAAATTGGTCAGAATGTGATATCGGAAGCATACTATATCGGCTTTGAGTGAAACAAATTGTGTTGGATTCAAGGTGATGATATCTTCGTTTTGGTGCTAGTTTCAAGCACTTTGAATTTTGAGCCTTTTATTAATCCACTAGATCAAGGCACTTCCTCTCTAAGCCTCCATAGATCTTGAAGTAATGAAAAAGCATCATTTCAATGAGAAAGAAAAGGCTAGATTAAAACCATGGAGAATGACACCTCATCTATGGAAATTGAAATATAATAGAATTAATTGTCAATGTATGGATTGATAAATCCTTTATGTATCATACATGAAATATTTGGAATATTGTATATTTTTATTGCATTTTTTTCATTATACTTATTGATAAGAATTGTTGTAATATATTTAATTATTCTTCACCTTGAAGGTCTTGATCATAAAGACAGTAATAATGGGGTGCTTCCACGAGGAATGAAAAGTTATCCCGTAAAATTTAGTAGGCTCCACTATGATGAGCACATTTAAATTGTTCATTTATTTGATACAATTGACATCAGGAAGAATGTAATAGAAATATTATGTTGAATCTTAGATGGAAGTAGTGAAAAAATAAAAAATTGTCAAGATTTGTAATAACATTAAGGAAACCAATCATGTAACGCAAAGTGTGATGAATTTAAATAGAAATTGAGACCAAAATATAATCACCCTTCCATGGTTATTGACAACACAGCAAAGCAAGGATGTAAAAGAGGTCATTAAAAAAATTAAATTTCCCACTGGATTTTCTTCAAACATAAAGAGTATCGTAACAAAGAATGGTGAATTGGGTGGGGTAAAAACTCATGATTGGCATAAATTTATTAAGTTATTTATTTTGGTGTATATATTTGTATATTGGTGAAACATATTGTTAGTGTTTTTTTATACTAATTTAGGAATAAATAATGATTCATTTTTTTTTTTACAATATGTTTAACCCGTATCTCTCCAAAACAAATTTGACAACAATGTCAAACAATTAATATGTCAACTTGGAAAATGAATGAGGCAAGTGGTGATTTATATACAAATTGTAATTTAACTTATTCAATTTGTCGCATGACTTATATTTTACTACACGTGTTTTACATGTAATTGTACTTATATATACTATTTTGTTGAAACATGTGGTTTGCTCACATCAATATTAGATGGTTGTCATCTAAAGAAATAGATAAAGAAGAAATAAAGTATTGAAGGAGACAAATTCCTCGTCTAATGTGTGAAATGAAAAATTATCTACCTCCGATATTTTTTAATGCATAAAAACACTACCTCATACACCTAGTTGAGGAAATTAAAAAATGTGGGCATGTACACATAAGATCAATTTGGATGGTTGAGAGGAACTTAAAATCATTGAAGACTTTGGTTAGACAAAGAGAATGCCATAAGTGCTCTGTGTTAGAGGGATATATGTTATATACAACCATTGTTTATTTTACTTAATATATTACTAAATTTGTTTCAAGTATTAATGTGAATTTCATTTGGATGTCAACTCCATAATTTTTTTTTTGAAGGGGAGCACCTATTCGGGAAAGGTAGAATAAGGAAAGTTACATGTAAGCAGATGGTCATGGAGATTTATAAAACATTTGAAAAAAAAAATATGTACATCCTGATTATTTAGTTTTTAGTATTCTTGCATAATCCATTATTATGAAGGTATATCATGGTAACACATTATATGTGAATTGTTTTATTTTAATACATCTAGAAGATAGTGGGATGTAAGATATTTATACATTGCAAACAATCTTGATTTGATGAAGGCATGGATTGAATGATGTAAAAAATATAACTATGGTAACTTATAATGGGATGGTGTCGCTACATTGGTCGAAAATGTTGAATGTGGAAGAGATACCAATCTTACAAAGAGGGAAATTGATTTTAGCAAATGGTTTAAAAGATAAACATGTAAGTATATCCACCCATACTATTTAGTTTCTTTGAATATCATATTGATTTATATAGTGTGTTATTTTGTTTATTTATATGATTTCTAAGTATTAATATGTTTTTCAATTTACAATGAATTTTTTATGTGCTTGATATATTGTAGTTGAAACGCTAAAAGGCTATGTGGTGCAATGGACGCAAATTTCACACCAAAAATTTGGATGAAAAGATGGAAATTTTTTATAGTGGGATTATTGTAGTATCTTAGGTTACTAATGTTTCTTATATATGTGAAAAACTTCGAAATTATTTGAAAATAACTACCATGGGTCTTTGGAAGATATACTTGAGTGTGAATATATATCCTTCAAAACTAAGTTTTGATGGACATCAAATGGTACATGCTATGAATGAATGAACATGATCATGATAGAATTTTTATTGAGCACGATAATGGATTCGACATGGTTAATATAATGAATATTGAGCCAATATCAAAGCCATGTGTTCTTCCAAGCCAATGTGAAAAGATATTTTATTTAGAGGTTATAGCTAGAGGAGGTTGGTCATTTGTTGTTAGATATGATCCAATAGGAAGGCTTGTAAAGTATAATGTAGCAAAAGAAGATGATTTTGAAGAAGAATATGTAGAGGAGAAGTTAGTTCATGCATCAAATGAAGATGTCGAATAAGTTCAAGATGGCGTTAGTCAAGACAATTTTTTGGATGAATGTGATATCGATAATTTACTTTCAAATGAATAAATTGAAGAAGTCAAACCAAATGTAGGAGAAAATGTTCCTCATGATGATATGATTGGAAATGACAGCATTGATGATCATGATTTTGATATGGCCAATAATTTCAACACAAATTTTAAATTGGATGATACAGATGTTAACTTGGATGAAGAATAAGATTAGTGATATTGAAATGTTGAAATATACAAGGTATGAGTTTATATGTTTTTACTTGATTTGTACTCTTTTATTTACATTATTTTTTTTATTTATTAGTTTTTAGTTATGCTTGATTCTTACTATCCTACTTTCAAATATTTTATAGTAGATAAATTTGGTATTTGGGAATTGACAGTGATGTGAGGGGGTGGGACATATGAGCTTCCACCTTCATGTGGTTGGCCTTGTTCAGTAGATAATATATTATTATTGAAATGAAGAGAATCTCATTCATATTTACACCATAAACTTCAATTTGTCAAGTACTCCTTGTTAAAGCACCTTAATTTTCTATTGAGAGGTCATGGGTTTAATTCTCTCCATGATATTGGGGATAGGTAAATTTTCAATTCACTTAACATTTACTAATCAATGGAAATAATTCCTTCATTAATTGACCCCACAGATAGGGGGTTCTGAAGAGGGCCAACGTTGAAATTTTTTCAGTTTATGCTTTTATGCATTGAGATTTGACATGGTTAGAGTAGATGCATGCATTGGAAATATGGTAAGGTTTGGAGACTCAAATATGAATCACACGAAGAATTTGACAATCAAATAACAAAATTATAACATAAATGTTAGGATCAATTTATTTATAATTTTTATTATCCTTATCATGGTATGTATTTATCCCCGAGGGTTAGATAAATTGGTTTAGTAACCTTCATTTAAAGAAGCCTTATATTCTATTGAGAGGTCACAGGTTGAATTCTCTCCATGCTCTTGGGGTAAGTGTTACACATAATTTTTTCACCATGACAACTGACTGTTAGAATGGATCTTTCGCCATCCAATTCATCTGTTCCAAAGCACTCCCTTGCAAGTCAACAACTTAATCCCCTTGACTAAAGTGGTAATTCAAGGTTATAAGGAAAAAAACTTGCTTTTTTGTGACTTGCATGCTTTCCTAGCCATTTTTATGCATGCACAGTTCCTACCATTGGTACCCATGCAGAACTGCATTTTGTTTTCCATTTTAGACCGTGGACATGACTAAAAAAAAAGTAAAAATAAAAATTTAATTCTAGAAGCCTTGTTGGGAAAATATATCCCAACGAAAAGCTTCAAGGTCATATCTATTCGAGCCTGGCCCCTCCCATCATGAATCTAATTCCCATTATTTAAGGAAACCTAATCCCACCTCATCCTTTTGATATGGATCTGAAACTTCCTCTTCCTATCCTATAAATCAACTATAGGCTAGAGGGTTAAGGGAGGTTGGTGAAGGTAGACTTATGCTGGTGAAATTAGGCTTGAGAGCTTATCATACAAGGAAAGGGCTGTATACTTATGGGAGGAGCTTCACTTCATCAAGAAAAAGGTTGTGAGACTCTTCCATATTTCTGAATTAATACAATTGAGCTATTTTTCTCACTACATTGTTTTATGGATTTGATGAATGGTTTATGTTATTTCTATTTTGTCCTTTAAAATGATGCTAGTTATTAATCTCAATGATAATTAGCTTGATTTATTGAATTATCTATGTTGCATATGACTTTTATCCTTTTGTTTCTATGTGTGCATGTATGTTTCAAGAATTGAAGAGATGCATCGAGGCATAGCAAGGATCTTCATCAAGTATATCGTAATAAGGTATGGATTCCATTCCCTCTCTATTTTAGATTTATGATTCAATAAAAGATAGGCTCACGGAAAGAGTAGTTTGATTATCTACTTGTTACTAGGTTTTGTTTCAAATTTAGGGAGATTTCTCTTGTCCGCAAGACGGATTAGTCCAATAAAAAATATTTGAGACAATACCAGGGAGTGTCCTATTCTCTTCCTTTTCCCTGGTTTTGATTTTCGATCCATTTTTTATAGCCTGATCTAAGTCTTGACAAGATAGTGACTTTTTACATTTTTTTATTTGTTTTCCTAAATTTTATTTTTTTCTGTAAGTTTTCTCGTTCTGTGACATGGTTTTTGTTTAGCAACAGAGTGAAAATATGTGTGATTTTACTTTAGAAACAGAGCGCGTGTGCACTAAACTTAACTATTCACCTACACACATCTTGGGATTTTTTGAAAAAAACAAATTTTCCTCTAATCAAAGTCTGAATTTTGGTTTTTGTTTTTTTTTTTACACTTTCCTTGACCTTAATTAACATTTTTAAGTTTTTTTGAATGTCATAGAGAAGTATTATTGATAATTACTCATTTTCACAAATTTGGGTAGGGTTTCATCTGCTTGCTTGTTGATTTATCAAAAAAGAGATTGGTTTTTGTTAGATTGTTGTCTCCCTGTATTTTTTCTTGCAAACATACCAGGTTCAGTGATTAATTTTCTTATTTGTAAAAGATGTTTTAGTTTATTGAAAGTAGGGTTTCTCAAAGTTTAGCGTTTTTGTGATATTGTCTTCCTTTGCTGAATTCAAAACAAAACCATTTCTTTTTTAGTAATCAAATTGGTCATAGATACATTGTAGACTTCATTGATTTAGTGACATTAAATAGAATAAATTCATTTTGAAGCTTTCATTGATTTCTCCATGATTTTTGAAAGAATTATGAGTGATTTCTTGTAAAAGGACATTTTATGGTTGTTTGACTTGTTGAGTGAACTGAAATTTTGATTTAATTTCTTCATTTGAGTTTTTTAAAGGTGAAATTGGAATGTTATGGAAAATAATGTTATTGGAATTTTAGTGTTTTCATTTTATTTGAAAATAAAAGGTAATCTTACTATCTCATAATTCGATTGCAGTAGATTTTTGAGTCAGGTCATAATATCATTAGTTTCACATCCATAACCTATTGAGTAAACAACAACTTAAAAACACAGAGTTAATAAAATTGACTAGAATTTTTACATTTTTAGGGCTCTTTCCACCTACATAGATTAGGTTGTAGGGCTTTGTAATAGGGAAGTGAGTTAACTTTCCAAAGCTATAAACAAACAATATAATCTTGTGGTAGGGAGTAAATCGATTTATGGCATTTTTTTCTCTTGGAAGCTCCTCTTACAATGGAGTCAAGCACGAGATCATATCAGACCCATTGGAGTGATCAATCCCACTTCATTGGTTACGGTAAAGTGCTTTTCATGTTTTAAAAATTATGTTGAATGGTACTTGGGAGTCACTTGGAATTAAACCTAAGATTACACATGTGGAGGAACTTTAAAGGTGATTGAGATTTGTTACTATGGCCTTGTGTATAAGTACAATCTGCAATTGTCCCCCCAGGTTGAATTGTTATAGGTGGTAACCTTAGAGACCATAATATTAGGGCGATTCCACGAGGTGACGATGGAGGGGAAGTCTCTTTTGTAACTAGAACATAGTTGACTAGACTCACTTTGACCATTTTGGAGGATAATATTAACTCTAGATAGCATAAATGGAGTTACTTGCACTATATCGTGTTCATTAAGTAAGTTTTCAGGGTAACTGGCTCCACCCGCTCTATCTATATATAGTTTTCATTTGGATTTCTGTGACATTGGATTTAATCACCAACTAGTGATTTCGCTGTGAAAAGGTTGTTTGTGTGGTTTTACTCTTAGATTTTTTAGAGTGGGTTATTTATTTGTTTTTACTTTTTAGAGGCATTAGGTATGATTTTTTTATATTGTTTCGATTCTTAATTAAAATTCAACGTGGCTAACTTCCTGAGACATTCACATAAAATGCAGGGTAAACCCCCTAAGTATACAGAGTTAATTGGAAAAAATTAAATTTGAAAGGTCAAAATAAACAGAATCTGGGACCTTAGATTAACCTGAAACAACTTCCATTGTAGAATATGAGAATGAAGTGAATCAACCTCAGGGATTTGAAACCGATATAGTGCAATTTAAACTAGTAATTACCAAATTCATTAGACCAAAATCTGATACTAGTGAAGTTTTAGATACACAACTAACTGAGCCATAAATTTTTTAACCTGAGTATGATATTTCCGAACTTGACTCTCCTTTAGATGTTATATCCCCTAGTCCTGATACAAATTCACCTAAAGTAAAAATTATTATTACCGATAGGCTACCTCCTAGTATCATTAGTATCGAAGATATTAATGAAGATGAGGAAGAAGAATCTCCATGTACTCCATTTTTAATGGTGAAAAAACAAATTCTCCAGACCTTTTTTCTTCCTTTCAACCGGATCCTTGATATTTCACACCTTTTATCTTTTTAGGTCAATTTATTTCACATTATCGCACTCCTTATTACTATGTTACTAGCTTAATATGTCAGGAATGATTTCTGGAAGTATGCCTAATGATACATCCATGTTTTCAACCTCTCCAAAATCATTATTATATGGTATTTCGTCAGTCCCTCTTGGATTTCATTCACTTTCTGGGAATTTTTCAAGAGATTCTCCTTCATCTAAAATTTCTACTATGTCAGCTGGTATATCTAATTCTAATTCCCAAGCATGGAAAATTTTAGGGGCTAATATTCGCAGGTGGGCTAATTTTCCATGGTTTTTCCAAAAAAAAGATTCACAAATTTCCATTTTTTTATAAAAATGATTCGCCCAAATTTTACAATATAAAATTATTTTACCTTAAAAATCACCAACATTATATAGAAAATATATATAATATCATTATAAATTTGAATAGTTTTACAAATAAATCAATAAATATTTTATAGTTTGCATATTAGGGACTAGTGAGATTCGCCAATTTTTTAAACTTCAAAATAATTTTCCATCCTTAAAATTTTCCCTATTCCCAAGGCTTAACGTCATACCAACATATTAATATGGTTTCTGGCAATGTAGGTAATCCTCAAGTTAACCATAGGTTGTTATAATCCACATGGGGGGAAACTACCTCGAACTGGAGGGAAAAATTTTGCTATATCATATCCTACTGTTGGAGGATAAACTTTTACTAGAAACTATCAAAACTATGGTTAGATACCTCAAGTTGGTTTAGTTCAACCTATTGTGTCACAACCCTTAGTTGGTAATCCTTATCTAGGGATGAATACCATTTGGAACCCTTCATTTTTTCAACAACCTTTGCAAGTTTCTCCATAGGTACCAATTTACCAACCTATTTATCCTACTGGACAACCTATTCAAGGTATTCTGATACAAGTCTAGAAACCTTTTCAGGGTATTCCTCAAGCATATATTCAAGTGAATTCACAAGCACCCATTCAAAAATAAATTTAGTATCCCATTCTGAGTAGTCCTCAAACTCCTATCTAATTTGTTGTAAAAATTTATGTTCCAAAAATGGTTTTGAGTTCACCTCAAATCCCCATCTCGGGAGTATCCTAAACTACTATTCCAATTACCCCTCAAGTATCAGTGCAAAAAACTACTCAAGCTATCCCTGAGACATATTTCTATCAAGTTGATCCTACATTCCAGTCTATACTTCAAATTCATGTGGAAAAGCCTGGTATGGGAACCATTAAAACACTATATCAAGGCCAAGATTATAGAGGTAAATATTTTCACTGCCAACCTTTTTAGAACCACTTCTTTCAAGTTCAAGCTTATCAGGGTCAATTATTTCAAGGATAACCTTTTTAAAGCCAACTCTTTCAGGGGAAATATTACTTGGGGTAGATGGGACAAAATACGCCTTTCTATATTCAACCATACCCTAGTCATACTTATCAAATTCCCTCTGAACCGTAGCTTGGTATGGCTCACCCTAGTTATCCTAGAGGAATGAAAATCCCAACCACACAGGATATCCTAGGATATCCAGGATATCCTCCTCCAGGTATTGGACTTATCCCACAGGGTTATAAATTTTAACAATAGGATCGCAACTGATAGTTATTGCTCATTGCAACCTTAGATTTACCAGATTTGTCCTAGCTAATGAATGATCCTATTAGCTATTTTCCGTTGTGGTCGAAAATTCCTACTAAGTTTCTGAATGACATTCTAAAGTTTGAAGGAAAATTATAAGAAGACCTATCAAACCATGTCATGACATATGTTCTTTGGTGCACGTCAAATTCATTGATTGATGATTCCATTAGATTGTGAATTCTGCAACAAACTCTAATTGATTCGGAAACAAAATGGTACATTGAGTTACTAGGATCCTTTTTTCATAAATTCAACTCCTTAGCCATTACTTTCTTGACACATTTTCAGTTACTAATAAATTATGATACTAGTAACGAAAGTTTTACTTCTTTGAAACAATCATCATCTACTTATATTTCCAATCAGATACATGAATGGATACATAGACATCATCTAGTTAAGGTTTTTATTACAGATCATATTTTGGCTTAATAGTTTAGAAAATCATTTATTCCAATAATTAATGATGATGTAGCCAATGGGGTGTTGTAACTAAAGAGCGGGTAATTTCTGATGCCCAGTATCTAGACCTTGCTTACACACAGTATGGCACTTTGTACGATAAAGTTACAGATTTACCTTTCCCTGTTCAAATAACCTCAACTGCTATAGGGTCTCATGCCACTGATGGTGGGATTGGTTCTACTATCCATCAATCTACAAGTAAAAATAAAAATTCCAAAATTAATCAATTTGTGACTTTACCAAATTCACCCAAATAAAATCCTTCTCCAAAAATTACTTCCGAGATTACTTCCATAGATTCATGTACTAGTAATAATAAATCGGCCAGAGGTTTAAAAAAAAAAGGAAAAGGTAAATTGAAACAAAATGCTTCTCCAAAAGAGAAATTAAACAAAAATAAACCATCTGACAAAAATAAAAAGCCTTGTTATCCTTGTTGAATCTATGATGAATATCATTACACCAAAGAGTGCCCTCATTGTGTTGAGGATACTAAATTTGTTAAAGGTTCACCCACCCCTACTGTTTTGAAAGATTCATTTCCTTCTCAAGAGTGTAAGATGGTTTCACACAACTCTTCTTATTCTTCCACGTCGGTGGATATCATGATGATGTCCTCATAAGTTATGGTATCCACAAGACCTAAGGACTACATTTCTAATGGTCTTGTCATAAATGGAAACGATTCTAGCTCACCTAGTCAATATTCCACATCAATTCCTCGTCCTTTTGAACCATTACAGATTGAAAAACCCAATTATAACATGGTGATTTGACTTCCTCCTAAAGGTGTTCTTTGAAAGTCAAGTTTTAATCCTCATGCATGAGCTTCTGAAAATTACAACATTATTTAATATTTAGTTATGTCATTGTTGGAAATGATGGATCCACCAAAATTTAGGCGATCTCCCAAATATAAGGTCCGAATTAGGCCTCACATCATTTTGTATAGGAGTCCCATCTATAACAAAGGCTCGGTTGCCGTATTCTTAAATATATGCCTTGGCTCTTGCTGTCAGCAAGAGAGGGTCATGCCAATGTAATTTCACAAAGTAACGGGGGTGTGTTTGGTGAGAGTCTGATTGTAAGTATGTCAAGGTTATTATACTGCAAAATGGGGAAGAGAGAGGTAATATTACCACTTAGGAAGATATACACTTGAATTGAAGGATTTTTTCTAACACACAATGGAATATTCCACAACAGATGCGGCGGTCATTACAACAACTTAAGAAAGATTTGTCAAGTGTCCTTTGGAATAGTCCACAAGGATGTGAAAAAAATTACACACATAGTAATATGAGATAGGTTTATCTAATATCCAGTGTAATATTTCACAAGGATGGGACAACATTTACAACCATTAAAACACATTCTCTACTAGATAAGAAATAAAATAACCGAAATAGTTCAACTATCTTAGTACATGTGAAAAGAAAACATGAAGTAAAAACATCCACAGAATAGTCTTACAAACATTCGTGACTCATGCATGAAAAACATCATGGCCTTGAAATTCTTCCGTTATTAAGAAAAATTTCTGAGACACATATATACAATGAACATCAGTAGCTCCAATAGTGGAGCATTGGAGCCACTCCTTGCTACATAAAAGAACCAGGTATTCTCTCTATTTATTTGGTGGTGGAGCCAAGGTGAAAAATTCCTTTTCTCATACAATGAGGGATTATATATAACCAAGGGTGACTCTTTTCCTACCCTCATGACTATTTGACTTTCCATCACTTTTACACTTGCATGAATCTTTACATTCATGTGAAACCTTTGGACTTCACTTTACAATATATTTTTTTACGATGGACATAACATACAATATTGATGTGGTGACATTACCACTCATGACATGATACAACTAACGTGGAATACTTGATAATGTGGAAATTTCAAGCCATTTCTACTACTAAGAGTTAACTGTCTTCATAAAATATCTCTCCTTCACTCCTCTGCATGCGTTGTTGATAGGGAGTCTTCAATGATGTCAAGTCTTGTAAATTGGTTGCAAACTAGTGCCCTTTCGCTTTCTCTCAATCAATCCTCTTATAAGTTTAGCTGCAAGAGTGTCTTTGAGAATGCTTTCTTCCTTCCTTTCTTCCTTTATCATCATTCCATGACTTGATATAGAACCTATTACTATAATTTACTCTTGGTGGGATGATGTCAATCCTAAAATCCCTACTCTAAGACGATGCATTATGATCCATCAACTGAGCCTAGGATAGGTGTCAGGTTGGGTAGGGAGGCTCAATGACTATGTAGTTACGTATTTTAGGAGATCAAGGGGTAGCCTTGAGCCTTTAGAATGTGCAATGCATAGTTAAATTCTGGTTGAGGGAAATTTTTGCATAGTTTCTAGAGTCAGAGGGGACATGCAACAAGGAAGAGAGCTGGGAAATCCAATTGCACATTTTAGGAGGTTAGCGAGGCCTGGGTGATTATGTAGTGAAAAATTCTAAGGTTAAAGGGATGAGATTATGTCTTACAGTTACGAAGTGTTCAGTTCAAACCAGGCTAAAGGCCTCAACTGCACAATTCAAGAGGTCAAGGTCGAGTGTTGGTCACCAAAATTGTGCATTGGGACAATTCTTGTGAAGATATTACTATGCATTGTGTATTTTCAAGAAGCGGGGTCACAAACATAAAATAAGTAATACATATTGCACAACTCAAAGGAGGCCTAGAGAGGCTAAGTTGCTTGGTTGGAAAGTTTTCGGAAAGTGTGGGATAGGTGAGATTGATGTGAACATTGATGGATTTTGATTGTGATCACACACTCTCTTAGGGTCCTATATTTAATAAGATCTCAAGGTGAATGAGTTTACTCTATCTGTCAAATTTACTTTGTAAAATTATTTCCAATCTGCAAATAATTTTCAAAAAAAAAAAAAAAAGGAGATAACATAAAAAATCAAAAGAGGGTATATGTTAAATAAAAAAACCAGAATATGCACCCCATCAAAAATAAAAAAACAATAAATCCTGAAAGTGTTGCACCTCCAAATAACACTACTCTTAGTTTAGCTTATTTATGAAAATAAATTGTGTGCAACTTGTTTAAAATGCCACAAAAGTTCAATAGAATTCAATCATATAGTTTAAGCATGACTGAGTTAGGTTTAAATTGCTTGTTTTTAGGTAGTGAAAAATGATTTGTCAAACTATTTAATCTTGAAAGATCAATAGTTAGGTAAAAAATAAAAATTGGTTCAATAATTTAATTTGAACCAAGGAAGGAATAATTCATAAAAGTAGATTAGTTGTTAAAAAGAAAAATGTTGAGTTGATAGTCTAAATGCACTCAGATGAAAGAGAAAATTGTTAAAATGTTAAGGTATGTTATGGATGCAAAAGAATGAAAAAGTTAAAAATGTTAGGAAAATTTGATTGTTTTACTGAAATCCATATCAATAAAATGATAGGTGTTATCTTCCCTAAATAAAGAAGGAAAATGAAATAAAATGTTAGGGAAGAAAAAATAAAAGGAAAGCTTCATTTATATTTTAAAAATTTCACTAGCCACTAGTCTAAATGCGCCCAATAAAGAATATTGATTTATATGTTTTAAAAACACTATCCTAAGAATTTTTTCCCATATTCCATGTTTTAATACCATATATATATATATATATATATATATATATATATATATATATATATATATATATATATATATATCACCCTACCATTTATCCCTTTTCATTTTCATTTTTATTTTCCATAAGTCATTCCCTTTTATTTCACTAACGCATTCAAATTTATTTTTACATTAGCCGTCCACAAAATCATTTTAATTTTAAGTCTCCTAAAAACCCTTCTAAATGCGATATGCGATTATAGTGGGACCCATTCACTCACCGTGCACAAATAAACCTTACCCTTTACCACATTTATGATTTATCTTTCTAATTTACCTTTTTCACATCGTTATATCATTGTTTCCACTTACACTACCTTTTGCCCGCGCCATAACCAATTAAAGTGGAACCATTTCTCCCAACCACATCACCCTTTCCCCCACCACCCATCAGACATAGCAAAATATACCACATCGCATATCAGAAAAAATAACTTATTCCATTTCTCCAGCCATTAAAATTTGAAATCGTCGATGTGTGATATGTATCACATCACACATATCTTCACTTTTCACTTATCATATTTCGCAAAATTTAAAGTTTAGCAATACTCCCAAAACCTATCCGGTCTCGATTGCGATTTAGGTACGATTCGACCCCAAACCATAAATATAAAAGCTCCATAGCTATGTATTTGTTTCTTCACTGTTCCCATTCCATTGCTACACATCATCAAAACTACTGACCTCCCTCCACGTCACCTGCGCACCGCTTCGCATTACAAATTCATTTCTCATACATAAACTGTTAAAGATACGTTGTGAAAATATTTCTATGGATGCGACAAAGTTCGAGAACTAAAGCCTATAGGATTTCAAGTCCGGGGATATGTATATATATATATATATATATATATATATATATATATATATATATATATATATATATATATATATATATATATATATGTACCATATATAATGTTTTTTTGTTTAAAAAAGGTTTAAACACGATAGAAAGGACTCGGGTAGCAAATAGACACCACAGGTCAAGATAGGAAAAGGGAATTCATAAAACATATTTCGCCAGCACAACACTCGGTTTGCTATCACAATACTAAAAAGGTGGTGACTCAACAAAAATATTCCAACATAATAGGGCCATAAATGAAGATGCACTCCTTTTAGATCGATTTCTCTCCTTTCAGTTCATTTTGAGAAATTATAGATTTCCTTGTCACACAGGCATTAATTGTAATTTGTTTTTATTTATATAAATACTTCAGTTTTGTAAATATCAAGGGTTGATTGATTGAAATTAGAATTATTTTTGTCTTTTGGAGTACTGTAAGCTTTTTCAAAACAGTGGAGCATCAATAATAATTAGACCATTCACAGGATTCTTGTGGCTTAAATACTGGTGATGTTTTTCTTCTATTATTATGTTTCATTGTAATATTTCATTGTAATCATCTAAATTCCAATTGCAAAGCAGAAAGCGTGGTGAATAGGATTTAATTCTAAGTACCTTATTATGGTTGCATTTACAATCATGATGTTTTCCACTGAAGGCCAAAATAAATAATTCTTAATTTCTCTTTAGTTATCTTGAATTTTTTCATATTTCTATCATAATCCATTTATAAATTCAAAAGATCCAGTAAATATTCCTAGCTTACCCTGTGTTTACTCTGTGAAAATTTTATGCACTATCCAGTTATATTATGACTCTATTTCCTAATAGACATTAATAAATTGAATACAATCAAATTTCCAAAATTCAAAACAAAACTCAAAACCCATGTACAATTATAACTAGCCTAATACTTATCCAGACAAAGTTAAATCTTATAGAGAGAGCCCTCTCTGAAACTAGCAGAGCTAGATACTAGTTTCCAAAGTTGGTTTGATGTTGTCATATGTGATTAGTTCTCACAATCTCTTGTAAATTACATAATGCTAACATAGTGGCGACCATACTGGGGAAAGAATTGAAATAAATCACAATTTCTTTCGAATTCAATCTCTAGTTAAACAATCACTGTATAAAATATTTCATAGAGATTTTTATATTTTTTATTTTTTTAAAATAAAGTGTGTAATTCCAAGTTCAAAATATTGGTGTGTAATATTTCTCTTTCGGGACTGCTCATGAATCATGCATGAAAAACGCATTTCCAGCAACATATACAATAAAACAATGAAATCATCAATTGGATCCCATGGATACATATATGTAGCATATAAATACAAGAGGATATCAGAAAGAAATGGAACTAGGTGGGTTAAACTGACCTCCCACACTAGTGTAGCTAAAAATGACTAAAAACCCCAAACTGCATTTTACTGAAGTTGCTGCATCAATGGAATGGGCAGTATAAAGAGGGTTTTAACATAAAAACATAGAAGAAAAATATATATGCTCATATATTAATGAATAATACTGAAGTACTGAGATCTATTCTCCTCATACAAAATACAAGACAACCCGGCAAGGGTTTCTTGTCAAATACTCTGCATACAAATGTGATCTTCAGAAATTTACTAAATAATCACTGCAACACTAAAGCATAAGAGTATAGAAGGCTGAATGATGACTGATATGATTCATATCACTCAATTTATTTCTCCCATGAAAGGATGAACCTCTCAATCACAAGGAAACTCAACAACGGAGCCACCAAACCATGCAATGAACACTGCCTCCAAAATAACGCATTCCCTAGAAGAAACAGTGCTGGGAATGTATGGGAAATATGTGTTCTGATACCACAGATCTGAAATAATCTTTGGAGCTCTCCAAACTGATCTCTCAAGTGAAGGAAACCTTCCTCCAATGAGAAACTAGCTCAAAAGTCGGGATTCCAATCCCTTCCACTGTTCCACCCAGCAACACTACACAATCTCTGACAAAGTTATGCTAATGAAGATGGCTGAAGCTTGGCCTGAAAAAATGATGTGGAATGATGAATTAAAACTCTACCAATGAATCTCCTCAAAGGAAAGAGGTGGGATTCCCGCCCGGGAACACCTAGTGCTAAAGAAAACTGCAGCTTTGCTAAGCAGCAAAGCAGCAACAATTCTTGGTAGGCAAGAATAATAATTTACAACATGAAGAATAATGCTTCCATCCTCTTCCTTATATAACACATGATTTTTATTTCACTTGGCCCCACTCCATTAGGTTACTACTAACCCAAGTTACATCTCCCTCCAAAATTGCGTTATTCATCTTTGGATTCCTCCTCCACTAAAATTGCGTTGTTGACTTAGTAAAAGAAGCTTGAATTTAACCCTATTCACACATGGGGGTGTCTTATTGAGCTAGAAAGAGTGTCCCCTTTCACATTTGGAGTATTTTATTTCTCTGTAGGAAAATTATGGGCTTTTCTTCCCATTTATTCATCGACTAGAGCTGCTGCTAACTCTAATGTTGCATTTAGCTTGGAGGCTAAAATTTTGGAACATTACACTCCTCCCCTCAAAAATATTTGCTTGTCCTCAAGAAAAAGCATAAGGAGAACAAAATCTCTCCCCTCTTCCTCATGTGGCCTCCATCAATAGCCTCCATCACTACATCAAGATAATCTGCAAATATATTGTCATCCAATGCTTCCTCCCAAGTGTGAAAAACCAAAGTGTCTGCATCAATCAATGGTGAAAAATGTGAATGGAAACCTACTATTTGTCTCGTGGCCTCCACAAAGCGGGAGTGATGATCATCATGGGGAATGATTTTCTCCCTCACCCATGCTATCATCCAAATGAAGTGAGTCACCCTCCGACATGGAAACTCATAAAAAGTCTCCTCCACCTTGTGCTCCTGAGATGTAGGTGGGCTGAATAAATGAACATGATAGGAAAGAGGGCCTATCCCACACTGTCCTCCTCTCCACTTATGATAAGTGTAGAAGGCATGCTAATCTTAGGCTGCAACATGATTTCCCTCCAATGGCAAGAAGAATATTGATCCTCCAAGGACTCTCCCTCCAAAGTCATGTGACATGTCAACCCAAACCATTCCATCCAAGATGAATGGAACATCATCACCATTTTGCCTCCAAATCATAAAATTGCTGAAATTTAGGTGCAATTTTGGATGGTACCGAAGTTTCTCCAAGTGGATATTATGCAGTCCCCCCAATTGCTACTAGAGAATGTCATATGGCAAGTGGTCCTGCAACAAATTACAAGTTGTATATGTTTGTTTTCCCATCATGGGGAAGTAAGCATCAATGTTAATCATTTGTACATAGATAAAATAAAAATACACTTGCCTAAGGCCATGTATAGATGGGCTACTATCATCATAAACATTGGCCCTAAAGTGACCATGAAACCCAAAAATACTCTTGCTCTTTTGAGGAGTAATGCACTGTTCAAACATGGTGGGAAAGTAAAAATACTCAATGGAGTAATCAACAAGTACAGAAATGCATTCCCTACCATACATAGTGAGTAGGCTAAAAGTCAGGTCCATGTATAAGCTCCCCCATGAGGATTCCCTTACAAAAATCTGTAAGAAGAAGGGATACAAATACTCTTTGGAACACTCCATCAATAAGAATACACTCCCATGTGACAGCGTTGTAGGCCTTAAGAATAAGGCTCCGTGACTTCTCGCTTTGTCATTCCCATGCCAAATTCATCCACCATCATGCTACTATGTGAGAAGATCATCTTCTGACATTGAAGTTACTCCAATACTGAAGGGTTGCCTCCTTGCACCATGAATGTTCCTTTCTTCTCTTTAGAAATATCATGAAAAGTATGGGAAGAATTTTTCCCATACTCTCCCAAGTTCAACCATAGCAACAACAACTTTTTATGCTGCCTCATCTCTCCCTCATACAAGCCATGAAGTAAGCTCATGATGGTCAACTTGTATGATGCCCCATACAAAAAAATCTTCTGCTGCTCTAGTATATGGGTGACATGCCATCCAATTGGTTTCCCTCTCCATATAAAGCTTCCCTTGAAAAAAAACACATCAGAAATATATGGAAGCAAGATACAATAAAAACAAGTTTCCAAATGACAAACGGAGAGTGAATCATGGTCCCTCTAATGGAACCAGTGCAGTGCATCCTTGGCCTGCATCAAAATAAGAAATAAAAAGTTCTTTTCCAGCCACTTTTTACTGCCATAGTCATCTCATAAGATGAAAACATGAAGTTACAATATGGTGTCATTTTTGCACACCAAGAAACATATGGCTTCCTCCACAGCTCATCAAAAAGATAGCCAAGATCAATGCTACAAGTAGCTACAAGTACATCATCATACAATATGAAAGAAGAAATATCTCTTCTTGTTACATAATGCTACTCAAATAAGGGAAAGAAGTACAATACAAAACATGAAATGATACCTCGTCCATTATGAACTTGAGGTCTTGAGTTGAAATGGATTAACTAGAAATTCTCCCTCACTCCCAATGAGTAGGAAGGTGGCTGTGACATCCTCTCTATCACCATCTGGGCTGTGCATCTCTCCATATGCTGATATATGTCATGTTGAATGCCCTCCCAAGAGAACTCCATCAACTAGAAATATGCATCGGAGTGCATAGAAGAGAAGTCCTCATGTGCTGCATGTAATGATTTCCCCTTGAGACTAGAAGATCCAATCAAGAAGATCTTGCCATAGGAATAGATGACCACATCATCCACCATGTATCTGTCATCTCCATCCGGGTCATCAAGAATCATGCATGCACCAAGATCCTTGGAGTACTCTACCAAAATCTTAGATCTCCAATAATGATCAATACTCCTCAAAGAAAGTGCTGGTGATCTGGCATGTGAAGCTTTCCTCATGCTGCTACCTACTAATTTTACATCCCTCATGCCAAATTTCTCCTCCAAACTCTTCACCTCTCCAAAATCAAAGAGTGGTGAACTCAAAGACAAGATATCTCTTATCAACTGTGGATCCGGTAGCCTCCCCGGTGGAATGCCTCCATGAAGTGAGACATCAATGTCAAGAGTAGACTGCATAGATGGCTGGGCAACCTTGCCCTTTCCCTCGCTGCGCAAATTAGTCTGCCTCTTCCTTTCATTAGCTTTCTAAAATAGATAAGGTTGTGTGATTCTCATCAACTGATGATGCTCTTCCTCCCTACCTCCTCCTTCTAGCTGCAGAGCTACATAATCATTCTGCTCACTGATTGTGGTTGGACCTCCATGTATGAGATCCTGGGGAACTCCTTGTAAAGATACAAGAATCCCTCCTATTGGAGCATGTGCTCCTCCTCCCTCTGCACGAGGCACTGGATGTGCTCTAGATTTGACAATGCTATTGCCCTCTTCTTCATCAATGTGTGTAGGCAACATCTCAACAATTGGATCCCTTTGTGAAAAAGTGATCCCCATGCCCTCTTGTTGAAGAACTGGAGGTTTTTATTTTGTCAATGTGTAATGTGTTAGACTCCTATAACAATAGGTGTCATATTTCATGATTGACTTGATGGACTATGCAATATGTTCATACCTTTTCTTGTTGCAAAGGTTTTCCATATTCTCAAAAAATCAAAAAATTTAAAAAATGTAAAGAGGGTATACCCTAAAAGAAAAATCCAAGGGTGAAAAGAATAAAATTGGCCAAAAAAGTGAAAGAAAATTAACCCCACCAAAAGAAAGGCCAAGGAAAGTGTGCAAGTATAAATTCCACTACTTTTTTCTCTTATGTAATAAACAAAATTGTGTGCAACTTGTATCTTATGCCACAATTGATGAATAGTCAAACAGTTTAAGCTTGGCTAGTTCATCTTTCAATTTTATGTCTTAGAGATAGAGAATAAAATCTGACCAAACTATTTAATCTTGGCAGATAAGTAGATAGGTAGAGTGAATAAAAGGAGCTCAATAGCTTAATCTGAGCCCTTGGATGTAATAAGGTTAGAATTAGATAGATTTTCAGATGTAAAAGAAAAAGTGTGATAAGGGTTTGCCAGTTTAAGTGCACCCTAATAAAGAAGAAAAAATGGTAGGGTAAAGTAGGTAGGGTAGGTAGATGATGTTTCAGAATTACATGCGATGAATAATGGCTTTAGATGTGTTAAATATTTTACTTTCATCACAAGTGCAAAGGCAGACTTATTCTGAATATGATATCCTTTATAATGGGCTTCAATACTAGTGAATATGTTGACCAATTAACCCTAGTATTGTTGTCTATTTTCACCCCTGGACAACCCCCTGCTGTCAAGTATGATTTTGCGTCCTACATCGCAGATAAAATCCATGATCAGTTCATGAGATTAGAGAATGAAAGAGTGTTCAAGTATTCTTCTGTTATTTATCATCTCATGCTTTATTACCAATCAAAAAGTTTCCCTTTCTATGTCAAAAAGCTTAATGCTAAAGGAAATCCTAGGTCTGTTATCTTTTGGTCTGCCATCACTCATAATTCCCGTGATTCTCCTTATTCCTACAATGATTTTATTGACCTTTTTGTACACCCTGAAACCACCTTGTTGACAAGAGTCTCCCCTCCTAGGCTCAATAATGAAATCAAGAAAATTCTTCAACTTTCAAAGAAATACCGGATAGGTGATTGGTACCTATATCGAAATCACACAGAAATTAGAATATATGGGTTTGATTTATGCCCATTCAACTTGCCAAAATATGTCCCAATGAGACTCTTTGCATTAGATTATTTCAGGCAGATGATTAATTCAGATATAGTTCATTTCTGCAATGCAAAGAAAAAGGCTCAACTCAGGATTAAAAGTCAATTAGGTCCCTTTGTCTGCAATTCTAGAGATGCTGGAAAAGAAGCTGAAAGAATATTAGAAGACTATATTAAATTACAAAAAAATTTCTATTGGGTTCCTTATGACCCAAATAGCTTTATTTGTGATAGAAGGATGAAAAATAAATTATCACCATACATTCATCAAAGAATCCCAGAAATTGAACAGTATGCCAATATGGATGAATGGATGGAAGGGACATTGATAGAAAAAGATAGTGAGCAGGTCAATGTTGAAAATGTAATGAAAGACCTTGAAAAAATACTTGACCTAGAATCTTTTGGACAGGTACAGATACCAGGTATTGGTTCTTCTTCTGTTGGGACTTCTCAACAAAATCTATAGGAAATCAGTGCATTGGCTACAGTAGCATCTAAAGGAAAAGAGAAAGAGGTTGATATCCAAATTACAGAAAATTTTACAATGAAAGAACAGCCTCAGACTTCTAAAGAACAGGGTCAAGTACAGGTTTCTCCTACTCAGACCAATGTAGCAGGAATATCAATTTTACAAACTCCTCTTAATGTAGAAAAGGGTAAAAAGAGAGATGCTGAAGCAGCTACTCCTGTCAGTGGATCTTCTGAACAGCCAGATGCTAAAAGAAAAAAATTGAATCCTCTTCCAGGAGTGGAATCTGTTCATGAAATCCCTGATAATCATACATAATAAGAATTGGGTGGTCAGCAAACATGTACAATTAGTGGGACATCCACTACTTTACAGAGAAAAGAGTTGCAAAGGAAGAAAAGTGCAAAGGTATCATCTTGCAAACCACTAGTAAAAGATGCCTGGGACATTAAAAGAACATTCATAAATATAAAGGCCAGAAATGATCCTCTCAAACTTCAAGTGTACAATCAATGTTTGAAGATCGCTCCTAAAAATCAACAAAGATTGATGTCAGCCTATGACATTCAACAGGGTAAAATGCTAATGAGTCACTTCAAACCCAAAGTGCAGCAACCTCAAACAACTGCAGATTATATCATAACTAATTTTGAAGTCTTAGCAAAGGATATTCATCCTTTGGATCAAATTGAGTTGCATAAATAGACAGGTGAGATGATTTATTATACTCTGACGGATAAATCAATGATGACCCAAAAATTGCAAGATTCTTTGGAAAATACTAATGCTCAACTAAGTCTTGAAAAAGCCTCTTTTCAGGCTAAGGACAACAGGATTAAAACTTTGGAGGAAATTATTATTGGTTTGGGTCATAATCCCAAGGATGTCAAAGGTATCGAAGCTTTGATCAAGAAAAAAGATGATGATATTGTAGCTTTGAGAAAACAACTAAAATTACCAGCCTCAAGACATCCACAGACTGCAGAAATTATAAAGAAAAATTCTGAAGAAGAATTGATGGAATTGCTCTTGAAACTGAATGAGAAACTTAATGAAACTGAAAAAGAGCTTGGAAAGGCATTAAAAGACAAGCAGCCTAGTGTTCCATCATCTACAGTAGAGATAATTATAGATACATCTACAACAGGTCAGCCAACAGAATTGTCACAGGTAAATACTTCAAATTTGAGTACAGAAGAGTTGATAAAGTCAATGGAGGAATTGAAACTCCAAGTGATAGAACTTCAGAAAAAAAAGATGCAACTTACCACTTTGGAACAAAAATATGAACTCTCGAAGATGAATGTTGCAGATAAAACAAGAGAGGTCAACAAATTAGAAAAATTAGTCAAAGCATTGGAGAAGGATCTCACATTGGAGAAGCCTTTAAAGGAAATAAATGAAATTCTTTGGGACAACATCATCCAATCAAAGAGATGTCTGGCCCTCAATTCAAATAATGTATGAACAGAATGATTTAGTCAAATTGGCTCTGGAAGAAGTCCTAGAAGCAAGAGAAGAATTGGGAAGCAGGCCTGAAGAAGCCAATGAACTTATCTGTTTTCTAAATACTCAGAACAAGCATCAACTTGAAGAACTTGGCATTCAAGACAGGACAAGAACAATTTTGGAAATAAAAATAGTTTTTACCAAAAGAACTCTGATGCAGAATCTAGAACGAAGATGTTATAATATGCAAGAAGAAATCACTGCCTTCTTAAAAATATTTGATATTTTGTTAAATAAAGGATTTCCCAGTCCTTTAGTTTCAGAGGATAAATTAATCTACCTTGAAAGTTATGTTGAAAATTTGGACAAGCATGCTGACAATTAGGCCAGTGCCTCAACTAGTTCATCAACAACAACATTGCCTACATGAAAAAGACTTCATGATAGATTGGAAAATTTGTTTTATCTCGAGCATGAGGTAAAGCATTTGTTCCCAGTTCAACCTACTTTCTTTAAGTATACAGAAACTGATGAAATTCTCAGAGAGCTGCAAAGGACCAGGATACCGGAAGATAAATGGTGGGAAGACATGCTAAAACTTTTGTAAAAATTATCCTTACATGAATTTTTGATTACGTACTACAGTAAGTCATTATAAGAAGGATAAAAGGATTAATAGAGGTCAAAGTATATCAGAGCAGTTAAAAAGAGTATCAGTAAAATGGAGCAACCAACACATAGTTACTAAAGAAGACAATAATGAGCCAAAGCATAGGGCCTACCTCCAGCACATTCTTAAAAGAAGGAAACAGCACAACATCAGTTATCATTTCTCTTATCTACGAGACCATCTATCTCTAGTTTGTTGTAAAAATACTTATGAATCATCCTAGATTATATCTCAATTTGTTATGAGATATTTTTTGTAATTTTTTGTATAAATACTCCCTCAATCGGAGTATTGAGTGTGGATTCTTAGACTTTGCTGTAACATTGACTATTTTGGAATAAAGTGTTATTGGAGAAATTTTGTGTGGCTAGCTGGATGATGAATTGATGCAAAAGACTTTTTACAGGATTCTTGTGTCAGACTATGGATCAATAAGTCATCTATATCTTTTGTTTTGAAGTCTTTATACCTATTTATTATATCACTGTGTTTCATATTTGAATGATTAATGAAAATGAATAAATCAGAAAGTGCTTAAGTGTAATCTGATTTTAATCATTTTCATTCTAAATGTTTTCTTCTGAACTGGTTTAAACAGTGAATTCTTAATTTCTCCTCTTTTTCTAGTTTAAGCATTTTGGTTATTTAGTAAAGAATAATTAATTGCTCTTTATTAACAATCACTCAATTTCTCTCTTATGAATGTGTTGAAAGATTCTTAATTTCCTTTCATCCATTTTAATTCCATTCCATTCACTTTAGATTTATAATTGTTCCCTGTTTGATTATCTTGCCCTATGAAACCATCTTTTGTTAAGAAACTTAATCTATTTAAGCCATTTTATTTTGACTCCATTAGCCCAATGGCCTGAACTACTCAATATTTCCCTCAGTTATTGAATTCCATCACCCAAATTCAAACAAAACCCTTGGACTTTATAACTAGCCTAATATCTCCCAAAACAAAGCTAAATTTACAGAGAGAGCCCTCTCTGGGTACAGATTGGCTAGATTTTGTACCTAAAAGTTGTTTTGTGGTTATCTCAGACCCCTTTCCTCTTCCCAACAACTTCAAGGAAAATTTGAGTGATAACATAATGCAAGACATCAGCTCCTCCCATGGTTTTCTAAAATGGAGTTTCCTCCATCACATGCAAGGGTTCTGTTTTCTCAAGTTTTCCTTGCTCATGTATCTTAAGAAGTTTTTCACCAAACCTCTCCATCAACATTTTTATGAATCTTGCATGAGAGAAAGTGTTGGAATTATTTAAGGAATAAGATTCAAAAATCCACCATGCATGAGCCTTAACTCTGAAATGCAGTGCTACAACTCTGATAGCTTCATCTCTAGAAACATTGTGCAGCTACAAATAGGATTCTAGCTCCTTCACCCAAGCTCCAGCTGAACATGTACGTGATCCAAAAAAAGTAGATAGAAAAAATCTATTTGCATCCTTCTGCTTGCTCCTCTCCACCTGTATCTTGCAAAACTCTTGGAAATCAGTATGATCTCTAAACTTCTCATTTTGAGATTCATAGTATTGCAACAAATCACTAAGAGTTTTCCTCTTAGGAAATTTTCCTCCTCCCATCCATCTCAGTATAGCTCTGGGAACTTGACTGCAATGTGCATCATGGAGTGTAGCTGCATGCTCACACTCACCATGTGAAAATCTAGATTCAGCTCTAGATTCAACCTCCTTTGGAGATTTCATCTCCAATCTTATTTTCTTCAGCTCTCCTTGAAAGCTCTTCATAGATTTTGGAAGAATATTTCCGAGCTTATCTTCCTTTATCTCTGCACATACTCAATATTTCTGGCTTCTATCCATCTCTCCTTCTTCTAATAGGTGGATCTCACATGCTGAGCTAGAGATCATGCTTTGATACCAATGTAATATTCCTCTTTCAGGACTGCTCATGAATCATGCATGAAAAACGCATTTCCAACAACATATACAATAAAATAGTGAAAGCATCAATTCGATCCCATGGATACATCTATGAAGCATATAAATACAAGGGGAGATCAGAAAGAAATGGAACTAGGTGGGTTAAACAAACCTCCCACACTAGTGTAGCTGAAAATGACTAAAAACCCAAAACTTCATTTTACCGAAGTTGATGCATCAATGGACTGGGAAGTATAAAGAGGGTTTTAACAAAAAAACATGGGATAACAATATATCTACTCATATATTAATGAATAATACTGAAGTACAAAGATCTAGTCTCCTCATACAAAATACAAGAGAACCCGACAAGGGTTTCTTGTCAAATACTTTGCATACAAATGTGATCTTCAGAAATTTACTGAATAATCATTGCAACACTAAAGAATAAGAGTATATAAGGCTGAATTATTACTGATCTGATGCATATCCATCAATGGATTCCTCCCATGAAAGTATGAGCCTCTCAATCACAAGGAAAATCAACAACAGAGCCACCTAACCATGCCTCTAAAATAACGCATTCCCTAGCAAAAAAAGCATTGGGAATGTATGGGAAATGTGTGGTCTAATACCACATATCTAAAATAATCTCCAGAGCTCTCCAAACAGATCTTTCAAGTTAAGGAAACCTTCCTCCAATGAGAAACTAGCTCAGAAGTTAGGATTCCAATCCCTTCCACTGTTGCACCCAGCAACACTAAACAATCTCCGACAAAGTTGTGCTGATGAAGATGGATGAAGCTTGGCCTAAAAACCTGATGTGGAATTATGAATGCGAAATCTCCCAATGAAGCTCCTCAAAGGAAACAGGTGGGATTCCCACCCGGGAACACCTAGTGCTAAACATCACTATAGCTTTGCTACGCAGTAAAGCAGCAACAATTTTGGGTAGGCAAGGATAATAATCTACAACATGAAGAATAATGCTGCCATCCTCTTCCTTATATAACACATGATTTTTCTTGTCCTTGTACCCACTCCATTAGGTTAGTTCTAACCCAAGTTACATCTCCCTCCAAAATTGTGTTATTCATCTTTGGATTCCTCCTCCACTAAAACTGCGTAGTTGACTTAGTCAAAGTAGCTTGAATTTAACCTTTTTCACACATGGAGGTGTCTTATTGAGCTAGAAAGAGTGTCCCCTTTCACATTTGGATTATTTTTTTCCTCCTTAGGAAAATTATGGGTTTTTCTTCCCATTTATTCACTGACTAGAGTTGATGCTAACTCTAATGTTCCATTTAGCTTGGAGGCTAAAATTTTGGAACATTACATGGTGTGAGTTACATTTTATAATGTGTATTTTAATTTTCAAAGTTGGCTTCTAAGAGACCTTATACAAGATCCCATCCTAATCCTAAACCTCCTAAAATAGTGGATGATTGTCAAAGGATTGGAAAACGAGATAAGGATACTTCACAGAAATCAGTCAAACAGAAAAAATCATATAAAAGCCAGGGAATTAATAATCCTCTCTGTAGAGCACAATACATTCCTAATAAGCTTGAAACCTTACAAGATATCAACTTTGACTTAAAGTTTGAGCAAATTCTGTTTAGAAGGAAATCCAAAAATTGGGCAGATACATTAGTCTTTGACTAATCTATTTTGCATCTAGATTTACTTAAAAATTTTCCTTCTTTAACAAAATTTGATCAAGAAATTTTCCAGGATTTTGAGATCCTCAAAGGTTTGGTATCAGACTTCACTTCAGCAGTTACAGATGCTTATCTCCAACAATCAATAGAATTTTATGCATCAAATATTGTGGGTTCATCTATTGCATCCCAAACAATTCAACAAAGGTCTATGAGTCTAGCTTCTTCTAAAAATTCTGCTACTTATCCTCACATAAAAACTCAAAAACCTTCATCTCCATCACTCCATCCATCCTCTCCACATATATTTCATCCTTTTCCACCTCGTCCACCACTTATTATTGTCAGCCCTCCACCTCCACTCATGGCTACACGTTATGCTCCCTTGATTCTTCCTCAAAATCTAGGGGCTATACCCCAAGATTATCAATCCAAAATAACCCAATCTGATAACACCCAACCCATTATTTTGCAGCAACATGTAGAAAAAATGAATGATTTCTTTGATCTCCATGATATTGAAGTTGATGATGTTATGGTGAGGTTATTTGTTCAAACCCTTGGAGGTGAGGTTAGCAAATGGTTTAGAGCTTTACCCGTTGCTACCATTAATTCCCTAGTAGTCATACAACTTCAGTTTCTAGATATATGGCAAGTTAAAAATAACCCCCTCCAAATTCTATCAAAATATGAAAATATGAAAATATATAATGGAGAGAGTGTGCAGGATAATTGTGCTAGATTCAACTCTATTTATAATTCTATTACTTCTCACATAAAACCACCTGAAGGACTAGTGCTAATTAAGTTTCCAGATGGTTTTGAACCATACATAGCTTATCAGTTAAGAGAGAGGAATCATGGCATATTATAGGAAATTCAGAGCATATCAGTCATTGTAGAGGCCAATTTGTTGGCCAAAAGAGCTAGAATGAGGGTTGAGAAGAGAGTTACCATAAAAAGAAGAATCATCAACCTCTAGTACTAATGCTAAGATAGATTATTTAGTGAGGGAAATGGATCAAATTGTGATTGATAGAAACATCCCTAGCGAATATCAAAATCCTCCCCAAAATCCAAATCAAAACAATAGAAGAAATCAACCACAGATTAAAAAAATGGGACCTGACCAACAAATTAGATCCCCTTTTCAGGACAATTATGTTGATGAAAATGGAGAGATCCCTCAAGAGGAAGAAGACAACCAAATAAATTTGTTGGGTTTACATGATAATGACACTATTTTTCTCACAGAAGAAGAATAACAACTATTTTCATTAGCCCAAATAGAGCTTGAGTCGGAATAATCTAAAGAATATAAACAGGGATTTGAAAACACTATTATGGAGTTTCAAAAAAAATATAATCTTAGGAGTAGAAAAAATTCTAACAATACTGCTAAGAAGAACACTGATCATCCTGCCAAAATTACCTTTGATTCAGACCCTAAGAAAACAATAGAAAAGTCTTCTAAGAAATCTGGTGAAACTCCTGGTAAGAAAACTTTAGATGTTTCTACTAAAAAGACAAGTGATCTTGTTTCTAAACCAACTCAAACTAATTTTCCAACCACCATTCAACAAACCCCACTTAAATCTAAAGAAAATGTCGATGTATCTGGCATTCCCAATATTGTAAAGATTCAATCATCATTTAATATTGAAAATGAACTAGCCAAATTCAAAATTCCCATCCCTTTGACAGAGCTAATGAAAAAATAAAAACTTATAGAACACAGGTAATGGAAGTAATAAATATAGGGGAAACTATAGAAACCCTCAACCTTAATGATGATCAACCTAAATTTTTTTCGGTCCATAATTAGATGGTAAGTTACAAGAAGGACCAGTCTCTCCTTTCTATGTTAGCTTAAACATACAAGATAAAATCCTACATAATGCTATGCTAGATTCAAGTGCTTCATACAACTTAATGCCAAGAGCTGTAATGGAAAATATAGGTCTTGACATCACTAGGCCCTACAAAGATCTATACTCATTTGATTCAAGTAAAGTAAATTGTTTAGATCTCATCAAGGACCTATGTGTAACTTTCGCTCAAATCCCATCCAAAAGCCTAGTTATGGACATTGTCGTAGCAAAAATTCCTCCTAAATATGGCATTCTTTTATCACGTTATTGGGGAGAAAAGTTACAAGGAACCCTCCAAGTAGATATGACCTATACTACAATACTAGTTTTTGGTCAGTAGAGAAGGTTGTATAGGGAAAATCTCATGAAGTATATGGTAAGAAGTCAAGAAGAACCTCGTAATTACCCTCTATATTTTGTTCACACTGATTTGGATTCATTCATATTATTCAATGATACTGAAATGGAAGCACAATTTGGAAATAACATTGATACATCTGAAAATTCAACTCAACTAGAACAATTAGATCCTCCTCTATAAATATTTTGTAATATGAGCTTTGATGGAGCCTATAGTAAAGAAGGATCTAGAGCAGAAGTCTTGTTATCTAATCCATCTAATAATCATTGTGAAGGGCATTCCTATAAACTTAGTTTTCAATGCACCAATAATATCGCAGAATATGAAGCTCTGATGTTAGGTGTGCACTTACTTAAGAAATTAGGTTCCAAAAGAATTACTGTGCATGGAGATTCAGAATTAATCATTAATCAAATTAAAGTAGATTGTGCGGCTAAACACCCTAGATTTAGAGCATACAAAAATGTAGTGCTCAATTTCTTAGATAATTTTGTGGAATATGATCTAGCATTAATTCCAAGAACTCAAAATGTCATAGCAGATAGTCTTGTTGTTTCTGCAAGCACTTGTGAAATCCCTCACCCGAACAAACCACACACAATTGAAATAAGACATCGACCTGCAATACTAGATAACATGCGATACTCGAGGGTTTTCGGAAATGACAAACAGATTGAAAGTTTCTTACTTTCAAAAGATGAGTTTGAGGAAACTCATTTAGATTTGGATAATCATGAACACAATCAAATAGAACCAGAAGATAATGTAGAAAATAAAATAGATGTATATAATTCTTTGGTAAACCATTGTGATAGATTAGATGTCAATAATCATTTAGATGAAAGTGTGCCTAAATTAGAAATTCATGAAATAGATCCTGAAAAAGAAGATTTTGAAATGCTTCAGCTAAAAGATAATAATTTTCCAGGGGATTAGCTCCATTATAAGACCTTTTTTACTTCAGTGATGTAGCAAAGAAGCCTAAAATTGAGCCCACGAGAGGAAAAGTTGAGGAATGCAACATACGTACTGAAAACAACCCAAAGATGATCAAACTGTCAAAAACAGTACCTATTGTCACAAAACAGAGATATATAGCCCTATTAAAAGAATACATTGATGTTTTTTCTTGTAATTATGAAGACCTGAAGGTTTATGATTCCAACATCATATAACACAAAATTCCAATTAAAGAAGAAAAAAAACATTTCAAACAAAAACTTCAGAGGATAAATATAGTTTTGTTACTGTTTGTTGAGAAGAAGTTAAACAAATGTATGATGCTAAAATAATTGTCCCCCTTAGATATTCAAAATGGGTGTCAAACATAATACCAACTAGAAATAAAACTGGAGAAATCAGGTTGTGCATTCATTTCAGAAATCTGAATAAGGTTTCTCTGAAAGATAACTATCCCTTACCCAAAATGAACCATATCTTACAAGAGGTGATAGGATCAAGTAGGATATCATTACTAGATGGTTTCTTTGTCTATAACCAAGTATTGACTGATCCAGAAGATCAAGATAAAACAACTTTTACCACTCCATGGGGCATTTTCATGTATGTTAAAATGCCTTTTGGACTGATGAATGTTGGGGCCACCTTCTAAAGAGCAATGGACATTGCTTTTTCAGAAGCGATTGACCCTTTTATTATGATATATCTGGATGATATAACTATGTATTCAAAATATGATGAACAACACTTGAGACATTTGAAACGAGTCTTTAAGAAATGCAGAAAATTTGGCATATCTTTAAATCCTAAGAAAACATTATTTGTCCTAGAAGAAGGTAAACTGTTAGGACATATCATATCAAAATATGGAGTTAGAATTGACCCTAAGATAATTGAATCAATCCTAAATATCAGTCCCCCAAGAAACATTAAGGAACTTCAATCCTTCATAGGTAAAATAATTTTTCTGAGAAGATTTATCCCTAATCTTGCTGAAATCCTTAGAAACATAACCAATATTCTCAAGAAATACTTTGAAATCAAATGTAGCATAGAGGTTAGGCAATATTTTGACATGGTAAAATAGGCATTAACTAAATAACCAGTGTTAATCAGTCCAGATTTTACTAAAGATTTTATAATATTTTCTTTTTCTTCTTAGCACATTGTTGCAGTTGTTTTACTATAGAAAAATAGCGAAGGATTTGAGCAGCCAATAGCCTTCTTCAGTAAATATTTAAGAGATGCTTCTCTCAAGTACAACATCATGGAAAAATATGATTTTTCACTAGTCAAAGAAATTAAATACTTTAGAGTTTATATTTGCATTCACACATAATTGCTTATGTACATAACTCTGTGGTAAAGGATATTTTAATGCAAAATGTACCAGATGGAAAAAGAGGAAAATGGATTGTGATTATTTTGGAATATGATCTGGAAATAAAACCTACCAAACTAATTAAAGGGCTAGGACTTGCCCATCTTATGGCTGAGTCCAATTTTCAAGCCTTAGACATAAACTTGGTGGAAACTTTGGATGATCAAGAGAAGCAGGCGACTCCAAAAATCAATGAATAATTTTCAAATTCTCCCTGGTATGTAGACCTTCTTTACGTATTGTTCAATTGAAATGTTCCTCCCGGTCTTACAAAAACTAATTCTAGATTTCTAAAATTAAGGGCATTAAAATTTTTCATCACTGATAATGTCCTTTATTGGAAAGATTCTGGTGGCTTATTAATCAAATGTTTGGTGAAGAATGATGTAGACAATATTGTGCATGATTTTCATGAAGGAGACTATGGTGGCCACCTATATTGGAGGACTAATGCTAGTAAAATCCTTAGAGCTGGTTTTTACTAGCCCACCCTTTTTTCTAGCATCCATAAGAAAGTCACAACCTACCACAAGTGTCAAATTTTTTAAGGTAAAAAAGAAAATTCTACCCCTGCCACTAAAACCTATTTCTATCGAAATCCCATTCCAACAATGGGATTTGGATTTCATAGGTGAAATTCATCCTCCTTCCTATGCCCAACACAAGTGGATTTTAATAGTTACAAATTATTGCACTAAATGGATAGAGTCCATCCCTTCCAGAAATTTCAATGATGTTGTTGATACAAAATTCGTTGAGACCAATATCTTGTCTAGATTTGGCTGCCCAAGGAAAATCATCACTGACAATGCAACAACCTTTAAGTCCAAAAAGATGATTGAATTTTGTGATAAATATCATATTTCTTTAGGACATTCAACAACCTATTACCCACAAGGTAATGGACTAGCTTAATCATCCAATAAGAGTCTGGTAATAATCATCAAGAAGTTATTAGAACATAATAAAAATTCTTGGCATAATAAGTTAATCAGTGCATTTTGGGTTGTTAGACTTACTACCAAGAATTCCATTGGTATGTCACCATACCAACTTCTCTATGAGATGGATGATGTTTTTCCATCTTCTCTAGCATAGCCAGTGATGAAAAAAATGAAAGAGTTACAAGTGGAGCCAAATGATGCACTCAGAAGGATCAATCAAACCATTCAGTTTCAGCAAACAAGAGAAGGGGTGTATAACATAACACAACTCATCCAGGAAAATATCAAGAAACTACTTGACAAGAGGACCATATATTATAAATTATTTTAGAGGTGACCATGCATTTTTTCTCACAGATATAGATGGAATAAAGTTATGTGGTGGTCCTGTAAATGGCAGGATGTTGCAGCATTATTTATCCTAGTCTAAGGATTATTTTAAATAATTATAAATATCATAGTCAACATAGATCGGATGGGATGTTTTGTTGATTAAGGTTGAAGTTCACAGAGAAGGCCCTAAGCCATGGTCAATAAACCATCATAATATTTGAAGTAGAAAAGGAATCAGATTACAGATTTCTCAAATGTGTATATGGATAAGGTTATTGATTATAGGTGCTTGACACTTCAATGTATGGAAGTGTCATCCCCAGGTGGAGCCACTGTTAGGGTACTATATTTCATAGGATCTCAAGGTAACTGAGTTTATTCTATCTATCAAATTTACTTTGTAAAATGATTTCCAATCTGTAAATAATTTTCAAACAAAGAAGAAGGAGATAATATAAAAAATCAAAAGAGGGTATATGTTAAATAAACAAAAATTAGAATATGAACCCCATCAAAAAGAAAAATAAATAAATTTTGAAAGTGTTGCACCTCCAAATTCCACTACTCTTAGCTTAGCTTATTTCTGAAAATAAATTGTGTGTAGCTTGTTTAAAATGCCATAAAACCTCAATAGAATTCAATCATACAATTTAAGCATCATTGAATAAGGTTTAAATTACTTGTTTTTAGGTAGTGAAAAATAAATTTTCAAACTATTTAATCTTGATAGTTCAATAGTTAGGTAGAAAATAAAAATTGGTTCAATAATTTAATCTAAACCAAGAAAGGAATAAATCATAGAAGTATATTAGTTGTTAAAAAGAAAAATGTTGAGTTGCTAGTCTAAATGCACTCGGATGAAAGAGAAAATTGTTAAAATGCTAAGGTACGATATGGATGCTAAAGAATGAAAAAGTCAAAAATGTTAGGAAAAATTGATTGTTTTATTGACATCCATATCAATAAAATGATAGGTATTAGCTTCCCTAAATAAAGAAGGAAAATGAAATAAAATGTTAGGGAAGCAAAAAGAAAAGGAAAGCTTCATTTATGTTTTAAAAATTTCACTGGCCGCTAGTCTAAATGCACCTAATAAAGAGGATTGATTTATATGGTTTAAAAACACTATCATAAGCATTTTTCCCATATTCCAAGTTTTAATACCATTAAAAAAAATAAAAAATCACCCCGCCATTTATCCCTTTTCATTTTCATTTTCATTTTCCCTAAGTCATTCCCTTTTTATTTCATTACTGCACATTCAAATTTCTTTTCGCGTCATCCAAATCGAAAAATCCTTTAATTTCCATCCCCTACAAACCTTCAAAAATGCGATATGCGATGATAGTGGGACCCATTCACCCGCCCCATGCAAATAAACCTTACCCTTTACCGCATTTCCCCTTTATCTTTCTAATTTACCTTTTTCACATCGCTATACCATTGTTTCCACTTACCTCCACCTTCCCGATTCCCTGATTGTGATTAAAGTGGGGCCATTTCTCCCTGCCACGCCATCCTTTCCCCACCATCCATTGCATATCACAAAATACACCACATCGCATATCGGAAAAAATAAATTATTCCATTTTGCCAACTGTTAAAACTTGTGATCGTTGATGTACGATATGTATCGCATCGTACATATCTTAACTTTTTTCTCATCGCATTTCACAAAATTTAAGGTTTAACCATATTCCCAAAACCTATCCAGTCCCAACTGCGATTTGCGATGCGGTTGGCCCCACCATGGTACTCCGCTCACCGCTTTAAGCCATTCCTTCGCTACCATTTCCATTCCATTTCTACACATCATCAAAAGTATCACCCTCCATCCATGTCATCTCTGAAACAGGCAGGGCTAGATCCCATTTTCCAAAGTTGGTTTGATGTTGGCCTATGTGATTTGTTCTCAAATTATCTAGTAAATTACAGAACGCTAACACGGTCAAAATACTTGATGAATCAACAGAATATATCATATGAGACATACATAAAAAGCATTATTCTCTGTGTGACATATTTGTGACCAATTATGACAAGAATAACACCAAAGATACACTTTACGACAAATGCGACGACACTTGTGTGATGGTGTTCAAGAGTTTGGAAATGTTTGTAACGGGTACTTACATAGTTATAAAAACTCATTTACACAAATATGACCTCTTGCAATAACTTGAAAAAGATCATACATTCACTGCAGTAGCCATCATGCTAAAGGAAATGCTTTTCCTATATTATGAAAGGTATCACAAAAGAAATAAAATGAACTTCAAAGTTTTTGATAGTCGTACAAAATACCAAGGAACGCTTCGAAACTTGGGTATAGGCAAAAATTTTGGAGGGGGTTGTAACGACTACAACACTTGGCAACACGCTGGTAGGAATATAGCTTCTATGTTTTAGTTAACTTCTTTTGTGCAGGGCCTTGATTATTCAAGGTGTATTGATTCATCATGCAAATTGTTTTGATTTCTCCACTTACCCTGTGAATGGACCAAGTCCCCATCATGCCACCTAAGTTTAACTTGGAAAATATTTGGCTTGCTCACAAACTTTCAAATAGGGGGAGAGTAATGAAGCTTTCGAGTTTAATATTTTCAAAGTATAAATTTTCATCTCTATTGTTGCCCTACTGCTAGCAAGCCTATACAATACCCCAATGGATTCACCTAAAAACTCACAAACATTGCTCTACTTTGAGCGAGCCCGAAAAATACCCTCACTAATTTTCCTACTTCACATATCTACACAAGAATCCTTTCTCTTCTTTAGCCTTTATTTATTATTTTAAAATAGGATTGTGTATTGGAACTTATTTATTTTGGGCAAAAGAAGGATCCCGACTTATTGAGAGAAGCAGAGGTTTCTCCTTTAAAGTATATAATTTGCTATGATTTAATTTTTCTCGTTTCTATTTTCCCTCTTCCCATTTTACTTATTAGATAAGCATGAAAAAAGAAAAAAAACAAAAGAATCGAGTATGACCATGAGGTTTCCCAGGTAGACACGATTTCATGGTTAGGCCAAGACTCTCCTTACGGACGAATCGTATTTTCCATCGAAACTTAATTGGTCAAAAGATATAACTAGTATAAGGAACGGGGACCAAAGGCTAACCAAATGTTGAAGTGTCATAAGGTTGCTTAAGCTTCAACCACTGTTACACATAAATTTGTCACCATGCTTACTTCTCGTCCCTTATCCTGAAGTTCCTGTGACACACCATGTGCAATGTTTCCACCATGGAAAAATATGTAAAGACATCCCCTAAAGACTCAAATAAAATTTCCTTGGATTATTACTGAAGGAACATGGAAAAAACCCTAGTTTTTTGGGTCAATGTGTTTTCTAGTTTCCTGCCTGCGGTGATGGAAGGTTGATATTTCTAGCTTAGCATTGTCAGCAACCTTATTTAGTGGAAAACAATGTTGATCCCCTTTATTGCAGTGTTTCTTCAAATGGAGTAGAAGCTTCGACCTTTAGAATTTCCAAGGCGGTGAGTTGGTTGTTAAACAATGGTGATGGGCTCGAGCTCTCTGATTTTAGAGCTTTTATCTCATCCATGGGCGTTTATCCCTTAGAAAGTGGACCTTCCTCCTCCTTTCACGGGATCCAAACCTCTTGTCCCTTCCTATAAATTGGCCACATCCTTCCACTACAGGTTGGTCATTGTTGGGCTAGTCTAAACTCTCATTCCCTTTACATTCATGCACTGTGATAATGCCTAAGTTGTTAGGGAGAAGGAATGCTTTAGAGCTTTGATGAATGACTCAAATTTTTACCAAAGGGAGGCCTACAACATCAAGGCCTAGGTTGTGAGCTCTCTTTTTTATATTCATTAATAAAACATCTGAATTTTCTTTCTATATTTGTCTAATCATTTGTGAAAATATTATGGTACTCCTTGATCTGCTAGATAACCAATGTTTAATGATTATTATGTATTGGATTTCATTTTTTGTTGCCTCTTGATCATCCACAGGTTTTTGTGTGCCATTAGTAGCAAGGAACATGCCTAAAAGGATCCTGGATCAAGGCCACCATCAACGAGCTCGAACATAGCATCAGGAAAAGGTACCTCTATGTCCCTTCTTGTCACATTTTGAATATTATCTAAGAAAGCTTTGCATTATAAAATATCTCACGTTGCTAGACCCACTCTAGGGTTAGAGAGATCACCTTTGTCTGTTGAGGGAATTTATCTTCACAACAAAATTGGAGACTCCATTTGGGAGCTTTAGCCTCTTATAATTCCTTTCCCAGGCTTATCTTCTATCAGTTTGACCGATCACTAAAATATAGGTTTTCTTAGGTCTCTATTAGTTTGCATAAGGTTTGATAGTCATTTCATTGTGTCAGGTCTGGTTTTGGTGTGAAACTCTCTTTTTTTCCCTTATTTTTATCACCCAACACATTTTATGTCTTCAAAGTAGTGCTACCAACGTCGTTCTATATAGCACAACTGTGTTGATTCGTATTTAAGCACCCTTCTGTTCATCATAGAAGCATTGATCTCAGACATAGGACAAAGTTGGGGTTTTCCCTTGTTTTTCCAATGTGTCCTATCCCTTTAAGAATGTCTATCCAGTATTAATGACCTCCTGCCTATGTTTTGGCTTATTTTTCTTGTTTGACTGATTTTTTTCACTTCTTTGACTTTCTTGTGAAATTGGAGGATTTTCTAGGTGATCTATGTAAATTTCCTTCCATTGGTCACTTGCGCTTGTCATTAAGGAATTGATAGTATTGGATTTAGAACCCTTTTTCAACTATTTCAAACACCTTTTACCACATTGCTTCTAACTTGGTTTGAAGTTGTTTTTCACATGCATTGGTCATCACTGCATTCTGATCTCACCTTCAATTTAGCGTCAAACATAATATTACAAGTTTTTTTATTTACGAGTTTAGAAGAGTGTATTTTTCCAAATTTGAAAGAAAACTGAAAGTGATTTTCATTTTAGTTCTTTGATTTGGCTTGTATTTATCGTTCTTAAAAAGAGTGAAAGTATTTCATTCATGTATTTTTGAAGCGATTTTGATTTCCGTTCAATTAAAAGAAAAGTGAATTTTATTTTTGCATCTCTTAATTCATTTCGTTCATTTTACTTTTGACTGCATTTCAAAGTAAAAAAAAAAAAAAAAAATCACTCTTTGCATCTTAGTGAAAAGAGAAACGTTTTCATTTTTTCAACAAGTTGCATTTTGCATTTTGGGGAAAGTGAATTCGATTTAAAAAATTGCATTTCATATTTTTTAACTAGTTTGGGGGGCATCGTTGTTTGTTGCATTGATTGCACTTTGTTTGAATATTTTCCCTCAATATTTTAGACTTCATTGAAATGGAAACATTTTCTTTTTGCATTTAGCCTGCATTATAGGATTCAGGTGACATTTATTCTAAGCCAAAAATGGAACTTAAATCAATATCAACTATAAAATTTACCCAATTTACCTTAAGGGGAATTTGGAATTAATGATAACATTTAGAGGTTTAGGCTAGAGACATTTTCCAGTTGCGTTAAACACAACAATTGTTGCTAATAGTTTGTGTTATAATCTGGAGGTGATATCCCTTCCCATGTATGGAAGTATATTGATGTATGATAAGTATATTTGGTCCACTCTCATCGAATGGTTACGCATTAGACATCACTACGAGAGAGTGGGCTCCCACGTATTGTCATGTATATTTTTTGAGACACCACTAGGTTGAAAGCTTGCCATAGGTAACCGAGTCGATTGCCTCATAAACATGATACACCGAACATAGCATTTGGGGAGATTTCCTGGTTGTGCTTCTTTGTTCACCATGAGGTATTAAGTAGCTCACTGATACTTGGTAAAACTTTATGCTTAGTACACCCATTTTTGCTTTAATTTTTGTTTAATTCTTGAAATAACCGCCCACGAAAAAATCCTACCTGTGCAGTTCACAGCCTCATCATCGCTTGGTAAATTGTGAATTTTAATAAATTTTCCTCTTCCTTCCTTGACCATGACTTGAAAGGTCATCATCGTTGAATCTTCGGATTCACCTCGTCCCTCCTCCAAATGATCTCAAGGGCTTCCTCCTAAGGTTTCCTAGTTTCTAGTTGGACCCCTTGAATCTCAATTTTCTGAACTCAGGATTTTCATAAGTGTAAAAGCCATTTCATATTGACCACCATCTGAAGATTCTCATTGGACAACATCAAAATATTCTGAGACAGAAAGCCCTGAACCATGTGCACTTTTTAAGATATTTCCTGAGAATCCACTCTTTCATCCAGTTGTTGTCTCGCCTCAGCTCGATTATAGTCCTTTTGATCAACCTGAAATTCCCCTTTCTTCTTCTCCAGTAGCATCTCGCTTTACTGTCTGTCACTTATTTCCTAGTGAAATGGTATCCAATGTTGATGATGTCCCATTCGTGAGTTCTCCTCAGAGTAATCTATTGATATTTGTGCAGTGTTGGGGTAGCTTCACATGCGCTCTAGTTCCAAAACTTTGTGGAGGGACTAGATTATATGAGATCTACAAGACCCAAAAAGGGATTTGAGAAATTCCATCCAGTTTAAGAGAAATTTAATTAATTAATATTTTTAATTAAGGAACCTAAGTATAACTTAGGAAAATGAAAATATTAAAGGTAATTAATTCAAACATGTGATGGAAATGACTTAAGTCACACATATCAAGCTTTATTTTAATATTATCCATCGAATCAAGATTATATCACGACCATTGGTTTCCCAATGAGAAAAGTATAAAGGAAAATCTTGGGGTCAATTGGAGAACACACACATGTAGGCAAAGAATTGAAACTAAGTTGGACTTCTAGGGTGTGGTTTGCTAATAATTTCCAAAACTATTTTAGATGCAACAAGGGGCAGTATTGGCTAAGGGATGATCTGATCCCAGAGCCAAGAGTCATCAAGAGGCAGAGAAGTAGCAACCAGGAGCAGTGCAAAGAAGAAGCAACTATGAAACAATTGTGCAGCATAGAGGGTTTCATCCAGGTTCTACACAAGCCCATAAAGGGTAGCAGGAGGCCATCAGGGCTTACGCAGGGCTAACCAGGGTAGCGTAAGGACTGCATCACCCAGTCTGGGGTTACGCAACCCTCTCTTGAGTAGTGTAGGGGCATCAGTAGGCTAGCAAAGCTGACGTAGAGGACTTCAGAACATCACTGGGTTTTCTAGAGGCTAAAAGGGGTTGAGTTCATTAAATCTCATTTAGGGTTTGAATTGGTTCAGTTTTTCATCTCCGGAATAGAGGCATTACTACAAATCTCATATTTCTCTGTCGGGTTAGCCAACGAGGTGCCCAGATTTGTTGTACTTAGATTCTTCTTAATAATATAAACCCTCTAGCAACCAAGAGACCGATTTTCCCACATTGGGTTTTTTTGGGGACAGTTGTCCAGAAAATGGTGTATTTCAGTTTTTTTGTGTGCATGTACTGAGTTTTAGATCTATATCTGTGAAGAACTATTAATGTTTTTACTTCAATGTTAATGCTAAAATTTCATATTAATAACTTGATTAAGTAGGAGAAGTTTAACCAGATTTAATAGTAGTTTTTCTGCTATTAGTCATCCATAATTTTGATCCTATCCAAAGATGATTAAATTACCAATCCTAGATTTCTAGAAACGATATTGTAGAATCATTGTGAGTTCTAGAAATCTCACAACCTTCATTATCCTAAGCCTATCAATTCAGTAAATGTTTTCACTTAAAAATCCTCCAAGTTATCCTACCATCTCAAAAATAAGTTGTTTTCCTGCTAAAATGTCATTTTTTCCCTCTTCATTAATCGCTCATTTCCCTTGAAAAAACCCATTTTTACCTTCTCATTTATCCATCATCTTCCTAAAAAACCTTATAAAAATCCTTTAAAAGCCTATATAACCCTTTTTATTTGGTTTAAAAATGCTTATTTTACCCTATCGGAACATCCAAAAAGGCTTAAAAAACCTTTTTTTAAAACCTTTTTGTATATAGGCTTTAAGCCCCTGAGGGCTTAAGCCTTTCGCTCCTTTATTCCATGTGTCTGAACACCGGGACAGAGCACTTAAACTCTTCGTACTAACCCTTGGCCCCTTTTCTTTGGCTCCGGATCACCTTATCTCTCCATGGGACCGTGCCCCTGCGACCAGACGCTAGCCCCATCACATCAGAATTTCCTCTGTAAACTCGCTTTTCCTTTACAGATTTTCCACCCCAATAACGATGCCCCGACACAATCTCCGCTGTCGATTGGGTTTTGATCTGAAGGCCAGTGCTAACTCTCCGTGCCACTTCTTAGCCCCTTTTCCCCAGCTCCTGGTCCCTTGCTCCTCCACGGACCATGCCGTAACACCAGGCTTTAGCCCCCATCGGCATCGGAAATTCATCTTTTTCCGTTTCACTTTTTTCTCCCCCGTCGATGCTTAACCTCCAATTGGATCTACACCATCGATCTACCAAGATCAAAATTTGTCAGCACTCCTCCCCCATCCCTCCCCTTAGCCTTTTTTCCCTAGCCCTCCACACCTCGCACCCGATCGTTTTGCCCCCACAGGAGCGCATCCCCCTTCCTCTTTCCCTTACCCCACTCCATGACTTTTCTGACGAATCCTTGACCATTGATATATCCAATTTGACGGCTCTTATCCCCTCTCACATTTAGCCTTTCCCCCGATCATCAAACACATTCATCCCCACAAATCAATCTACACCGTAGATCTTATGGATCTAACGGCTGTGGTACCCCCCGCGACCTCCTGACTTATTAACCTTTTCCCCACCTTACCACTCCATGGGGCATTATCGACCATTGATCTACGTAATCCGATGGTCCTCATTTAACCCTGCGACTCTCTCCTCCCATCCCTTTATCTCCCGAATCATTCTCAACCGTGGATCATAGAGATCCAACGACCCTCGTTTAAACCCATCACCGATAAACACCGTCGCTACCAAACAAATTTGATTACGCCAGCATATGACCCACCCCCCACTATCTAACCGCTCATCCAGTCCGCATTTTCCACCTGGCTTCCATTTTCCTCCTCACCCGAGCACCTTCCATTTGTCGTGCTCCCCTATGGCCGTTGGATCTACACCCCCAAATTCAATGGTCTACGTTCAGTTTCGCGCGCATTTTCCTCCCAGGGTTTAACGCCCCATTTTTGCGCAAAATGGGTGGTTTTTCCCAGGACACGCATCCAAAGCGGAATGGAATTGCATTCGGTTGGGTAAAAACTGCTAACCACTCATCTGCAACGCGAAAACTACCAGTGGTTTTCATGAAACCACCTATGCCCATTTTCGTACCAAAGTCATATTTTAAACCTTTTTTTCACAGTTCTGACTTTAGAACCTCTCCCCTACACTCTCCATTCCTCCTCTCTACTCCTTATGCCCTCGTAAACCTCCAAAAGCAGTTTTCCCATAAAAAAGGTAGGTTTTATTAATATTTTTATGTGTTAGATGCAAGTTCTATGGTGGCATATGTATTAAAAGGCCCTCCCACAGCTATTTGTCAATAGCAGAGGCTAAAGAATGACAATCCATAAGGAATTTAAACTACATTAAAGAGCTAAAGGGGTTATATAAAAGGTTCAAACCCTCGGCGCACCAAAATAAACCATGTACACAACAAAACAAAGAAGAATCAGTGAAGTAAGAAGAAAGGAAAAGATAGAGTTTAAAGTTTAAATAAAAAGGGGATAAAGGCGAGGTTAAAGGCCAAAGAGGTAGAAGATTAAAGGTTTAATTGGCAGATTAAGGAAGAAAACACAGTAAAAGACAAAGATTAAAGTTTAATTAAAAAGGGATAGAGGCAAGGTTAAATATGGAAGAACATAATTATTAAAAGTTCAGGAAAGGATAATTATAAAGGCAAGAGGGATTAATGAATAAAAAAGTTGTTAAAGGGAAACCAAGATTAAAGCGTAAATAAAGATTAGAGGATAAACTCAGTTAAAGACATAAGAATCAAAGGTTTGAAGAAGTCTGAAAGTGTTAAAAGATAACATAATAAATTATACAGGCTTAGGGCTAAATCAAAGCCTCAAAATAGATTAATTAAAAGAAGATCAAGGCTAAAGGCCTTAAACCACAATTTTATGATGAAATTAAGGGAAATTAGGCTAAAGTAGCCTTAGATAAGTCAAACACAAAGCAGTTATTCACTTGATAAGCCAAAATTGACACCTTTCACTTACTTTATGTCTCAAAAGACAAATAAACAGTTATTACACTAAAATAATATATTATTAACTGTCAGAACAGTTAATGTAAAGATGAAGATAAGGCTACAAAGTCAATATTTTCGACTATTTCATCCTCTGGAAGTACAGACGGATTTATTACATAGAGAAGTAGTCGAGAGACATTCCTACCTTATGCCTTGCATGGTTTTTAAGGATAGGAGTGCATTTACTATGTCATTAATAACATTTTGAACCCTAGATGGTTCCACCTCCTCATTTGCAATATAAATACTGCACTGGAACTCATTGTAAGGTGGGCATTTAATAACTCTTTGAAGTAATACATAGTTCTGCTGAAGTTGAAAGAAATTTGATGTTTTGGAACCTGTGGATGTTTTGACCTATTTGTGGATGGAGAAAGCTCTGTCATTGGATCCCTGAGCTTGCATGTTGGTGAAGTATTCTAATCTATTAATGTTTTCCTATTTTCCATTCTGTTTTCATCACTTCTTGCTTGCAGTAGAGTAAAAAGCTTAGGCTAAGAAATGTCTCCTAGAAGCACCTTAGACCTATTTACTCTTCATTGTCTTTATGTTTTCATCTGTTGAAGTTTTTATTGAGTATCTTGACTACTTTTCAATCCTTAAGCTTGTTTATTTCAAGAATAGTTCAAATAGTTGGCCTCAAGAATGATTTATGGTTTTCCTTGCTTACTTGCTGCCACTTGAAAACTGTTTCTAAAGTCTCCCTTCAAAGTACCATTGTCCAAATTTTTCCAAAGAGGTATGTTTTGATCATACCCTTTGTACTTGCTCAAATAATTGTTTTGAAGGTCTTTATAGTTGTAATCCAAGATGTCTAGGAGTTCCCTCTAGGCTCTTCTATGAATGCAGTTATTTGTGAATCTTGAATGTTTTCTTGTCCTTTAAGTGAAATCTTTGGATGAAATAGAGTGTTCCTCGACTCCTATATTTCATTTGATAAGTTTGTCTTGAAATTATTATTTGCTAAAGTGTAATTTGTAGAATTCATGGTTAGCCCTATCTATGGAATACATATTCATGTTCAAATGATGTTTTAAGTCCCTTTGTTGAGAAGTACATATAATTAAGGATTATTAATTGCTCTTAGTTCTACTTTTCATTCTAAACCCTTAATGTTCATTTCATTTCACCTGAAAAATTTGTAGATCCAATAGCCAAGTTAGATTTGCCCTTTGATACCCCTGGTTCATCTACCAACTTGTTACAAACTTCCATTTCACTCCATTGCCCAATGACTTAGAGATTTACCTTTTCTATTTATGTTGTCTAGATCATCATGTCCCATCAAACAATCAAACAAACTCATGCTTAATAACTAGCCTAAAATCAACCTTTTACAAGCAAACAAGTCATATCTTTGCAAAACAATTGAGAGATCCTTCTCTGAGACTAAGAGGGCTAGATCCTAGAACTCTAAATACTGGTTTATAAGTTTCCTTGTCATTTAGTATGCCAATATACTAAATCACAGGATCCCAACATTCTGGCGATCACGGTGGGACATTTTTGAGTAAAATTCCCTAAGAAAAAACACTCAATATTCATTTAAGTGAACTATATCTTCTTCAAGCACTACCAGCATAATGGTAATCATGATAGGATCTATTTGAATCAGTGGCAATCTAAATAACCCTTAGGATTCTAAGAGACCCTTATCAAACCTTGAAGAAATCAGCTGATAAGCCATAGAGTAGACTCTGTTTGTTTCATCACCTTAGCTAAGTGTTGAATCAGGTATAGGACACTCTCATAACCATAGAACCATATAAAAACTCATAAAAACCCAAAACATTTCAGATTAGTGTTCAAATAAACCATTGGTGGTGGACCACAAAACATTTTACCTTCAGAAAAGCTAAAAAATTCCACCTGGCGACTCCACTAGCCCCAGTAGGCCTATTACCTTACTAGTACTCCAAATTTCCTTAGGATTGTGTTAACAAGCCTGAGAAAGTTTAGAAACCTAGTTCCCTATTATAGAAATCATTGTGAGAGGAAAAATCTTGAAAAATATTCCTAAAAAACCTCTCTAAGTTTTGGAAACTGAAATATGGCTTCACATAAGGTCTATACTAGATCCCATATATATCCTAAACTTCCTACCATAGTTGAAAATCCATAAAGGATTTTGTGGCAAACTTCTAGATCTAGAAAACCAACTACTGATGGACCATCCTAAGAACAATATTTGTTCCTGAAAATCTCATAGTCTTAAAGGATCCTCACTTTCACTTACCTTACACAAAGAAACTATTCAGGAATAAATCTCAAAGTGATTTAAACCAAGCTAAATTTGAAACCACAGATTTGCAACAGAGCTTTAGCAGAGAAGCTTCACCTTTTGCTCTACCTGACTCTCAGCTTCTCCATCATTTCAGCTCCTTCCATAACAAATATGCTCATCAACATTTTGTTGGCCCAAGTGTTTCTTCTACTCCTATCCACACATACACTATTCAAAATACCCCATTCCATCACACTTTCCCTCTTATAAATCCCCCATTATTTCCTATCATGGCAGCATGGTATGCTCCACTTGTGTTACCACTGCCTCTAGTTCCCTTACCCAATGACTATCAATAAAAATTTCCCATTTCACTGGAAATGAACCTACTATTTCCCAACAGCATGTAGATAAGGTAAATGATGCCTTTGATTATATGGAAATAGAAGATGAGACCATTAATATGAGAATCTTTGCCCAAAGTTTAGGAGGAGAGGCCAACAAATGGTTTAAGGGTTTAACACCTGATAGTATAAATGATCTCCCTTATTTACATCAAACATTCATAAAAAAATTGGAAATGAGGAAGAACCCTCTCCAAATAATTTCAGATTACAAAAACCTCAAGAGAAACCCTGGGGAAAGTGTTCAAAATTATTGCACTAGATTTAATAGTGTTTATTGCATTGCCCCCAGAATTAAAACCTCCACAAGGCTCAGCTTCGGCCAAGTTCCCTGAAGGATTTGATCCTGAAATGGCCTATCAGCTAAGAGAAAGGGACCCCTTAATTTTAGAAGATATGCAGAGGGGAGCCTTAGGTGTAGAAGAAAATCTGATTGAGAAAAGAGATAGGTTTAAAGCAGAGAAAAGAGTTACATACAGGGAAGATACAATTCCATCAACCTCGTCATCAGATACTAAAATTGATAACTTAGTGAAGGTAATGGAGAGGATGCTTGAAAAGATAAATCTAAATGATAGAGTACCTCCTACACAAAACCAAAACAACCCCCAAAACAGAAATAGAAACCCAAACCTTAGAAGAGACCCTAATAAAGATAGGCAAAGAGACAATGACCAACAGATTAGGCATCCATTTCAACAAAACTATGTTGATCAAAAAGAAGAAAGGGAATTCGAAAGGTTGGAGGAAAATCATGTAAACTTGATAGGATATTTTAGTGAGATAGATGTTTTTCTCACTGAAGAAGAACAAGGATTCTTCTCCTCATAACAAATTGAAAACAACCATGAAGATTCTGAATATTACAGACTGGGGTTTGAAAATGAAATCATGGAGGTACACAAAAAATATAATCTTAGAAGCAAAGGGAGCCTAGAGATTTATAATTACAAGAACACTAGTAATTCTATTAAGAAAACTTTAGAAAATCAGCCTAAAAGGACAGCCAGTAACACCAACACTATGGCCAAGAAAGATGATCTAAATAAAGACAAAAAAATCCAGCAAAGTGTTGAACAAAGCTTCCCTAGTACTTCTGCTAGTGGCCCTAACAAATTTGTCCCAAATAGCAATCCAAATAAAGCTCAGCAAATCGGAATTGCTAAAAGAGTTGTAAATGACAAAACAGATGTAAATATGTCAAGAAAAATAGTTTCTTTCAGCCTTGAAGGGGAAATTGCCAAGATTAAAATCACCATACCCTTAATTGAACTAGTAACTTAGGATGTATATAAAAACCAAGTTTTGAAAGCTTTGAATATAGATAGTGACACTGACACTTTAAACTTTACAGATGATAAACCAGAATTATTGTTTGGTCCTGAAGTTGAAGAAAAATACCAAGAAGTGGTTGTCCCTCCCTTCTATGCCAGCCTAAATATACATGAAAAAATCTTGCATAATGCCATGCTAGACTCAGGTGCCTCATACAATCTTATGCCCAAAGTAATAATGGAAAGCCTAGGCTTAGAAATTACTAAACCATACAAAGACCTATACTCCTTTGATTCAAGCAAGGTCAAATGCTTAGGCCTAATCAAATATTTGTGTGTCAACTTGGCACAAATTCATGCTAAGAGTCTAGTAATGGACATAGTAGTAGCTGACATTCCCCCTAAGTATGGCATGCTTCTATCTAGATGATGGGGAGCCAAACTATAGGGGAGCCTTCAAATGGACATGTCTTATGCCACCATCCCAGTATTTAACCAAACTAGAAGATTATATAGGGAATCCCACATGAAATACATGGTGAGAAACATAGATAGACCAAACAATTCTCCTATCTACTCCATCCATTCAAATTTGGATTCATTTATCTTATATAATGAAGATGAAATCAGCCAACAATAAAAGGAAAACAAAGAAGAATGTATTCTAACAGAGCAGTCAAATCTGTCATCAACTCAAGAGAAGAATAGTCCAGATTTTAGCAACCTTGAATAGCTAAAAGAAAAAGAAAATGAGATTGAAATACCTTGGAAAATAAAATTTGATGGCTCTTGTAGAAAATTAAGTCAAGGGCTGGTGTATGGATACAGAACACAAGCAAAGGATTTTCCTATAAACTGGATTTTCCATGCACAAATAACATTGCTGAATATGAAGCCCTCCTTATTTGCCTACACTTACTCAAACATTTAGGAGCTAAAAGAATATCAGTCCAAGGGGATTCTGAGCTAATTATCAAACAGATTAAAGGGGATTATTCAACCAAAAACCCAAAACTCAGAGAATATAGAAATGCTACCCTTGATCTCCTGAAAACCTTTGAAAAATATGAACTCATTTTCATCCCAAGAGCTCAAAATCATCTAGCAAATGAACTTGCCTTTGCTGCTAGTAATTGCCAGATATCAGAGACAAATGAAAAATCTGATATAAAGGTAAAAAAAATACCTGCAATACCTGAAAATGAAGATTATTGGCAAGTGTTTGAAGGAGACAAACACATAGATGATTTTCTACAATCAAAAAATGACTTTGCCATATCAGCATCCACTTCAAACCATGAAGAAAATTGTTTAAATGAAGAACAAATCTCTGAAACAAAGCTGTCATTTTTTGATGATATAAACCATTTTGAACATCCTTTTAGAGTAGAAATAGTTGACAATACAGATAAAAAAGACCTGGGAATTTTACAATGTAAAAATGATACAATTCCAAGAGGTCTCGAACCATTAGAATATCTTTTGATTTCAATGATGTAGCCAAAGAACCAAGAATGGAGCCTATAGAAACAAACATAGAAGAACATAACATAGGAAGCCTAGTAGAGCACAAAATGATGAAGTTATCCAGCACTCTCCCAGACAATATCAAGCTGGAATACATAGAACTTTTCAAATAATTTGGAGATGTGTTTGCATGGGGATATAAGAATCTAAAATCATATAATACCAACATCATTCAACACAAAATTCCTCTTAAGGAAAATCAGAAACCTTTCAAACAAAAAATCAGAAGGATAAACCCTGTTCTATTGCCTTTAGTTGAGAAAGAGATTAAGAAGATGTATGATGCTGGGATCATAGTCCCCATCGGGTATTCAAAATGGGTTTCCAAATTAGTATCTATTAGGAAAAATACTAGGGATATTAGGCTCTGCATTGATTTCAGAAATCTAAACAGAGCCTCCCTTAAAGATAACTGTCCCTTGCCAAAAATGGATCATATACTTCAAAGGGTGGTTGGGTCTAAAATAATTTCACTATTGGATGGGTTCTCAGGTTACAATAAGGTATTAGTACTCCCAAGTGACCAACATAAAACTGCTTTTACCACACCTTGGGGTACATTCATGTATGTTGAAATTCCATTTGGTCTAATGAATGTAGGGGCCACCTTCTAAAGGGCCATGGACATAGCCTTTTCAAAAGACATAGGCTATTTTATAATCATTTACCTTGATGACATTATTGTTTTCTCTAAAACTGATGAAGAACACTTGATTCATTTAAAAAACATTTCTGAGAAATGTAGGAAATATGGCTTGTCTTTGAATCCAAAAAATACACTCTTTGGTCTCCAAGAAGGAAAGATTCTTGGCCACATAATTTCTGAAGAGGGAATCAAAGTAGACCCTAAAAGGATTGATGGAATATTGAAAATCAACCATCCTAGAAACCTTAAAGAATTACAATCTTTCATTGGGAAGACAAAAAATTTAAGGAGATTCATCCCCAACCTTTCTAAGCTATTAAGAAATATCACAAACATGCTTAAGAAAGAGGTAGGTGTTAAATGGACAACACAAGCTAAACAATCATTTGAACTGGTATAATAAGCTCTTACTCAAACACCAGTTCTTATAAGTCCTAATTTCACCAAAGATTTTTATATCTTTTCCTTTGCATCTGAACATACAATAGTTTCAGTATTACTGCAAAAGAATAAAATGGGGCATGAACAACCTATATCCTTTTTTAGTAGGGCCCTAAGAGATGCTCCACTCAAGTATAACATCATGGAGAAACAAGCCTTAGCCTTGGTAAAAGCATTGAAAGACTTTAGAGTATACATCTTACATTCTCACATCATTGCTTTTGTCCCACACACTATTGCCAAGGATATTCTAAGTCAAGGTCCTAATGGTAAAAGGGGAAAATGGATTGCTGTTATTTTAGAATATGACTTAGAAATTAGGCCTACCAAACTAATCAAAGAGCAGGTATTATCAAAACTCATGGCTGAATCAAACTTCCAAGCACTAGATATGAATATGATTGATGTCTTAGAAGAAACAGAAGAATTTACAGCTCCGTTTATTGATGAAAATTTTGTGAATTCACCTAGGTATGCTGATATCATATATGTGCTTCTTTATCTGAATACCCCTCCTTCTCTATCTAAAACTAAATCTAGATTCTTGAAACAAAAGGCTTACATTATTGCATATTAGATGGGGTTTCATATTGGAAGAATGTTGTTGGAATATTGCTTAAATGTTTGCTTGAGATTGATGCAGGAAAAATCATACATGAACTACATGAGGGAGAATGTGGAGGACATCTTTACTAGAAGACTACAAAAAATAAAATCCTTAGATCTGGTTACTATTGGCCCACCCTTTTCCCAGACACTCAGAAACTTGTCATGTCTTGCCATAAGTGTCAAATCTTTGATGGCAAAAGAAAAATCCTTCCTCTACCCTTACATCCCATCAGTGTTGAGACTCCGTTTCAACAACGGGGCTTGGACATCATTGGGGAAATCCACCTATCTTCATCAGCCCAACATAAGTGGATCCTCACTGCCATTGATATTTTACCAAGTGGATAGAAGCCATACCTACTAGGAATGCTACTGAATATGTCATTATCAAGTTCCTTGAAACCAATATACCATCCAGATTTGGTTGTCCTAGAAAAATTATCAGAGACAATGTTGTTGCCTTCAAGTCTAAAAGAATGTTTGACTTCTACCATAAGTACCATATCACCTTGGGTAATTCCACTACCTACTATCCCCAAGGGAATGGATTAGCTTAATGCTCCAACAAAAGCCTTGTCAATATTATCAAAAAAATGTTGGAGAAAAATAAAAAATCATGGCATAGTAAGCTTAGTCATGCATTATGGGTTGATAGATTAACCACCAAAAAGTCAATAAATATGTCTCCCTATCAGCTGGTTTATGGCATGGATGCAATCTTCCCAACCTCTCTAGGAGTTCCAATCATGAAAATCCTCCAAGAAGTACAATCTAAGGAAAATGATATGCAAAGAAGGATAAAATAGACCATTCATTTACGATAGTCCAGGGAGGAAGTATATAACATAACACAAATAGTCCAAGAAAGCATCTAGAAGTTATTTTACAAGAGGACTAAAGAAAATCAATTCCAAGTTGGAAATGTAGTTCTAAAGTGGGATTCTAGAAGGGAAGAAAAGGGAAAATATGGAAAATTTGAAAATTTGTGGAGAGGTCCCTACGTTATTCATTCCATCAGGGGTCACAATGCATTCCTTCTACAAGAGCTAAATGGAGAAGATCTATGTGGAGGTCCTGTCAATGGCAGGATGCTCAAGCACTATTTCTGCCAAGAATCTTAGTTTCAAAAAAAAATTCATTGTACATAACATTGCTCTTTAAATTTGAAAAACAAAAACAAAAAAACAATAGAAAAAGAGAAAAGAGGGCAGATATAAAAGAAGAAAGGTACAACCCCATACCCAAAAAAGAGAATTTTCTGAAAGTGTGCAAGCTTAAATGCCACTACTAAAATAAAACATGACTACTTAGTCATACAGCCTAATCATGACTAGATAGATTTCAATTTACTGCTGATAGGTTAGTGAAGAATATTTTCCAAAGTGTTTAATCTTGGCTTATCAGTAGAATAGATTAGGATGGAAAGGAGATGGTTCTAACAAGCTCAAAATATGAACCAAGAAAAGGAAAAAGATAGCTCTAAATAGATCAAAACCAGAGCTGGAAAAAGAATAGAAGGATGTTTATAATTTTCAGATCTTAAGGCTTCACAATTTTTTTTTTTTCTGCAAATAAAGTCTATGTGTAGCTTGTACATACAACCATAGACACCATAGAAAATCAGACAACTTAATCCTGATTTGAATATTTTTAAATTTCATGTTTTAGAAATAGAGAATAAAATCTGTCAAACAAATTAATCTTGACAAATAGTAGCTTAGGTAGAAAAATAATGAGTTCAACTATTTAATCTGGACTCTTGGAAGGAATAAGGATAGGATTAGATAGTTTATTTTTGTTTTCAAAAATAAAATGTCAAAGAGTTTGATAGTTCAAATTCACTCAAAAATGAAGAAAAAATGCTAGGAAAAAGTAAGATTGGGTAGGTAGAGATGCTGTTTTGAAGAAATTACATGTTGCAGATTAATAAAAGTTGTCCTTTTCAGAGAAGGATCAGCAAGAAAAGAAGAAATTTGCCCAATGGATAAGGCACTAGTCTGCTGAAATCCAGAGATTGATAAACTGGAGGTTCTGGACACCTAAAAGGACAACTGTCCTCCCCAAGTGGAGCCACTGTTAGTCATCCATAATTTTGATCCTATCCAAAGATGACTAAATTACCAATCCTAGATTTCTAGAAACAATATTGCATAATCATTGCGAGTTCTAGAAATCTCACAACCTTCATTATCCTAAGCCTATCAATTCACTGAATATTTTCACTTAAAAATCCTCCAAGTTATCCTACCATCTCAAAAATAAGTTGTTTTCAGGCTATATCTGCCCATTTTCACTTATCCAAACAGTCAATTTTTCCTGCTAAAATGTCCTCTTTTCCTCGTCATTAACCCTTCATTTCCCTTGAAAAACCCCATTTTTACCTTCTTATTTATCCATAATTTTCCTAAAAAACCTTATAAAAATCCTTTAAAAACTAAGATAACCCTTTTTATTTGGTTTAAAAATACTTATTTTACCCTATCGGAACATCCAAAAAGGCTTAAAAAACCTTTGTTTTTTTACCTTTTTTGACCTTTTTGTATATAGGCTTTAAGCCCATGGGGGATTAATTCTTTCACTCCTTTATTCCATGTGTCCAAACGCTGGGACCAAGCACTTAAACTCTCCGCGCTAACCCTTGGCCCCTTTTCTTGGCTCCCGATCACCTTATCTCTCCACGAGACCATGCCCGAGTGACGAGATGCTAGCCCCATCGCATCAGCATTTCCTCTGTAAACCCGCTTTTCCTTTACAAATTTTCCACCCTGATAGCGATTCCCCAACACGATCTCCACCATCGATTGGGTTTTGATCTGACGGCCAGTGCTAACTCTCCGCACCACTTCTTAGCCCCTTTTCCCTGGCTCCTGGTCCCTTGCTCCTCCACGGGACCATGCCCCAGCACCAAGATTTAGCCCCCATCGGCATCGGCAATTCACCTTTTTTTCATTCCACTTTGTTCTCCCTCGTCGATGCTCAACCTCTGATTGGATCCCCATAGTGGATCTACCAAGATCGACAGTTGTCGGCACTCCTCCATCATCCCTCCTCCTAGCCCTTTTTCCCTAGCCCTCTACACCTCACACCCAGTATTTCCCCCCCCACAGGATCGCATCCCGCTTCATCTTTCCCTTACCCCACTCCATGAATTTTCCAACGCATCCTTTACCATAAATCTATCCAATCCAATGGCTCTTATCCCCTCTCACATTCAACCTTTCCCCTAAAAATCAAACACATTCATCCCCACAAATCAATCTACATCTTAGATCTTCTGGATCTAATGGTTGTGGTACCCCCCACGACCTCTCGACTTATTAACCTTTTCCCCACCTTACCACTCCACAGGGCATTATCGACCGTCGATCTGCATAATTCGACGGTCCTCATTTAACCCTGCAACTCCTCTCCTCCCATCCCTTCATCTCCCAGATCATTCTCAACCATGGATCTTAGAGATCCAACGACCCTCGTTTAAACCCATCGCCCATAAACACTGCCGCTACAAAATAAATTTTCTTACGTCAGCATATGGCCCACCCCCCACTATCAAAACACTAATCCAATCCATGTTTGCCACCTGGCTTCCATTTGCCTCCTCACACGAGCACCTTCCATTTTTCGCGCTCCCATGTGGCTGTTGAATCTACAACCCCAGATCCAACGGTCCACATTAAATTTCGAGTGCATTTGCCTCTCGGGGTTTAACACCCCATTTATGCGTGAAATGTGCGGTTTTCCCCAGGACACTCATCCAAAAATGAATGGAATCGTGTTCGGTTGGGTAAAAACTGCTAACCACTCATCTGCAACGCGAAAACTGCTGGTGGTTTTCACAAAACCACCTATGCCCATTCTTGCACGAAAGTCATATTTCAAACCTGTTTTTCACAGTTCCACCTTCAGAACCTCTCCCCTGCACTCGCCATTCCTCTTCTCTGCTCTTTACGCCCTCATAAACCTCCGAAAGTAGTTTTCCTTTAAAAAAGGCATGTTTTATTAATATTTTTATGTTTTAGATGTAGGTAATATGGTGACATATGTATTAAAATTCCCTCCCACAACTACTTGTCAATAACAGAGGCTAAACAATGATGATCCATAAGGAATTTAATCTACATTAAAGAGCTAAAGGGGTTATATAAAAGGTTCAAACCCTCAATGGGTTATCAAACCCTCAGCGCACCAAAAGAAACCCTATAAACAACAAAACAAAGAAGAATCAGTGAAGTACGAAGAAAGGAAACAAAAAAGTTTAAAGTTTAAATGAAAAGGGGATAAAGGCGATCTTAAAGGCCAAAAAGATAGAAGATTAAAGGTTTAATTGGCAGATTAAGGAAGAAAACACAGTAAAAGATAGAGTTTAAATTTTAATTAAAAAGGGATAGAGGCGAGGTTAAAGACGGAAGAACATAAGTATTAAAAGGTCAGGAAAGAATAATTATAAAGGCATGAGGGATTAAAGAATAAAATAGTTTTTAAAGGGAAATCGAAATTAAAGCTTAAATGAATATTAGAGGATAAAATCAGTTGAAGACAGAAGAATCAAAGGTTTGAAGAAGTCCGAAAGTGTTAAAAGACAACCTAATAAATTATACAGGCTCAGGGCTAAATCAAAGCCTCCAAATAGATTAATTAAAAGAAGATCAAGGCTAAAGGCCTTAAAACATATATTTTTGATGAAATAAAGGGAACTTAGGCTAAAGTAGCCTCGGATAAGTCAAACATAGAGCATTTATTCACTTGATAAGCCTAAATTGACACCTTTCACTTACTTTATGTCTCAAAAGACAAATAAACAGTTCTTACACTAAAATAAGATATTATAAACTATCAAAACAGTTAATGTAAATATGAAGATAAGGCTACAAAGTCAATATTTTCGACTATTTCATCCTCAAGAAGTAAAGACAGATTTATTACACAGAGAAGTAGTTGAGAGACATTCCTACCTTATGCCTTGCATGGATTTTAAGGATAGGAGTGCATTTACTATGTCATTAATAACATTTTGAACCCTAGATGGCTCCACCTCCTCATTTGCAGTATAAATACTACACTGGAACTCATTGTAATGTGGGCATTTGATAACTCTTTGAAGTAATACATAGTTCTGCTGAAGTTGAAAGAAATTTGATGTTTTGGAACTTGTGGATGTTTTGACCTGTTTTTGGATGGAGAAAGCTCTGTCACTGGATCCCTGAGCTTGGTTTTTGATGAAGTATTCTAATATGTTAATGTTTTCCTATTTTCCATTCTATTTTCATCACTTCTTGCTTGCAGTAGAGTAAAAATTTTAGGCCAAGAAATGTCTCCTAGAAGCATCTTAGACCTGTTTACTCTTCACTGTCTTTATGTTTTCATCTGCTGAAGGTTTTATTGAGTAGTTTGACTGCTTTTCAATCCTTAATATTTTTTATTTCAAGAATAGTTCAAATATTTGGCCTCAAGAATGATTTATGGTTTTCCCTGCTTACTTTTTGCCACTTGAAAACTATTTCTGAAGTCTCCCTTCAAAGTACCATTGTCCAAAGTTTTCCAAAGAGGTCTGTTTTGATCATACCCTTTTTACTTGCTCAAATAATTGTTTTGAAGGTCTTTATAGCTGTAATCCAAGATGTCTAGGAGTTCCCTCTTCTATGAATGCAGTTATTTGTGAATCTTGAATTTTTTCTTGTCCTTTAAGTGAAATATTTGGATGAAATAGAGTGTTCCTCGACTCCTATATTTCATTTGATAAGTTTGTCTTGAAATTATTATTTTTTGAAGTGTAATTTGTAGAATTCATGGTTAGCCCTATCTATGGAATACATATTCATGTTCAAATGATGTTTTAAGTCCCTTTTTTGAGAAGTACATATAATTAAGGATTCTTAATTGCACTTAGTTCTACTTTTCATTCTAAACCCTTAATGTTCATTTAATTTCACCTAAAAACTTTGTAGATCCAATGGCCAAGTTAGATTTTCCCTTTGATACCCCTGATTCATCTACCAACTTGTTACAAACTTCCATTTGACTCCATTGCCCAATGACTTAGAGATTTCCCTTTTCTATCTATGCTGCCTAGATCATCATGTCCCATCAAAAAATCAAACAAACTCATGCTTAATAACTAGCATAAATTCAACCTTTTCCAAGAAAACAAGTCATATATTTACAAAACAATTGAGAGATCCCTCTCTGAGACTAGGAGGGCTAGATCATAGAACTCTAAAGACTGGTTTATAAGTTTCCCTGTCATTTAGTATGCCAATCTGCTAAATCACAGGATCCCAACATCTGCATAAGTAATATTCAAAAATTTTCACATGGTATCAGAGCGATTGCAAATATAGCTGAATCATCAGCAAGAAGACTGAAGAATATTTGCGACAGAAAGTAGAAGAGAAAGCAGCAACAGCCACAAAAAGCCAGAATAGAAAAGAAAGCATAATAGCAGAGCCATGAAGAGGCCAGAGTGACGCAGTCCCCATGCAGGCTCCATGAAGGACCATGTACTTACTGCACAGAGGCAACACAAAGACAATGTTGGGATTATATTCTCACGTAGAGGCTAGATAGGGTGACATTTTCCTAAAGTTATGGCTAATTAAAAGTGCCAAAAGCATTGTTGCAGAGATTCAATAGTTGTTGTTGGGGTTAAATTTCTGAAGGTGCAAAAATTAACCTGAGCACTAGTTGATAAAGAGCAAGAGGAGAACAACTTCTTAGAGGATTTCCAACTAAATAAATCTGCAGTTTGATCAAAGGATCAAAGAGAGATGATTTTTTGATATTTGGCAGACTTCCAAGAGAGGAAGTCTGTTGTCAGAGGGATCAGAGGGTGCCTTTCTCACCAAGGACCCTAGATCCGAGTCTCTAGTATAGAGAGGAGGATTAGTTCCGACAAATTTCTTGAGCAGATGGCACCTCACAGACTACGTGATTAGGATATATTAGATGAACTGTCGAAATTTTTAGTCTAGAAGGCCAATTTCCTGTTATTCATGGAGGCATATGGTCTAAGTGAGCAAGCAGAGAAATTCATGGTCATACCAACCGATGTAGATCTCCTAAGGAAGCATGAATAAGCCGCAGCACATGTCAAGCACTTCAAAATGGATGGGGTTAAGGATCACATTGTACCACATATACCCAAGAAGTAGATGGCTAATGATATGTGGAAAGCCTTAACCACCTTATATGAAGGAAGATTCGTCCATAGGAGAATACTTCTGGAGAATCAGATGAGGTTATTCATGATGGCCAATGGAGAAGAACGAGCCCTTCCTTTTTATATTACACGTGATCAAGGATTAGTTGACTTCCATGGGAGTGAAAGTCGAGGATGATGTGATGGTGATGATTGCACTCAATGCGGTCACAAAGGACTAGGAAAATTTTGTCCAAAGTATCTTGGGCAAAGTGGACCTTCCAAACTGGGATAGTATGTGGGCAATCCTCCATCAAGAATAACTTCGTCGATTCACCAAGAGATAGTACATAACCAAATCAAGTAAGGTGAAGAAGGAAGAGGAAGAAGATGCAACCTTAACATCACAGAGGAAGCAAGGGAGGAAGAATCTTGATCTATCTAAGATAAAGTGTTTCTAGTGCGAAGAACTACGACATTTCACCAGCAATTTTCCTCAGAAGAATAAGGACAAGGAAGCTTCTACCTCCAAGGCTATTGTGGCAGACGATGGCTCCGAAGATGACGTATCCATGAGCGCTCATGAACCAAGAAAGTTGGGTGACATGGATCTGCAAAGTAGCTATAGAGTAGTGGTGGGATCCTTGAGTAGCTCAACTCTTGGATCACATCCATGCTACGAGAGCCTTAAGACAGTAGTGGGACAATTGGAGCAGTGGGTGTAGAGAGTCACAGATGGAGCAGAGACGGAGTTGGATGCTGAGAGGGAGAAGCGTAGTGCATATGCAGCAGTAGTGTGGTAGCACAGCGCAGAGGGAGATGATGTGACTTCAACAACACTGTGTATGTTGGCTTACATAGAGTAGAGCTGCAGCAGTGTAGAGGCTTCAGGAGGACAACACAACACAACAATAGTGTAGGGGATTTTAGCGCAGGGGCTGATGTGAATTTAGTAGCATAGAGGAGGTCTTCTTATGCAGCTTTGTAGCTGTGTAGCAGTCTCTATGTGACAGTGCAGAAAAATAGCCTATAGAGCTTCAGTGATGTGGATGCAACCCAACTGAAGATGCACTCAAGCCAAAAAGAAGTGGATGAAATATACAAATGAAAAATAGCACTGTAAATGTTGTGCTGCTACTAGAAACTATTGCTACTATGAAGAATAATCATGTGAGGGAGGTTGTTGGATTTCTTAGAAAGCTCCAGTATTTTAACCACAGACTCTACTCCAAAAACCCAAAAAACACATAAATGGTTTGGCCAGATTTTAACTTTGGAATTTTGGCCCTTTTTGGGTTGCCAACTTCACCCCTGCTAGTTGACTTACGCACTCTTCCAGGGTAAATTCTGATATGGGGTTGAACTGATGACGTAACTACTACAATAGCACCCAATCATCTCAATACCTGAATATCTTACCCCTTCTCTAGATTCTCCGGCTAGAAGCTTGAGATCTAACTCCTCCTTCCTTGACTCAAGTTGCAGAGCTGCAAATTGCACAACTGCTGGAATGGACTGCACTGTCAAGGAGGCTGAAGTTTTATCTTGCTACTGGATGATGATATATCGCTCAAAACTGATATAAATAATCTCACCAAAGTGAAGGAATGGTCCCTCACAGGGTTCCAGACTGAAATACTTGGAGCTTCCTTCTTCCACTAGATCTACCCTATTGGATTGCGCAATACCCTGATGGAACTGCTACTGCATGGAGGTGTAAAATGATGGCCTGATTCTGGATTTTATAATGATGCTCCTAGAAGAATTGAATTAATGCACAAGGTGAAAGTATGAAACTTTGATAGGTTTCCTAGCTGAAATGTTAGAAACTACCTTCCTCCTCTCAAACCCTAAGACAAGAATGTGTAATTCCTGAAGCTGTATATGTAGAAGAGAGGCAATGAATGTGGAACCAATGCCGGATGATGAATGACTACTCAAAACAACCTTCCCAGAGTAGGAACTTGATGTCTCCCATGGGTAAGGGTGGGATTCCCACTTAGGAACAGCCTTGTGCTAAACATCACAACATACTTAGCTAAACAACTGAAGCGTGCAAAGAAATGTCAAACAATAATACAATATAAAATTCGAGACTGATTTGATTTTCTTCCTTCATCTTCCTTATATGTTTGTCAGCCTTCCCTAGCCTTGGCCCACCTCATAACTTCGTTGCACATGTGGCCACTAGTCTCCATGAATATTTTGTTGTCTCTCCATGATCTCCATGATCATTGCAATTAATCTCTACTCTCTCCATCATATGTGCATTTAATGAACCACTTCCTCCATATGTGCATCATTACTGTTCTATGATTTTACTTTTACTCCTCCACTATCTCCATCATCTTCCTCATTTTTATCCATGATATCCACTCTTCCTCCATTAATAAGCTGCTACACTACATAATTCTGATCCATTATCTAACTAACCCACATTCACAAAACAAAAGTGGGGTTTATTCATCTATGGGGTTTATGGGTCCCTCCACCCTTTTATTTACTTACTAAGAAATAAAATTAAGAACTCTAATATTCCAATTAATTGATGGAAAATTGGGAATATTACAGTCTTCCCTGCCAAAATGTTTTTTATCCTCAAGAAACTGCAAAAGTGAATGCTACAGCAATCCTCCTCCCTCCAAATGGCATCCTCATATTGAAGGTCTCCCCATCTCCTCCACTGTGTAATGAATGCCCAACTCCATAGCTGAATCTCTAGAATGTCTATAATGGCTTCGAACTGTATATCTAGATTCCTCTCCTCATCAAAGAACCTCCAAGTGGCAACCATTTATTGTTCTAGAGCCTCTTCTATGCATGAGACATATGAAGTGAAGTGGTTCCTCCCCCCAAAGGAAAGTCCCAACTCATGAACTATCTCTCCAACCCATGCTACATGGAGTAGGATGTACCTCTCCATGCTCCCATAATTGGCCCTATTGACCCTACTTGCTCCAAGCATTCTCTCAACACTGTGAAAAATAGGAAACAGAGACATATGGGTTGACATGTGAAATTTTGAACCATACTCTCTCAATAATAGCCATTGCAATAATGCCTCTTGCTGCCATACCACCCCATCATCATACCAAGTATGGTGGCCATACTCTCCTAACATAATCCAGTATAGTAAGGCATCATGTTGCCATCCTCCCTCCTCATCATTCAAGGTATGGGAGAAATTCAGCCCATACTCTCCCAAGAGTAACCAAAGAAGCAATGACTCTTGCTGCCACCTCACATCATCATCATGCAAGCCATGGAGCCAAAACATAATGATTGACATGTATAATTTCAAATCACCCCAACATAACCAAAATCCTTGCAGCCACATCATGTGAGCTCCATGCCATGTCCAAAAAAAAAACACATCCATTGACATAGGATATGTCATGTGATGGAAAAACTCTCTCAAGAGTAACCAGCACAACCATGCCTCTTGTTGCCCTATGTCATAGATCTGCAAATAGCTCACGGACCACTTTCTCATCATCCTCACCCATCCATCCAATTGTGGGTGATTACTTATATCATGCTCCAACTTGTTATCCACCTAATGGAGAATACCATCCTCCCCAATATGATGATATTTTCACTCTATGATATGTTGAAGTGTAACCCCCTTGAGGTTATTCCGTGAGAACCTCTTATCAATGATCCGATAGAATCCATAATATTCTTAATATGTTGTAGGTAGAAACTTGTCTTTGAGCCATGAGATGCTCATTAAGAAGGCTTCATCCTGATACTGAAATATGCTATCAATCAAAAGACCATTACAAACTATCATTTGTACCTCTAATTCTTCATGAGTGAAGTGGTCATCGGAATGATCCAAGAATAGTTGGGCCCCCAATTCATCACTACTCCCCAGTGAAAATTCTACTGATCTCCATGATGGTGCATCTACTATCTCATGACCATGCACAATGTTGAACTCATAGTCTGACATTGTACTGATTAGGACTATGCTCATCCTATCTTCCAAAACCCCACACTTCAACACCAAGTATTATGTGTAGCTCAACACTAAAAAACTAGGGTGGCTATACATATCCTCCTTGAGCAATTCAAGGGTCCTCTGCACAGTGATATTTTGTTGCTCCAAATCAGCAAGGTGCTCTAACCCTTGGTTATGAAATTTCCATGATGGCATGACCCCACAATTCACAAACTGCAGTGCTGAAATAATATGTGATGGAAATGTTTGCAAACCTTGGATAAACTAATACTTGGGGACATATTGTAAGGCTGCAATAGTTCCTCCAACTACTGCAATGGCTTCTCCAACTGCTAGTGATGGTGATGAATACTCCTATACTGTTGCACAAGCATTGGTTTCTTCCTCTTCTTCCTCATGCATATCCTTCATGCATGGGACTCCCAATGTCCATAGATCAAGACCATATTGCAAAGATGCAAGTTCTCTTTCTCCTGATGCAAGTACTTTTGTAGCTGGTGGTGGTGGTATTTGATCCCTTTCTGGAATGATAGTATTGACATCTTCCTTTTTCTTCTCATGTAATTTCTCATCAATGACGGGAAATGTCTCTATGGAAAGTGCCTCCGGTTTTATTCTATAAAAATTCTTTATCAACCTTTGAGTGAAGTCTCCATAAGCAGACACTCTTGCATGTCTCAAATGGATGAACCAACAATCCTTTGCTTCACCCTCAAGGTGCAGCTCTGCAATCTCAATGGCCTCTCCCTTCACTACTAGATGTAGCTAGAAGAATCAATATAACTTCTTCCTCCAAGCCTTTGTTGTTCTTCTGTATGGCCCATAAAAAATATGAAAGAATAATATATTTTGTAAGTGCCCTTTTCTTCTATTACAGTTGCGAGGTATTCGGTTCTCTTTGATTTGAAAGAACTGTTGGAGAGTTAGATTCTCCTTGAATGCTCTAGATTGAGATTTTTACACTGCTAGATAATTACTCAAAGTATCATGTTCTAAGTATACTCCATTTCCATGCCATTCATCTCCTTCTGCAAGGAAAGTGGACATAGAAAAGTGTTGTGTAGCTCTTTGCATTGCTGGTTGTTTATATTGGTGATAGGAAGTGCTTGGACCTTCATCATTTTGAAACTCACTTGAGGTTTCTATTTGACTTCCCCTTCTCATTTCTTTAATCTATGTGGAGAGATCCTACATAGATATAAAGAGAAGTGTGGAAAAACGTAACCCTTCAGGAAGTTCCCACAAGCTAAGCAACCAAAGATCATGCTCTGATACCACGGTAATATTCCAAAATGGAAAATACGGGAATATTTAACATCTACAACATTCCAAATAAAGAAAAATGCAAATATAGCTAAAATCTGGAAAATGCCAGAAATATGTTGCAACTGAAAACTACATCAAGACATTATAACTATGAGCGAAAGTAGCTTAGTCATATCATTATAAAAAAAAACAAATATAAAGTACACAGTGAACCAAAGAAGATGCACACAAGCCAACAAGGAGTGGCTTAAATACACTACTGAAAACTAGCACTGGAAATGTTCTGTTGCTACTGCTGGAAACTACTACTACTATGCAGAAGAACCATGTGTGAGAGGCTATTAGAGTGCTCAGAAATATCTGGGATTTTAACCACAGACTCTAGTGTAATATTCCAAAATTAGCGTGCAGCTAATTGAAATACTAATTTTTGCTGTTTACACTTAGGAGATAAATAAATGGGTAAGGAGGCCCATACATTTCAGAAGTAGGAATAAAATCCCTCATGATCTGAAAAGGGATCATCATAGGAGCTATATTTCACACCCTCATGTGTGAAAAGGGGCATTTGCATGTGGATAAGGTCAAGTTTTACCAAGTCAACATTGCTGGGATAAGAGGTGGAGATCATCTTTGGAGACAGTGCAGTGATAGTAGGAGGAATATTCCTTGGTGGAGGAAACCGTAATGATTGGGACCCAAGGTGAGAGGGCTTCCATTTGTATAAAAGGAGGGCAAGGCATCCACAGAAAGATAAGAAATGGATTATTGAATTTGTGGTCTGTATGACTATTATGCTTTCTTCAACTATTTAGTTGAGATTGTTGTGCTGCTTAGCAAAAGGCATTCCTGTTTAGGAATTCCTTCTCCTTTCAAGAGAGGCCTCTTGAGGGAGCTTGCACTTCATTTCTCCACATTCAGGCTTAATTCCAAACCACCTCCTTCAGCTACAATGTTATTTCTACATAGTATAACGTTGTGTTGCAGGGCGTTGCAGTGGAGGTTTCACAACACCACTTTCAGAGCTTATTTTTAAGAGGAAGAAGCTTTCTTTCCTTTGGGAGATCAATGAGGAAGCCTTTGGAGCAGATTTTAGATCTTCGCACTTGGCCAATACATTTTCCATCTCCTACAGCACAATCCCTCTCCTTGACTGCGTTATTTTCAGTGAGTATTTTCATTGAGGGTTTGCGGTGATTATTGGAGGGTGATTTATTCAGTGTTAGGATCAGCCTTTCACCTGGAAGATCCATTGGATGAGGTTTATTCATCTTCTGTAGCATCCTCAGCCATCTTCATCCAGTTCTTGAGTTGCAACTGCTATTTAGTCCTAGGACTGCAACTCTGACATTTTTGTACTTTTGTATATTTCAAGAAATTATTTTTGGATTGTCTTGGAATTGTATTTGGGGGTTTAGATCTTTTCTCCCAACATTGTATGAGATGTATATTTCCATATCCATGTATTGACATACTCCAGCTGTATTTGTCTCTAATAAAACTTTTCTATCATAGCCTTGGGCATTTTCTGTGTAGAAATATACTTCATATTTCATGTACATGCTTTCTTGAGGCTTGTATTGCCTAACTTGAGTGATTATTTCCTCAAGATCTTGTATACATTTTGCTTTTGTAACATTAATATGATGCCTATGTGGTATTTTTAAATTTTATGAGTTGATTTATCACTAATACTCCATTTTTGTGTTCATGTATTGTTGCATCCCCATTTGTGGTATCAGACCATAATCTTGGCTCAGCCTGTGGATTTCAGCCATTATGCTATCAGGAGAATAAGAATACAAAGAGAAAGATCAGAATGATGGAGAGAATGAGTTTTCTATCATCTCTTTTCAGAAGGAAAAAGGACCTCAACAGCGAGGTCATGCAAAGAAGAGAAGAAAGAAGCAGTGGGACTATGCCCTTTCCTTTTGAAAAAGAGGACAAATTGGATAGAAATGGAGGAAACTTGGATCATGAGATACTAAGTGAATACCTAGCTGAGTACAAATCTAAACCTAGATCATTCAAGGAGAATCTAGCTTTACCTCAGTTCATTCAGCTGGAAGAAGAAAGGATACCTTTCAACAAAAGGAGAATCAAGGGAAATAGGTTTCTATTGTCTACTTTTGATGGGTCATCTACAACAAGGGCTTGGGCAAGGAAGCTAGATGAATTATTCCTACTACATCCAGTAGTAGAAAGAGAAGTTGTAGATATTGTTGTGTAACCGGACCCAAAAATAGAAGAAAAGAGATATGAACGCCTTAGAAATAAGCCACTTCGAGGGGGCAACCTCCAATACATTACATAAATGAACAATTCTTGGATGATACAATTTACAAAACCTCCTTTCTATATATAGGAGTCCATGGGGCCATAATGTAATCCTAGTGGGCCACAATGTAATCCTAGCCGACCTAACAATAATAAATTAAGGGCACAATAATAACAATATGGGGGTTACAAGGGTACAATAATAACAATAAGGGGGTTACACTAACAACAATAAGGGACTATACTAGTAATATAGGGACCTAACATGCCCCTCTCCTTTAAAAAAGTGTTGTCCTCAATGCTTGAGTAGCTCTGGGTGCTTCTGTATAAAATTCTCATCCTCCCATGTAGAATCTTCAGTGGGTAAGTTCTTCCACTTGATGAGATACTCTGAAATTGATCGATTCCGTAGTTGTCGAGTGCTTGTTTCTGTGACCGCTTCAGGTTCCAATATGATTTTCCTTCCTCATCAAGTTCTGGAAATATTGTTTGAACTAGAAGATTTTCACCTATAACCTTCTTTAAGCATGAAACATGGAAAACTGGATGTACTCGCGAAGAAGCAGGAAGCTCCAATTTGTATGCCATAGTACCAATCTTTTACAACACCTTGTAAGGACCATAGTACTTTGGCGATAATTTATTATCCTTCTTAGCTTGCTTGAGGGACATTTGTTTATATGGTTTTAGCCGTAAAAATACCCAATCTCCTACATCAAAACTTCTCTCGCTGCGATGTTGATCTGCCTGTTGTTTCATTCGATTTTGTGCCAAATTCAGGTTATCCTTTAAGAATTGGAGAACTTCTTGCTGATGCTCGATGTGATCTTCGACTGCTTGAACCTTCGAATTTTCCCTTAAAGATGATGTAATCAATGGTGGATGATATCCATAAAGTGCCATAAATGGGGTCATTTTTGCTGCAGTATGGAAGGAAGTGTTATACCACCATTCAGCGAGAGGTAACCACTTGACCCATTGTGTTTGTTTATCAGATGCAAAACAACGAAGATATCCTTCCAAACATTTATTTACTATCTCAGTTTGACCATCAGATTGAGGATGATAAGATGAGCTATGAGCTAATTGAGTACCCAAACAAGAAAATAACTCCGTCCAAAAATTTCCAGTAAAAATGGGATCTCTGTCGCTCACAATAACCCTTGGGCATCCATGTAGCTTTTGAATTTTGTCCATAAATGTAGTAGCAACTGTACTTGCTTTAAATGGATGAGATAATGCACAAAAGTGTGCATACTTGGTAAGTCTATCAACTACCACCATGATGACATTCTTTCCTTCGGACTTAGGTAAACCTGTGATAAAATCCATTGAAATCTCCTCCCAACGTTGACTTGGAATGCATAAAGGTTGTAGAAGTCCGGGGTCTTAATTGTCTCAACTTTATTCTGCTGGCAAACCAAACATTCCGTCACAAACTTTTGAATATCAGATTTAAGGCCATCCCAAAAAAATTCTTTCTTCACCCTGTGGTAAGTTTTTAAAAATCCCGAGTGTCCTCCTAAAGGAGAAGTGTGCAATTCGAGAAGAATCTTTTGTTTTAGTTGGGAATTCTTACAAAGATATAAGCGATCTTTGTACCATAAGGAATCATTTTTCCAACTAAATGTATCGGATGTACTAGGATCTTGCTGCAACTTTTGAATGAATGTCCATACATCTTTGTCCTTCTTCCATTCATCTCTTGCTTTGGTTATCCAATCTGGTTGGATAATAGAAATGGCACAAAACAATGCTTCCACCTCTTCATTCTTTCTTGAGAGTGCATCTGCAACAACATTAAACTTTCCTTTTTTGAAGATTATTTCAAAGTCATAACCCAACATCTTTGTGACCCATTTTTGTTGCTCTTCTGAAGATAGTCTTTGTTCCAAAAAGTGTTTAAGACTATCATGATCAGTTTTTACCTTGAAGTGTCTTCCCATTAGGTAAGTTCTCCATTTCTTTAGTGCATGCAGTATTGCTAACATTTCCTTCTCATAAATAGGTTTCTGTAAATACTTTCCTTTGATTGGATGACTTTCAAAAGCAATGGGTCTTCCTTCCTGCATTAAAACAACACCAATTCCATTTCCTGAGGCATCACATTCCATAATAAAGGTTTTTGTGAAGTCTGGCGTAGCTAAGATCGGTGCTAGGCACATTGCCTCCTTAAGATGTTCAAAGGCCTTAGTTGCTTCAGGAGTCCATGAAAATGCATCTTTCTTCAATAATGTTGTTAGAGGTGCTGCTATTCTCCCATAATTCTTAACAAACTTGCGATAATAGCCTGTTAACCCGAGAAATCCTCGCAACTGCTTTATTGTCTTGGGGACTTTCCATTCCTTAATGGCTTTAATTTTGTTAGGGTCTACTTTAAAACCCTCATGAGATACAATATGACCCAGATATTCCACCTCTTGTACTCCAAAGAAACATTTGGATGTTTTTGCATATAATTGTTTCTCCTGCAATAGTTTGAGCACCTGTCAACATGTTCAACATGATCCTTCCAAGACCTGTTGTAGATTAGTATATCATCAAAAAATACTAGCACAAATTTTCTAAGGAAGGGTTTGAAAATGGAATTCATCGACCCTTGAAATGTAGAAGGTGCATTGGTAAGGCCAAAAGGCATGACCAAAAATTCATAATGACCCTCATGAGTTCGAAATGCTGTTTTTGGAATATCTTCAGTCTTCATTCTAATTTGATGATATCCTGAACGAAGATCCAACTTGGTAAAATAAATTGCTCCTTGTAATTCATCCAATAATTCATCAATCACAGGAATGGGAAATTTATCTTTAATGGTGAGCTTATTGAGCTCCCTATAATCCGGACACATTCTCCATGATCCATCCTTCTTGTGTACCAATACTACAGGAGCAGAGAAAGAACTTTGACTAGGTTAAATTATACCCGCCTCTAACATTTATGCAATCATACATTCAATTTCGCTCTCTTGGAAGTAAGGATATCTATAAGGCTTGATGTTTGGAGGAACACTTCCTGGAATCAAATGAATAGCATGATCATGATCACGAATAGGTGGGAGTCCTTTGGGAGTTTCAAACACCTTGGAATGATTGTCCAAGACTTGTTGGAGATCTGCCGAAATAGATTATTTTGATGTCGGAATGTCTAGTGAGCATAATTGTGCAATTACGCCTCGTTGTTATTTCTTTAGAAGCTTTGTCATGACATTAGAGCTTATTATCCTTCCCGGCTTCCCTTCATTGTGCAATTATGCCTCGTTGTTATTTCTTTAGAAGCTTTATCATGACATTAGAGCTTATTATCCTTCCCGGCTTCCCTTCAATACCCTGTAATTCGACTTCCTTTCCTTCTGAAAAAAATTTCAAGAAAAGTTCTTGAAAATTAAAAGCTACCGTCCCCAAAGATTGTAGCCATTGTACTCCTAGTACAACATCAGCACCTCCCATAGGAATGGAAAGCATTGGACTAGTCAACACATATTCCCCCATGGTTAGCTTGATATTATGGCATTTTCCGGAGCAATTTATAGTTCCTCCATTTGCAACCATCACTTGACATTCTGGTGCTGGGTATAGGAAACAATTTAATTCCTTGGCTACCTTACAATGAATAAAATTATGGGTGCTACCTGAATCAATTAACACTATTACCCTTTTCTTCTTGATCTGTCCTACTATCTTGAGAGTTTGAGGAGTGGTAATTCCAGCTAGTGCATTACATGATATGGTCGGATTCATTTCTTCCTCTTCTATGGCTGGTTCCTGGTGTATATCCTCTTCTTTTTCATTTTCCTCTTCTTCTTCACAATCTATGTAAAATAATTTCTTTTCAGCACACTTATGACCTTTAGTGTATTTTCTATCACAACTGTAGCAAAGCCCTTTTGCTCTTTTTTCTTCCAATTTTTGTGGTGTCAACCTTGTAGGTTGTGGAAATCTAGGCATAGAAACACTTCCGTCTTTATAGAATTGAGTGGTAGGCTTCCTTGTCGCCATAATTTTACATTCAACTTTTCTTGCCAACCTGAATGCCTTCTCCAATGAATCAGGTTCCAAAACACGAACTTCATGTTGGATTTTATCCTTTAGAGTACCTATGAAGAGATCAATCCTGTGTTCCTCTGGAATATCAGTTACCCTTATATTCAATTTTTGGAAGTCCTCAATGTGCTGCCCCACTAAACCCTTTTGTTTGAGATTTATCAATTAGGTAAAGAAGGTGTTGCTCTTTGTATCCTCATAATGTGCTATCATTTCCTCCGTAAAAATTGACCAAGTGACAATTTTTTTACGGGAACAAAGCCATTGATACCATACAAATGTATTTTGTTCTAAATGTAAAGTTGCAATGCGTACCTTTTGTGTGTTTTGTACGTTATGGAGATCAAAATATTGATCCATCTGTAGTATCCATGTTACAGGATCCTTTCCATCAAACTTCCTCATATCCATCTTTAGTATATGGTGGTTCTTCCCGCCAAAATTAGAGTTTATGAAATCACAATTAACATTTATTTTGTTCTCATCATGAGGTTCTTCTACTATATTTTAACCATTAGGAAACCTTTCTTGTATAAACTTTGTCAAACCTTCCATGTTTGCTTTTAGAAAATTCTTCATGTTTTCCATTTTCTCATCGATCTTAGCTTCCATGTCATCCATCTTAGATTCTATGCCAGCCTCCATGCCATCCATCTTAGCTTCCATGCCTTTCTTCAAACCGTCCATCTTCACTTCCACGCCATCCATCTTAGCTTCCATCCCTTTCTTCAAACCGTCCATCTTCACTTCCATGCCTTTCTTCAAAACTCCCATTTCATTTTTTGTTGCTTTTTGCGAGAGTGTGTAGTTGCACTTGGATCTTGTAATTTTGATAGATCATGTTGCAATTCTTTCATCTTCATGAGTTGCGGCAGAGCCTTCGAAGGCTTAATGGGTGTTGAATTCTTTTTAGGCGCTATTTTAGAATCAAATATCGATACCTTTTACTTGCTTTGAGGAGCTCGATATTGAAATTGAATTATCTATGTAATTGAAAATATTCAATATATGAAATTAAGCCCTGTAGTAGCCCTTTGAAGCTTCTTTCAAATTACATAGGTCTGATCTAATTTGGATTCCCCAAGACAAAATTGTGTCCAATCTCCCACAATGACCTAATTCTGGATTGGTTCAGTAGAGCAAACTTGTAGGACTTGCCACATGTCACTGTTTCGTCCTTTGTCTCTGAAATTGATAGCCAAGAAGCTACAGTCCGTGTACTTGTGACCACTTTTTATGGCACTCAAATCCACTGCCCAGAGAGAGAGTTATTGAACTTTTCCCACGATCACCTCTTTGAGATGAAATTCAGGAGTCCTGAAAAAGCACTACCTTCCACAGATCATATCTCCAAAAATATTGCGAACCAAGCTCTGAAAATTTTTGAAGAATTTCCTCAAGATTTCAGCTTCGCACCATACGAATTTCAGATTTTGAACCTTCGTAGAAAAAAATTTATAGTGAAAATTCCACGATGACCTGTTTAGGAGCTTGAAAAAATACCTAATCTCCATTTATTTATTACATTCCTAAAATATTGCTTAAACAAGCCTGAAAATTTAGAGATATATTCTCAGGATTTCTGCTCGTACCCTAAAAATTTTAGCTTCTGAAACTTTGCAGAAAAACATTTATAGAGAAAATGCCACGATGACCTGTTTGGAGCAGCGAAACCCTAGAATCCAAAGCTCTGATACCAAATGTTGTGTAACCAGCTCCAAAAATAGAAGAAAAGAGATATCAACGCCTTAGAAATAAGCCACTTCGAGGGGGAAATCTCCAATACATTACATAAATGAACAATTCTTGGATGATACAATTTACAAAACCTCCTTTCTATATATAAGAGTCCATGGGGCCATAATGTAATCCTAGTGGGCCACAATGTAATCCTAGCCGACCTAACAATAATAATTTAAGGGAACAATAATAACAAAATGGGGGTTACAAGGGTACAATAATAACAATAAGGGGGTTGCACTAACAAAAATAAGGGACTATACTAGTAATATAGGGACCTAACAGATATTGCAGCGCTGCACCTTGAGGGTGAAGCAAACATTTGGTGGTTCAACCATTTGAGTCATGCAATAGTGACTACTTTTGTTGAGTTTACTAAAAGTTTGATCAAAAAAATTGGAAAGGAGAAACCAGAAGGGGAGGAGCCCTCACCACCATTGGAAGAAGCATGTATCATCGTCGATACAACTATTATGGATCAACCATCATCTTCAGCAGTTGGGAGAGCCAACACATTGGAAGAAGGAACTCTTGCAGCCATACAAGATACTTCCAAATTTCACCAAGGTATGCCTAAATTTCCACTTCCTATGGTTTCAAAAAATTCAGTGGAGGGTTTTATACCATTGCATGCTGCTTATTTGGAACCACAGAATTGCATTGTGCTGTGTAACCTTGAATTTTTCAAGGAAGGGATGAACCATCATCCTCATGTGTCTTTGTTGAGTTGCACACAACCCTTGAGGTTGGGGTGTGAATTCTTGGAGGATAGAATGAACATTGACCAAAACAATCCTATGCAGAACTCCATGTTCATATTTGAGTTGGAGTATGAGACATCCACTACATCATTGGAGAGATTAACAACGCTTTCATTAAGAAGCAGTGCAGAGGTTTTACCTCCAACACACTTGGATCCTTATGGATTTAGGAGGGTCATTAGTGTGAGATCTTCTCTAGGAGATCTCCAAGGAGTTTCATTTCAACATCCCATGAAATGTAAAAGGAGAAATCCGAATTAGGAGGATGGTAGTCTTCATTGGAAGAGTGCCAAAGTAGAGCATGATGGGAGGCACCCACATTTGGATGAATGGATGTGGATGGTGAGCAAGAAGCTGCAGAGCTACTTGCAAATTTATGACACTGGGCAGCAAGAGTCTTGGCTGCGTTGGCTACTCTTGAAAGAGTTTGGCCATCATACGACATATCCTATTTCAAAGGGTGTGTGGGTGGAAGAAGTCTAGCAGGATACTTTCATCATAGGGAAACAAGGAGTATGGATGCATTGTGTTGATATGACATTCTTCATATCAAACATTATGTTTTCACCACATGATTTGTATGATGGAGGTGTGAGGAGGCAGCAAAAGCTATTGTTGCTTTGGTTGCTCTTGGGAGAGCATGGGCATATTTTCTCTCACACTTTACATGATGTTGCAGGGATAGGAGATGGCACTATCCTGGTGTAAAGGGGCTACTCCTTAGCCTTGGATGATCAGGAGGTACTTCCACCTTGGAAGGAATTTCCTATATGTAGAAAAAATATGAGAGATGTCTTTGACAATGGGCATGTCAAAGAATGGAGCTATGAGTTGGCAAGAGCCTATTTACATAGGCCAAAAATGATGTCACTTTGGATCTTGAACTTGTTTATGGAATTTCCTCAAGGTCACTTCACATTTGATGCACTTGGTGGACAAGAAGGAGATAAGAGTGATGGAGTAGTGGATGGAAACATCTATTACATTGATATGATCTTCTTAACTTAGATTTCCAAGCATAAGAAGGAGGATCTTCATGTAGCACATGGTTCATTCCTCTTCATGGGAGTATGTCATACCATTATGGACTTATTTATGACTCCAATACATATTCTTACTTCCAGTACATGGTAAGAATCTTGTTTTTGCATTTATTGATTATCTAACACAGTATTTTCCTACTCTTACATTTCTATACAGTGCATTTCTCCACGAGAGGGAAAACTTCTTTTTGGGCTCCATGGTCAATTTTGGGCCAAATTATGTGATGGAGATGGCCATCTTTTATGTGGCCTTGGGAAAGTGTTTCATTATTCTTCTATGTATGCTTAGTTGATTCACCAAGCCATTTAATATTCACTAGTAGATGTGATGACATATACAACTAGCCATTTGTCAAGAAACAAATTGCCATATTATTTTCTGAAGTAGCAGTTAGGAAAACTATGTTGTGACCACTTGGGAAACTATTGGTACCTTCCAGCAGTACATGTGATTTCCTATCCATCACATATCTAATAGTTTGGGCCAGCATGGTTCATAACGTTGGAGAGGAGATCTTTGGAGATCCAGTCTTATTCTTGCCACTTGAGGGCAACATTATTGCAGCCCAAGATCAGAAGATACTCTACACTTATAATAAGTGGAGAGAAGGAAAATGTGGGGTAGGTTATTTTGTCTACCATGTTCAGTTATTCAGCCCACCTACATTTCCGGAGCCAAAGGTGGAGGAAAATTTTTAGGAGTTACCATTTTGGAGGGTGGCTCATTTTGTATGGATGATAGCTTGGGGATGGAGGATCCACATGGTAATGATGGTTCCCAATGCATTTCAGATCCCATGCCTCAAAGGGACCTCTAGAAAACAGCTTTTTTCCTCCTTGAATATTTTACTTCTTCATGGTGACAACTATTTAGCTAGCTTACATGCATGGGAGGGGCAATGTGGAGATTTATTGATGAGACAACATCTCATTCCTTGGAGGAGATTATCATATGTGGATGCTACAGGAGGAGGAGGGGAGACTTCTCAGTTATATCCTTGCAGTTTCTTGAGGACAAGAAACATTTGGGAGGGGAAGACAGTAATATTCCAAAATTAGCATGTAATTAATTGGAATATTGATTTTTGTTGCTTACACTTAGGAGATTAATAAATGGGTAAGGAGGCCAATACATTTCATAATTAGCAATAAAATACCCCATGATGTGAAAAGGGATCATCATAAGAGCTGGATTTCACACCCTCATGTGTGAAAAGAGGAATTTGCATGTGGATAAGGTCAATTTTGACCAAGTCAACAACGTTGGGATAAGAGGTGGAGATCATCTTTGGAGACAACGCAGTGATAGTAGGAGGAATATTCCTTGGTGGAGAAAGCCCTAATGAGTGGGACCCAAGGTAAGAGGGCTTCCATTTATATAAAGGAGGGCAAGGCATCCATAGCAAGGCAAGAAATGGATTATTGAATTTGTGGTCTGTATGACTATTGTGCTTTCTTCAACTGTTCAATTGAGATTGTTGTACTACTTAGCACAAGGCATTCATGTTTATGAATTCCTTCTCCTTTAAATATAGGCCTCTTGAGGGATATTGCACTTCATTTCTCCACATTCAGGCTTAAGGCCAAGCCACCTCCTTCAGTTACAAAATTATTTTTGCAGAGTATAAAGTTTTGTTGCATGGTGTTGCAGTGGAGGTTTCACAAAACCACTTCCGGGGCTTATTTTTCAGTGGAGGAAGCTTTATTTTCTTTGTGATATAATTGAGGAAGACTTTGAAGCAGATTTCAAATCTTGGCACTTGGCCAATACATTCTCCATATCCTACAACGTAGTCCTTCTCCTTGACTGCGTTATTTTTAGTGAGCATTTGAATTGAGGGTTTGAAGTAATTGTTGGAGGGTGATTTATTCAGTGTTAGGATCAGCTTTCACTTGGAATATCCATTAGAGGAGTTTTATTCATATTGTGTAGCATCGCTGTAATATTCCCAAATCGGGACAGCTCATCAAGCTTGTTGAAATAACGATATTCTAAGAATGTTGTGCATGGAAATGAGTTTGCAGCTCTTGGATCCCTTAGATAAGCCCATCTAAGATATAAATCCAAGAGGATAGAAAAATAAAATCATACTAGGTGGGTTAAACATATCTCCCACAAACTAGTCTAGCTGAAAACCACCCAAGGAGGGAGGTTGCAGCTCTATGTAAAGGATTGCTTCAGAAATAACACAGATCCAATGAAGCACATTAGGAGGTTGATATGGAGGTTCATAAATCAGATATATGAAAGAAAATCAGAAGTATATTACAGATCTTACATTGTACAGACGGAAGAATGAGACAATACATAAGAAATCCTCAAAAATGAGGTGCTACAACCATGATAAAAGACCGCATAACCATGACAGCATTATTTTTAGGGTTGAAGCAGTAGTTTATTAATTATTCAGATCTAGATCCGATATTTACATAAAAATTTAAATCCAATATAGATCTGTGTACAAGAAAGGCTGATCTATACATTCCCCTTGGGGTCTTGCTCAAAACATGAAGCACTGAAAGTAGATCTGAGATCTAAGAATGCGGATCTGCAGAGTGATTCAGAAATTTCTGAATATTAAAATGGTATATAATATAATATCTGAAACAAACATGGATTGGATGGTCAATCCAAGGATCACCACAGTGAAAGGAAGAATCCCAACACTGGAGATCTCTCCTCCAAAATGCAGGCAAAACACCCTGCAGCTGTAGATATGCAGATAATGTTGTCTAGGGAGAGAAATAGCTTCTGAGAATGTTTTGTCGTGATGCCAAGGTATAGATCTGAAGCACAATCAGCTAATGAACTCTTCCAGGAGGTTAAAAAACACACTCACTGAGAAGAGCCACTGCTATCATCTAGATCTGAGCATATCTAGTCCTCCACTTGCTGCAGCTCACAAGACAGCTCAACCCTCAACAAGAGAAGCACTATAAATGTAAGGTGAAGCTTGGCCCAAGCCTGATAGTGGACAAGTTATAACAATTATCCTCCAAGAGCTGCTCAAGAAAGGAGGTAGGATCCTGAATAGGAATTCCCAACAAGCGATGTCTAAGACGACAATTCCTTGAGAAATGATAATCTTCAACAACCTTTCCTTGCTGCCCTCCTCTTCCTTTTATAAGGTAGGAGTATTGCTAAACCCTAAACCACCTTGAATAATTTAACCCTTTTCACATTAGATCCTCCTTCTATAACTGTGTTGTCCCTCAAAGAGGTTCAATGCATCTAGACTGTGTTGTTTGACTTGGTCAAAGATGACCCATTCTTGTGATTTAGACCCATTCGCACCTGAAAGATATAATTTACATAGCCCAAATATGTCTATGTTCACATAGGCATTGATTTATTCTTGGTTTTCAGGAGTTTTACATGTCCTCCTTTACAATTTATTCATTAATCATGAAAAGAAAAATAAACAAGGAAAAATTAATATTCCTATTAGCTGCAGCTAACTTAGGAATATTATAGTCTCCCCCTCCCAATGTTGCTTGTCCTCAAGAAACCACAAGGGTGCTAAAAAATTCTCCCCTTATTCTCTTGTGGCCTCCCCATCAATTAGTCTCCTCCATTTCTCTGAATTTTCTGCAATATTTTTGTCCCCCAATGGTCCTTCCTCAATGTGAAAATTGGCCCTTGGTGAGTGAACCCAATGGATCTCATCATGAAATAATGGAAGGTTGTTTTGGAAACCGTCTTTCTGCTCCATGGCCTCCTCAAGATAGAAGTGATTACAATCATGGGGATTTTCATGATTCATGAAAGACTCCCATCTCCATGCTATCATCCAAATGAAGTGGATCACCTCCCATCTTGGAAATCCATATAAAAAATCCTCTCCAATACATATGAGAGGCATGTTCCCAACAAACATATGGCTCACTCTACAAAGAGACAAGTGATCTATTATATTGGCCATACAAAATCTCATGCTCCCATTGAATCATGCAATGCAAAAAGAATGGAGAACTCCTTTCCACAAGGGCACATCCAACAAGTGTGCCTCCCTTCCAACTATGCACCCAACAAATATTAGGACATTTACAGCTTGTGGGATCATGATTAGAATCATGCTAGCTGCCATGTATGATAAATGAGAAGGAATATGTTCCCTCATGTGCAACCAGTGTAGTTTTATCCTTAACTATCATAGAATAGGATATGACAAGTGCCTTCCCCAAAACTTGTTTGTTGCCTCATCCCTTCTGAATGCTTGGAGAAAATGCATCATAGTTGGTGTAGAAGAATCACACCATGAAGAGTATAATATCTTTCCAAGATCCCCCAAGGAATGACCTGCATCAACATAGTTCATGGCCTTGAGTAGCCCATGAGACCTCTCATACATAATGCCCCCTTTTGGAGCAATGTTCTGCAAATGAGTGTTAGAAAAATATAAGCATATAGGAGATACATTATAATGCTCAGAAATACAAGCCTATCTATATACTTGTTTTACATTAGTGGGGTAACTCACGGATGAGTTCCCTCTCAAACTTAATGGGTAAGGAGATGTGAATGATGGCTCTTCCCAAGATCTATGTCCCTTCTCCTCTACCAAGTAGTCTGTTAGCTCCCTGTAATCAGCAAGATTGGAAAAGTTCGATTGCAGGGAGAAACATCGTTTCAACCACTTTGGGATTCTAGGATCTAGCCCTCCTAAATCTGGAGAGGGATCTCTCTAATAGGTGCAAATATGGATTTGTCTTTGAAGTTTGGGGTAATGATATTAGGCTAGTTATGAAGGCCAAGGGTTTGTTTTGTTTTTGGATGGTTGAGCATGATTATTTTTTGAGGAGAAAGATCTAAGTGCAAAAAGTTTCAAAGGTGAGAAGTTGCAAGCAAAAAGAACAAGCTTTTGCCAGGAAGGTAGATAACTGCAGGTTTTAGTCCATTGGGCTATGGAGTCATAATAGGATTTAATTGGAACAGCAAGAGGCAAGAGTGGTCCATGGGGCAAGTCATCTATGTCTAAGGATCTCCTTGAAGTTTGATTTATGGAATGGAATGAAACAAATAGAAGGGGAAATAAACAGACGAAGAACAAAAAGCAGCCTAGGATCTGGTAAGTACTTCTAAACTAGCCAGCCTTTGATACACTTTCAAATAGAAAACATGTAAAAACAAAGGGAAACTTGAAGGCAACTGTTAGAGTAGAGGCTAGTGGGCTGGGCTCACCACAAATCCTCTCCTAGCTCTAGTTTACTTGGTCACTTTCAAGACAATCACAAAGATAACACAGAATGGCCTAAGATCTGGTAAGTACTTTTAAACTAGCCAGCTTTTAACACATTCCAAGGGAAACATTCAGATAGTCTTTGGGGATAAAACTAGGACCAGGGCACACCATATCTTCCTTAGTTCATCTCTACTTAACTAATACTAAACATAAAATTCAAGAATAATGTTCAGCTAAGGCAATAAGATGAGGGAACGCCAACATTCCTATGCTTAGACTGAATTAAGTCATTCCTAAATAACACAGATTTGAAGAAAACATTCAAATAAAGATTTTCAGTCAGAGAAGGGTACTGATGTACAGTAGGTCCTAACTCTATGCATGTTTTTCTTTATAAGAGAAGATGAAACACAGTGAAAACAGAAACAAAATGACAAGTTACAATGAGAAAAACATCACCGTTGAAACAGACCAAGATCCCATAAATCAGTTTGTATTGATGCTCCAAACCAGTTAAAACTTTAAGTCCAATGGTTTAGTTTAGTAATCATCTACTCATCTCAGCCTAACCTATCTATCACAAGAAGAGCTCCAAGAGCCAGTGAACACTATTTACAATTAGAATTTTTCAGCTCCAATGTATTTCAAAGTTCTGCAACCAACAGTTTCTCATCTTCTACAGAAGTATTTATAGAAGAATGAGGAGGTGAGATCGAATAAAAGATCTGTCAGGACAATTAATACAGATTAACTACTTCTCAGCCTTTGAGGGGCTCGATGGAGAATTTTACAGGTGTGTTACTATATTAATTGATTTATAGTTATGAATTAAGCTCGATGGGAGCTTTTGTTTACTTTTGGGGCTCTGTGTCATGTTGGAATAACTCTGCAGATATTTTTTGCATTAAGTTCCTTGCAGAAGTAACTCTCTGGCTGCGTTGAGGTGAATATATTCATTTGATAAATAACTTCGGCCTCTGTTGGAATGTTTTAAGGCACAGGTGGCGTTGTGGTAGCTGGGAGGAATCAATTCATCACAGATGTGACGGTGGAGGCCTTTATGTCTGATAGATCTTTTGATTTACTTTTAATTGTGTTTTTAATTCTAGGGATTAGGCTTTTAATAATCATTCTTAGCCGTGATCCCCAAATTATCTTTAATCCTTATATTCTGTCGTGTCTTGTCTTCAACACTGATACTCTTTTAATTGTGATTTAAATAACACAGTATCTTGTCGATGTGCAGGCTGCGCAAGGCTCGTATGGCATCAATGCCTCATGAAGTATTGACGAGACGTCGAGTAGAGCCTTTTAGTCCCTTTCCCTTTGATAACCGAAAGGCCAGAGGATCGTCACCCTTAGCTTTATTTTCCTTCATATTATGGGAAAAACCTTTGAAACCTACAAAACAAACAAAACATTATGAAATCCTGCGTTTTTAGGTTTAATTGCTTTGGAGGCTGCGGGGAGGAGCGTGGCCGTTGGATGGCAATCATCCAATGGTGGAGATTTATTTAGAGGAGGTCAAAGAAGAGTGGAGGAAGAAAAAATGTGAGGACTTTCAATCGCACAGAGATCAACGACGGGGATTACGTGTTGGAATCCTCTTGGAAGAAGGTAGAAGGCAATGAAATAATACGGGAACGATCTGGGACCATCCGATCTGGACACTGGACGGTCCAGATACAATCGAAGGATCACAATCGACGGAGGAATGATGTTAAAGTGATCGGAAAAAGAATTGCGATGCGATGTAGCACGGGCCATTGATATAAGGATCACATCAACGGTGGGGAATGAATCAGAGGGTTGGCTGATCGGAGGGAGCAAACAAATGCATGTGATGGAAAAATATGATGCGATTAAGCACTGTGGGACTTCAACACTTGGTCCCGGGGTGTAGGTTGTATGGAGTTAAAGGTGGAGGGAGGCGGAGTTTATGTATACGTGACCCAATCGCATCAGAAAGTTTGATGTGGGTCTTTAAAATCAACCCATTGTGGATTTCTCCGATGCGATTGCGCTTCGGGTCTTTTTAATCTAACCATTTTTCATTTAAAAAGCATAACTCCGGTGCGTTATACCAAAACTTTGGGTAAGTGGATTTTTTAATATACAAAGGAAATAATGGATCGTAGATGGATTTTCACAATGATTTACCACCCGATTGTGAGCCCACGGTTTGTATGGAGAAACAATATGATTGGGGGTTATGGAACAGAGGGCCAATTGCATCGGAGTTTGTCTATAACAAAAAGACTTGTGCTCGTTGTGTTTTTCCGATGCGATAAGAGCCTGGATGTCTAACACTGGGTTCTAGTGCTGGGGCACGTGGAGAGGAAGTGGTTTAAAACTTATCCCAAGGGGGCTTAAGTCCTTGGTAATAAAAAATTGTTTTTTATGAATTTTTTCAGAGTTTTCAATGTATTTGGGGGTTTTGGTAAGGGAAAGAAAAAGTCTTAAACCTTTATCAAAAGGGTTTTGATGGGGAATAAAGGGGTAAAAATGAGGTTAGTTTTAGGAAGTGGAAGGAGGGGAAAAATGATGGTTTTGCAGCAGTCTTTCTCTTGGAAATCAATAGAATTTATGAGTATAAAAAAGGGAATAGTTGTGAAGATTTGGACAGAGGCATGAGGCCTTCAAGAGTCTTCAAGAGCCAACACTTTTTATCAATAAAATTTTTTCCTTGAAGGCTCAACAAGTTTTAGCCACTGTTTGCTGTAAAAAAATTTATAGGTGGCTAACAGTGGCTCCACTTGGGGATGGTGCTTTCTTGAAGGCATCAAGAACTTTAGACTTGCATTCTCTGGGAGGCTGACCTGTGCCACATCCATTGGGCTGCTTTCCTTTGCTTGAATGATCTTGCTCTGAAAACATATTAGCAGCCATAAAAACAATGGATATTTCATCAACAAGCTTTCTACCTACCCAATCCTACTGATCTAACATTTTTTCTTCATACGAGTGCACTTGGATTGGCAAACTCTTTTCACAACATTTTATTCTTTTGAAAGCAGGAAATCTAATCTATTTATACTCGTTATTTCTGCATGGACTCAGATTAAACAGTTGAACCCATATGATTCTCTACCTAATCTACCGCTAGTTGGGATTAAACTATCCAACAGATTTTATTCTTTAAATTTTACAATAGAAATTTAAAAAACAACCAAGTTAGGATTGAATAGTCAAACTTGATGCTGTTCTATGGCATAAAAACAAACTGCACATAGACATTATTTTCACAAAATTAAATCAAAATTGAAGGCTTAAGATCCGAAATTCAAAGTGCTTCCTTCATCTTTTCTTCAACCCTTTTTTGAATTTGTTTGAGTTGTTTTCCTTCTATCAATTGGTTCAGATTTTAAGCCGATTAGAACCAGTTTTACATCTTTTGTGACTCGGAATTTAAAACAGATTTGAGTCATTATTTTTCTTGGAAATTTAGGTTCATATTTTGAGCATGTTTGAACCTTTAATTTCTATCCTAAACTATCTACTGATAAGCCAAGATTAAACAGTTTGGAAAATCAAATTCACTATCCTATCAGCAGAAAATTTAAAGCTAATTAGTCAAGATTAAGTTGTTTGACTAACTAGAAGTGTGTTCTTCAAGAGTGGCATTTGAGCTTGCACACTTTCTGATTTGTTTCTGTTTTTTGGTATGGGGCTATACCTTTCTTGTTTTCACAATTTGCCCTCTTTTATTTCTTTTACTGTTTTTGTATTTTTGATGTTCTAAAAGGAAGAAAATAACATATAACTAAATGCTCAAAGGTTGAGCTTTATTGAAATTACTATCTAACCTATTCTAACTATGAATTATTTACATTATCATATGATACAAAAATTCCAATGCAGCCAGCTGAGTAATGTCAAAAAGAAGAAAAAATTATGGCTGTTTGTCAAGGGTATCCATAGAACATATTGAAGATTAATCTTCAAAATAAAAACTATCACAGAAGGTGACAACTTTTCATGTCTTTGGCGCTTGCAAAGGATTAGTGATTGATAATTTGAGCCAGTCGGGATCTCCACACACTCTTCCAAAGGATCGACAAAGAAAAGAAGGTTCTGTTCTTTTTGGTCCCCCATGTCTGGTAGATTGTCTGCTTCCAAGGCTTCAGCTTTGAGGAGCATATCTTCAGAAAGTTGCTTGGAAGCTTCATCATTCTTAATAGAAAAGGAAGAATATTCTTCTTGAGAATATGGTATATCCTTAGTAGGACAGTCTTCTATTTGTTTCTCTCCCTCTTCTTCACCATCATCTGAACTGGAGGACTGATCATATTTGGCAGTGTTGTCCTCTTGTAGCCCTGGTAAGCTCTGGTTTAGTGGACTGTACTTTATGAGGGGGTTATTATATTCTTGAGTAGGGGTATGTTCAATTGCTTCCTCTTTTTTAAGGAAAATCTCTTTGATTTCAACCTACCCAATTTTATTTTTTTTCTTTCCTCCTCATCCCTTGAGTCGAAAGTCTGCTGAGTCCCAATAACATGGAAATTATTACTGATGATCTGAAATGAAGCAGAGCTAAGATCGAATGAATCTTCACTCACTTCTAGGCTTTGAAAACTTTCATCATCAGTATCGTAAATAGTCTGCACTGGCTCATTACTTCTTTGAAGGAACTGATCTTCCTCACATAAATCTGCTAATGATGATCCTGCAAAATTAATCTTTTTTTGGGAAGCATCATCACTAGGTAGATCAAAGCTAGGAGAATCACGAATATAAGTAATACTACCAATCAAACATACTGGGTTATCAGCAGGTCCTTCTTCATTCTGATCTACAAAAGAACTTTCTAAATCTTTACAACAAAGTTCTCTATGTAAATGGGCAAGAGTGTTTATTTTGTAGAAAGTTTCAGAGGCTGACTGTTTATAAATAGTCTGATATATCTCTTTTTCTTTCAAAGGGAATGTTTCTACTTTCCTTTGAACAGGAGTACAACAGTTCTCTGTCTCTTGCGAAGTTTTATTTTAAGGATAGATGTCTTCTTGAGCCTCGGTTATAAGGAATGATGAATCAATATTTGAGTTTTCACGGATATCTTGAGGAATGTTCTTTACTTGCTTAGATCATCTCTTCCTAAACTGATTCATCTATGTTCTTAAAATTTTTCAATAGGATATTAAACTCATGAATGGCTGTTAAAAGATCTTCAGGATGCATCTCTTCCAAAGCTTCCTCATTATCTATAATGTGTTGGGTGATGTTTTGTGATGGATCATAATATATTGCACCCAATGATAATGATGTAGTGTTTTATTTATAGTTCTCATAGAACACATATTCAAGGTCTCTTAAAGAAAACAAACTACTAGATCTTAAGCATTCATACCAATCACTATCTTTTCCTTCTAATGTTAACATGAACATTTTCATTAGGCAGTCTTCATGCCATTCAACTTTCAACCTCCATACATGTATATGAAATTTGACGAGATGCAATAGAGGGTCATCAAACTTTTCACCTTGAAAAATAGGCAGGTTGTCATCCCAATTCACCTGGGGCATCTTATGTGGAAACCCAGGGATATGATCTCTACTCATTGGGGCATATCTTCGTTGTATTCCTGGAATCATTTTTGTAAATAAGGAAAGAGGTCACTATGTCTGGTCAATCAGTTCAGAGTCTTCTACCAGTGGAGTCATTTGGTCTTCTGGGAGTTTCAGAGTGTGGAGTCGCTAGGTGGAAAATTTTTAGCTCGTAAGGAGGTAAAATGTTTTATGGTTCCACCACCATGTGTTTCTTGTGGAGTTGCAAGATTTTCAGGAACTGAATTAGCTCTCAAGGGTGATCTAAAAACAACAGATAATTTTATCTTAGGAGACTTCCTAAGGATACTTTCTGGGTTATCTACTGTCTCAGGTGGGTTAGGGTCAGGATGGGCTCTAGTGTGAATCTTTCTAGGAGCCACTATGCTGTGTTTTTTAGACCCAAATAAACAGGAAAAGTTCAACCAGGTATCACAGTCTTTGAAAGGTTAACTAATCTGTTTACACAAATTTTAATCCTACAGTTCTCTAACTGAGCTTGAATGATATTACAATGATAAGGGTTCTTCCCAATGGAGTCTTAAGGTCTGTTCAGGATTGTGGAGTCGCCAAGTGGAATTTTTTAGCTCGTAAGGAGGTAAAAGGTTTTATGGTCCACCACCATGTTTATTTGATACCAATCTGAAATATTTTTTTGTTTTTCTGAGTTATTTTTCAGTTGTGTGGTTTCTAAGAATATCCTAACTCTGTTTCAAAAATTAGATACGGTTATGAAACAAAGACAGTCTACTCTTGTGGCTAAGCCAACTAAATTTTCAAGGTTAGATAAAGCCTTATGAGAATCCTAGGGTTTACCTAGTTTGTCACTGATTCAAATAAGTTTCATCATGATTACCACTTCTTGGTAGTGCTTGAAAAGGCCGATTTTTACTCACAAGGTTTTATGAAGTTTTAAGGGAACCTAAGGTGAAGATTCAACTGAGTTCCCTAGCGGAGTCACCAGAAATGTTAGTTGCTGGTGGCTCAACTAGTTAATATAGAAAATGTTCTTGGACCAAATATTTGATATCCTATGGTTACCATCAAATGAAAAATGATTCTGGGTTCATTCCCCAGTGGAATCGCCAGAAATGTTAGCTCCCTGTAATCAACAAGATTGGAAAAGTCTGATTGTAGGGAGAAACGTCGTTTCAACCACTTTGGGATTCTAGGATCTAGCCCTCCTGAATTTGAAGAGGGATCTCTCCAATAGGTGCAAAGATGGATTTTTCTTTGAAGTTTGGGGTAATGATATTAGGCTAGTTATGAAGGCCAAGGGTTTGTTTTGTTTTTGGATGGTTGATCATGATTATTTTTTGAGGAGAAATTTCTAAGTGAAAAAAGTTTCAAAGGTGAGAAGTTGCAAGAAAAAAGAACAAGCTTTGACCAGGAAGGTAGATAACTGCAAGTTTTAGTCCATTGGGCTATGGAGTCATAATACGATTTAATTGGAATAGCAAGAGGCAAGAGTGGTCCATGGGGAAAGTCATCTATGTCTAAGGATCTCCTTGAAGTTTGATTTATGGAATGGAATGAAAAAAATAGAAGGGGAAATAAATAGATGAAGAAAAAAGAGCAGCCCAGGATCTGGTAAGTACTTCTAAACTAGCCAGCCTTTGACACACACTTAAGAAGAACATGAAAGCAAACTTGGATCTGGTAAGTACTTCTAAACTAGCCAGCCTTTGATACACTTTCAAATAGAAAACATGTAAAAACAAAGGGAAACTTGAAGGCAACTATCAGAGTAGAGGCTAGCGGGCCGGGCTCACCACAAATCCTCTCCTAGCTCTGGTTTACTTGGTCACTTTCAAGACAATCACAAAGATAACACAGAATGTCCTAAGATCCGGTAAGTACTTTTAAACTAGCCAGCTTTTAACACATTCCAAGGGAAACATTTAGACAATCTTTGGGGATAAAACTAGGACCAGGGCACACCATATCTTCCTTAGTTCATCTCTACTTTACTAATACTGAACATAACATTCAAGAATAATATTCAGCTAAGGAAATAAGACGAGGGAACACCAGCATTCCTATGCTTAGACTGAATTAAATCATTCCTAAATAACACGGATTTGAAGAAAACATTCACATAAATATTTTTAGTCAGAGAAGGGTACTGATGTATAGTAGGTCCTAACTCTATGCATGATGTTCTTTATAAGAGAGGATGAAACACAGTGAAAACATAAACAAAATGACAAGTTAGAATGAGAAAAACATCACCGTCGACATAGACCAGGATCCCATAAATCAGCTTGTATTGATGCTCCAAACCAGTTACAGCTTTAAGTCCAATGCTTTAGTTTAGCAATCATCTACTCATCTCAGCCTAACATATCTATCACAAGAAGAGCTCCAAGAGCCAGTGAACACTATTTACAATTAGAAGTTTTCAGCTCCAATGTATTTCAAAGTTCTGCAACCAACAATTTCTCATCTTCTACAGAAGTATTTATAGAATAATGAGGAGGTGAGATCTGATAAAAGATATATCAGGACAATTAATACAGATTAACGACTTCTCGGCCTTTGAAGGGCTCAATGGAGAATTTTACAGGTGTGTTACTGTATTAATTTATTTATAGTTATAAATTAAGCTTGGTGGGAGCTTTTGTTGACTTTTGAGGCTCTGTGTCATGTTGGAATAACTCTGTAGATATTTTTTGCATTAAGTTCCTTGCAGAAGTAACTCTCTGGCTGCGCTGAGGTGAATATCTTCATTTGATCAATAACTTCGGGCTCTGTTGGAATGTTTTAAGGCACAGGTGCATTTTTGGTAGCTGGGAGGAATCAATCCGCCTTAGATGTAGCGGTGGAGGCCTTTCTGTCTGATAGATCTTTTGATTTACCTTTAATTGTGTTTTTAATTCTAGGGATTAGGCTTTTGATAATCATTCTTACCCGTGATCCCCAAATTATCTTCAATCCTTCTGTTCTGCCATGTTCTGTCTTCAACACTGATACTCTTTTAATTGTGATTTAAATAACAAAGTATCTTGTTGATGTGCAGGTTGCGCAAGGCTCGTATGGCATCAATGCCTCACAAAGTATTGATGAGACGTCGAGTAGAGCCTTTCAGTCCCTTTTCCTTTGATAACCGAAAGTCCAGAGGATGATCACCCTCGGATTTCTATTCCTTCATATTATGGGAAAAACCTTTGAAACCTGCAAAACATTATGAAAACCTGTGTTTTTAGGTTTAATTGCTTTGGAGGCTGCGGGGAGGAGCGTGGCCATTGGATGGAAATCATCCAACGGTGGAGATTTATTTAGAGGAGGTCAAAGAAGAGCGGAGGAAGAAAAAATGTGAGGACCGTCGATCACGCAGAGATCAACGGTGGGGATTACGTGTTGGAATCCTCTTGGTAGAAGGCAGAAGGAAATGAAATAATGTGGGAACGATCTGGGATCATCCGATCTAGACACGTGGACGGTCCAGATACAATCGGAGGATCGCAATCGGCGAAGGAATGATGTTAAAGTGATCGGAAAAAAACTTGCGATGTGATGTAGCGCGGGCTGTTGATCTAAGGATCAGATCAACGGTGGGGAATGAATTAGAGGGTTGGCCGATTGGAGGGAGCAAAAAAATGCATGCGATGGAAAACTCCGATGCGATTAAGCGCTGCGGGAATTCAACACTTGGTCCCAGGGTGTAGGTTGTATGGAGTTAAAGGTGGAGGGAGGCAGAGTTTATGTATATTTGACCCAATCGCATCGAAAATTTTGATGCGGGTCTTTACAATCAACCCATTGTGGATTTCTCCGATGCGATTGCGCTTCGGGTCTTTTTAATCTAACCATTTTTCATTTAAAAAGAATAACTCCGGTGCGTTAGAACAAAACTTTGGGTAAGTGGGTATTTTAATATACAAAGGAAATAATGGATCATAGATGGATTTTCACAATGATTTAGCGCTCGATTGCGGGCCCACGGTTTGTATCGAGAAACAATATGATCGAGGGTTATGGAACAGTGGGCCAATCGCATCAGATTTTGTTTATAACAAAAAGAATTGTGCTCGCTATGTTTTTCCGATGCGATAAGAGCCTGGATGTCTAGCGCTTGGTTCTAGTGCTGGGGCACGTGGAGGGGAAGTGGTTTAAAACTTATCCCAAGGGGGCTTAAGTCCTTGGTAATAAAAAAATGTTTTTTATGAATTTTTTCAGAGTTTTCAATGGATTTGGGGGTTTCGGTAAGGCAAAGAAGAAGTCTTAAACCTTTATCAAAGAGGTTTTGATGGGGAATAAAGGGGTAAAAATTAGGTTAGTTTTAGGAAGTGGAAGGAGGGGAAAAATGATGGTTTTGCAGCAGTATTTCTCTTGGAAATCAACAGAATTTCTGAGTATAAAAAAGGGAATAGTTGTGAAGATTTGGACAGAGGCATGAGGCCTTCAAGATTCTTCAAGAGCCAACACTTTTTAGCAATAAAATCTGTTCCTTGAAGGCTCAACAAGTTTTAGCCACCTTTTTCTATTAAAGTTTTTATAGGTGGCTAACAATGGCTCCACTTGGGGATGGTGCCTTCTTGAAGGCATCAAGAACTTCAGACTTGCATTCTTTGGGAGGCTGACCTGTGCCACATCCATTGGGCTGCTTTCCTTTTCTTGAATGATCTTGCTCTAAAAACATATTCAAAGCCATAAAAACAATGGATCTTTCATCAACAAGCTTTCTACCTACCCAATCCTATTGATCTAACATTTTTTCTTCATAAGAGTGCACTTGGATTGGAAAAATATTTTCACAACATTTTATTCTTCTGAAAGCAGGAAATATAATCTATTTCTACTCCTTATTTCTCCTTGGACTCAGATTAAACAGTTGAGCCCATATGATTCTCTACCTAATCTACCGTTTGTTGGGATTAAACTATCCAATAGATTTTATTCTCTAAATTTTACAACAGAAATTTAAAAAACAACCAAGTCAGGATTAAACAGTCTAAATTGATGCTGGTCTATGGAATAAAAACAAAATGCACATAGACATTATTTTGCACAAAATTAAATCAAAATGGAAGTCTTAAGATCCGAAATTCAAAGTGCTTCCTTCATCTTCTCTTCAGCCCTGTTTTGAATTTGTTTGAGCTGTTTTCCTTCTATCAACTGGTTCAGATTTTGAGCTGATTAGAACCAGTTTTACATCTTTTGTGACTCAGAATTTAAAACAGATTTGAGTCATTCTTTTTCTTGGAAATTTAGGTTCAGATTTTGAGCATGTTTGAACCTTTAATTTCTATCATAAACTATCTACTGATAAGCCAATATTAAACAGTTTGGCAAATCGAATTCACTATCCTATCAGCAGAAAATTTAAAGCTAATTAGTCAATATTAAGCTGTTTGACTAACTAGAAGTGTGTTCTTCGGGAGTGGCATTTGAGCTTGCACACTTTCAGATCTGTTTCTGTTTTTTGGTATGGGGCTATACCTTTCTTGTTTTCACAATTCGCCCTCTTTTCTTTCTTTTATTGTTTTTGTATTTTTGATTTTCCAAAAAGAAGAAAATAACACATAACTAAATGCTCAAAGGTTGAGCTTTATTGGCATTCCTATCTAACCTATTCTAACTATGAATTATTTACATTATCATATGATACAAAAATGCCAATGCAGCCAGCTGAGTAATGTCAAAAAGAAGAAAAAATTATGGTTGTTTGTCAAGGGTATCCATAGAACATATTGAAGATTAATCTTCAAAATAAAAACTATCACAGAAGGTGACAGCTTTTCATGTCTTTGGCTCTTGCAAAGGATCAGTTCTTGATAATTTGAGCCAGTCGGGATCTCCACACACTCTTCCAAAGGATCGACAAAGAAAATAAGGTTTTTTTCTTTTTGGTCCCCCATGTCTAGTAGATTGTCTGCTTCCAAGACTTCATCTTTGAGGAGCATATATTCAGAAAGTTGCTTGGAAGCTTCATCATTCTTAACAGAAAAGGAAGAAGATTCTTCTTGAGAAGATGGTATATCCTTAGTAGGACAGTCTTCTATTTGTTTCTCTCCCTCTTCTTCATCATCATCTGAACTGGAGGACTGATCATATTTGGCAGTGTTGTCCTCTTGTAGCCCTGGTAAGATCTGGTTTAGTGGAATGTACTTTATGAGGGGGTTATTATATTCTTGAGTAGGGGTATGTTCAATTTCTTCCTCTTTTTTAAGGAAAAGCTCTTTGATTTCAACCTGCCCAAAAATTTCTTTTTTTCTTTCCTCCTCATCCCTTGAGCCGAAAGTCTGTTGAGTCCCAATCACATGGAAATTATTACTGATGATCTGAAATGAAGTAGAGCAAAGATAAAATGAATCTTCACTCACTTCTAGGCTTTGAAAACTTTCATCATCAGTATCGTAAATAGTCTGCACTGACTCATTACTTCTTTGAAGGAACTGATCTTCCTCGCATAAATCTACTAATGATGATCCTGCAAAATTAATCTTTGTTTGGGAAGCATCATCAATAGATAGATCAAAGTTAGGAGAATCACGAATATGAGTAATACTACCAATCAAACATACTGGGTTATCAGCAGGTCCTTCTTCATTCTAATCTACAAAATAACTTTCTAAATCTGTACAACAAAGTTCTCTATGTTAATGGGCAAGAGTGCTTGTTTTGTAGAAAGTTTCAGAGGCTGACTGTTTATAAATAGTCTGATCTATCTCTTTTTCTATCAAAGGGAGGGATGTTTCTACGTTCCTTTGAACAGGAGTACAATAGTTCTCTGTCTCTTGCGAAGACTAATTTTGAGGCTAGATGTCTTCTTGAGCCTCGGTTGGTGGGTTAGGGTTAGGATGGGCTCTAGTGTGAATCTTTCTAGGAGCCACTATGCTATGTTTTTTAGACCCAAATAAACAGGAAAAGTTCAACCAGGTATGACAGTCTTTGAAAGGTTAACTAATCTGTTTACACAAATTTTAATCCTACAGTTCTCTAACTGAGCTTGAATGATATTACAATGATAAGGGTTCTTCCCAGTGGAGTCTTAAGGTCTGTTCAGGATTGTGGAGTCGCCAAGTGGAAGTTTTTAGCTTGTAAGGAGGTAAAAGGTTTTATGGTCCACCACCATGTTTATTTGATAAAAATCTGAAATATATATATATATATATATATATTTATTTATTTATTTATTTATTTATTTTTTATTTATTTATTTATTTATTTTTTTTTTTTTTTCTGAGTTATTTTTCAGTTGTGTGGTTTCTAATAATATCCTAACTCTGTTTCAAAACTTAGCTAAGGTTATGAAAGACAGTCTACTCTTGTGGCTAAGCTAGCTGAACTTTCAAGGTTAGATAAAGCCTTATGAGAATCCTAGGGTTTACCTAGTTTGTCACTGATTCAAATAAGTTTCATCATGATTACCACTTCTTGGTAGTGCTTGAAAAGGTTTCTTTTTACTCACAAGGTTTTATGAAGTTTTAAGGGAACCTAAGGTGATGATTTAACTGAGTTCTCCAGCGGAGTCGCCAGAAATGTTAGTTGCTGGTGGCTTAGCTGGTTAATATAGCAAATTTTCTTGAACCAAATATCTGATATCCTATGGTTACCCTCAAATGAAAAATGATTCTAGGTTCATTCCCTAGTGGAGTCGCCAGAAATGTTAGGTCCCTGTAATTAGCAAGATTGGAAAAGTCCGATTGCAGGGAGAAACATTGTTTCAACCACTTTGGGATTCTAGGATCTAGCCCTCCTGAATCTTGGAGAGGGATCTCTCCAGTAGGTTCAAATATGGATTTGTCTTTGAAGTTTGGGGTAATGATATTAGGCTAGTTATGAAGGCCAAGGGTTTGTTTTGTTTTTGGATGGTTAAGCATGATTATTTTTTGAGGAGAAAGTTCTAAGTGCAAAAAGTTTCAAAGGTGAGAAGTTGCAAGAAAAAAGAACAATATTTGACCAGGAAGGTAGATAACTACAGGTTTTAGTCCATTGGGATATGGAGTCATAATAGGATTTAATTGGAATAGCAAGAGGCAAGAGTGGTCCATGGGGCAAGTCATCTATGTCTAAGGATCTATTTGAAGTTTGATTTATGGAATGGAATGAAAAAAATAGAAGGGGAAATAAATAGATGAAGAACAAAGAGCATCCCAGGATTTGGTAAGTACTTCTAAACTAGCTAGCCTTTGACACACACTTAAGAAGAACATGAAAGCAAAATAGGATCTGGTAAGTACTTCTAAACTAGCCAGCCTTTGATACACTTTCAAATAGAAAAGATGTAAAAACAAAGGGAAACTTGAAGGCAATTGTTAGAGTAGAGGCTAGCAGGCCGGGTTCACCACAAATCCTCTCCTAGCTCTGGTTTACTTGATCACTTTCAAGACAATCACAAAGATAAAAAAAAATGGCCTAAGATTTGGTAAGTACTTTTAAACTAGCCAGCTTTTAACACATTCCAAGGGAAAAATTCACACAGTCTTTGGGGATAAAACTAGGACCAGGACACACCATATCTTCCTTAGTTCATCTCTACTTAACTAATACTAAACATAACATTCAAGAATAATATTCAGCTAAGGCAATAAGACGAGGGAACACCAGCATTCCTATGCTTCGACTGAATTAAATCATTCCTAAATAACACGGATTTGAAGAAAACATTCAAATAAAGATTTTTAGTCAGAGAAGGGTACTGATGTACAGTAGGTCCTAACTCTATGCATGCTGTTCTTTATAAGAGAAGATGAAACATAGTGAAAACAAAAAAAAAATGACAAGTTACAATGAGAAAAGCATCAACATCGACATAGACCAGGATCCCATAAATCAGTTTGTATTGATGCTCCAAACCAGTTACAGCTTTAAGTCCAATGGTTTAGTTTAGGAATCATCTACTCATCTCAGCCTAACCTATCTGTCACAAGCAGAGCTCCAAGAGCTAGTGAACACTATTTACAATTAGAAGTTTTCAGCTCCAATGTATTTCAAAGTTCTGTAACCAACAGTTTCTCATCTTCTACAGAAGTATTTATAGAAGAATGAGGAGGTGAGATCTGATAAAAGATCTATCAGGACAATTAATACAGATTAATGAATTCTCGGCCTTTGAGGGGCTTGATGGAGAATTTTACAGGTGTGTTACTATATTAATTGATTTATAGTTATGAATTAAGCTCGGTGGGTGCTTTTGTTGACTTTTGAGGCTCTGTGTCATGTTGGAATAACATTGCAGATATTTTTTGCATTAAGTTCCTTGCAGAACTAACTCTCTGGCTGCGCTGAGGTGAATATCTTCATTTGATCAATAACTTTGGCCTCTGTTGGAATGTTTTTAAGGCACGTGTGGCTTTTTGGTAGCTGGGAGGAATCAATTCACCTCAGATGTGGCAGTGGAGGCCTTTCTGTCTAATAGATCTTTTGATTTACCTTTAATTGTGTTTTTAATTCTAGGGATTAGGCTTTTGATAATCATTCTTAGCCGTGATCCCAAAATTATCTTCAATCCTTCTGTTCTGCCGTGTTATGTCTTCAACACTGATACTCTTTTAATTTTGATTTAAGTAACACAGTATCTTGTTGATGTGTAGGCCGCGCAAGGCTCGTATGGCATCAATGCCTCACAAAGTATTGACGAGACATCGAGTAGAGCCTTTTAGTCCCTTTCCCTTTGATAACTGAAAGGCTAGAGAATAATCACCCTCGGATTTCTTTTCCTTCATATTATGGGAAAAACCTTTGAAACCTGCAAAACAAACAAAACATTATGAAATCCTATGTTTTTAGGTTTAACTGCTTTGGAGGCTGCAGGGAGTAGTGTGGCCGTTGGATGGAAATCATCCAATGATGGAGATTTATTTAGAGGAGTTCAAAGAAGAGCGGAGGAAGAAAAAATGTGAGGACCGTCGATCACGCAGGGATCAAAGGCGGGGATTACGTGTTGGAATCCTCTTGGAAGAAGGTAGAAGGCAATTAAATAATGTAGGAATGATCCGGGACCATCCGATCTGGACATGTGGACGGTCCAGATACAATCAAAGGATCGCAATCAATGGAGGAATGATGTTAAAGAGATCGGAAAAAAACTTGCGATGCGATGTAGCACGGGCCATTGATCTGAGGATTAGATCAATGGTGGGGAATGAATCGGAGGGTTGGTCGATCGGAGGGAGAAAACAAGTGCATGTGATGGAAAAATCCGATGCGATTAAGCATTGTGGGACTTCAACACTTGGTCATGGGGTGTAGGTTGTATGGAGTTAAAGGTGGAGGGAGGCGGAGTTTATGTATACATGACCTAATCGCATCAGAAATTTTGATGCGGGTCTTTACAATCAACCCATTGTGGATTTCTCTGATGCGATTGCACTTCGGGTCTCTTTAATCTAACCATTTTTCATTTAAAAAGAATAACTCTGGTGCGTTAGACAAAAACTTTGGGTAAGTGGGTTTTTTAATATACAAAAGAAATAATGGATCGTAGATGGATTTTCACAATGATTTAGTGCCCGATTGCGGGCCCACAGTTTGTATGGAGAAACAATTTGATAGAGGGTTATGGAATAGAGGGCCAATCGCATCGGAGTTTGTCTATAACAAAAATAATTGTGCTCGTTGTGTTTTTCCAATGCGATAAGAGCCTAGATGTCTAGCGCTTGGTTCTAGCACTGTGGCACGTGGAGGGGAAGTGGTTTAAAACTTAGCCCAAGGGGGCTTAAGTCCTTGGTAATAAAAACTTGTTTTTTATGAATTTTTTCAGATTTTTCAATGGATTTGGGGGTTTCGGTAAGGCAAAGAAAAAGTATTAAACCTTTATCAAAGGGGTTTTGATGGGGAATAAAGGGGTAAAAATGAGGTTTTTTTTAGGAAGTGGAAGGAGGAGAAAAATGATGGTTTTGCAGCAGTCTTTCTCTTGAAAATCAGCAGAATTTCTGAGTATAAAAAAGGCAATAGTTGTGAAGATTTGGACAGAGGCATGAGGCCTTCAAAAGTCTTCAAGAGCCAACAATTTTTAGCAATAAAATTTATTCCTTGAAGGCTCAACAAGTTTTAGCCACCTTTTGCTAGAACAAATTTTATAGGTGGCTAACATAGTCCATGCAAATCTGCATATGACAGTGAACCTCTTCTTTGAAACCTTCCCATATGAATCCACCCAAGAGAGTATGATATTCTCTAATGAAACCAGTGGGTTTGGAAAGTAGGATCTCATAGGTTGCATCTAGTAATATCTCATTGAGCTTAGAGTCACTAACCAATAGAATGAGATTATAGAAATATATGAATGCATCTACAACCTTGAACCTTTCATCCTTTACTTCCCCATCAAGAACCCCCCATGTGAAAAGGTCCTTGGAGTATTCCATCATGAATTGGGAATCCCAATATGGATCCAAGCTCTCCAAGAATGACAACGTTGTAGAGGTATGAAATGCTGCCCCTGTCATATAATGGCTCCCCTCTTTGACATCCTTGATATCAAAGTCACATGTTGGAGAATCATAATCTTCCTTTTGCTACCCCAATTTCAGCTAATCTTGTTCAAAAAGAGATTGAAGCATATGGAAATCAACTTCCCCTCAGAAAGTCCTTGTCTTCCAAAACTTCCTCATTTTGGCCCATATATACAAGAGGGTTAGGATCCCCTTGCCATCTCCAGAAATATTCTTTGTGAATGAAAATATCATGGGCTACCCCAAAGATATGGAGTTGCCATGTGTCATCATGCTCATGCCATCATAGATCTGTGATTCCTCCTCTCTCAGTGCAGATATCTAAGTGGGAGTTAACAATGCCCCTTTCAGGAAATTGCTCATCTCTCTTCTAAATTCATGAGAGACTCTCTATGTTGTGCTAGCCACTCCCAAGGCTCACTCCTTAGCCAATTATGCATATGCTGCCCATAGTTGAGAGAATACTTTAGATTTCCTCCTATCAAGAGGTGATCCAGGTAAAGTACCTCCTTGCAAAGAGGTGTCAAGGCACAGAGTAGAATGTAGATGTAGGTAGATAGATTTGCCCCTACCTTTAATGCATAGGTCCTCTTTCCTTCTTTGTGCTTCCAAACTTTGAAACAGAGAAGGGTCCATGCTCTTCTCCTTGTGATGCCCTTCCTCCTCTTTTACTTCTTCTATCTCCAATATCTCATCATTTGACATTGATGGTACATGCTGCTCATGTGTTATGCGAAGAGCTCTATGTGTGAGACCTTGTGGAACTCCTTGCAAGAGTGCAAGAGTTTCTTCCCTTGGAGCAAGTGCTCCAAATTCATCTTCATGAGGTGCTTGAGGTGCCTTTGTTGTGACTCTGTTATCATATTCTGTCTTCTCTCCCTCTTCAATAGCTGAGATTGTCTCATCATCAATAAGAGACCTTAGATCTTGGTCATCTATTGAAGGAGAAACCTTCATGCTTTCCTCTTGAGAAGAGGACCCTTCACTCAATGGAGATATTTCCCTTGGAAAGGCATCAAAAAAACTTACACATTCTTACATGGTCTTCAGAAATAGAGTTGGATTCATAGAACCTTCCAACTCATGAAAAATATTGATCTGATGTGGTTTGATAGTGTCAACAGAAGATGTTACACATGGAGCTTCATCAAACCTTTCTACCAACTTTTCAATAAACCTTGCATAAGTAGGTGTATTGGAATTATTCAAGGAAAAATACTCAAACAACCACCAAGCATATGCTTTAACTTCAAAATGTAGCATTGTTTCTTTGATGGCTTCAATCTCTGAAACTTAATGTTGTTGCACAAAGTTATCTAGCTCTTCCACCCAAACCCTAACTGGACATTTAGGTGATCCATCAAAGATATATAGATAGAACCTACCCTTACCATGCTGCTCCTCCTTTGTGAATTTTATCTCCTTGATCTCACAGAACCCTTGGAAGCTCAACTTATCTTTGAACTCCTTGGATTGAGCTTCATACTCCTCCAAATACTCTCTAAGAGTCTCCTTTTTGGGCACACCTCCTTTCTTCCTCTTCATGAAGAAATCACAGACAGAACGCTGAAGCTTTGGAGATATGGCTGAGTAAACATATCCATGAGATGAGGATTCATAATTTTCCTCATGTATATATCTTGTATATTTTATCGGAATATCTTCTTGTTCTCGAAACTTCCTGGGAGTTTCATTGCTTCTTCTCTCTTCTTCTTGTACAACCTCCTTGGAGAGGTTCTTACTAGATCTAAAAAGTGATGAGAGTAAACTCATATTATTCAACATTATGAAATTTCTCCTTGCTATACAAAATTTTGGCTTGAAGCCACAGGCTGAGCCAAATATCTTGCTTCGATACCACTGTAATATTCCCAAATCGAGACAGCTCAGCAAGCCTGTTGAAATAACGAAATTATGAGAATGTTGTGCATGGAAATGATTTTGAAGCTCATGGATCCCTTATATAAGCTCATCTAAGATATAAATCCAAGAGGAGATAAAAAACAAATCATACTAGGTGGGTTAAACAGATCTCCCACAAACTTGTCTAGATGAAAACCACCCAAGGAGGGAGGCTGCAGCTCTATGCAAAGGATTGCTTCAGATATAACGTAGATCCACTGAAGAAAATTAGGAGGCTGATATGGAGGTTGATAAATAAGATATATGAAATAAAATCAGAATTATATTACATATCTTACATTGTACAAATGGAAGAATTAGACAATATGAGAGAAATCCTCAGAAATGAGGTGCTACAACCATGATAACATACTGCATAACCATGACAGCGTTATTTTTAGGGCTGAAGAAGTATTTTATTAATTATTCAGATATAGATAATATATTTACATAAAAATTTAGATCCAATACAGATCTGTGTACAAGAAAGGTTGATCTATACATTCCCCTTGGGGTTTTTCTCAAAACATGAAGCACCGAAAGTAGATCTGAGATCTAAGAATGCAGATCTACAGAATGATTCAGAAATTTCTGAATATTACAATGGTACAGAAGATCAGATATGAAACAAACATGGATTGGATTTCCAGTCCATGGATCACCACAGTGAAAGGAAGAATCCCAACACCGGAGATCTCTCCTCCAAAATGCAAGCAAAACACCCTGCAGCTGTAGATCTGCAGATAAATTTGTCTAGGGAGAGAAAAAATGCTATAGCTTCTAAGAATGGTTCGGCATAATGCCAAGGTGTAGATCTAAAGCACAATCAGCTAATGAACTCTTCCAGGAGGTTAAAAGAGACACTCACTAAGAAGAGTCACTGCTATCATCTAGATCTTAACATATCTAGTCCTCCACTTACTTCAGCTCAGAAGATAGCTCAACCCTCAACGTGATTAGCACTGTAAATGTAAGGTGAAGCTTGGACCAAGCCTGATAGTGGACAAGTTATAACAATTATCCTCCAAGAGCTACTCAAGGAAGGAGGTGGGATTCCTGAATAGGAGTGCCCAACAAGGGATGTCTAAGCAGACAATTCCTTGAGAAATGATAATATTCAACAACATTTCCTTGTTTCCCTCCTCTTACTTTTATAATATAGGAGTCTTGCTAAACCCTAAACCACCTTGAATCACTTAACCCTTTTCACTTGTGATCCTCCTTCTAGAACTGTGTTGTCCCTCAAAGAGGTTCAATGCATCTAGACTGTGTTGTTTGACTTGGTCAAAGATGACCCATTCCTGTGATTTAGACCCATTCACACCTGAAATATATAATTTACATAGCTGATGTGGGGGCATTAGGCCAAAAAAAATTTCATGCATTTGTTATACTTAGGTTTTTCTAGTTTCAAGAGAGTTAGACTTATGTAATGAATTGAGTAGGTTTTAATTTATTTTGATGAAGTGTAGAGAGAATTTTAACTGCCCTCGAATGATTAGAGGGCAAGAGAAGTAGATTAGAATGTGAAGAGTCAGTTCAGGACTGTTAAGAGCTAGAGTTTGTTCAGGACAAACTAGTGAAGATAGAAGGGCCATCGAAACAAAAATCAAGCCAGAATAGGGGTTTCTGTAAGTCATTTCATTTATATGTATAAAGGTCTATGTTTCAGAACTGTATGAATATTGATTGGTTTAATCTTGTGTAAGAATGCTTTGAATCTCCATGAATCATGTATAAATGAGACTCTGTGATATGGGTTAGGGTGATGTTCCATTCTAATGAGAAGTAGATGTTTATTATTGAGGTTTGAAAACTGAAAGCAATTTGGTTTACATACTTCCGAGAAATATTAAGGGGAGATTTGTAGTCACCAATCACTGCAAGGATCGATGAAGCAAAGGGGGTACTTGAATGGCATCCTTATCGAATCACGTGTATGGACATTGTGATGAATTTAAGCTCTGTATAGATAGATGAGATCTATCATGCAAAGGGATGTACGCGAAGAGGGTTCGAGTATTCGTTGAACCCTGGAGTCGTGAACTTGGGATTGGAAGGAACCACATAGAGCGAGGGAAAATATTTGGTATAACACCACTATGAAAGTGAATGGAATGGTGCACCAATAGAATGACAGAACCTTGAGTTAAGAGTGAAGTCAAAGAAATGGTGCAGGTTCAATGAAACATTGGAAAAGGAAAGGAACCATGAGCATAAACAGTGAAAGCGATTTGGAGGAGAAAACTGGTGGTATCACGTTAATTTTAAGTGGTAAATCAAATCGGCCAAAAAATGCAATTCCATAAAGTGAAGGACGCATGGCTAAAGTGGTATAATCGAAACCGCTCTTATCTCATTTTTTCAGAGTGTTAAACCCCGTAAGGAAAAAAAACGCAAAAATTCATTATGGTCGTTGGATCACTGAAGGTGATGCGATAAGCCGGAAGTCATCAGATGTGAAGGGGGAGTTAACCACTGGGCCCCAGTCCATCATGTGAGTTTAAGAATTAAACCCCGAGCGCTTTCATATCGCGAGATCTTTTGCTTCGGTTGGTTGGAGCGGGATAAGATTTCAATCATCAGATGAGAGGTATGTTATGTTGTGTGGGCCCAAGTGTTGTTTTATGGATGGCATTTGATTTTAGTCAAGTTGGGTTAATATATGATGGGAGCAAAAAACAATATAATTTGATATGCGGTGAATAAAGTGTGGCCCCCGATATATATATATATATGGTTGCACAATCATATATTAAAGGTAAATATCATTTGAGGTATGTTATGGGCTTTGTCATACGGGTTTGACCATGGAAAGAAAAGTAAAGTTCCTTTTGTATAATTGGTTTTATGGCCTTATAGCCATAGTGTCGAGATAGAGGTAAATCTCCCACCTTTACTTATTTAAATTTCTAGGTTGATAAATGTTGTGAGTTGCCCAGGTTGTGGATTTGTTTGGGACAAGTTTTGGGAATGACATTTATACGCATAGAAAGTTGAAAATGTGCATAAGCAAGAAGGCATGCCATCAAGTTGTATCAGAGCTAGAATAGAAATAGTTCTTTGAAAATTTATTTTTGAATTGCATATGTCCTGAAGTAGTGAAGAAATTTGGTTTTCAAATATATTTGGCAGAAATTGCAGGTTTGAATAAGCATATAGTGAAGTTTGAAAATTCAGATTTGCAGAATCTGAAGTTGAGGAAAAGAATTTTGAAGATTTCCTAGTTATGTGAACACAGGTGTGATGACAAGGAGATTAGATTTAAATATGACAGGACAGTGTGCAGTACAGTAGAGCATTGGGAGAAATTGCAGAAACAATTGTAAGTGGATGTTGAACAAACTCTGAAGGTGAGTTGATGAGCAGTTCTTGTCACTGGTTAGGAGATATTGTTTGTAGAATACAGATTGCAGACAATTGAGAAGAATCTCAGCAAAGGCAGATCACAGCTTTTAGAGCAGTGATGAAAGAGTCCAACAGAGGATTCTAAAATGAAGAAAGGAAAGTTTGGCAGAACCTGGAGAATTCCCAACAGAGGTTGGATGAAAGGAGAATAGATGTGTTCTTGAAAAAATTGCAGAGTGAAGCCTAGAAAGAGCAGAAGAGAGCGCTCAGAAGGTTCTAGCAAATAGGGGACCAGTACTTGCCAAAATCCTAGATCCGGATGAAAGGATTGGTGAGGTAAGTTGCAGCAAGAGAGCTTGTTGTTGCAGAGGCTTAGTGCAGCTTGTGGCTGAAGAACTCATGACAGAGAATATGGCTACTGATAGCCATAGTAGAGACTGAAGAGGTTCTGAGAGAGGCCACAATAGAAGAGTGAGGGAAGATGCCAAAGAAAATGGCATGAGGAAGAAACTCACTGATGAAGAATATTGGAAAGAGATAGCTAAGATCTGGGAGTAGTTCAACGGATTGGAACGGATGATAAAGGAAAGCCAGAGATTCGGTTGGGTCGTGAAGAAGAAGGTGAAGTGGCACAGGCTACAGAAGAAGAGAGAGCAAATGATAAATGCTCAGCTAAAGGACGAATTACTCAGAATGATTGAGTATTTGGAGAAGGACTTGAAGACTGAAGTTTCAAGTGAGACCAAGGGGTCAAAGGGCCTTACATTTGACAAATTTTGTATGTTTTCAGGAAAAACATGTAGAGGAGGACAAACTGCTAATGTTTTCACTAAGGAAGAAAATGGGATGGCTATATACTTTGAAAATTTCCATGCACAGTTGGAGAAAGGTTTTTCTTTCCAACATATTGGAAGGAGAGGAAGTCTAATTTGTGATGATGGCCAAAAGTTGGAAATTGAGAAATAAATTTGACAGCTTGAAGAAACTGAAGATAAGACCATTGAAGAGTTTCGAAAATGTATAGAAGACTTGGAACAATAGAAGGATTTGATGATCAATTCATCAAATGAGACCATGGGGGCTTATGGTTTTACAACTGACAAGTTGTGTGTGAATGCAGGTATCGAAGAAGACAATTCGTGCGATGAAATTGTGATAAATGAAGCTGGAAGTTTCCAAGTCACATATGATGATTATGTTTCAGATGAAGATCAGATTGAGTTGTTGCAGCAGAAGGAATTCATAAATTTCTTGTTTGATGAAAGAGATTGCTTCAATGGGAACATGACAGTCATGTATGATGATGATCTATTTTTTATTAATGCTGATAATGAAAATTTTTTTTTATTGAATGGCCAAGTGAAAAGTGATGCATAGGTAACTAAGATTATTGTAGAATTGGAAGATCATAATTCTATTCTGATGAAAAATGAAGAAGTAGTGACAACAGGAGACTTGACTTGTGGTGAAGAGGAAGGTCGTGAATATTGTGAGAATGTTTTCTTCGATGAGATGGCAGGATTGTGGTATAAGTTAAGTGTCCTAGAGCAGAGGATAGAAACACAGGGGAAAAGTGTTCATATTGTAGAGGCAGAGATGACTGAGAAGGAGAAGGTTCATTTTTATGAACTAGAGCAAGGAGACATCCTTGAAGAGGATGATGCAGAAGAAGACTAACTGATAGTCTCGAGAAGTGTTTGAAGGATTGGAATCAGCATACTGATGTGCTAATGGAGGAGGAAAGAATTTTAGGACAACGTACTGAAATGCTGGTAGAGGAAGGAAAGGCACTGAGGCCTTATGATTTTTGTTTTGACAATTGTTTTGTGAATTGCAGATGTTGAAAAAAATTTGACACCATTGGGAAGTAAATTAAAAAAGGAGGAAGATTCTGTGGAAGAATTTAATCCATGGAATGAGGAAATTGGACTGCTAAGGAAGGAATTGGTGATTGAATCATCAATTGAGGCCATTGGGCCTTGTGGTGTTGAAACTGATGAGTTGGTTGTGTTGACATGGATTGGAGAAGACAATCCATCACTTGGAGTTGTCTTGAATGAAGATGGGTTGTTGAAGGAAGGTGAGGCTATCATGTCTCATAGGCAGAAACTTGTTATTGCTGTTGATGAAAAGGAAAGGTTGGCTTGTCTGAATAGCCAAGAGAAGGTTGGAAAACATACTTTTGAGACTGCTAGAGCAGTGGAGAATCAGAATTTTATTCTGATAGAGGATGAGGATATAGTGGTTGAAGAACTTGAATTGATTTCCAGAATAAATCATGAAGATGAAAGAAAATTACTGAAGATTTTCAAGGAAGAAGAAGAAGATGCTGAATTCAATTTGTAGCTTACTGATGGTGTGAGACAAGTACAAAATGAGTGGCTGAATTGTTTGTTGAAAACATTTGGAGAAGAGAATGAAATGGTAGAACATCAGAATGAAGTGCTTCCAGAAGAAATTTTAGAGCAACAATTTGGAGTGTTGCCAACTGAGGAGGAAGAGACACAAATATTTTGCAATTTTGATGTTTGTTTTATGATTACAGGTGCTGATGGAAGGACTAAAGGATATTTGGTCCAGGAGAGGAAAAGACATGGTGACAGTGGCTGGCAACTTAATTAACGGTCCATGAAGTTGCTGAAGTTAGAGAGTGAAGCAATTGTCATGGATGAAAATCAGGAAGAGTTTTACTGTTGCAGAGAACAAGAGGGTATGGATGATAGGGTGGCAGTAAGCATAGGAGTAAGAGTAAGAAATGAACAAGTAGGATTTCAACAAATAAGAACTCAGCAAGCAGAAGCAAAAGTAGAAGTTAGGCAATCAAGGAGAAACAGTAACCAGCAGTTAGAAGACATGTTATACAGAGAAATTTAATTTATGAGGAAGATGATGGAGAAGGTGTCTCAGCAAGGGACAGTAGCAAGAAAGCAGAGAAGCAGCAGCAAGAGAAAGATAGTCATAGACTGTGAAAGCTTAGCAAGTGGAAAGATGTAGCATAAAGTATGGAAGCCTGGAGAAGTGCAAGAGAAGAATATTGCAAAAGATGATCAGTTTCAGAACAAAGTGTGGGATCCAGGAGGCAAAGTTTTAGGAGCACATGATGAGGATATCATGATTCATTTTAACCTGGGGAGTCTGATGCAGGGGCATTAGGCCAAAATAATTTTCATGCATTTGTTAGACTTAGGGGTTTTTCTAGTTTCAAGAGAGTTAGACTTATGTAATGAATTGAGCAGGTTTTAATTCATTTTGATTAAGTGTAGAGAGAATTTTAACTGTCCTCAAATGATTAGAGGATAGGAGAAGTCGATTAGAATGTGAAGAGTCAGTTCAGAATTGTTAAGACCTAGAGTTTGTTCAGCACAGACTAGTGAAGATAGAAGGGCCATTAGACTGAAAATCTGGCCAGAGACAAGAAATTTGCCAGTGGATGATTTGTATTTAATTTCAAGTGTATAATGAGGAAATTGGTTTTGAATGTATGTGTCTAGATTGATTTAATTTCTATGTGAATATCTACAAATGTCAATAAGAAATTGTGTAAGAACCTGTGTGGCGAGACTCTGTAATTTGGGGGTTTTGAAGTAGAGGACTGACTGAGAGGTTTCACCTCTATTCTAATTAAATCTACAGTAATTGTTGTTATGTTGGAAATCCGCTGAGGATTCTACCTCGTGGGGTATTGGTTTTCCCATGCTGTGTAGGAGTAAATTGAATGGTTTTCTGTATAGAAGCTCAAAGGGGTCGACTCTATTTATTAAGTATAGTAGAGTAGATCTATCTTTTATTAAAGAGCACTGAAGCTCTATCTAAAGGACCGAAACCATCGAGTTATATTCTTGTTTGGGATAAATTGAATCGGTGCATAATTTTTGGGTTTGAACCACAGAGGTGAATGTCCAGGCAATCTATAATTGGAGAGAAGACCTTCGAATTGTAAGAGCGAGGCCAAGTTATACAAGTAAACAGGATCAAAGGCGAAGGAGCAGAACCTTGAGTCGAGAAGAAGAACCTTGAATGAATAGTAAAACCAGAGTTGAAAAACCAGTGGGTTCATGCTATTCAAAAGTGGTAAGTCAATTTTGGAAAAAAATGGTGATTCCATTAGATGGAGGACGCGTGGCAAAGGGCGATAATTAAAAACTATTTATATCACGTTATTTTGAAGAGTTAAAGCTCTGCCATGAAAAAAACACGATAAGCGTTATAGTTTTTCGATCTGGAGCGAAGGAGATCCGACAGTATGTGTATTTTGAACTGTGTGGAGGTTAGTAAGGTGCAAATCAGTAGTAGAAAACCTTAAATCGGAGCGCGATGAATTGTGGATCGTTGGATCCGTCTAGAAATTAGTCAATGAGGTAAGTTACTATGGGCCCGATCAATGTTTTGTTTGAAATATGAACCAAATTTTGAATGACCGGATGTGGGACCCAAGATATGTGCATTGGGTTATATTATAACAAAAGTTGAAGTTTTGATTCAATGGATTGTTATGGGTTTCTTTCAATAAAAGTCGATGGTTTAGTTATATGACCACTAGGTATGACGGTGAGTTGGAACGTCCTCCCATATATTTATATATGTGCGGGGTAGGAACCTTATGTTGAAGATTGTTAAAATTAAGGCCGGGAATGAAGTTATGACCACAAGTCATATGGGTGATAATTGCGTATTTTTGAATTAGTGATTTCAAATTATATAATGGGATTTTTTTGGGGTGAACTCCCATGAGCTATGGACAAGACTTATACAATGGTTTGGCTGTAATATTCGAGCATTGTGAGATGGGTTTTAATGAAAATTGAATGTTAAGATGGGAGTTTTATAATATGATTTCATAACTGTAGATGTGTGAGAAAAGTAGGGCTTCCGCCTATATTTCTTAAGGTTGCCATATTTAAAATTAATTGGGTAAAATTGAAGTGCATTATTTTTATATTCATAGAGATTGGAGATTGAGGTTAGCCCAGGCATCAATAGCCAAGATATGTCTCTATTCACATAAGCATTGATTTATTCTTGGTTTTCAGGAGTTTTACATGTCCTCCTTTACAATTTATTCATTAATCATGAAAAGAAAAATAAAGAAGGCAAAATTAATATTCCTATTAGGTGCAGCTAATTTAGGAATATTACAATCGTCAGCCGTCTCCATCCAGTTCTTGAGTTTCAGCTACTATTTAGTCCTGCGACTGCAACTCCGACATTTTTTTACTTTTGTATATTTCAGTAAATCCTTTCCAGATTGTATTGGAATTATCTTTGGGGGTTTAGATCTTTGCTCCCAACATTGTATGAGTTGTATATTTCTATATCCATGTATTGAAATAATCCAACTATAGTTGTCTCTAATAAAACTACGCTGTCATAGCCTTGGCATTTTCTATGTAGCAGTATACTTCATATTTCATGTACATTCTTTCTTGAGGCTTGTATTGCCTAACTTGAGTGATTATTTCCTCAAGATCTTGTATGCATTTTTCTGTTGTAACATTAATATGATGGCTATGTGATCTTCTTAAATTTTATGAGTTGATTTATCACTGCTACTCCGGTTTTGTGTTCATGTATTTCTTCATCCCCATTTTGGGATATTATATCTACTAAAAAAACCCATAAAACCCCAAAAATGGTTTGGCCAGATTTTAACTTTGGATTTTCGACCCTTTTTGGGTTGCCAAATGCACCCCTAGTGGTTGACTTACGAACTCCTCCTAGGTAATTGTTGAGATGGGTCTGAAATCATGATCTAACTGCTGCAATAGCACCCAATCATCTCAATACATGAAGGGCTGACCCCTTCTCTAGATTCTCAAGCTAGAAACTTGAGATCTAGCTCCTCCTTCCTCGACTCAAGTTGTAGATGTAAACTGCACAACTACTGGAATGGATTGCATTGTCAAGGAGGCTGAATTTATAGCCTTTTGATGGATGATGAGATATAACTCATAGTTTATATAAATAATCTCACCAAAGTGAGGGAATGGTCCCTTAAAGGATTCCAATCTGAAATACTTGGAACTTCCTTCCTCCACTGGATCTACCCTACTAGAATGCACAATTCCTGATGGAACTTCTATTGCATGGAGGTGTAAAATTATGGCCTGATGATGGATGTCACAATTTTTCTCCCAGAATACTAAAATGAATGCACAAGGTGAAAGTATGAACCCTCCACAGGTTTCCTAACTGAAATTATATAAAATACCTTCCTCCTCTCAAACAAAAGAAAAGAATGCATAATTAATGAAGCTGTATATGTAGAAGAGAGGGGCGGAATGTGGTACCAATGTTGGATAATGAATGGCTGCTCAAAATAACCTTCCTAGAGTAGGCACTCGAATTCCCCCGTGGGTAAGGGTTGGATTCCCGCTCAGGAACACCATGTGCTAAACAACACAACACACTTAGCTAAACAGTTGAACTGTGCAAAGAAATGTAAAACGAAAATAAAATATCAAATTCCAGACTAATTTTATTTGTTGCCCTCATCTTCTTTATATGGTTGTGAGCCTTCCCTAACCTTGGCCCACCTCATAACTGTGTTGCACATGTGGCCACTAGTCTCCATGAAGACTACATTGTCTCTCCATGATCTCCATGATCTCTACAATTAATCTCCACTCTCTCCATCATGTGTGCATTTAATACACCACTTCTTCCATCATTGCATCATTAATTCTCTATGATTTTACTTTTACTCCTCCCCTATCTCCATCATCTTCCTGATTATTCTCCATGATCTCCACTCTTCCTCCATTAATAAGCTTCTCTACTCTCCATAATTCTAATCCATTATATAAATAACACACATTCACACAACAAAAGTGGATTTTATTCATCTACTGGGTTTATGGGTCCCTCCGCCCTTTTATTTACTTACAAAGCAAGAAAATTAAGAACTCTAATATTCCAATTAACTGATGTAAAATTGGGAATATTACACAGCAGTTATATTTACACCATTTGTAGAAGGGACAACACAGTATATCCTTCAACAGTCAAGCAGTTACGCAGTGCATAATTTGAGAGGACTTCAAGGTCATTCTAGCCTACTTGTTTGGCTTCAGTGCTTCTATTTTTAGCACTATCGTACTTGTATTCTCACCTCCTAATAATAAAATGGCTCAACTATTCTATCTATTTTCATGGTGTATTTAGTTTATGTTTTCATTGTTGTAGTTTCCAGCTTTTTTTTTTTGTATTACTATCTATTTCCATTTTGGGATATTATAGTGGTATCAGAGCATGATCTTTGGCTCAGCTTGTGGGAAATACATCTTATGACATCATAAGAAGAAGTAGAAAGAAGAGATCTATAATGGTGGAGGGATTACGTTTTTCCACACTTCTCTTTAGATCTATGCAAGATCTCTTTAAGGAGGTCAAACACATGATAAGGGAGAGGAAAAAATATACCTCAAGAAGGTTTTAGAATGGGGAAGGTCCAAGCACTTCCTATCAACAGCATAAACAACTGGAAAATCAAAGAGCTCCACAACATTCTATTATGTCCTATTTATTTGAAGAGGAAGTTGAATGGTATGAATATGGAGGAAACTTATGGTATGAGACTCTAAGTAAATATCTTTTAGAGTACAAATCACAGTCTAGAGAATTCAAGGAGAATCTACCTCTCCAACAATTTTTACATCTCAAAGAATAAAGGAGATCCCAAAGAAAAAATAGAAGAAAAAGGCACAGGTTCTTCTTGCCTAGATTTTATGGATCATCCACAAGAACATAAAAGGCTTGGAGGAAGGATTTAGATGCATTCTTTCAACTATACCCAGTAGTTAAAAGAGAGGTTGTTGAGATTGTAGTGTTGCACCTTGAGGGTGAAGCAAAGGATTGGTGGCTCAGTCATTTGAAACATGCAAGAGTAACTGCTTATGTAGACTTCACTCAAGGGGTTATGAAGAAGTTTGGTAGAAGAAAACCGAAGATACTTTCCATAGATACATTTTCCCATATTGTTGAGAAGGTACATAAGGAGCCAAATGAATATGCCATCATTATCACTCAAGAAAAGGGGAAAACACTACCACCACCTGATACAAAATTACTTGCATCAGGAGAAGGATCACTTGAATATTTGCAAGATGGTAGTGAGCTCTTGATGTTGGGAGCCCCATGCATGATTCAGGAGATTCATGAGGAAGAGGAGGTAGATACCAGTGTTAGTACAGTAGAAGAAGAGCAACCATCACCATTACCAGCAGTTGGAGAAGCCATTGCACCGGTTGGAGGAACTCTTGTGGATGAACAAGATGTTCCCAAGTATCATCTTATCCAAGGTTTTCAAACATTTCCATCTCATATTATTTCAGCGCCTCATCCTGATATTTGTGAGATCATGTCATCAGGGAAATTTTATAACCAAGGATTATAGCACCTTGCTAATTTGGAGTAGCAAACTATCACTGTGTAGAGGACCCTTGACTTGATCAAGCAGGAGATGTATAGCCATCCTTGTTGTTCAGTGTTTAGATACAAATAACACTTTGTGTTGAAGTGTGGAGTTTTGGATGATGGGATGAGCATAGTCCTAATCAATACAATGTCAGGCTATGAGTTCAACATTGTGTATGGCCATGAGATATCAGATGCACCATCATGTAGATCAGCAGCGTTGTCACTGAGTAGAAATGATGATATGAGGACCCCATTCTTATTGGAGCATTCCAAGGACAACTTAACTCATGAAGCACTAGAGGGACAGATGATAGATGGTATACATCTTGTGATAGATATAATTTTCCATTATCAAGATGAGTTTTCTTGATGAGCATCTCATAGCTCAAAGAAAATTTATTACCCATGGCATGTATAGAACATCATGGGTTCTATCGGGCCATTAAAGAGAGGATCTCATGGAGAGACCTCAAGGAGGTTTCACTTTAACATATCATGGAGTGAAAATCTTATCATATTAAGGAGGATGTTATTCCACCTTGGGTGGATACCAAGTTGGAGAATGGTATGATTCATCACCCACAGTGGGATGGATGGATGGGGATGATGAGCAAGAGGTTGAAAAAATACTTGTATATATATGATACGAGGAAGCAAGAAGGGCTGCGCTGGTTGCTTTTAGGTGAGCATCATTACTACCAACATTTCACATTTGTATGATCGATGCCTTGCATAGCACTGGTGTGATGCAGTAGTAGGAGGCATGGCTGTGCTGGTTATTATTGAGATAGTTTGGCCATCTCATGACATATCCTATGTCAATGGGTGGAGTATTGTTTAGGAAATTGTATGTCACTCACATGATGTGGCAGTAGGGATCTTGGTTGTATTGTTCAGATGTGACATTCTAGATTTAAATCAATATGGTGTTGCTCCCTGATTTGCATCATGATGATGTGAGGTGGCAACAAGAATCCTTGTTTCTTTGGTTACTCTTGGGAGAGTATGGGCTGAAATTCTCTCATAAATTGCATGATGATGATGAATGATGGAAACAAGAGGCCTTACTATGTTGGATTCTATTGGAAGAGTATGGTCACCATACTTGGTATGATGATGTTGTGATGTGGCAGCAAGACGAATTGTTGCGATGGCTTCTCTTGAAAGAGTATGGCTCTCATACTTGGTTTGATGATGATTTGGCATCGCAGTAGGAGGCATTGCTATGGTGGCTACTACTTGGAGAGTATGGTTTGAAATTTTACATGTCCATCCATATATCTCTACTTCTTATATTTCACAGTGTTGAGATGATGCTTGGAGCAAGCAAGACCAACAAGGAAAAGGGTTGGCGCATGGAGAGATACATCATACTCCATGTAGCATGGGTTGGAGAGATAACTTATGAGTTGGGATTTTCCACTTGGGAAAGAAACCAATCCACTTCATGTACCTCATGCATAGAGGAGGCTCTTGGAGAATAGATGGTGGCCACTTAGAGATTCATTGATGAGGAGAGGCATATAACTATTTAGTTGGAGCCCATTCTAGACATTCTAGAGAGGCATCTATGGAGTTGGGAATTGATAACACATTGGATCAGATGGGGAGAATTTCCATATGAGGATGTAATTTGAAGGGAGATGGATTATTGTATCATATATTTTTGAATTTGCTTGACGAAAAGCAACATTTTGGTGGGGAGGACTATAATATTTCCAATTTTCCACTAGATAATTGGTATATGATAGTTCTTGCTTTTCTTAATTATTTAAGTAAATAAGAGGGTGGAGGGACCCTTAAACCCCATAGATAAATAAAATCCACTTCTGGTGTGTGTATGTGGGTTATTTAGAAGTAGATCATCATTATGGATTAGTGGAGCAACTTACTAATGAAGGAAGAGTGGAGATCATGCAGTATTAATGAGAATATCATGGAGATAGTGGAGGAGTCAAATTAATATCATGGAGGAATACAATTAAGATCATAGATAAATAATGATGAAGTGATGGAGGAAGTGGTGCATTAAATGCACACATGATGGAGAGAGTGGAAACTAAATGTAGAGATGATCGATATTAGGGAGAGACAGAGCAGTCTTCATGGAGGCTAGTGGCCACATGTGCAACGCAGTTATGAGGTGGGCCAAGGCTAGGGGAGTCTCACAAAGAATAAAATGAAGATGAAGGTAGCCATAGAAGGGAGATTTTAGAATTTTATTTAGATCTGGATTTTCCATTTGAAATTTTTGTGCATGCTTCAGCTGTTTAGCTAAGTCTGCAGTGTTGTTTATAACATGGGTGTTTCCGAATAGATATCCCACCCTTACCCACGGGGGACTTCGAGTGCCTACTTTGGAAAGGTTATTTGAGCTTCTATTCATCATTAGGCATTGGTGCCACATTCAGCCCCTCTCTACAACACATTCAGTCTTAGGAATTATGCATTCCGTCTTGAGGGTTTGAGAGGAGGATGTTGTTTCTAGCATTTTCAGCTTGGAAACCGATGGAGGATTCATCCTTTCACCTTGTGCTTCAAGATCAGTCTTCCAGGAGCAACATATTGATACCCGACATTCATGCCATTAGTTTATACCTCCATGCAGCGGCAGTTCCCCCAAGAATTTTAGTCCAGTCCTGTAGATTTGAAGGAGGAAGGAAGTTTCTAGTATTTCAGCTCGAAATCCTATGATGGATCATCCCCTCACCTTTTTGAGCTTATTTCCATCATTATTGAGCTGAATTGTAGCATCTAGCATCAATTTTTAGCTTCAACCTCCATGATAGTGGATTTTATTTTAGATGTTATGTATTTAGCAACTACATCTAGTGGAGGAGGAAGGAGGAGATATATATCAAGCTTCTACCTTGGAGATTTGAAGGAGAGATCAACCCTTCTCCCATTGAGATGATTGTATATTATTTCAGCCATCCTCATCTTCAGTTCATGTAGCAGATTTTCATACCCAACATTTTATAGTGCAAGCTCTAGGAGGGTGATTTTCCAAGATTGTTAGATATGGAAATCCTTTCTCGGTTATTTTGGGTTTTCATCATAGAGCCCAGAACTGAAACCCCGACTTCATATAAGCTCTAGAGTAGCCAAATATACACATTCCTTTTCATCCAACAGATATATTTACACCATATACATAAGGGATAGTGCAGTATGGCCTCTAGTAGTTATGCAGTTCATGCTTTGAGAGGACTTCAAGGAGTGCTTCTATTTTTTAGCATTGTTGTACTTGTATTCTCACCTCCTAATAATAAAATGGCTGAAATATTTTTTCTACTTTCATGGTGTATTTATTTTCTGTGTTAATTTTTGTAGTTTCAAACTATTGTGTTTTGTATTATGTCTATTTCCATTTTGGGATATTACAGTTTGCTAAGAATTTCCAGAATTCTTTCAGCTGTAGCGAGGGGTGGCATTGACCCAAGGGGATGATTTGATCCCAGAGCCAAGATTTAGCAAGAGGAAGAGAAGAAAAAACTAGGAGCAGTGCAGAGAAGCAGCAACTGCGTAGCGCAGAGGGTTTCAGCCTCTACGTAGGCCCAGAAAGGGCAGCTTAGAGGCAGCAGGAGGCCATCAGGGCTTATGCAGGGCCAACCAGGGCAACGTAAGGACTATGTCACCCAGTATGGGGTTATGCTACCCTTTCCTGAGCAGCATAGGGGAATAAGTAGGCTAGCAGAGCTAACTTAGAGGGCTTCAGATTAGCCTTGGGGTTTCTAGATGCTGAAAGGGGCTGAGTTCTGTAAATATCTTTTGAGGGTGTGAATCAGTTCTTTTTTCCATATCCAGAATAGAGGTATTGCTGCAAATCTTATATTTCTTTGTCAGGTTAACTAGTAAGGTGCCCAGACCTGTTGTACTTAGATTCTACTTAATAATATAAACCCTCAAACAGCCAGAAGACCAGTTTTCCCGCATTGGTTTTTTCCCGGGACAGTTGTCCATAAAATATTCTGTGTCACTTTGTCTGTGTGCATGTATTCAGTTTTAGATTTGTATCTATGAAGAACTGTTTATGTGTTTAATTAAATGTTAATGTTGAAATTTCAGATTAATAAATTGATTAAGTAGGAGAAGTATAATAAGATTTGACAATATGGTTTTTGCATAAGTAATATTCAGAATACTCTACAGGAAACCACTGGCACCTACATTCCAGAAGTTGCTTCATATGTGTTTCCTACTAAAGGAAAAAATTTTGGCCCCAGGCCTCAAGATTCAGGAAGTGGAACCGAAATAACCTTTATTCAAGTCACATCTTCACTTCCGCATGGGTATACCTCTTTGGGAATCCTCATTTCAGGAGTTTCCGAAGCCACATCTCTATTTTCGGATCCTGTTTGGTCAACGGGCATCCCCCCATATTTTGATCCATTCATCTCAAATGTGGCTGCCACGTCTCAACCTGTTGTTCGACCTACAATCATTATTGGTCAAATGACTGTTTCGATAGGATCCTCTACCCCCCCCCCCCCCTCCCCACCTCTTATCATCTACTATTACTATGGATCTACCATTGAATAGATAATATATGGTTTCGTTTGTGCTTGGGGGGTAGTATAATCCTCTTTACTTACCTCCCCTCTCAGGTGGGGGGGAACTGATCTCTGAACTTGTTTCAGGGGTGGGAATTTTAGTCTAAGTGGAAAATTTCTTACAAATTTTACAAACACTATCGTAGGAACTACTCCTTCGAGTGGTCAACATACTTCTGCTGCATTTTTCTTTCAGCAACCCCACTTTCAGTATTCTCAAGTTTGGAAGCCTCTCCAACAACTGAATGTACCATATTTGTATGTTTAGAAACCCAACATCCCTCAGCAATATGTTCAACAATAAAATATACAATATCAGTATGTTCCTCAACCAAACGTCTCTCATCAGTATTTCGAAAATCCCTAGCTTCTCGTAGGTGTTGTTGTAACTAACCCTCAGTTTGGTATTCAAGCCCAAACTGGTTTGAATCTCCCTTTGAGTCAATTTGGTCCTCACCCCAATCAATATGGTACTCAGTACCAGCTACTTCCTCAAGGTCAGTACCAGCAACTCACCCTGGGCCTCAACTCGGTGCTCAATATCAACAGATCCCTTAGTACTAGTAGGCCCAACCGAGACCTCAGGCTGGACCCTACATTCAACAAGGACCATAGGCTGGACCCAATGTTCAGCATGGACCATAGGATGGACCTCATGTTCAGCAAGGACCTCACACTAAGCCCTATATCCAGCAAGGTATATGACTCCATATCTAGGAAGGGCCTTATCAACAGCCCCAGCAAGGTACCTATGTTAAGCATCAGCTGCAACAAGGTCCTTAACAAAAATGGAGGCAGTATGCATATCTAGGTAAACATCCACCATATTGGGGGTAGAATCTGTATCAACTAGGTTGGAACCCCCGACCATTCTCTCCTCATCATCCTCCATTTCCATTTTTGGCTACGTTGGAACTCCCGGATGTGTCAAAGCTTACAAATGACCCCATGCATCATCAGTTTCATTAGCTTCCAGTTCCAACCAAAATTCTGGAGAGATTAACCTAAATCTGAATGCAAGTTTTGGGAAGACCCCCAAACCCATGTCATGACATACCACTTATGGTGCTCTTCTAACTCTTGGGTTGACGATTCAATTTGTCTTCATATTTTCCAGCGCACTCTCATTGGTATTGTATCCAAATGGTATATTGAACTCCCTCAAGGTTTTTTCTTTGATTTTAACTCCTTGGATGTGGATTTCCTTACTTACCTTCAGTTGCTTTTCCAGTATGAAACCGACACCCCCCCTTCTCACCTCATTGTAGAAGTCAATTGCTACTCACATTTTGGATCACATTCATGAATAACGGCTTCGACGTCGCCTCATAAAATTCAAGTTCCCTGATCATTTTTTGACTGAATGGTTTACGAAATCATTAGTTCCAAATATTTCTAAATATCTTTCCATGGGTGGATGTGTCACGGAAGAGGAAGTCATTTACAGAGCTCCATACCTAGATTTTGTTTATTCACAATTTGGAAATTTATACGAGCTCCTTCTTGATGCGTTGTGGCCTTCAACTACTCTGACATCATCTCAGTATCCTACTACACCTCTGCTTGATGGTGTTATTGGGGCAGTGGCCCATGCTGATTGTAGTGCACCCAAAGCTTCCTCGAAGTTTAAGTCCACTACTGTCACTAAACCCTCCACTTCTTCCAGTAACCAGAAGAATCCTGGTAAAACCTCAAAGGTAAATCCTGTATAATCTACCATAGTAGAAAAATCCTTGAAATGTAAGAAAAAGGGTAAAGGAAAATCCAAATCTGATAACCCTAAACATGATTCAAAAAATTAATCTGTTGATGATTCTTCAACATGAAAGCCCAAATATCCTTGTCTAATATGAAATGATGATCATTACACCAAATATTTTCCCCAGTGTGCCAAATTTTCCCGTCTTCTTAAGGGCACACCCGAGACTCTGGATGTCCTAAAAGAGCCTTTCCCTTCTCAGCAGATAGAAGTAGTAGATCAACCCCAATCATCTGGAAACTCCCAAGTTTTCATGGCTAGTGTTGTCAATATAAATCCCCTCTGTAGAAAGAGGCAATCTCTCTAGCCCTAGAGTGGGTCTAGCACATGAGATAGTCTCTAATGCGAATCTTTCTTAACTAACATTCACAATGCGACAAGAAAAGAGATAGAAATACCTTTTTCCCAACACTATGTTTGAACTCATTGATGATGACCTTGATACACAGTAATTTTAGGCTCACTCCCTGCTACTGATGGCACACGAATACATGTGGATGATCAAGAGGAAACAACAAAAAAATCCAACACATAATAATCATAAACATTAGATATCTAGTAAATTAATTAGTACCAAAATATTTTCATAAACAATTAGACAAATATAGAAAGAAAACATCAGATGTTTTATTGATAAATATGAAAGGAAGAGCTTACAACCCAAACCTTGATGTTGGAGGCCTACTTTGGTGAAAACATGAGTCCTTCATTGAATCTATAAAGCATTCCTTCTCAGAACACTTAGGCGTTATCACAATGCAAGAATGTAAAGGGAACGAGAGTTCATACTAGCCCAAAAATGACCAACCAGACTAACATTATTGGAAAGAGGGGCATGAATTTATAGGAATGGAGAAGAGGTTTGCATCCCATGAAAGGAGGAGGAAGGTCCAATTTCTAATGGATAAAACCCCCATGGATGATATCAAAGATCTAAAATTAGAGAGCTCAACTCTATCACCACCATTTAACAACGAACTTTCCGCCCTAGAACTTCTAGAGGTCAAAGCTTCTCCTCCATTTGAGGAGACACTACGAGAAAGGGATCAATGTGGTTTTCCAAGAAATAAGAGCACTCGCAGCGCTAAGACAAAACTATCAATATGACATCATCCTTGAAACCAGGAAATGTGTTGACCGAGGAAACTAGGATTTTGACAAAGTTCCTTCATTAATATTCTAAGGAAGTTTCTTTAAATATTCGGGGGATGTCTTAACATATTTCTTCATGGTGGAAACATTGCACAAGATTTTTCATGGGGAATTTTAGGATCAGGGATGATAAATGAGCATGGTGACAAATTACTGTGTAACAGATGCCCCCTAAACAATGAAGGAAGGATGGGAAGTGATGGCTGAAATTCTTTATGAACCAAGGAAAAGAATTTAGATCACCTCTGAAAAACATGCCAAATAAAACATATTACAATATATGACATCTCTAGTATAAATTTTCCTAACCACATAAATTTGCACTAGGAATTAGATAACACATGAACCCACAGCATGGTCACAACCATATGTCTAAAAAGTTCATAGAAATGGATCCGTGGTATGTACGCAGCCATCCATATAGATAGGATCATGTATACAATCATGAATACTCAATAACACCCCACAACCTAAATAAAAAATCAGAAGTGACCCAAGGTCTTCATCACAATCTCAATTAACCCAATGTACAAATCTATCCATGCAAATAAATGTGTTGGTGTCGAACATTGGATAAACCACATGATTACCGGTTAATGATGAAAATCGTTAACAAGCACGAGAGAGACCACCAATAATGACAATGGACCTCAAGATACAATAACACAATGTACAAGTGTGAATGAATGTGTTGAAGTCGAACATTGGTAGAATCATTCGATCAAAGGCCAATGATGTGAACCTATCGTCGAACATGGAGAACTTGCCATTGAGGCATGCAAGCTGCAAGGTACTAAAAAGAAGTTTATAAAAAACCTTACCGACTAATGAGCTGAAGTTGATAGGAACTGATTTTTCGAAGGAGGGCCATGATGATTCCCACATCATCGACACGAAATAATAGATATCTCAAGATGATAGGAGTGATTCGGGACTTTAACAGAGGAGATCAGATTAGTAAAGGATGTTTGAAAAGAAGGAATTCTCTTGGACATATTGGCGACACAACTCCGGAGTGTGGCAAAATTTGACCCAAATGGGATCAGAATTCATGATGAAAAAAATATTGATCGAATAGAGGCAAATGAATTTCCCAAACCCGCAGAGGAAAAATGATGAATTAAGGATATCCCCAATTGGAAACGAACTATAGATGAGTTTCATGTTCAAGACCAACAAGCTACCCAAAATACACACAGGATGTTCACTATCAATTTGCCCCCGTTATTGCTAATGAGTACCTCTTTATTTTTTATAGCCAGCACGAAGAGTATATCATATGGTGAGTGCATAAGTTCGTTCTTCGAATGAATCCTTCCTAGTAGTTTTAATGATCCCTAAGAAGGAGGAACTCGTTCTCATCATGGTGACAAGTCTCTCATCATTTAATACTTAACGAGTCCAACAAAAGTGTAACTCGGTAGCTTTTCATGTTTAAGGAGTTTGAAAGGAAACAAAAAGAAAAATCCATCATGTCTCTTTTATTAAATCATCTCTTGAATCTGAAAAGGTAGAAAAAAATATTCGAGAGAACCTCTTAACCATGTTCAATCAAGGTATTCCTTTTTCATAAATAGTAAATCTCAGCCCGAAAAATGGGTAAACGTATACTGAGACCACATCAATTCATTTACTTTAACGAGTTTGAAATGACAAGTACTCAACAATATTTTCATTTTTCGAGAGTCAGAAAAGAGCTGAAATTTGACTCCAAGGGGGTTCCTTTTTTTTTAAATGTTGACCGAGCTTGAAAAAGAGATAAAATACAACTCATTTACATTTTAAATAATCACCAACAGTGTGAAAGTCCTCTCACTACAAAAAAAGGAAAACATCACTGATATCAAGGAAAAATAATAAAATAATTAAGAAAATATTTCAAAAATCTATAAATAGACCAAAAAGTAAATTCATTTTCACCTTTCTATTTTGAGAAGTGTGTTTTACCCATTTTCCCTCCAAACTTCAAATCAATGGTGCAGTCGATCTAAGACACCATTCGACGATTTGTCAACGCAAGGTAAGAGCTCTAAGCCTCCTCTTCATTTTAATTCTATTCATTTAGCATTTTATTTTGAGAAATATGGAAATGGGGGGAGGATTTGAAACCTCAAAGTCGTCCGCGGTCAACACGGTTTCAAGCTATTGGACCCACGCTAGTCATGTTTATCCCATTAGGGAAGCGTGCCACCAGCACTGAATTAATTTAGACAGTCGCATTGGCCACGAGGAAGGTTTTGAAACAATAAATCCATCCATTTCAATAATTTCCAAAATTACTCCAATGAAATCTCCTAAAATTCCTTTTAAACGTGTTTTGCAGGTGTTTTCATCAGAGATGGCGATTAAATGGAAAGAATGGGTCCATGAGGTGGAATACCAAAATTGCGTAAATGCATTGCACAATTACGCAATTGTGGTTTTCTAAAATTCTTCCAGACATTAGGGCTAAGAGCTCAACTAGATTTGCTTCAATATTTGATTGGATTATGGGATGTGGGCTGACAAATATTTATAATCAGGGACCAAGAATTGCAATTAGATGTGAAGGACATCTATTTCATTCTAGGTTTGTCGAGAAGAGGGGAGAGAATCCAACTCTATGAAGCTCACGCAAGGAGTGAGAGTACCCGTATTCTCATCTAGAGACACTATCCCGGGTCACGAAAAGCTGAGAGTGTGAAAATAGAAATATCATCTATTAGAGTGTTTCCCTTTCACACAATTATTCATTGCATAACTAGAGTGGTAGGGGCCCAGGCATTGCATGAGGCAACATAATCTCAATTCTAGTACGTGGTAGATTGTCTAGCTCCAATGATGTTTAACTAGTGTGAGGGTTTATTGGCCAATTTGAAGAGCTAGTTAACCAAGTGCAAGACAAGGCCGCTATAACAATTTGGGTATGGGTCCATTCTGGTGACCTTTTTCTTAGAGAGATTACCATTGTTTCAGTACCAGTGGTTGGAGATCCATGATCCAACATTGAGGGACAAGAGACTAATTAGGTGGTGCGATATCATGCCCTGACAGGGTGGGGGCCAACATATGCATTTCTCGATAGCCTTTTTTAGTTTGATGCATCGTCAACTCATTATGGTTGAGGAATTTACATATGCAAGCATCAAATTTAGAAGAGATCTGGATATAATCATTCCACCAGGCACACAATGGAATGATGCACGTAAAATTTGTTTTTTTAACATTTTTTATTTTTTGAATGTTTTTGTCATGTATTCTGAAATGTAAAATTATGATGTTTTTACAGATATGGGTCCTTAGAGACTGCCCAGTATGTCACTGATTTTGTAGAGGGTAGCCCACCAGGTAGAGGATGCCCCTTAAGGAGGGAGCATATACACTAGCCAAGTTGGATCGGAACATGTTAGGCCTTACGAGAGGCATCCCAGAGTATGCTAACTTTGATGAAATTCCTCTGTGCCTCCAGAGGCATACAGTCGGGGTTCCGGAAAAAATGCATCGGCTACTTTAGTGAGTAATTCGGGTAGTCACTTGTTATCACAAGCACCATGTGGGCAGATAGCAGCCTTGTTTTTACATCTTTGCACTGATGTCGACTCGGAGAGCCATTATTGTAACATAACATATATTTTTTGATATTTTTAATGTAACACACTTGATAGACCCGATACACAAACACACACACACACAAACACACACACATGTTTCTATGGCTATTTGTGTATCATAATGATGTGTTGGTTTTTTTAACATATTTTTCAAATGTCTATCTAATACATGATTTTCTAATGTATTTATTAATGTGTTAAAACATCTTGGAATATGTTAATATGTGATAAAATAATAATTCGTTTCCAATAATTGAACCCACAAATACATACGCAAAATTTGAGGATTTCACACAAAATAATGGCCATTTAATTGTTACACAAAAAGTTGTGAGTCTAAATTAACAATAAAATATCTAATCCTGAGATCAATAGCATCCGATAATATCTCTATTACCAAACTATATTCGAAAATATTGTTAGTTGTTCGACCCAAAAAAAATACCTTGTAAATTAATTAACTCGCCATTAGGGGCAGAGAGTGCCCATGCTATGGAAGACAGGTTCTATGTGCTACGGGAAGCGCCATCAGCAAAAATGACGTAATGATTTGAAGACATCTAAAAAATCTGTGGAACACAAGGTGAGCAGAGGAAACATGTCTGCAAAGCAAACAATCACACCAAAAATAAACTAAAAGCACACTAATGTACAAAGTATCACACTTATGATTAAGAATAATATTTCTTCAGATAGAGTTCATCAATGAACTCAGATGAATGATTTCTGGCATTTTTAGAGAAATAAACCCATGGTTCTATGGTTGATATTGCGTGTAGGAATTAACTCGGCCAATTTTGTGAGAAAATTCACAGCAACAGCGAAGCGCCCATGCCCCCTGGCCAAGTAAAGGTTACAAAGCATGGAAATAATTTCCCTATGGGTAATGGACCAAATGGTAAGAAGGTCAAAGGAAGTGGGTAGGGCACACTATTTTAGGAAGGAAATGTAAATATTCAGCTCATGGGGAGAACAAGAAAACCAGAAAATGACATTTTTTACCATCCATAGTTTGACATAGATGTCGATCAGAGTGGTTGGAGTAATATTTCCCATGTTCCCTTCAAAAAAAACTTCATCAATCAAGATCAGATTCTTTAATGGGACAGTCAGTATGAAAGAAGCATGGGATTCTAGACAGGTAGATATGTCACCTAGGATTGGGAGAAACGAGGAATGATGATGTCCATCATCCCATGGATTTTATTCAAGAGACATTACCTCCACAATAATTTCATCAGTGGGGAAACTATCATTCAAGGGATCATCAAATTTCGAAGAGCCAAACTAGGAGACTGTGCATAAGTGTCCAAAGAAGAAACCAAACGGTTGTTGGTTCTGGATGCAGCCTCAGAAGCCATGAGAATACTTTGATAAATTTTCTCAACTGGGATTAGAGGCATAACGTCACTAAAACTCTCAAACTGGTAGGGATTGGGAACAATCCATGGATCATGACCAGATGAAATCATATTGATAGAGGCAACATTTAGAGGCTGGAGTGGAAAAATTCCCATAAGGGATGAGTCTTTGAATAGACCCAGCCTGATGTTCTCATATGGGGTAGTGGTGTTCCCATCATATGAAATGTTTCCCATTAAAGAATTAGAGGAAAAGAAATCCAACTGATCGAAAATCATCGTCTTCCCCTGATGAGGAAAACAGAGGACACGAAAAAGGGTGGAGACTACGAAAACCATGGCATGCATCCAAATTTGTCCAAGAATGATATTATAGTTCAGGTTGGAGTCTACCACTTCAACTTCCAAGGCTAATTTTTTCCCCTCCAACAGGATGGGAAATGCTTTGATAATATCGTATGACAAAGAACCTCTACACTCGAAAGCTTGCAAGGTATTCGGGGACTGAATCAATGGGGGAGAGCTGATGGCTTTCCAGCATGTGACATACATGATGCAGGTCGAAGCACCTTCATTAATGAAAATCCTATGAGTATTATTTCCAATGACGATAACTTGAATTAGAAAAGCCACCTGAGATGGGAAGTGAGGAACAAAATTATCGAGATCAAAAGTAATAATAATATAATCTATGAGAAAAAACCCTCCAATAGTGAAGAGTAGTTCCTTTAATTGTAATGGACATGACTGAAGGACCTCCAAATTTGACATCATCGAGGGTTCTTGAGCTAGATCCTCTGCAATATTATAGTGTTGTTCAGCTCTCACATTCGGACTATAGGATGATTTCCGAAGAACACCTTTTGGGGGTGGTCGGATGATGGAGTCACTACTAGGTCTCTCAATATAGAGAGGACCAGAGGTTCGGGGTGTGAAAGAGGAAGGGTGATCTGTAACTTCCAGTTCCATAGGAGCCTTGGATGGATTAGGGTAGTAATTTAATCTTGTAGTAATGGTGATAGGTTCCATTCCAGCCATTGAAACCTGAGATTTTCCAGACTACTGAGCTTGATCTACCATTTTCATCTGCTGAGAAGGGAAAGGTTCTTTCAAGGAAACCAAAGTCTTGGGTGCGCCCTTCAAAATATGGCCAACTTCGGCACGCCAAGGAAAATCCTTGGTGTAATGATCATAATCACATATCAAACAAGGATATTTAGGCTTACGTATTGAAGAATTTCTAGCAGATGAATTTTTCGAATCCTATTTATGGTTATTATATTTGGAATTTCCTTTACCCTTTTTCTTAACTTTTGAGGATTTATCTACAGTGGTAGATTGAAAAACATTCACCTCAAAGGTTTTACTAGGATTCTTATAGTTACTAGAACAAGTGGAGGGTGTAGCTGCAGTAGTGGATTTGGACTTTGAATAAGTTTTAGGCGCACTACTATCAGTATGAGCCACTGTCCCGATAACACTATCCATTAGAGGCACAGCAGGAGACTGAGATGATGTGGTATCAGTTGAAGGTCACAATGCGTTAGAAAATAGTCTGTATATAGTACCAAATTGGGAATAAACTAAATTGAGGTATTGATATCTGGAAATGACTTCCTCTTCCATGACACATCCACCCATGGAAAGAACTTTAGAAATATTTGGAATGAACTATTTCATAAACCATTCAGTCAAAAAGTGATCACGTATCTAGAATTTGATGAGGCGATGTCATCACCGCTATTCGTGAATTTGATCCAAAATGTGATTAGCATTTGACTGCTGGAATGAGGTGAGAAGGTGGGTGTTAATTTAATACCAGACAAGTAACTGGAAGTGAGTAAGGAAAGACATAACCAAGGAGTTAAAATCGAATAAAAATCCTCGAGGGAGCTTAATGTACCACTTGGCCGCAATACCAGTCAGAGTATGTTGGAAAATGTGAAGAAGAATAGAATATTCAACCCAAGAATTAGAAGAGAACCACAAGTGACACATAATAATATGGGTTTTGGGGTCTTCCCCAGATTTTCCTTCAAATTTTGGACAATCTCCTAGGATTTTAGTTGAAATTGGCGGCCAATGCAATTGATGTTGGATGCAGTCATTTGTAAGCTTTGACACATTCTATAATTCCAACGTAGCCAAGAATGGAAAGGGTAGATGATGAGGAGAAAAATTTCAAGGTTCCAACCCAGTTGATATGGATTTTTCCCCAATAGGGAAGATTCTATCTTGGATACGCATACTAACCCCATTGCTGGTAAGGACCTTGCTGCAGATACTGCTGAATGTAGGGACCTTGTTGGGGCTTTTGATAAGACCCCTATGGGATTTGTGGTTTCAGACCTTGCTAGATTTAGGGTCCAAAATGAGGTCCTTACTAAACATGAGGTCCAAGTTGTGGTCCCTGTTGAACATAGGGTCCAACCTATGGTCCTTGCTAAACATAGGGTCTAGCCTAAGGTCCAGATTAAGTCTGTTGGTACTAAGGAATCTGCTGATATTGAGTACCAAGTTGAGGCCTAGGTTGGGATTGCTGGTACTGAACTTGAGGAAATGGCTATTATAGAGTACCAGGCTAAATGGGGTGAGGAACAGACTAACCCAGAAGGAGATTCAGACCAATTTGGGTGTAAGTACCAAACTGAGAATTAGTCACAACTGCACTCGCGAAAAGCTGGGGTTGTTGGACATACTGTTGAGAAGCACCTGGTCGAGGAACATATTGATATTGTGCATTCGGTTGTTGGACATAAGGCATCTTAGTTTGCTGAACATAAAAATACGATACGTTGCAGTTGTTTTTCCCTTAGTCACAACTATTGTTCCCTCTATTACAGTTGTTTTTACCAAAGTCACAGTTGTCCATTGTCATTTAACTCTTAGTGAATTGGAAATACTTTTAATGTTCTAATTCCTCTTTGACATTGTTAGCACTGAAAATGTTAATGGTGTAATTGTGATTGGATTATTTTTTTCAAATATTTATTGTGTCCTAGTCCATGTCCAAAGTTTTAGTCATTTCCAATAAAAGTTAAAAAGTCCCAACATCAAGGTGGTTTTAATTGAATAGGTTTCATAGTGTTTTAGAGTCCTGAAATAATTTAAAATTTCTGTTTTGTCTTATGTTAGTGTTGAAGGTCAGTTGATGTCTGGGTAATAAAATTGCATTCATATAGTCTGGAATAATAGCTACCTTTGTTGTAAATTCATTGTAAAAACAATAATACAGTAAAAGACAGCTATTTTTTAGAAATGGAAGTCATACATTCCACACAGTGAAAAGTGAAATTATTTCACAGAGATTTTGGTTATCTTAGAAAAGAGGTTACGGGTAAACAGGTAATCAGTTTTTGAAGCAGGCAAATTAAGGCTTCGTGGTAGCCAGAGTTCTTTAAAATCAAAGCACAAGCGAAAGAAAACATCTTAACCAAAAAAGTGGGAGATCCAGAGAAGAACAGAAGATAATATTCGAAGGAAGATAGTCGGGAAATAGGCTAATGAATGAAGCAACAGGGAAGAACCACGTGAAAAAATAATGGATGACAGTGATCTAATCCCAAATTCAAAGGGGAGCAAACCAATGGATGAGATTAAAGAGCACATGGGGAAACTTTGCAAAGCGCAGTTTTTAAGTTTTATCGTCAAGTCAAATCGCATCGTATGTTGATTAATTTGTGATGTGATGAGGCTAAGGGGCAAGCAAGGAAGACCATCAGATTTGGGTGCAAATCAACAGTGGAGATTAAAGTGAAAATGGAGAAACTTTGTAAATCGTAGTTTTTAAAGTTTATCGTTAAGGCTTCAGATGGTATGTTAAGAGATTTGTGATGCGATGAGGTGACAGACACGTGTCAGTGTAGCGTACCAGCGCGCTTTCGCAAATTGCATAGTTTATGGTTTAGCCATTATCACTGTAAAGCTAAATTTGTGGGTGGACGATTTGTGATTTCTTCCTATCTCTCAACTGGTTGTGGGGCCCAAGAACCATAATTTTGTGTGAATGTATATTGTTTGGGAGAAATGGCAGTTTTTTTAAAGTTCTGATAAACATTATTGATTACACGAGTATGTATGTTTATAAAAATTATGATGCAGGATCTGTGATCAGTCTCATTTCTCTGCCATGTCACCTCCACCCTCATTTCACATTGCACTTCACCATTTTCAAAATTTAACTTCCCACATTTCACAATAAAACTTCCGATGCACGATCTATGACCAGTCCCACTTCTTCACCATGTCACCACCCCCCTTGACTTATCATTTATTCTACTCCATGTCTCCTCTATCAATCAAACCTGTTTCAAAGGATTTTCTTTCTAATTTCTCATAAAATGAAACTCCTTCATTCTATCCAAAAGTTTTGAGTTTTCCGCCATTACAAAGGGTCTTCAACCAAAAAAAGTGAAAGGAACATCAAAAAAACGACATAATTTCTCTCAAACAGTTTTCTACCACTACTCTTAGTACCAGCATGCTTTTACCAGACATTGGGCAACATTCAAGGAACAACCACACCATTTTCACTGTTGTTTGCACTTTTTATGGAGTCGGTTGCACCAGAACTGAAGAGGAGTCTTCCCATAAAAATTTCACATCATACAAACCACTTCAAACTGTTAGCCTTAATGTTGTTATTTTCATTATGTCATAACACTATGTATTAAAGTTTTAGACAAGCCTCACCTCTTGCACGAGGTTGTAATGACTTTTAAAGTAGATTTACCATTTCTTGTGGAAGATGATAGTATCATATTTTGTATATATATGCCAAAATGATATGAAGTTAGGGTTGGTTGGTGGTTATAGAATTTTGACTTATATGACTGTAATATTTTTTGTGAATGAAATGGAATAATACTATCGAGGAATTATTACCAATTTTTTGTGCATATTGTCTACTTTACTTTTGTTTCCATATCTCCTTTATTCGAGTTCCAGATTGAAATTCATCATACTGTTATGTGTTTTTATTAGTCTCTTATTGTTATGTGTTTATCGGTTTTTGTTAGTCTCACACAGTGATCATTCCCGATAAAATATATATTATGACAGTGGAAGATCATCACTCATGATAGTTAATCTTCATGATATTTCAGTGAGAATCTTTTCAGACTAGAAATAACTTTCTCTCAATGGAATATTGTCAAACTGCTACTATTGTGAATTTCTACTAAATCAGTAGATTTATGTTTTACAGACCTACTTATTCTTCTCTCATCTTATAGTTTCCTCTCCTCATTGACTACAAACTTCCACCTTGCTACCACATCAAGTTACAATACCCTCTTTAGTACAACTGTGGATTTGATCGAAATCTCTCTTCCGTAAATCAAAGTTTATACCATCTTCCAATCTGATAAAACAAAATATTAAAATTGCCTTCGAGTTTAAGATGTGTCTGGTCAGGCGCTTGCTGTAGTCCAAGCATTGATTCGAGTGCCGACATCTTTGGTGCATCTTCTGGGATATGAAGGCCTTGTAATGAAATATTCTCCCGCCTATTGTTATGAATTGCTAATAATCAATTCTTGATAGTGAACAAGAATTGGTGACCTGAATAAGACTGCAAATTTGTTCACCTAGTGACTCCACAAAGAGGAAGAGGAGTTTCAAGACGTCCTTCTACAAGGAGGAATTAGAAATCTCCAACTGTGACTCCAGTTTTTGACCCAGAGAAAATTATCAAAGATGCTAAAGGAAAATATAGATCAGTTGAAGCCACATCTCAGTCAGGAAGAAGGTACACAAAAAGTATGTTCCAAAGCAAAAGGTACCTCTATCTACTTTATAGTATAAAGAGATTTTAGTTTCAAAATATTCTGCTAAGAAATCTCAATTTGAAGCTACTCCCTTAGAAAATAAAGTGGATTTTGTTAACCTAGGCACAGCTGAAAGTTTTTCTTACTCATCACCTAGTAAATCTGAAATAAGTATTGTTCTAGTGAAACAAGGAGAAACTTAATTTATAAGTGTTGATAAGAAATCAGAAGAGTTTGTGTTGACTGAAGGGGAGTTAGAAAATGTATTGGCTATTGCACCTTTTCTTGATAGGGATATTTTGACTGAATAAGACTTCAATACTATTTTAAATTTCCTTCAAACTCATCCTAAATACTAGTCTCTTGTCACCCCTCAACAAGAATATTTTCCTTTCTCTCTAAATACTGTTGTTGGGTCATCTTCCTCTCATCCACTTAAAGATACTGTACCTGAACGTATTACTTTTAGTTTATATGATTTCCTTGCTCATAAAAATAAAGATGAATTAACTCCATCCCCTCAAGAGATAACTTTAGATTCTAACTCTTCTACTGAAGGAGAAGTCAAGACATCCTCTGTTCATATTTTTGAAAACCCACTCTTCTCAGTTCCAAAGCCTGAAAAATCATCTCAAGGCGCTCAAATTTTTGTTGTCCTAAATTAGAATCAGAATTCACCACTTCTAATTCCTATTTCCCAAATAGCTACATGAACTGTACATCAGAAAAATATGGCTCAACCAGCCCTTACAAGGATGCAGCAGATAGTGGTTGCAAGATATGCACCACTTGTTCTCCCTCAACACTTTCATCCACTTCCTCAAGGATATTACTTGAAATATATTTCAAAATACATTGGGAAGGGAGAAGGATTTTCTGCTGAGGAACATTTAGTGGCTTTCTATAGTTATGCTAACAATAATGATATTGAACATGAAGATTTCTAGTCAAGACTCTTTGTTCAGAGTTTGGATGGTGAAGCTTGAAAATGGATTAGAATTTTGGCTCCAAATTCAATAACAGGAATTGATGAATTAGAACTGATATTTGTGAAGCATTGGGGTGATAGGAAAGTCTATGTCTATTATCTTACAGAATTTGAAACTATGAAGAAGAAGGCATATGAGTCATTAGCTAATTTTACTAAGAGGTTTAATAAGATTTATCAGAAAAATCCTGAAGCAATTAAACCTACTAAAGCCACAACTATGATAAATTTTGCAAATTATTTAGATTCTGAGTTTTCTTTATGGTTGAGGGCTAAAAAAGCACAAAAATTGACAAGTATCCAAGAGGCTGCAATTGTATTACAGTCTAATCTCATGGATTCTAATAAATTAAAAATGGAGGAAGAAAAGGAAAAAGACAACAAGAAGATGAAAGAAGAAAATCCTTCTTCATCTAAGTCTCTTTCAGCAGAAGAAAAGATCGATCAAATGTCCAATTTGATTAAGGAAATTTCCTCTAAGATGTCGAAATTAGAGGTAGAAAGTAAACCAACTGCTAGAGCCAATAAAAACGAAGCTAATAGAAATCAGGTTCCCCTCAGGAGGCCGTTTCAGCCTCAACAAATCCTATAGTTCCCAAGGAGGAATGTTGATGATCAAAATGTTCAGTGTCCTTTGAATAATTTTGTTGAAGAAGAAAAACAAGGAAATGAGGAAGAAAATGAAGAAATAAACCATGTGGGAGAAACTTCACAGTCAACATGTTTGACATTTCAGGAATATGATATAGATCAAGAATTTGTTTGCTTTCTGATGATATGAATGCTCAAATTTATGCACGAAATGATAAAAAACATCAAGAATTTCAAAACATAAATTACCCTGTGAGGTCAAAAGGTCATGTTCAACAACCTCAACAAAAAATAGATTCAAATAAACAAGCTTCTAAATATAAGGCCAAGGTAAATGAGGTTCCTCCACCTCAAAATACTTCCCTAATTTCTAAATTACTGCAGAAAATAAGGAATCAGTTCCAATTTATTTCAGTTTCAAATCTGAATTGAATAAAATCAAAATTCCAGTTCCACTCCTGGAATTATTGAAAAATCCAAGCTATAAAGAGTCTCTTAAGAGTCTTTTGCAGCCTCCTCTCACCCCTGATTCAGTCAACCTTGAGGATGAGCATCCAACCATTTATCTAAGTTGTCATGTCCAATACCAAAATGATGATAACTCACCTCCTTTCTACCTGTCACTCAATATACATGACAAATTGATGCATAATTGTCTATTAGATTCTGGAGCTTCCCACAATCTCATGCCAAAGAAAGTAATGGATGAATTGGGATTACAGATCGCCAAGAAATACCATGACCTTTACACCTTTGAATCCAAAAAATTCAAGTGTCTAGGATTGATTAAGGATTTGGTTGTTTCCCTTACCCATCTACCTATGAAGAGCTTAGTGATGGACATTGTGGTTGTTAAAATTCCTTCTATATTTGGGATGTTACTTTCCCGATCTTGGTCTAAGAAATTGGGAGGTACCCTTTAGATGGACATGTCATATGCTACCATCCCATTATTTGGAGGGGAATTCAGAAGGTTGTATAGGGAAACTCAAATGTCCTACATCATTAGTGATTAGCACAATCCATCAAACCATCCCATATATACTGAAGAAAAAGAATTGGGGTCATCAATTCTTCACCTTGTTGTTGATGATAATTATTTACTTCCTGAATTAAGTGAAAAATAACATTTTCAAGGTGAAAATGTGCAACATTCAGAAGGAGGAAAGATCTGGAAATTGTACTTTGATAGAGCTTCTTCAAGAGAAGGATCAGGAGCCAATGTAGCCCTCATTTCTCCTACTCAGCAGAAGGTAACCATATCATACAAAGTGAAATTTGCTACCAATAACAACACTACAGAGTATGGAACACTTGTGTTGGGTATGAAGGCAGCGAAATATTTGGGAGCAGAACAACTAATTGCCTTTGGTAATTCAAAGTTGGTGATTAAGTAGGTGATAAATAATTACCAAGTGAAAAATTCCAAATTGAAGAATTATAGGAATGAAGTCTAGGTTTTGATTGAACATTACTTTTCATAATTTAATATAAATTTTTTCACTAGAGCAGAAAATCAAATTGTTGATTCATTAGCTATGGCTGCGAGTAATTTCAAAGTTCCTCTAGATGTCAAGGCAGTTATGATGTTCAAATAAAAAGTAGACCTTCAATTCCTGATAACATCAAACACTGGAAAGTATTTGAAGATGACAGGGAGATTCAGAAATTTTTGGAGTCTGTAGAAGAGTTTGTAGACATACAAATTGATGATGAGCAGGAAATTGTTGAAAACCCAAATAGCAACCCTTTAAAGAAAAATATGGTTTGGAAAAACATTATAGATCTGAAAACTAAATTTATTCCTACAGGTTTGGTTCATTTAGAAATAATTTTTGATAATAATGATGTTTTTCTCAAGCCTAAAAGCAAGTTTGATGTAGAGAGTACAATAGAGTGTAACATTGGTATAGAAGGTCAACCAAGATTAGTCAAAGTGTCCAAATTCCTTCCTCTGGAAACCAAAACAAAATATATCTAACTGCTGAAGGAATTTGATGATATTTTTGCATGGTCTAATAGTGAGTTGAGAACTTATGATAAGATCATAATGGAGCACAATATCCCTTTTAAAATAGATGCAAAGCTTGTAGCAAAAAAAATCAGACACATCAATCCCATGCTACTTCCAATCATCTAGAAGGAAATCAAAAAATTACAGGAAGAAAATATTATTCTACCTTTGGTATTTTCTAACTGGGTAGCTAATATAGTCTCAGTATGGAAAAGAATGGAGAAATAAAGATTTGTGTTGATTTTCGCAACCTGAATTGGTTCTATATAACTATCCACTGCCCAGGATGGATTATATCTTGCAAAAGTTTGTAGGATCCAAAAAACTATCAATGATTGATAGATTTTCAGGGTATAATCATATTTCAGTTGACAGGAAAGAGACAGAAAAGGCAACATTTACCACACCCTGGAGCACATTCATGTACAACAAAATGCCATTTGGTTTGATGAACGTAGGTGAAACCTTTCAAAGTGCAATGGATATTGTTGTTGCAGGAGAAAAGGATAGATTTGTGGTCATCTATTTGGATGACATCACAGTATATTGAAAATATGATGAATACCACCTAAAACATCTGAAGCATGTTTTTGACAAATGCAGAAAGTTTGGTTTGTCCTTAAACCCCAAAAATGCGTCTTTCATTATCCAAGAAGGTAAGTTATTGGGACATATTGCAACAAAAAGTGGCATCTGTATTGATCCAGGAAGATTAGAAGCTATTCAGAGGATTGGTTTGCCAAGAAATAAGAAGGAATTGCAGTCATTTTTAGGGAAAATCAATTTTCTAAGGCATTTTGTTCCTAAATTTGCAGAGCTGATCAAACATATATTTTTTTTATGAAAAAATATGTAGAATTGAAGTGCCTAGATGAAGCTAAAGATTATTTTTCAGCAATTAAGTCCACCTTGATTAAAGCACTATTTTTTATTAGTCCTGATTTAGAAAGGGAGTTTCTAATTTTTTTATATGATTCAAAAGAAACAATTGCAGTTGTCTTAGTACAGAAGAATAAGGAGGGTTTGGAGCAGCCAATTTCATTTTTCAGTCATGATTTAAGGGATGCTTAATTAAAGTACAGCTTGACTGAAAAAAAAGCATATGCACTAGTTAAGGCTTTGAAGTATTTTCGAGTTTATGTGATGCATTCAAAACTAATTAATTTTGTGCCTGATATCACTATTAAAGATGTGTTTCTACAGCTAGATACAAATGGAAGGAGAGGATGATGGCTGACCAACATTCTGGAATTTGATGTTGAAATCAAACCAACTAAATTGATAAAGGGTTAGGTCTTGGCTCTCGTGATGGCTGAATCTAACTACAAATATGTAAATCTAATTGTAGAGGTGGCTGAAGGAGAAGATGGAGAAGGTATTTCTAATTATCCTCAAATATTTAATTCATATTTCTACAACAATATGGTTTACTTCTTGTTAAATTTCAACTTTCTGTAATGTTCCTAATTTTTGCTTCAATAAATTGGAGCATTAATTTTGTCTATTTTCACTTAGGAGATGAGTAATTGGGTGAGAAGGCCCATTCATAATAAAAACATGGGTAAAATCCCTCTAGTATGAAAGGGGATAAATCATGGAACCAAATTTCACACCCTCATGTGTGAAAGGAGACATTTGCAAAGAGGTTTTGACCAAGTCAACCAGCGCAGGTTATGAGGTGGAAAGCACTACATGGGATAGCACAGAGATAGAGGAGGGAATATTACTTTATGGAGGAAACCATAATGGATGGAGCCCATGGAGAGAGAGGCTTCACTTGATATATATGGAGAGGAGGAGAGCCATTGTTATTCATACATATGTTTATGAAATCATGTCTATTCAGACATTGAGCATTCTTTTCTGTTTAGCAAGAATTGCTATGAAATTCATGTTTAGGATTTCCTCACCTTATTGAAAGGCCTCTTGAAGGTTGGTTCTTCATTTTCCACATCTCATGGCTGAAGGCCGAAGCATCCTCCTCCAGGACAACATTATTACTGCAACAGCATAACTCTGTGTTGTAGGGTGTTGCGGTGGAGACTCCACAACACCTCTTCCATTGCTTGTTTTTCGGATGGAGAGTCTTTCTTACCTTTGGAGGATTAGTTTGGAAGCCTTGGAGCTTATTTGTAGATCTTGGCATCAGGCCAACCCATATCCTTGCCCCCACAGCACATTTTTCTCCAGTAACTGTGTTATTTTCATAGTGCATTTGCTGCGAGGTTTCGTAGAGTTGATTGGAGGGTGAGATCTCAAGTGTAAGGATCAGCCTTCCACTTTGGAGATCTATTGGAAATGGTTTACTTCAGATTTTTCATCATCTTCAACCTTCTCTATTGAGTTCCAGATTTGAGTTGTAGTAGCTGCTCAGCAACTCCGACATTTTTTTCCATTGTGTATATTTCAGCCAATCCCTTGGAGGATTGATTTATTTTTTCTTCTAAGGGTTAGAGATTTGCTCCCCTAGCGTATTTAAGCCATATATTGTCATATCTTTCAGTTATTATGTGATATGGAGTATTACCTCTTATAAATTGCGTCCTCATAGCCAAGGGTTTCATATTTGTAGCTATATTTCTTCATTTCCATGTACATGTATTGTCGAGGTTTGCATTTCCTTTCTTGAGAAGTTGTTTCCTCAATATATTGGACTCTTTATACTGCTATGACATTATTCATTGGCTATCTATATCTTCTTCTCTCACATCTCATAAAATAACACTGTTGATTCTCTTGTATGTTCATACATCAGTTGCAGTCCCATTCTTTGGGCAATTCCTGAGGAAGGAATTTCACATAGCTATAGACAGAGTCTGTGAAGGGCTAGGTAGCCTCTAGATCTCACCCTTCCTTCTGAAGGTGACATATCTGGAAAATGCCCTCATAGTCTATCTCTAGAATATAATTGTGATATTTCCGAAAAAAGGAACATTATAGTGGTATCAGAGAAACTTTCATGGCTCAACCTGTGAATCTAAGCCCAAGAAGATCAGAATGTTGAGGAAGATGAGTTTATTCTCATCTATGTTTAGATCCAGAGGATACCTCTCCAAGGAGGTCAAGAAGATTGAAGAAGAATAAGAGGAAGTACCATGCACTTCCTATTCTCATCAAGAAGAAGACATTGAGCATGGAAGACACTTGGATCACCAAATTCTGAGTGATTACCTTGTTGAGTATAGATCTCAACCTAGAGCCTTCAAAGAGACTCTAGATTCTCCTCATTTCATCCAGCTGAAGGAAAAGAAGGGACCATGTAGCAGAAAAGAAATCAAAGGCAATATATTTCTGTTTTCTACCTTTTATGGGTCATCTAATGCAAAAACTTGGGTGAAAGAGCTGGTAGCATTTTTCTTTCTACATCCTGTACTAGAGAGAGAAGCTGTTGAAATCTGAGCACTGCATTTGAAGGGTGAAGGCTATGATTGGTGGAGCATCCACTTGAGCCATGAAGGGGTGAAACCTTTTGCAAATTTCATCCAAGGGTTGATCAAAACCTTTGATGATGAAGGGGAAAATAAAGGAAGGATCACATCACCACTTGAGAAGGCTTGTGATAATGTTGTCACACTCATAGAGGAGTAGCCACATGCATCGACAGTTGGAGTAGCCAACACTTTGGAGGAAGGAACTCTTGCAGCCCTAAAAGAAGTTCCGAATGCACATCAAGGTATGAAAATATTTCCACATTCCATTGTTACAACGACTTCTTTTGATCAATGTGGAGATTTACTTTTGCATGACCAAGGGTCAAATCACACTGCTATCATAGAGAATCTTGGTTGCACTGCACTGTGAAACATGGAAACATTTAAGGAAGAAGCAAACCATCACTCTCATGAGCCATTGTTGGATTGTAAATCACATTGGAGGTTGGGGTTTGAAGCCTTGAAGGATGATAGTAGACATATTGCAGTGAGAAACCCTTTCTCCCTTCAAGGTGACACTTTCTCAATGAGCTCCTCTCAGCTCAAAGAGAAACCTCTACTTTCAGATCCAAGACCTCATTGGTTTTGGAAAACTGTTGATGAGAGGGAGGTCTCAAGCAGAAATCTCATTAGAGGTGCAATTCAACACACCATGGAGTGAAAATATTTTATTCCTTTCTCATAAGAGAAAATAGAAGATGGAGGACATCTTAGGATGGATAACATCTCTCATGCTTGTGTTGGACATTCCTTGAGCCATACACATCATGATGGGAGGTTTTTTCCTACCACCTATTTAGGTCTTGATAGGGTCTCATTGATCCTTGAGAAAATTACATTTCAAAATCCCATGAAGTGCAAAGACAGGAATTTGATTTGGGAGGATGGTATCCCTCATGGGAGGAGTACCAAGATGAGGAGAAGAAGGAGGCATCCACAAGTTATTGAGTGGATGTGGTTGATGAGAAAGGAGCTAGGAGGCTACTTGCAGATCTATGATACCGGGCAACAGGAGGCTTGGCTGCGCTGGTTACTCTTGAAAGAGTTTGGCCATCACTTGGCAAGAACTCTTCCTAAGAGTAGGAGGATGGAGAAGAGATGGCAGGATACCTGCATCATTGAGAAACATAGATTATGGATGCATGGTGCTGATGTGATACTAATATCATTCATTGTGTCTTAATCACATGAGTTGTATGATGGAGGTATGGGGAGGCAGCAAAATATTTTGTTGCTTTTGTTTTTTCTGGGAGAGCAAGAGCAGATTTTCTCTCACACTTTGCATGATGTTTCAGGAGAAGGAGATGGCATTATCTCCTTGGTCTTTGATGATTTGGAAGCTCTTCCATCTTGGGGAGTATTCCACATTTGTTGCAGCATTATTAGAAGGATATTTGACAAGGAGCATGTCAAAGAACATAGTTTTGTATTGACAAGGGCTTATTTGCATAAGCTCACAGCGCTGTCACTTTGGAGCGGAGATTTATGGATGAAGTGTGCCCAGCGGAAATGTGGTGGATCCATAACCCACAGGTCCCAGGATCATTTCATATTTTTTGCACTAGATGAACAAAGAGGAGGTAATGATGATAGATACATCTATCACGATGGAATATTCTTCTTGACTTGGGTTTCCAAGCATGAGGAGGATTATATTATTGTAGCACATGGTTCATTCCTCTTCATAGCATGCCAACACACTATGGAGGATCCATGTACCATCTTACTTCCATCATATGGTGAGAATTTTTTATATACATTCATTGATTTTCACACTCTTACCATTCTTATGCAGTGAATTGCTTCACAACAGGGAAAGCTTGTCACATTGCTCGATGAGTTGTATTAGGCCAATCTACATGATGGAGGCAACCATCTCTTTTGTGGCCTTGGGAAAATATTTTATCATCACATGTATGTTCTTTTGTTGCACTATAACATGTATCATATGAAGACATGCATGATTAACCATGTAGAAAGAAACATTCTGCCTTATAATTTCCTCAAGCAGTAGCTTGTAAAACTGTGTTGTACTTGTTTGGGAAGCTATTGGTACCTTCTTGCACCACATGAAACCTTTAGCATTCTCTTTATTTTATTGTTGATCATGACTTCATTTGCTTATGTATATTAGATTTGTATGAGAAGCATGATTATGAGAGAGGCACATGAGTTGGATGTGTCTTTGAGTGGGAAACATTCTCACAATTTCTTCACTACATGTTCTAATGGGAGCATGAGAGGAGATATGGCCACCACAGCTACATGTTTGTTCTCTTTTGAGATGGGCCATGCGATTGATATTAATCCATTGTAAAACCAGGGGCAAGTGTTTGATCATGTATTATTGTTACATTCAACCATTTACTATTCATTAGTGGATGTGATGGATCTTATGCATTGCTTGCCATGTAATTTTCTAAAGTTGCAGTGGATGAAACTACATTATGTCCTCTTGAGATGTTGTTTGTACTATGTATCATCATGTATAACTGGCAGAAAACTTCTCATTGGGATACTCTATGATGATCTTGTTCTATTCATAATGGATGGATTTTTTTGGGCCAGCTTGTTCTTCATTGTTGGAGGAGCACTCTTTGGAGGTTTATTCTTCACTTTTCCACTTGAGGACAATACTTTTGCAGCCCAGGATCAACACACACTCTACAATTATCACAAGTGGAGAGAAGGATAGCTTGGGGTAGGCTATTATTCTTGCCATGTTCATATTTTTATCCCACCTTCATTTCCGGAGCTTGAGGTGGAAGATGATTTTCAGGAGTTTCCTTGTTGGGAGGTGGCTCATTTTCTTTGGATGATTGCTTCGAGATGGAGGATCCACATGAGGGAGATGTTCCTCATCACATTTCTTACTCCATGCCTTGAGTGGAGACTTTCCAGTTCTATCCTTGTAGTTGCTTGAGGACAAGCAACATTTGGGAGGGGAGGACTGTAATGTTCCTAATTTTTGCTTCAATAAATTGGAACATTAATTTTGTCTATTTTCACTTACGAGATGAATAATTTGGTGAGAATACACATTCATAATAAAAACATGGATAAAATCCCTCTAGTATGAAAGGGGATCAGTCATGGAACCATATTTCACACCCTCATGTGTGAAAGGAGACATTTGCAAAGAGGGTTTGACCAAGTCAACCAGTGCAGGGTATGAGGTGGAAAGCACTATATGGGACAACACAGAGATAGAGGAGAGAATATTCCTTTATGGAGGAAAAAATAAATGATGGAGCCCATGGAGAGAGAGGCTTCACTTGCTATATACCGAGAGGAGGAGAGCCATTGTTATTCATGCATATGTTTATGAATTCGTGTCTATTCAGACATTGAGCATTCTTTGTTGTTTAGCAAGAATTGCCAAGAAATTCCTGTTTAGGTTTTCCTCACTTTCTTGAGAGGCCTCTTGATGGTTGGTTCTTCATTTTCCACATCTTGTGGCTGAAGGCCAAAGCATCCTCCTCTAGGAAAACATTATTGCTGCAACAACATAACTCTGTGTTGTAGGGTGTTGTACTAGAGACTCCACAACACCTCTTCCATTGCTTGTTTTTCAGAGGGAGAGACTTTCCTACCTTTGGAGGATCAGTTTGGAAGCCTTGGAGCTTATTTTTAGATCTTGGCATCAGGAAAACCATATCCTTTCACCCAAGACGCATTTTTCTCCAGTAACTACGTTATTTTCATAGTGCATTTGTTGTGGGGTTTTGCAGAGTTGATTGGAGGGTGAGATCTCAAGTGTAAGGATCAACCTTCCACTTTGGAGATCCATTGGAAAATTTTTACTTCAGATTTTTCATCATCTTCAGCCTTCTTTATTGAGTTCCATATTTTAGTTGTAGCAACTACCGAGTAACTCCGATATTTTTTCCATTTTGTATATTTTAGCCAATCCCTTGGAGGATTGATGTATTTTTTATTCTAAGGGTTAGAGCTTTGCTCCCCTAGTGTATTTGAGCCATATATTGCCATATATTTCAGTTATTATGTGATATGGAGCAGTAACTCTTATAAACTGCATCCTCATAGCCAAGGTTTTCATATTTTTAGCTGCATTTCTTCATTTCCATGTACATGTATTGTTGAGGCTTGCATTGCCTTTCTTGAGAAGTTGTTTCCTCAAGATATTGTAATCTTTCTACTGCTATAACATTATTGATTGGCTATCTATATCTTCTTGTCTCACAACTCATAAAATAACACTTTTGATTCTCTTGTATGTTCATACATCAGTTGCAGTCCCATTCTTTGGGCAATTCCTCAGGAAGGAATTTGACATAGCTATAGACAGAGTCTGTGAAGGGCCAGGTAGCCTCTTGATCTCACCCTTCCTTGTGAAGGTGACATATCTAGAAAATGCCCTCATAGTCTATCTCTAAAATAGACTTGTGATATTTCTGAAAAAGGAACATTACACTTTCCACCTAAAATGGAGAAATCTAAAAGAAGAGCTTTTAAACTGAGAGCTATGAAGTATATCATTTTGGAAGATCATCTTTACTGGAAATATCCTGTTGGAGTCTTGTTAAGATGTGTAGATGAAGCTGAATCCCAGGATATTATGAGAGAGATACATGTAGGAGTGTTTGGAGGGAATTTGTATTGGAAAGCAAGTGCAGAAAAAATCTTAAGAGCTGGCTATTATTGGCCAACTCTTTTCTCTGATGTCTTTTCCAAAGACAGGAGCTGTGTCGAATGTTAGAAATTTTCTGGTAAATTGAAATTGCTACCATTACCTCTCATTCCTATTTCAGAAGATGTTCCTTTCCAATAATGGGGGCTAGATTTCATCGGTGAAATTCATCAACCTTCATCAGGACATCATTGATGGATTCTTACAACTACAGAGTACTTCACTAAATGGATTGAATTTGTACCAACCAGACTATTGATACGCTTGTATATGGTATGGAAGTTGTAATGCCTTTGCAATTAGCTTTTCCTGTGATGAAGTTCCTACAAAATTGATGGCAGGCTACCCTGTCTTTCCCACAACCTCCAATTATATTGTGCATATAAAAATGCATTTCTATTTAAAACCCAAAATGGTCCTCAATTTCAAAATATGGGAAATCTTAAATAATATAGGTATAAGCTTTTATATCTCAAATATCATATTTGAGATATTAAAATAATTTTTTTATGATTATAAAACCATCCCACTAGATTACCATTTTTCTATCCGGCAGCTCCATTTAAATCTCTGGTTTGGAACCCCATAATTAAAGCCCCTTTCAATTCTTCATATGTGGATGTCTTCTTTATACATTCTTGGTCTTCAATCAAAATTTAAACAAAATATGGGAGCTACCTTTTGTAACCCTCATGGTTGACACCATAGCCAAAACTCATCTTATCATTATTCGAATTAATGTTCGAATATTTCAATTGAACCAAAATTCAAACTTTACCCTCAGCTCATGGGATCTCCTATCACCATTTGAGATTTATTACTAACTTCATCACATACCAGTCTATGGTATATCAATCATCAAATTTGTGTTCACGACTTTATTATTTCACATCGACCATAATATATTAAAATATATTATGTCCTCCATTCAATTATTGAGAAACATTATAATAAAGTCTTTGAATTTGGATTTAAGACCCTAACAAATAATTAGAATTCATTTGGACCCACACAACCAATGTTTAACAAATAATTATCAATGGAAGGAAAGCTTCCCATACCTACGTTAATGAACCAACAAATTCTCATGCGAACACCCTTTGATCTTCTACCCTCAAGATCGAACGAAAATCACATTTTTTTTAAGAGCAAAACTTTAACTCGAAAAAAAGTGTGAAATAGGAAGTATTGTACCGGTGGCGTGGAAATTTTTAACTAGATCACATTCTATTATTTGAAACCACTCCCTGGCCAATATGTTGTGTGATACCAGCAATAATTTCACACAAAACCGTTCACTTCAAAACGCTTTAACTTTGACCACGTTCAACACGAATTCACTAGATTTTGGATTCGATTAACTCTGCCTGGAATTCGATTCTCTGCTTCAATAATCTGACTACAATCCGATCTGGGTTAAGAATAGATTGACTCTAGTATTTTCCATGCACTTCTGTGGAAATTTTTTCTGATCATAAGACTCACAGATTTCATGATTGGTGATATTAGTACTCTTAATCAATATCGATTAATAAAAATCGATACCACTCTCGATACCCACCAACAATACTTGACACAATTTATACCAATCGTAAATGAATTTTGGAAAGACCTGAATTCTCCACATATAGAGCTTTATAGGAAAAGGGTGAGTCAAATAAAGCTTCAAGGAGTAAATTGAACATTCACACAGAGATTATCGATTCAAATCCCTACATAACATAACAATACAGAACTTAAAAAGAACTGAATCCTCATTCGAACAATGAATTCATAATTTCGATTTACGCTAAATTCCTTATACAGAGATGTCAAAACCAATACGAATTCGAAGGTAAAACCCTCCGGGGATTGCCCGTATAACCAATAATTCAGGAATTTTGCAGTCTTTATTAAATCAATTTCTCACAACTGATTCTTCTTCGGCCAACTCTCCCTCATCTTCTCAAAGGAGTACGCAAACCCCTCAATGCATTTAGTTCAAAACAAAATGTTGGTATTCGTTAACATTGATTTTTTTATCATATATAGAGCCTCATCTCAGAGATCTGTTGTAGAGTTTTATCATATACTAATCCTTAGAATTCAAACATCTTCACACAGAATTCGATCCAAGAATACACATATATTTCAGAACCAATTTCCTCATTATATATATGAAGTCAAATACAAAAGCATTCACTTACAAACTTCTTGTTTGGCCAGATATTCAATTCGATGGCCCTTCTACCTCACTATTCTGTCCTTGAACAACTCCCCTCCTATCTACCCATAGGCTTACATTTATACAAATTAATAATGAATCGGTTCATTTCCCTTAACAGCTCAACAAAACTCTTAACATTCCAAAATTCCTAACTCTAGACTAAATCCCTAGATTTGTGGAAATTGACTCCAACTTATTCCTACTCTGTAGTCTTTTCGAATCTCTCATCTCTTCATATGCCCAACTAATAATTCGAGAGCAGTTACAATTCTCTCCACATTTAATTAAAATTAATTAAAACCTACTAAATTCATTACATAAAATCTAACTCTCTTGAAAACTATAAACCCCTAATTCTAACAAAAATGCATGGAATTTGTTTTAGCCTAATGCCCCTGCATCAGACTCCCAGGGTTAAAATTAATCATGATCTCCTGATCATGTGGTCTTAAAAATTTTCCTCCCGGGTCCCATAATTTTCTTTGCTGTTTTCCATCAGCTGCATTGTTCTTCAACTACACACTTCCAGGTTTCCATACTTTGTTCTGCAACTTGTCTCCAGCTATGCTTTCACATTCTGCTCTTGGTTTTCCTTTGCTAAAATTTCTCTGCTTTCTTGCTGATGTCTACTGCTTCTGAGATACCTTCATCATTAGTCTTCTAATGATTTCAATCTCTATGTCCAACTTATCTTCTATCTGGAAATTTCTTTTCCCACTGTTGCCTTCAAATTCTATTGTTGCCAATACTGCTACTGTTACTGCCTCCAAGAATTTTGCTGCTACCCTTGTGGCTATCTTTTCAATTGTTGTTGTAAATGTTTCCCTCATGGATGTTACTTCAGCTGCCACCATAGATGTTGTTGATGCCAATGTTACCTCCTTGGCCAGAAATGTTGCTGCCTCCCAAACTTCCTGAGTATCTCTTAGGATATCTCCCTCTGCAACATTCTTTTTCTCATCACCTGCAAATTTAATTTTAAAAAGTAAATTATCTTTCAATTCTCTAACTGCAGTAACATAATCATTCATTTCTCCTTGTATATTAGTAAGCATGATTAAATCCTGCAAACTAGTATCTACTCCTATTCTTTTTACAGCTTCAAGCATTTTCACTCTAGTGTCTGCAATTTCATTCTCTTATCTAAATGTTTTCAGCAAAAAATTCAGCCATCTTTTCTCAAGAATTTCACTAATATGCTGCAAACTTGTTTCAACATATTCTTCTTCTTCTTCCTTGAAAATCTTTAGTAATTTTCCTTCACCTTCTTGATTTCTTCTGGCAATCAAATCAAGTTCTTCAAGTATTGTGTCCTCATCTTCTGTCATAATAAAATTATGATTCTCCATTGTTGTAGCAGTCCCAAAAGTATGTCCTCCAGTCTTCTCTTTGTTCATCAGGAAAATCAACTCCTTCTTGTCATTAACAGTAATAACAAGTTCCTTCACATGAGACATGATTGCCTCACCTTCCTTCAACAACCCATCTTTATTCAAGACAACTCCAAGTGATGGATTGTCTTCTGCAATGCCTGTAACCACAATAAAATTGTCAGTTTCAAAATCATAAGACCTAATGGTCTCACTTGATGATTTGGTCACAAAATATTCTTTCCTCAGCAATCCTAAGTCTCTTCCAAGACTCAGAAAGTCTTCACTATCTTCATTCCTTCACATCTTCACATTCTGAAATCCCCAATTTTGAAATTGAGGTTCTCCCTCCTGAATTGAATCTCGTTCATTCAACATAATCTCCAGCAATCCAATTTCTTTGTTCCATGGATTACTATTTTCCACATAATTCCCCCCCTCCTTTATTTCACTGTCCAATGGTGTCAATTTTTCTTCAGTTTCAACAAAATCTGCACTCATAAAACAATTTTTAAAACAAAAATTATAAGGCCTCAGTGCCTTTATTTCCTCTTCCAACATTTCAGTATGTTGTCTTGAAATTCCTTCCTTCTCTATTATCACATCAGTATGCTGATTCAATTTTCCCAAAGATTTCTCTGAAGAATTCTCAAGACAGTCAACAAGTCTTTCTCCTACATCATATTCTCCCATGATGTTTCCATATTCTTGTCCACTATAGTGAACCCTGCCTTCTGTAATCTCTCTATCATACTTTAAATTCTCTAGCAAATATTTCAACAATGCAATTTCTTTGTGGCATTGCTGAAGTATTTCATCATCATTTACTATCCCTACATTCATACACAAACTTTCAATTTGTAAACCATAAGCTTCAACATCCTCAACTGGTGTTTCACATATTAGTCCTTCAAAATGAATCTTTTCTTCTTCATTCACAAGAATTTTTTCCTGTGCTGCAATAGTTTCCATCATAAATGCATCATTGCTTCCTCCATTCAAGAGACATTCTCCAACATTGCATTTTACTTCAGAGTATTCATCTTCTGAGAGATACTTCTTCATACTTGTGACAGCTTTACAAGATTGCTCATCCACCTCTGTAAAAATTGTAATCACCTCACAATTATCAGTTAAAACAATACAAGGTTCTACATCATCTAGCTGATCTAGATTTTCCCAATAGCTCAGGAACTCATCAGTAATTTCATCTTCAGCAAGACAAACTTCTTGTTGTCTTAAACCTTCACCATGATTCACATGATCTTTTGTGGATCTCCATTCTTCATCCACACCAATGGCTTCACTCTGTTCTGTTTCACACACAGAAATTTCCATTTTCAACTCAGCTACTCTGAGTTCTGCACATCCCAACAATACATCCATCCTCTGTTCAAGCTTTCTCAGCTTCTCTGCAAACTTCATGTTCTCTTGTTTTTCTCTTCTCTACTGTAGCCTTGGCCACCTTACTCTCTTCTTCATGAGCTAACCAAATCTCTAGCTTTCCTCTATCATCATCTTCAGTTCGCTAAAATGTTCTCTGATCTCAGCTACCTCTTTCCAATATTATGCATCAGTCAATTTCTTCCTCATGCCATTTGTCCTATCATCCTCTTCCTCTTTTCTGTTGTGGCCTCTCTCAGAACCTCTTCTATCTCTCCTATGAATTTTGGAAGTCATATTCTCCTCCATGAGTTCCTCACTCACAAGTTGCACCAAGCCTCTACAACAATAAGCTCTCCTGTTGCCACTTACCTCACCAATCCTTTCCTCCAGATCTAGTCTTTTGGAAAGTATTGGTCCCCTATCTACTGGAACCTTCTGAGCAATCTCTTCTACTCTCTCTAGGCTTCACTCTGCAAATTTTAGAAATCATTCATCCTCTATTCAATCTCTTCAAGTTCTGCCACATTCTTCTTCCACTCAGAATCCCTTGCTGGACTCCTTCATCATTGCTCTCAAAGCTATGATCTGCTTTTGTTGAGATTTCTTCAATTGCCTGCAATCTGAATTCTGTAAATAATTCTTCAAACCAGAGTTAAATAATGCTCATCAACTCACCTTCCAAGATCCCTGTGTGATCTTTCTATTCCTTTCACCTGCACTGCATCTCTGTACAGTTTAATATCAGCTTAAAAATCTGATCTTACTTCAGCATGCATGCATTCAACAAAAACTTGAACTTTCAAAAAGAGCTATTCCAGCTCTGATACCACTTGATGATAGGCTACCATGCCTTTCCCACAGACTCCAATTATATTGTGCATATAAAAATGCATTTCTATTTAAAACCCAAAATGGTCCTCAATTTCAAAATCTAGGCAATCTTAAATAATATAGGCGAAAGATTTTATATCTCAAATCTCAGATTTGAGATATTAAAATAAATTTGTTATGATTATAAAACCATCCCACCACATTACCATTTTTCAATCTGAAAGCTTTATTTAAATCTCTGGTTTGGAACCCCATAATTAAAGCCCCTTTCAATTCTTCATATGCAGATGTCTTCTTTATATATTCTTGGTCTTCAATGAAAATTTAAACAAAATACAGGAGCTACCTTTCGTAACCCTCATGGTTAAAACCATAGTCAAACCTCATCTTACCATTATTTGAATTAATGTTTGAATATTTCAATTGAACCAAAATTCAAACTTCGCCCTCATCTCATGCAATCTCCTATCACCATTTGAGATTTATTACTAACTTCATCACATAACGGTCTATGGTATATCAATCATCAAATTTGTGTTCATGACTTTATTATTTCACATCGACCATAATATATTAACATATATTATGTCCTCCATTCAATTATTGAGAAACATTATAATAAATTCTTTGACTTTGGATTTAAGACCCTAGAAAATAATTAGAATTCATTTGGACCTACACAACCAATGTTTAACGATTAATTATCAATGGAAGGAACGCTCCCCATACTTACGTTAACAAACTAGCAAATTCTCATGTGAACACCCTTTGATCTTCTACCATCAATATCGAACGGAAATCGCTTTTTTTTAAGAACAGAACTTTAACTCGAAAAAAGTGAAAAATAGGCAGTATTGTACCGGTGGCGTGGCAATTTTTAAGTAAATTGCATTCTATTATTTGAAACCACTTCCTTGCCAATATGTTGTGCGATACCAGTAGTAATTTCACACAAAACCGCTCACTTCAAAACGCTTTAACTTTGACCACGTTCAACACGAATTCACCAGATTTCGGATTCGATTAACTCTGCCTAGAATTTGATTCTCTGCTTCAATAATCTAACTGCAATCCAATATGGGTTAAGAATAGATTGACTCTAATATTTTCCATGTGCTTCTATGGAACATTGTTCCAATCATAAGACTCACAGATTGCCTGATTGGTGATCTTAATACTCTTAATCAATATCGATTAATAAAAATCGATACCACTCTCGATACCCACTAACAATACTTGACACAATTTATACCAATCGTAAATGAATTCTGGAAAGACCCAAATTCTCCACATACAGAATTTTAAGGAAACGGGTGAGTCAAATAAAGCTTCAAGGAGTAACTTGACCCTTCACATGGAGATTACCGATTCAAATTCCTCCATAACATAATAATACAGAAATTAAAAAGAACGGAATCCTCATTCAAATAGTGAATCAATAATTTTGATTTACCCTAAATTCCTTATACAAAGATGCCAAAACCAATACGAATTCGAAGGTAAAAGCCTCCGGGGATTGCCTGTATAACCAATAATTTAGGAATTTTGTAGTATTTATTAAATCAATTTCTCACAACTGATTCTTCTTCAGCCAACTCTCCCTCGTCTTCTCAAAGGAGTGTGCAAACCCCTCAATGCATTTATTTCAAAATAAAATGTCGGTATTAGTTAAATTGATTGTTTTATCATATACAGAGCCTCATCTTAGAGATCTGTTATAGAGTTTTATCATATACTTATCCTTAGAATTCAAACATCTTCACATAGAATTCGATCCAAGAATACACATATATTTCAGATACAATTTCCTCATTATATATATGAAGTCAAATACAAAAGCATTCACTTACAAACTTCTTGTTTGGCCAGATCTTCAATTCGATGGCCCTTCTACCTCACTATTCTATCCATGAACAGCTCCCCTCCTATCTACTTGTAGGCTTACATTTATACAAATTACTAATGAATTGATTCAGTTCCCTTAACAGCTCAACAAAACTCTTAACATTCCCAAATTCCTAACTCTAGACTAAATCCCTAGATTTGTGGAAACTGACTCCAACTTATTCCTGCTCTGCAGTCTTTTCAAATCTCTCATCTCTTCATATGCCCAACTAATAATTTTAGAGAAGTTACAATTTTCTCCACATTTAACTAAAATTAATTAAAACCCACTAAATTCATTACATAAAATCTAACTCTCTTGAAAAATAAAGACCCCTAAGTCTAACAAAAATGCATGGAATTTGTTTTAGCCTAATGCCCTTGCATCAAAAATGAAGTTGATCATGAAAACCCAGTCCAAAGGAGAATGCTACAATTGATAGAGGCATGCCAAATTAGAAAATAATTGCTAGAAAAAGTTCAGAAGTATCAGGCTAAAGTCAAATATGTTTTTGATAAAAGAGAAAATTAGTAGTTGTTTTAGGAGAATGATTTGGTGCTGCGTTGGGATGCTAGGAGAGATCAAGACCATGGAAAGCACGGTAAGTTTGACAATATGTGGTTTGGGCCATTTAAAAATGATGAAGTTTTGGAGAATAATACTTTTCTGCTCAAACATCTAGATGATGATCAACTGACTAGAGACCCAGTCAATGGTCATTTTCTTAAAAGGTTCTTTATTTAGTAAAGTCATTTGAGTCACTCAATTGTAAATATATGGTGTGATATGTCAATAAAATCCATGCCCAATGGTATTTATATCTGTATATATGGTCAGTCTCGACTCCAGTATGTCAATGGTCAATCCTAGTCATTATTTTCAAAAAGTCTTCTAAGTTTGAAGAGTTTTTGAGGCACTGAGTCTACAGTCCTTGAAGCCTCACAGGGAGGAATTCATCCCCAATAGGAGCCACTATTAGCACTGAAAATGTTAATGGTGTAATCGCCATTTCATTATTGTTTTCAAATTTTTACTGTGTCCTAGTCCATGTCCAAAGTTTTAGTCATTTCCAATAAAAGTTAAAAAGTCCCAACATCAAGGTGGTTTTAAGTGAATAGGTGTCATAGTGTTTTAGAGTCCAAAAATAAGTTAAAATATCTATTTTGTATTATGTTAATGCTGAAGGTCAATTGATGTCTGGGTAATAAAATTAAAGTCATCTAGTCTGGAATAATAGCTACCTTTATTGAAAATTCATTGTCAAAACAATAATACAGTAAAAGTAGCTCTTTCTCAAAATGGAAGTCATATATTCCAGAAAGTGAAAAGTGCAACTGGAAGAAAACAAATTAACCAACAAAGTGGGAGATCCAAAGAAGAGCAGTAGATAGTATTTAAAGGAAGTTGACCGGGAAATAGACTAAGGAATGAAGCAACAAGGAAGAACCGCGTTCAAAAATAATGGACAACCATGATATAATCACAGATCCAAAGGGGAGTAGACTGACGGATGAGATTAAAGTGCACAAGGGGCAACTTCGCAAAGCGTAGTTTTTAAGTTTTATCATTAAGTCAAATCACATGGTATGTTAAATGATTTGCGATGTGATGAGGCTAAGGGGAAAGCAAGGAAGACTGTCAGATATGGGCACAGAACAACGGTGGAGATTAAAGTGCAGATGGAGCGATTTTTCAAATCACAGTTTTTAAATTTTATCGTTAAGGCTTTGAATGGTATGTTAAGTGATTTGGGATGAGATGAGGCGAGGGACACATGTCGGCATAGCGCACCAGATAAATTTCACAAATTTCATAGTTTATGGTTTAGCCATTATCAATGTAAATTTAAATTTGTGGGTAATTGATTTGCAATTGCTTCCTATTGGTCAACTGGTTGTGGGGCCCAAGAACCACAATTCCACATGAATGCATATTGTTTGGGAGAAATTGCAGCATTGTTTAAATTTTTGATAAACGTTTTTTATTTCACGAATATGTATGTTTATAAAACTTCCGATGCAGGATTTGAAATCGGTCCGATTTCTCTACCACGTCACCTCCACCCTCATCGCATATCACACTTTTCCATTTTCAACATTTAACTTCATGCATTTCACAATAAATCTTCTGATGTGCGATTTGCGATTTTTCCCACTTCTTCACCACATCACCACCCCCCCTCACTTATCCTTTATTCCGCTCCATGTATCCTCTATCAATTAAACCTGTTTTAAAGTATTTTCTTTGTAATTTCTCATAAAATGAAACTCCGTCATTCTATCCAAAATTTTTGAGTTTTGTGCCATTAAAAAGGGTCTTCAACCATAAAAGGGGAAAGGAATAGTGGCAGAGTTTTTCTCAAATAGTTTTCTACCACTACTCTTAGGACCAACACATTTTTACCAGACACCAGGCAACATTCAAGGAACAACCACACACCATTTTCACTGTTGTTTTCACTTTTTATGGAGTTGGATGCAACGAAATGGAAGAGGAGTCTTCCCATAAAACTACCACATCATACAAGCCACTTAAAACTTTTAGCCTTAATGTTGTTATTTTCATTATTTCATAACACTCCATATTAAATTTTTAGAGAAGCCTCACCTCTTGCATGAGGTTTTAATGACTTTTGAAATAGATTTATCTTTTTCTCTGGAATATGATAGTATCATATTTTGTATATATATGCCAAACTAATATGAAGTCAAGGTTGGTTGGTGGTTATATAATTTTGACTTATATGAATTGTAATTTTTTTTTGTGAATGAAATGGAATAATACTACCGAGGACTTATTACCAATTTTCTGTGTGTATTGTCTACTTTACTTTTTTTTCCATATCTCCTTTCTTCCAGTTCCAGTTTGCAAATCATCATACCGTTATGTTTTTTTATTAGTCTCTTAAGCTTGTTATGTGTTTTATCAGTTTTTGATAGTCTCACACAGTGATATTTCCTGATAAAATCTATATTATAACAGTGGAAGAGCATCACTCATGATAGTTAATCTTCATGACTTTTTAGTGAGAATCTTGTCAGACTAGAAATAGCTTTCTCTATATGGAATATTGTCAAACTACTACTTTTCTGAATTTCTACAAAATCAGTAGATTTCTATTTTACAGACCTACTGATTCGTCTCTCATATTACAATTTCCTCTCCTCATAGACTACAAACTTGCACCTTGCTACCACATCAAATTACAATACCCTCTTTAGTAAAAATGTGGATTTTACTGAAATCTCTCTTCAATAAATCAGATTTTATATCATCTTCCAATCCTAAAAAACAAAACATTAAAATTGTATTTTAGTTTAAAATGTGTCTGGTCAAGCGCTTGCTGCATTCTAAGTGTTGATTCCAGTGCCAACAGACATAATGATTGGGTAGTCAATTTATATTTTTAATCTATAAACATAATCTTATTTTTAAGGTATAATTATGCAAATATGATTTCACCATGTCAATTTTCAACGTTCTTAATTTTTCAAGTCCCTGATCTTGTAAAATATATGATGATAACCACAAAATTATACTTAAATATTTCTGTTGCTATCTAATGGATTGTTCCTCAACCCAAATATTAACAAAGAAAAATATATTTATCAGTAGTCATCTGAAATTTTTTAGTTTTTGAGAAGAAATACTATCCAAGTTCAAAATAGTTACTCCAAAAATTTTTATGCCATCCCTAGATCTTAAGGAGCTGACCTATGACCTCATCTATTAAGTAATATTTTTTTGATTAAAAATAACCATAGTTGAAATTTAAATAAAAAGATCCAACTGAAGGATAGGAGGTCTCATCACGAATCAACCTACCATGATCATAGGTCCTAATAAAGTGACATTACCACTACTAGTCACTAAGTTGGGGTAATGTCCTTCCATTGTAAAACTGAAGGACAAGAGGTCTCATCACGAGAAGGCTTGTTCATTTTTATTATCTCCCGTGAATGGCATTTTTATTAACTAGTTACCAAGCCTAAACAATTATCTTCATTAGACATCTAAGTAAATTGAAATTATCTTTTACTATGTATTTATTTCTAATAGATGGGATACTAGCATCTCAATGGGTTAAAAAGGCACCCATGTCGAGGCTATGGATGCTTGTTGGTAGAAGTGGCCATGCCTATGTTATAGAAGTTAATTCAATACTATGATCTACTTGGTTACATTATTTTCTCAAAGCTAATTTCTGAAAAATCCTATTGTTGCATATATAAGGTTTGCTGGAACTCATGGTTCATGGGATAATATTTAATCTATTCTTAGATGATGATGGTTATGGTTTATATTTAGTATTGAGTTATCAATATTCACTTTACATGCCAGGGATGAAAATTTTAGGATATTTGAAATTTTACATTTTGTATCATCTAACCTGTTGGCACTAGAATCAACACTTGGACTGCAGCAAGTGCCTGACCAAACACATATTAAACTCTAAGGAAATTCAATGATTTGTTTTATGAGATTGGTAGGTGGTACAAACTTTGATTCACTAAAAAGAGATTTCAATCAAATATAGATTTGTACAAATGAGGATATTGTAAGTTGATGTGGTAGCAAGGTGCAAGTTTGTACTCTATTAGGAGAGGAAATTATGAGATGAGAGAAGAATCAGTAGGTCCGTAAGACCGAAATATACTGCATTTATTATAAATTCACAAAAGAAGCAGTTTAACAATATTCCATTGAGATAAATTTATTTCTATTCTGACAAGATTCTCACTAAAATATCATGAAGAATAACTATCATGAGTGATTCTCTTCCATTGTTATAACATATATTTTATCAGGAATGCTCACTGTGTGAGACTAACAAGAACTGATAAAACACATAACATGCTTAAGAGACTAACAAAAAAACATAACACTATGATGATTTACAAACTCGAACTATAAGAAAGGAGATATGGAAACACAAGTAAATCAAACAATACACAACAAATTGGTAATAAGTCCTCAATAGTATCATTCAATTTCACTCACAAAAAATATTACAGATCATATAAGTCAAAATTATATAACCACCACCAACCCTGACTTCTTATTAGTTTGGCACATATATAAAAAAATATGATACTGTCATCTTCCACAGAAAAAGTTAAATCTGTTTCAAAATTCATTAAAACCTCGTGCAAGAGGTAAGGCTTATCCCTTAATCTTAATTACAAAGTTCTATATTAAAAACATTATTAAGGAACCATGAGGGTTTTCACTCCGAAATGGTTGTGTGAGGTGGAATCCTATTTGAAGACCACTCTTCTATTTTAGTGCAACCAATCTTCAAAAATAGGTGCAAAAACAGTGGGAATGACATGTGGCTGTCTCCTTTTAAATGTGCAAGACAGAAACATGATATTTCAAAGAAAGCTGAATATAAGACACCTGGAAGCATCCATTGCAACTGAATAAGCTCTCAAATTTATCTTTTTGATGTCACCATCATGATTCAAAACAAAATTATCCCATTTCCATCACACGTAGATATTTCAAAGTAATTTCTACTTTCGTAGAAAAGATAGCAATAACCGGAAAACATGGAAAATTTACCCAAAAGTTTCTTCCAAGTCAGCCCTGTTTTTCATTCATCAAAGGTCCAGAATAGAAGCAAATATTCTTATGGCTTCTTCTTTAGTCACCCTTTTATCAGAACCCTTTTTATGTGCTTGGCTCTTTGACTAGGATTTCTTCTTCTTTTCAAATTTGTCTTCTGGGCTTTCTTCAGTGTCGATAATTTCATCCCTCGGTTTAGGATTGGGAATCAGCTTTATTTTTAGCATGGGTTTGTTTCTTGGTCTAGCATGAGGTCTTTTGACATAGGGATTAGGAATGAATTTGGACCTCTTTCCTCCATGTATAAATTTACTAGACTCAGCCTCTTCATCGTCTGACTCTATGTAATTAGGATCACTTCTATCGTCAAATGAGGAATAGGAATGTATCTCATTTTTATTCCTCTTCTTGATTGAAGAACACATAGAGGATACTAATTTAGACAAGGTAGGCCCTACTTCTATGGTAGGATCTGTCATTTTTCTGCTTGCCTTTCTTGAGAGAAAGAAACAATTGTGAGAGGGTAGACTCAGTGAGATATGTGCCACTATTTGGCTGCACTTGATGAGATGACTCAGGAATATGGCTTGAACTTTTCATACCAGGGTTGAATTCCACTGGTGAGAAAACAGGCTTAGGTGCAAGAATACCAGGGTTGAATTCCATTGGTTCTTCTGCCATGAAATTTTCTTCTTAGGTTGGCTTCGTGAAGAGGAGGCAATTTTTTTTTATATTCTTCGACATAGGCTTCTTAGGAGAAGATGGTGAACTATGTGAAATAGGGGCAACAATAGTTTTCTCATGGATATCCTTCTTCTTTGGCCTCCCTACCTTTCTTCTGGAATTAATAATGCCAAACCCTTCCTCTCTTAAGAATATATCCCAAGTAATTTCGTCTTTCGGATATGATAGAAAATTAAGGTTTTAAATAGCCCTCTATGATACAAGTTATGCAAGGAATAGTTTGGACTTTTCTATAGTTTGAGGGACAATTTAAGCAAAGATTTATATAGAAAATAAGGATGAACAAAAGAAAATCTCCCTTCGCATGTGATGTATTTCTGAACTGAGGTAATAACAGGCTGCCACTCAGCTCTGAAAAAAGAAATATGAGAAGTTAAATTCCATTTCAGATGAGAATATTTGTGTTTAAGGTAGGAAATTACTTCTTCAGGAAACACTTTACTTTTAAACCAACGTTCACCACTTGTAGAAGTCTAGGTTTCACAGGAAATGATAGCCTTAGAAATGTTGAATGTTTTTCTACCTAACCTGACCCTTTCGACATCAAAAGACTCATCAAAAGCTTGAGCTAGTGCCACATTCTCCCCATAAAAATTTTGGAGGAATTTATACCAACCTTCATATTTGAATTGTGATTTTTCCTATGCATCCACAAATATTGTGTTAGCAGGCTATGACCTATTTACCTTTCCTCCTTTTCCCATTTTTTGATAGCTAAATTGCTCACGCATACAACTGTTGAACTCTAGTTGCAATGTTTTCCATGAAACCTGAGACTGCTTGCTGGAGGTTTAGTTTTTTGTTTACCTGTATCATACAGAGAGGCCTCAGAGTTCATTGATTTCTCTTCCCTAATTTTGTGCCTGCAATTACGACAAGGAGTAATGACACTTTTTTTTTTAATGATTCAAAAGCTAGTGCCAAATCATCCCACTAAGCTCTCACGCTTCCACCTTATCATTACTTGTGCTTTCTTTGTGTCATGCTTTCTTTCTTGTATAAATCTTAATGCAACACAAAACTACCTTTTAACATGGATTACACACAAAACCGTGGTTCTTGGGCCCCACAACCTTGTGACCAATCGGAAGCGATCACAAATCGGCCACCCAAAAATTTAACTTTACAATGTTAACGGCTAAATCATAACCTCTGCGATCTGCGAAATAGTGCTGGTGCGCTACGCCAACGTGTGCCCCTCGCCTCATCATCATCGCAAATCATTTAACATACCATGCGATCGCTTTAACGATAAAATTTAAAATTTGTGAATTGTGAAATCACTTCATCTGCTCTTTAATCTCCATCATTGATATGTGTCTAGATCTGGTGGTGTTCCTTGCTCGCTCTTCACCTCATCACGTCGCAAATCACTTAACATACCAAGCAGTTTAACTTAACAATAAAATTTAAAAACTGCATTGTGCGAAGTCACTCCATGTGCACTTTAATCATAGCCATTGGTATGCTCCCCTTTGGATATGTGATTATATCATGGCCATCTGTTCCTTTTGCACGTGGTTCTTCTCCATTGCTTCATTCCTTAGTCTATTTCCCAGTCAGATTCCTTTAAAGATTGTCTACCTCTCTTCTCTGGATCTCCCACTTTGTTGGTTAAGCTGTTTTATTCCGGCTGCGCTTTGATTTTAGAGAACTCTAGTTGCCATGAAGCCTTAATTTGCCTGCTTCAAAAACTAATTACCTGTTTACCCGTAGCCCCTTTTCTGAGATAACCAAAATCTTAGTGAAATAGCTGCATTTTTCACCGTGTGGAATATATGACTTCCATATCTAAGAAATAGTTTCCCTTTACTGTTTTGATAATAAATTTACAACAAAAGTAGAGATTATTCGAGAATAGATTACTGCAATTTTATTACCCAAACATCTACTAACCTTCAACACTAAAATAATCCAAAAAAGATATTTTAACTTATTTTACGACTCTAAAACACTATGAGACATATTGACTTAAAAATACCTTGATGTTGGGAATCTTTTTTAACTTTTATTGGAAATGAATAAAACTTTATACATGGACTAAGATACAATTAAAATTTGAGAACAATGACACAATGGTGATTACACCATTAACATTTTCAGTGCTATCAATGGCTCTTATTTGGGATGACGTCCTCCCTGTGAGGCTTCAAGGAGTGTAGACTCAGTGCCTCAAAAACTCTTGAAACTTAGAATATTTCTTAAAAATAGATATTAAGGTTGACCATTGACATACTGGAATCAATATTAACCATATATATAGACATAAGTACCATTGGGCATGGAGTTTATTGGCACATCACACCGGATATTTACAATGGAGTGACTCAACTAACTTTACTAAATAAAGAACCTTTAAGAAAATTACCATTGACTGGGCCTCCAGTCAGCTGATCATCATCCAGATTTTTTAGTAGAAAAGTATTATTCTCCAAAACTTCAACAACTTTAAATGGCCCAAACCATAGATTGTCAAATTTACCATGATTTCCATGGTCTTCTCTCCTAGCATCCCAATGTAGCACCAAATCATTCTCCTGAAAAAACTGTTGATTTTCTCTTTTATCAAAAACAAATTTGACTTTAGCCTTATATTTATGAACTTTTTCCAACAATGAATCTCTGATTTGGTATGCCTCTATCAACTGTAGCATTTTCCTTTGGACTTTGTTTTCATGATCAACTTCATATTGTAGGAAATTCATCACCTGAAGAGCTAACTAAAAATGCATTACAGCTTATGTACCATATACAAGCTGAAATGGTGACATTCCAATTTATTTTTTACCACTTACTCTATCTGGCCACAGAGCATGTATCAGCTGAGTGTCCCAATTTCTCTTATTTTCAGGCAACATTTTCTTAATAACCCTTACCAAAATTTTATTGGATGACTCAACCAATCCATTACCTTGAGGGTAATAAGGTGTGGAATGTGTCAATTCAATCCCATATTGCTAACAAAATTTGTACATCTTGGTGGACTTAAAGGCCATTGCATTATTAGTTACTAATTTTTGTGGACAACCAAATATTGACATAATATTTTCCAATATAAATTTAATAATTACCGTATCAGTATCATTTCCAATTGGTACAACTTTAGTCCATTTTGTGAAAGAGTCTATAGTTTTAATAATCCATCTATGTTGTCCTGATGAAGGTGGATGAATTTCACCGATGAAGTCTATTCCCCAATTCTGGAAAGGAACATCTACTGAAATAGGAATGAGAGGTAATGGTAGAAATTTTTGTTTACCATCAAATTTCTGACATTCGATACAGCTCTTGAATTTTGTGAAGATATCAAAGAAAATATTTGGCCAATAATATCCAGCTCTTAAGATTTTATTTACGGTGGCACTCCAATATAAATTCCCTTTGCATACCCCTGCATGTATCTATGTCATAATTTGTTGGGATTCTGCTTCATCTACACATCTTAACAAGACTCTAACAGGATCTTTCCAGTAAAGATGATCATCCAAAATGAAATACTTCATAGCTCTTAGTTTAAAAGCTCTCCTTTTAGAATTCTCCATTTCAGGTGGACTATCGAAATTTAACAAGAAGTAAACTATATCCTTGTACCAATCTGAGTTGAATATTTAGGATAATTAGCAATACCTTCTCCATATTTTCCTTCATCTGCCTCTACATTCATATTTAAAGCTTTGCAGTTAGATTTATCCATCAAGAGAGCCAAGCCCTGACCCTTTATCACTTTAGTTGATTTTATCTGAACATCAAATTCTAGAATCTTAGTCAGACATCGTCCTCTCCTTCCATCTGTATTTAACTTCAGAAATACATCTTTAACAGTGATATCAGGCACAAAAGAAATTATTTTTTAATGCAACACATAAACTCAAAAAGACTTAAAAGCCTTAACCAAGGAAAATTTTAGGGGCTAATATTCGCTAGTGGGATAATTTTCCATGTTTTTTCCAAAAAAATGACTCGCAAATTTTCATTTTTTATAAAAATGATTCGCCCACATTTAATTGTATAAAATTATGTTACCTTAAAAATCGCCAAAATTTTATATAGACTAATATAAAATCATTAGACATATAAATATTTTTACAAAAATATAGCCAAACATTTTAGAATTTTCATATTAAGGACTAGTAAGATTCGCCATGGTTTCTAAACTTTAAGATAAACTTCCATCCTTAAAATTTTCCTTGGCCTTAACTAGTGCATATGCTTGTTTTTTAGTCGAGTTGTACTTTAATTCAGCATCCCTTAAACCACGACTAAAAAATGAAATTGAATTCTCCAAACCTTCCTTATTCTTCTGTAATAAGACAGATGCAATTGTTTCTTCTGAAGCATATGAAAAAATCAGAAAATTCTTTTCAAAGTGAGGAATTATCAAAACTAGAGCTTCAGTCAATGGGTATTTAATTTTTGAAAAAAGAATTCTTTGCTTCATCTCGCCACTTAAATTCTGCATCTTTTTTCAGCAAGACATTTATATTTTTGATCAGCTCTGCAAAATTAGGAGCAAAATGCCTCAGGAAATTTATTTTCCCTAAAAATGACTGCAATTCCTTTTTATTTCTTGGCAAACCAATCTTCTGAATAACTTCAAATCTTCCTGGATTAATACAGATGCCACTTTCTGTTACAATATGTCCCAATAACTTACCTTCTTCGATAACAAAATATGACTTTTTTGGGTTCAAGGAAAAACCAAACTTTCTGCATTTGTCAAAAACTAATTTCAAATGTTTCGAGTGATATTCTCAGTTTTTGAATATACTATGATGTCATCCAAATAGATGACCAAAAATCTGTCCTTTTCTCCCGCAATATCCATTTCCCTTTAAAAGGTTGCACCTGCATTCATCATACCAAATGGCATTTTTTTGTACATGAATGTGCCCCAGGGTGTGGTACATGATGTATTTTCTCTGTCTTTCCTGTCAACTGAAATCTGATTATAGCCTAAAAAACATCAATCATTGACAGTATTTTGGATCCTACAACCTTATGCAAGATATAATCCACCTTGGGTAGTGGATAGTTATCTTTCAATGAACACCAGTTCAGGTTGTGAAAATAGACACAAATCCTTAGCTCTCCATTCTTTTTCCAAACCAGAACTATATTAGCTACCCAGTTAGAAAATCTCAAAGGTAAAATTATCTTTTCTTCCCATAATTTTTCAATTTCTTTCTCAATGATTGGGAGTAGCGTGGGATTGATGTGTCTTATTTGTTGTGCTAAAGTATTTTCATCTATTTCAAAAGGATCTTGTGCTCCATTATATGTTTTTTATAATTTTTCAACTCAATATAAGACCATGCAAAAATATTAGCAAATTCCTTCAGCAATTTGATATATTTTGTTATGGTTTCCATAGGAAGGAATTTGGACACTGAGACTAATTTTGGATGATCTTCTATCCCAATATTACATTCTATTGTACTCTCTCCATCAACCTTGCTTTCAAGCTTGAGAAAAACATCATTATTATCAAACAGTCTTTCTAAAGGAACTAAAACCTTAGGAATAAAGTTATTTTTAAGATCTATAATGTTTTTCCCACCCATAGTTTTCTTAAAATGGCTGTTATTTTGGTTTTCAACAATCTCCTGCTCATCATCAATTTGTATGTCTGCAAACTCTTCTACACACTCTAAAAATTTCTGAATTTCCTTGTCATCCTCAAATACTTGCCATTGCTTGATTTTATCATGAATTGAAGCTCTCTTTTTTATTTGAACATCATAGACTACCATGACATCTAGAGGAACTTCGAAATTACTAGTAGCAATTGCTAGTGAATTAGTAATTTGATTTTCTTCTCTAGTGACAAAATTTATATTAAATGCTGAAAAGTAATGCTCAATCAAATCCCAGACTTCATTCCTATAATTCTTCAATTTTGAATTTTTCACTTGGTAATTGTTTCTCACCTGCTTAATCACGAACTTTGAATCACTAAAGGAAATTAGTTGTTCTGCTCCCAAATATTTCACTGCCTTCATACCCAACATAAGTGCTTCATACTCAGTAATGTTGTTAGTGGTAGCAAATTGCAGTTTGTATGATATGTTCACCTTATATTGAGTAGGAGAAATGAGGACTACGCTAACTCCCTATTCCTCTCGTGAAGAATCTCCATCAAAGTATAATCTCCAGATATGCCCTCCTTCTAAATGTTGCACATTTGCACCTTGAAAGTGTTGTTTTTTACTTAATTTACGTTGGAAATCATTATCATCAGCAACAAGGTGAAAAATTGGTGACCCCAATTCCTTTTCTTCATAATATATGGGATGGTTTGATGGATTGTGTTGATCACTAATTATGTAAGCCATTTGAGTTTCCCTATATAACCTTATGAATTCCCCTCCAAATACTGGGATGGTAGCACATGACATGTCCATCTGAAGGGTATCTCCCAATTTCTTAAACCAAGATCTGGAAAGTAACATCCCAAATCTAGAAGGAATGTTAGGAACTACAATGTCCATCACTAAGCTCTTCATAGGCATTTGTGTAAGGGAATCGGCCAAATCCTTAATCACTCCTATACACTTGACTTTTATGGAGTAAAAGGTTTAAAGGTCATGATATTTCTTGGTGATCTCTAATCCAAATTCATCCATCACTTTATTTGGCATGAGATTGTGGGAAGCTACAGAATCTAACAGAAAATTATGTAGAAAATTTTCATTTATGTTAAGTATCAGGTAAAAAGGCGGTGAATTATCATCATTTTGGTATTGGACATGACCACCTAGATAAATAGTGGGATGCTCATCCTCAAGTTTGACTGAATCAGGGGTGAGAGGAGGATGCAAAAGACTCTTAAAAGGATCTTTATATGCTGGATTTTTCAATAATTCCAGTAGTGGGACTGGAATTTTGATTTTATTCAATTTAGATTTGAAATTGAAATAAATTGGAACTAATTCCTTATTTTCTGCAATAATTTTAACAATTGAGGCAGAATTTTGAGGTGGAAAAACCTCATTTACCTTGGCCTTATTTTTAGCAGATTGTTTATTTGAATCTAATTTTTGCTGAGGCTACTGAACAAGACCTTTTGACCTCAAAGGGTAATTTATGTTTTGAACTTCTTGTTGTTTTTTATCATTCTGTGCATAAATTTGAGCATTCATGTCAATAGAAAACAAACAAATTCCTGATCTATCTTCATACTCCTGCAATGTCAAACATGTTGAGTATGAAGTTTCTCCCACATGGTTTATTTCTTCATTTTCTTCCTCATTTCCTTGATGTTATTCTTTAACAAAATTATTCAAAGGAGGTTGAACATTTTGATCATCAACATTCCTCCTTGGGCATTGTAGTATTTGTTGAGGCTGAAAAGGAATCCTGAAGGGAGCCTGATTTCTATTAGCTTCATTTTGATTGGCTCTAGCATCTGGTTTATTTTCTACCTCTAATTTTGACATCTTAGAGGCAAGTTCCTTGATCAAATTGGAAATTTGATTGATTTTTTCTTCTGCTGAAAGAGATTTAGAAGAAGAAGGTTTCTTCCTCCATTTCTAATTTATTAGAAGCCATGAGATTAGACTGCACTCCAATTGCAACCTCTTGCATAGTTGTTAGTGTCATTGCTTTTTCAGCCCTCAACCATAATGCAAGCTCAGAATCTAATGCATTTGAAAAATTTATCATATTTGTGGTGTTAGTGGGTTTAATCTCTTCAGGAATTTTTTGATAAATCTTATTAAACCTCTTTGTAAAATCAGCTAAAGACTCATCTTCTTTTTTCTTCAGAGTTCCAATTTTGTAAGATAACAAACATAGTCTTTCCTATCACCCTAATGCTTCACAAATATCCCTTCTAATTCATCAATTCCTGTAATTAAATTTGGAGCCAAAATTCTAACCATTTTCGAGCTTCACCATCCAAGATCTAAACAAAAGGTCTTGATGAGACATATTCATGTTCAATATTCTGATTGTCAGCATAACTATAGAAAGCCACTAAATTTTCTTCAGCAAAAACTCCTTCTTCCTCCCCAGTGTATTATGGAAGATATTTCAAGAAATTTCCTTGGATAAGTGCATGCATGTGTTGAGGGAGAACAAGTGGCACATATCTCACAACCACTATTTATTGCATCCTTGTAAGGGCAAGATGAGCCATATTTTGCTGATGTACATTTGATGTAGCTATTTGAGAAATATGAATTACAATTGGTGAATTCTGATTCTGATTTAGGATAGTAGAAAAATGGGGGTCTTGAGCTGATTTTTCAGACGTTGGAACTGAGAAAAGTGGGTTTTCAAAAATATGAATGGAGGATTTCTTGACTTCTCCTTCCATAGAAGAATCAGAATCTAAATTTGTCTCTTGAGGGGATGGAGTTAATTCAAATTTATTTTACTAAACGAGTAAATAAGATAAATTAAAAGTGAGACCTTTAGGTATAGCCTCTTCAAGTGGATGAGAGGAGGATAACCCAACAACTGGATTTGGAGAGAAAGGAAAATATTCTTGCTGAGGGGTGACAAGAGACTGCTATTCAAGATGAGTCTGAAGGAAATTTAAAATAGTCTTGAAATCTTCTTCAATCAAAATATCCCTATCAAGGAAAGGTGAAATAGCCAATACTTGTTCTAATTCCCCTTCAGTTAGTAGAAACTCTTCTGACTTATTCTCAACACTTAGAAATTCAATTTCTCCTTCTTTGACTAGAACAATACTTATTTCAGATTTACTAGGTGATGAATAACAAAAACCTTCAGCTGAGCCTAGGTTAACAACATTCACTTTATTTTCTAGAGGAGTAGCTTCAACTTGATATTTTTCAACAGAATCTTTTGAAACTAAAACCTCTTTAGATTCTAAAGTAGATAGAGGTACCTTTTGCTTTGGAATGTACTTTTTGTGTACCTTCTTCACTAATTGAGATGTGGCTTCAACTGATCTTTATTTTCCTTTAGCATCTTTGATGATTTTCTCTAGGTCAGCAACTGGAGTCACAGTTGGAGATCTTCGATTCCTCCTTATAGAAGGAGGTCTTGAAACACCTCTTCCTCTTCATCGAGTCACTGGGTGAACAAATTTGCAGTCTTCTTCACGTCACCAACTCTTGTTCAATAAAAAATTCATAACAATAGACATGGGATAATACTTCATTACAAGGCCTTCATCCCCCGACAGATGCACCAAAAGAGGTTGGCGCTGGAATCAACACTTGGAGTGCAGTAAGCACCTGACCATACACATCTTAAACTCTAAGGAAATTTAATTTTTTTATTTATGAGATTGGTAGGTGGTACAAAATCTGATTCACTGAAAATATATTTCATTCAAATCTATAGTTGTACTAATGAGGGTATTGTAACTTGATGTGGTAGCAAGGTGCAAGTTTGTAGTCTATGAAGAGAGGAAATTGTGAGATGAGAGAAGAATCAGTAGGTCTGAAAAATAGAAATCTACTACATTTAGTAGAAATTCACAAAAGAAGCAATTTGACAATATTCCATTGAGAGAAAGTTATTTCTAGTCTGAAAATATTCTCACTGAAATATCCTAAAGAATAACTATCATGAGTGATGCTCTTCCATTATTTTAACATATATTTTATCAGGAATGCTCACTATGTGAGACTAAAAAGAATTGATAAAACACATAACATGCTTAAGAGACTAACAAAAACGCATAACAATATGATGATTTGCAAACTGGAACTGGAAGAAAGGAGATATGGAAACACAAGTAAAGTAGACAATACACACAGCAAATTGGTAATAAGTCCTCAGTAGTATCATTCCATTTCAGTCACAAAAAAGCTACATATCATATAAGTCAAAATTCTATAACCACCAACCAACCCTAACTTCATATTAGTTTGGCATATATATACAAAATATGATATTGTCATCTTCCACAGAAAAATGTAAATCTGTTTCAAAATTCATTACAACCTCGTGCAAGAGGTAAGGCTTATCCCTTAATATTAATTACAATGTGCTATATTAAAAACATCATTAAGGCACCATGAGGGCTGTCACTCTGAAATGGTTGTGTGAGGTGGTAGCCTATTCGAAGACCACTCTTTTGTTTTAGTGCAACCAATTTTAGGAATAAGTGAGAAAACAATGGTAATGACGTGGTTGTCTCCTTTTAAATGTGCAAAATAGAAACATGATATTTCGTAGAAAGTTGGATATAAGACACTTGGATGCATCCATTGCAACTGAATAACCTCTCCACTTTATCTATTTAATGTCACCATCATGATTAAAAACAAAAGTAGCCCATTTCCATCACATGCATATATTTCAAAGTAATTGCTACTTTCGCAGAAAAGGTAGAAATAACCAGAAAACATGAAACATTTACCCAAAAGTTTCTTCCAAGTCAACCCTATTTTCCATTCATTAAAGGTCCAGAATAGAACCAAAGATTCTTATGGCTTCTACTGTATTTTTTATCATACCTCTTTTTTTGTTCTTGGCTCTTTGACTGAGCTTTCTTCTTCTTTTCAAATTTGTCTTCTAGGATTTCTTCAATGTTGATAATTTCATCCCACATTTTAGGATTGACAATCAACTTGCTATTTATCCTGATTTGTTTCTTTGTCTAGAATGAGGTCTTTTGACATAGGGATCAGGAATGAATTTTGACCTCTTTCCTCCAAGATAAATTTACTAGACTCTGACTCTTCATCTTCTAACTCTATGTAATCAGGATCACTTCTATCTTCAAATGAGGAATATGAATGTATCTCATTTTTCTTCCACTTCTCGATTGAAGAACACATACTAGATACTAATTTAGCCAAGGTGGGCTCTACTTCTATGCTAGGCTCTGTCATTTTCTGTTTGCATTTCTTGAGAGAAAGAAAAACTTGTGAGAGGATGGAGTTAGTGAGAGATGTGCCACTATTTGGTTGCACTTGATGAGATGACTCAGGAATATGGATTGAAATTTTGATACCATGGTTGACTTCCACTAGTTCTTCTCCCATGAAAATTTTATTCTTAGGCTGGCTTCGTGAAGAGGAGGCAATTTTTTTTTTATTCTTTGACATAGGATTCTTAGGAGAATATGGTGAACTATGTGAAATAGGGGCAACACTGGTTTGCTCATGGATATCCTTCTTCTTTGGCCTCCCTACCTCTCTTCTAGAATTAATACTGCGAAACCCTTCCTCTCTTAAAAATCTATCCCAAGTAGTTTTCTTCTTTCTGAGATGATAGACAGCTAATATTTTAATCAGTCCTCAGAGATGCAAGTTATGTAAGGAATAGTTTGGACTTTTTTATAGTTTGAGTGACATTTTAAGCAGATATTTATACAGAAAATAGGGTAGGTTCATAGGTTTCTCTCTTGAGATGTGAGTCAGGAATCTCAACTTATAACATTGAACAAAATAAAATCTCCCTTCGCATGTGATGTATTTCTGAACTGTGGTAATAACAGGCTACGACTTGACTCTGAAATAAGATATATGAATAGTTGAATTTGATTTCATATGAAAATATTTGGTTTAAGGTAGGAAATTACTTATTCAGGCAGCACTTTCTGTTAGTATGAATCTTTATTCTAAGTGTACAAAAAAAGACCACTTTAGTTGTGCATAACTTACAGCCCTAACAACAGAAATGACTGCTAATATTTTCAGATCTGTAATTATATGATCAAGAAAAATGCTGCAAAAATCTAGATCTATGCATTAGAAGACATTATACATTAGAAAAATAAGATTTAATCCATAGATCCAATAGACAAGACAAGAATATTTCCAATGAATAATTTTATTAATGGCACCTAGGAGGAAAACACAAGAGGGTGTTCCCTGTTCTCCTCAATGGGATGGGTTCTTGTGAGTCCTTAGCACTTCAAATTTGGAACTTCTCTCTCTTGATGGTGTAGAAAACCCAGACAAAAATGGAAAAGTATGGCTATGATTATGGATCAATAGCTAGACCAGGTGTTTAGATTCAGAGTGATCTTTAGGTAAAAAAAGGTGACAAATGAAAGGGAAAACCCTTCTATTTATAACAAAATATTGAGTTAGTCTAGATATTGGTGCATAATTAAAATATTATTAACCAAATCTAGATCCAACTTTTATGGAATATTCTATTATATTTGTTGGAGCGAAAAGGAATTTGACTTGAGTCAAATCCCCTTATTTGTAAATAATAAGTAAATAAATGATTTAATTATGATTTTAAGGATGTGATTAAGTAATAATAAATAAATAAATGATTTATTTATCATTTTAAGGATATGGTTGAGTGATAATCAAATAAATAATGATTTAGCTAATTGTTTAAGGGTGAATTAGTCATATTTAACGAATAATATTATTTAAATAAGGTTTAAACAATTATTCTTTAGAAAATAATAAGATAAATAATGATTTATCTAATTAATTTTTTTGTTTTGGGTTAAATAGAACCAGAAATTTTAATTAAACTACTATTTAACTAATTATTTCTTGAAGAAAATCAAAAATATATATATTTATTTAATATTTCCTTATGGGGTTTCCTATTTAGACCATAAACAACTTAATAAAGGTGATTTACTAAGTTATTTTCATAGTGAAAGAAATTTTACTTGGAGTAAAATTGGTCTTACATGATGTACTTAGGTCCATCTAATGATAATAGGTTAGATGACCAAAAGATTGTGTAACAGATTACCCCCCAGCATGCGAGCGTTAGGAGCTAATTGTATGATTGAAGTACGTTGTAATAACTCAATCACTAGACATTGAAGGGGATGTCAAAGAGAGAGAAGTATAAGGTAATCCAAAGTGTTGTAAGAACTAAACCCTAAGGAGGCAACTTGCAGGTGCGACAAGTCTTTTTGAGTGAGTACCTGCTATAGGCGACGGGGGGGGGGGCATACCTAAACCCGCCGAGGCAATAGTACAAACAATAAGGCACCCGGAAAACCATAGAATGCAATAATAAAGCATATGCTGGCCTGAACATGAGCTAGATAAATAATGCGATAATGAATCTCACATACATATTGTGCTTGGGATAACAGCCAGGACTTTGTACAATAAGATCTAAATACATGAGATATAAATGCAACCTAGATGCCATTGAAAACAGGAAAGGGCTCTGCAAATGTGACTAATACATGCAAACAAAATGGTGTTGCAAGCGGCTGAAGCTGACATCATCAAATGTATGGAGCTGCATCGAAGGTTGTAATGAAGAGGTCATCCGAGTGTGTGGGGGGCTACCTATACGGCTGCCGCCTCATGAGGGCTGAAACATCTCACACACAGTCGGGAATCATCGATGTTAGTTGTTGCATCACTGAACCATCGAGTATACGGATCTCGATCATGCTGAAAGGAACTGGAGCTGAGAAACAATCAATTCAAATGGAAATAAGAAGTTCCTTTGCGTGATTTGAGGCACCGAACTAGAGTGGAAGCTGGAACCAAGGTACACTGCCCTCTAGACCTGTCTTTTGGAATAATTAGTTTATGTCAACAGAAGGAGGTTTGCCATAGGTGAGGCAATAATGGGTCCTCAACTAGGGCACGAGAGAAAATAGTAGAGTGACTGATAGACTGACACCAATGATGATGATGAAATGGAGGGGAATGAGTAGCGAACGGACAAATTCCCTTGTTAGAGCATAAAGGGCATGGATGACCTGGCAGAAACTGACACAACATCATGAGGGATAGGGGACAGCAGGACTGAAGGCCATAATGTGCAACATGAGAGAGGGATGAAGAAATGAATGATGGAGGACTGTGGTGAGATCTGAAGGGACTTGAGATAGACTCCATGAAAGTAATGGCGACTCAACTTGGATGCTCTAAACAAGGGTGACTCGATGGTGCTACCACATATGAAAAGGGGCCAATCGGGACCATAAAAAACATGAGTACTATATGGTAACTCATGACGAAAGTCGACACGAGCGTGGAAAATTATGGAGGCAACATGGTGCCCTCTATACGAGTGTTTCAAGTGAAGAAATTCGATTGTGAGGAAGGGTGAAGTGGCGCTTCTTGGACAAAATATTTCCTGGTGAAGTATCAAATGACAAAAAGCTAATAGATACCCATTTGAGGGCTTGGTGAGATCTTTCCAATGGTGTAGATGGTTCTTCCAACTCAACTACAGTGTTGGTTGCAGTAAGTGAAAGAAAAATTAGGGGTTTTATTTTAATAAGGCATTTTCCTTCTAGATTCACTCATTTGTTAGTGGAGTTGTGGTGAATGTCGTGAGGAGAGGAGACCTTAACTCTTGCGGTAGTTGTAGCAGATGAACTGACCATTGGCAGTTGAGATCTATCAGTTGTACGTAATATGTCTAATCCTACTCTTTTATGTCATTGGGTTGAAAGTTCAGTTTGGGTACCCAGAGCTCATGAACAGGCCAGGTCGCATTTTTTGGGGTCTGTTCTGTGTCCTGGGTAGTAGGTATTGGGTAGAAAATTGCGACCTGTTCCAGGAAATGACCTGGAAACTATGACCTATCAGAGAAAGGGGTTTTCAGTGATGTTTTTGGCTAATATCTAGGATTTTTATGGTTGAGGGGTATAGGTTCCCCCAAGCATGTTGTGGACATGCAAAAATTTATTTAGAAAAAAAGGGAATCTAAACACATTTCCATGATGTGGTGTGCCATTTGTTCTTGGTTTGGTTATGTAGTTTGAGGGAGTAAATAGATGAATACCCATCTCTTTTGGTACTACATATATGAATCAAATGGATTTTTTTTTTAAATTTTTCAGATTGGCATGCATGGTGGTACTATCCCAAAGGAGGATTTTGAGATAATGTGCCAATGGTCGCCCAGAAAACCGATAGGTTGGTCAACCATAATGTTTATGAGACTGGGTTGCTGATGAAATATGAAGGGATGATGAGGGGTATCATCCCTAGAGTGATCTTGAAGTGATATGGGACTCTAGAGGTTTTTCTAAGTGTGTAAGAATAATGGGACTAGAGTCGTCACAACTAGATCCACTAGGAGAGAGAAGTTCCAAATCTGACGTACTGAGGACTCACAAGAACCCATCCCATTGAGGAGAACATGGAACACCCTCTTGTGTTTTCCTCCCAGGTGTAATTAATAAAATTATTCATTTTATATATTCTTGTCTTGTCTATTGGATCTATGGATTAAATCTTATTTTTCTACTGTTTAATGTCTTCTAATGCATAGATCTAGATTTTTACATCATTTGTCTTGATCATCTAATTGCAGAACTAAAGATATTAGCAGTCATTTCTATTGTTAGGGTTGTAAGTTATGCACAGCTAAAGTGGTATTTTTTCGTACACTTCAAATAAAGATTCATATTAAAAATTGGCGACTTCACACAGGTTTACCATTATGATCGTTGTTGTTTTTCTGATCCTTTCATATCCAGCTGCTTTAAACCCTAGGATTTCTCTTCAGCCCCTTTTTTTTCTTATTCTTGATGTTTTTTTTAACCCATAAAACCCTAAAACGATAAAAATTCTAACTTCCGCATGTTTTAGACCCATTGCGCAGGTAACAGACATCAGCCGCGGCTGAGACGACAAATTTTTCTAAAACTAGGACTCTAGAGGTTCTTCTAAGTGTGGAATAATAATGGGACTAGAGTCATCACAACTAGATCCACTTGGAGAGTGGTGGAGGACTACCTCTCCTGGGCTCTCTAATATGGTTTCCCCCCTTACCCAAAGATTGGGTGTCAATGTAATGGCCACAAGGTGCATGTGATTCGAATGCATGAATTCAATGTAAGGGGGAATAGATAAAGTCAGGAGTGGTGGCTACTTCCATAATGTCATCATCGTAATAGAAGATGGGGTGACTAATGGAAGAAATACCACCTAACGTGGCGAAGTGAATTTACTCCTCCTCATGAGAGGAGAGGTTTTGCATGCGCATCATCACTAGGAGTGATAGAGGAGGAAGCAGACAAAGGATCTGCCGATGTTGAGACTAGGGAGGGTGCTGAGGGGAGGTCTGGTGAAACAACAGGAGAGGTTTCATTGGGGACTTCCGACCAAGGACCCGTGAACTCAACATCATAAGGGGGAATGTGAATGGGAGCATATGTGTCTTTTAGTGTTGCCGAAGCAAGATATGAGAATAAAAGAGCGGTTGACTCACTACGCTTAGCCTCGAACTGGCGTAAGGTTTCTAAAGAGGAATGATACTCTTCGAGGCGAGGGAAAAAGTGAGTGTAGTGGCCATGGAAATCACACAAAGAACAGGGGTGATTTGTGCAAAATGGTTTGAGTTTTGGGATTGAATTGGGTATAGTGACATATACCTCTGGGATATCAGATTCCAGAAACGTCTCATTGACCATAGACTTGAGGTGAGGCAACTCTGCACAAGCATGGGTAGCATGGCCGACAACATCATACAAAGCACACTGGGTGGTGTGCTGTGGAGGCTGAGAAGGGTCAGGGTTTTTCAGGGTGCCCTTGTCCTTTGATGCCCTCTTGCGAGCTTTTCCCTTCTTACCCGAAGTGGTCGCAATGGCAGGTGGTTCCTGTTGAGGTGAAAGAGGCACTGGTGCAGTGGGAGAAGTCATAGGGATCAGTTGAACTGGGGTCAAAGCAAGATAAGTTTTAGGCTGACCGGGTGGGGTGGCGGTTGGAGGATCAAGGTACTAGATGGGAATCCCAAGAGTCGGGTTAGGAAGAGAGAGGGTGGCCATAATAGGTACAATGTACACTCCTGGTGGGGGAGCTAGGAATGGTATCTGATTAGAGGGGTAATGACCAAGTGGGATGGCTCCAAGGTGGTTGACGCCTAGAGGAATCGTTCTCAGGGGATAAAGGTGCTCATGAGTACCAGCTGAAGGTAAAGAGCAAGGAGAAGAAGGTTCAGAAGGCTTATTAGAGGACATCATGAAAATATATTAATCAGGGGAACCAGATGGAAGAGGTTGATTGGCCAGCTGTCCTTTAGGTGGTTGGGTAGCCACAAATCCTTGCTGAGGGAAAGGATCAGTAAGCACAGCCAGTTGACTAGGTGTAGGGCTGGGAGGAATGGAAGGAATGGCTTGCTATCCTCTCAAATTTTCTTGAGACTCCCATATTTTTGGCATCTATGGCAGAAGGGGACAATCATGCATATAATGACCATAAACACCACAACACGAATAGGGCTTGTTCGTACGAAGAGGCCTGTCCTACCTGGACTGAGTGCCTTGTTGCTGGTTTGTAGTGTTCGGAGAATTACCTTAATTAGGTCCATGATTACTAGAGGCAACTTCACTTTGATTTCCTTTCCTCTTCCTTTTTGAGGGGGGAGGATTAGTTGTGCCCTACTGTGCGTACACCTGCCCCCGAGGGGGTGGTGGTTGCTATTGCGAGGGTTGAGAAGGCAAGGGAGGAGGAGGTGCTAGCGCTGGAGGAGATGGAGCACCAGACTGTGAATATGGATAATAAGGAGGTTGGGAAGCAGTGTGGTAAATAGGAGGTTGGGCAAAAGGAGGAGGCATTCTGTATCCTGGATACGTGCTATCGGGAGGGGGAAAAGTGCCAAAGGTGCTAGCCCCACCCTGAGAGAAACCATAAGCCATGGGAGGTTGAGCATATGGATTAAAACGAGCTCCAATGATACCGTCGGCTGTGTGAGATGCCCCTGGTGCATTGGCACCACCAGGTCTAGGAAGATTAGGTAGAATGGTATAAACATAACTTGACTGAGCATAGATCAGGTCATATTTTAATGCAATTTGGAGAGCGGCTTCTTTGGTTTGAGGAAATTGCGATGCAACATATTTTTTGATAGGTGACAAGAGAGTCCTAAGGAACTAGTCCATGTAGACATGGTCCTCAAAGGGAGGGGCTCTACATAGGCTCCTTCTTCTCCACCATTCCTGAACATGTTCGGATAGGTGGGTCGTATATGATTGAAGAAAAGAGGTCAAGAGCTTAGTACCATTTCCATAATGAAGGGGAAGCTAGAAATAAGACAAAACATCCTAGGCCAGAGTCGCAAAGGTGCTATGAGAGGAAGGGGCCTGATCAACATACCACTTAGAAGCTTCACCTGTAAGCATTCGTTGGAACAACCGAAGATGAACAGAGTCATCGGTAATGCAATTAGACGAACACCGCATGTGGAAAGATCGAATATGGTTTGAAGGATCTTATCTAGCAATACCTTTAAACTTTGGGATGTCTTAAGGGAGCTTGGTTGGCATAATAGGCCAACTAGCGTCATGGTGTATAGGGTCGTTTATCAACTAGTCAAAATCGAGGAGGCTAAGGCCTGCCATAAAAGGGAGCAAGGGTGCTGCCAGGGTAGTGTCCGTGTTGGTCCCACTAGTGGTATTCTTGGTGGGAGGGCCTGGGTTACCACTAGTGTTGGATCCTACACTAGACATGGTGAAGGTGACAGGGGGAGAACCAAAAGCATAACAGGAAGGAGAAACAGAAGGACCAGAAGAAGAATCAGAGTGCGGACTCGATTGAGGACTAACTTGAATCCTTTGCGGCAGAGTAAGTCTTCCTATCAGAAACTGAGGATGAAGGCCAAGAAGTCTCTGGGATGAACTCGTTGGTGGCACAATGGTGACGACAAAAACATGGCACAAGGTAAAAAGATACCAACAAGGGCAGAGAGGTGCAGGATCAAGTGATTACAACGTTGAAACAAGGGCAAAGAGGTGCAGGATCAAATGATTTCAATGTTTTAGAGTATTTTCTTGGCAGTGTCAACCAAGCCATTTTTCTCTTAGGGTGTGTGTGTAAAAGTGTGTAAATTTTAATTTTTAAACCCAGACATTTGTAGAGAAAAAGAAAAAGTGTTGTTGTATAGCTGAAAATAAACTTGCAAATGGCAGTAAGTAGGCATGCAAAACAGAAAATAAACAGCTAATAATGCAATATTCTAAACCCAAAGAGGCGGGTTTCTCAAAAATTAGTCTATAGATGAGTAAAAAACTAATCTAAATACACTAAAATAGGCTAATATATCTTGGGTCAAGAGGGACAGGGATCTAAAAGACAAAATCTGCTGGAAAGTGGTGCAGAAAACAACAACAAATCAGAGGAAAATTACTGTAAAAAGTGGTGGCGAAAGGCTATCTCCGGGAAGGAAGTGGAGTTCCCCTTAAAGGAAAACCAAAACAAAGCTAAAATAGGATATTTATATGGATAAAAAGCCGATCTGAAGTGGATTTGAAGATGAGGTATCAGATCTGAAAAAATGGCTGAAGACTCTGAAATTTAAGATAACCTGCAATAGCAAACACTCTTCCACAAAAAGTGGAGGGTACTGAAGCCCTAAGGGGATAGGTTCCCACTTAGTTGATAGAAATAGAACAAGTATAGGTCCAAAGTGGGCAGAGACAGAGTTCAGACAACCCTAAGCAGAGGCTCAGCAAAACCCAAAAAAATTTCAGAATAATCCCTACAGAAAGTCTAGGTCGCAGTTTTTGGCATGTTTTCAACAAAGGTCGCACTTTTTGGGCTGTAAATTGTGCCCTGGAGGTCCAAGTCATAGGTTTTGGATAGAAAAGTGTGACCTGCACTTCCAGCACTCTCGGCAGTAAGTTTCAGAAAAAAAAAAAAATCGTCTCAGCTGCGGTAGATGTCTGTCACCCACGCAATGGGTCTGAAAACACGCGGAAGTTAGAATTTTTATCATTTTAGGGTTTTATGGGTTAAAAAAACCATCAAGAATAAGAAAAAAAAGGGGTTGAAGAGAAATCCTAGGGTTTGAAGCAGCTGGATATGCAAGGATCAGATAAATGACAATGGTCGTAATGGTAAACCCGTGTGGAGTCGCCAGTCGTTAGTATGAATCTTTATCCGAAGTGTACGAAAAAAGACCACTTTAGCTGTGCATAACTCACAGCCATAATAGCATAAATGACTACTAATATCTTCATATATGCAATTAGATGATCAAGAAAAATGCTGCAAAAATCTATATCTATGCATTAGAAGACATCAAACATTAGAAAAATAAGATTTACTCCATAGATCCAATAGACAAGACAAGAATATATCCAATGAATAATTTTATTAATGGCACCTGGGAGGAAAACACAAGAGGGTGTTCCTTGTTCTCCTCAATGGGATGGGTTCTTGTGAGTCCTCAGCATTTCAAATTTGGAACTTCGCTCTCTTGATGGTGTGGAAAACCCAGAAAAAAATGGAAAAGTATGGCTATGATTATGGATCAATAGCCAGACCAAGTGTTGAGATCCATAGTGATCTTTAGGTAACAAAAGGTGACAAATGAATGGGAAAACCCTTCTATTTATAACAAAATATTGAGTTAGTCTAAAGATTGGTGCATAATTAAAATATTATTAACCAAATCTAGATCCAAATTTTATGGAATATTTTATTATATTTGTTGGAGGGAAAAGGAATTTGATGTGAGTCAAACCCCCTTATTTGTAAATAATAAATAAATAAATTATTTATTTATCATTTTAAGGATATGGTTGAGTAATAATCAAATAAATAATGAATTATTTAATCATTTAAGGGTGAATTAGTCATATTTAACAAAGAATATTATTTAAATAAGATTTAAACAATTATTCTTTAGAAAATAATAAGATAAATAATGATTTATCTAATTAGTTTCTTTGTTTTGGGTTAAATATAACCAGAAATATTAATTAAACTATTGTTTAACTAATTATTTCTTGAGGAAAATCAAACAAATATATATTTATTTAATTTTTCCTTATGGGGTTTCCTGTTTAGACCATAAACAACTTAATAAAGGTGATTTACTAAGTTATTTTCATAGTGAAAGCAATTTTACTTGGAGTAAAATTGGTCTTAGATGATGTACTTAGGTCCATCTAATGATAATAGGTTAGATGACCAAAAAATGGTGTGACACTTTCCTTTTAAACCAATATTCACCAGTTGCAAAAGTATGGGTTGCACGAGCTATAATAGCCTCAGAAATGTTGAATGTTTTTCTGCATAACCTAACCCTTTCACCATCGAAAGACTCAGTGAAAGATTGAGCCAGTGCCACGTTCTCCCCATAAAAATTCTAGAGGAATTTATACCAACCAGTAGATTTAAATTGTGATTTTTCCTGTGCATCCACAAATCTTGTCTTGCCAGGCTCTGACCTATTTACCTTTCCTCCTTTCCCCATTTTTCGATAGCTAAACTACTCACGAATAAAATAGTTGAACTCTAGTTGCAATGTTGTCCGCGAAACTTGAGACTGCTTGTTGTAGGATTAGTTTTTTGTTTACCTGTATCATACACAGAGGCCTTAGGTTCAGTGCTCATTGAACTCTCTTCTCTAATTTCATGCTTTCAATTACGACAAGGAGTACTGACACGTTTTTTTTTTTAAATGATTCAAAAGGTAGCGCCAAGTCATCCCACTAAGCTCTCACGCTTCCACCTTATCATTACATGTGATTTCTTTGTGTCATGATTTCTTCCTTGTATGTATATGAATGCAAGAAAAAACTACCTTTTAACATGGATTACACACAAAACCATGGTTCTTGGGCCCCACAACCTCGTGACTAATCGGAAGCGATCACAAATCGTCCACCCACAAATTTAACTTTACACTATTAATGGCTAAACCGTAAAATTTGTGATCTATGAAATCACGATGGTGCGCTACGTCAACACTTTCCCCTTGCCTCATCGCATCGCAAATCTCTTAACATACCATGTGATTGATTTAACGTTAAACTTTAAAAATTCTAATTTGGGAAATCACTTCATCTGAGCTTTAATCTCCACCATTGATCTGCGCCCAAATCTAACGGTCTTCCTTGCTTTCTCTTCTCCTCATCCCATCACAAATCACTTAACGTACCATGTGATTTGACTTAACAATAAACTTTAAAAAGTGCGTTTTGCGAAGTCGCTCCATGTGCGCTTTAATCTCAGTCGTCGGACTGCTCCCCTTTGGATCTGCAATTAGATCATGGCCATCTGTTCCTTTTGCATGTGATTATTCTTTGTTGCTTCATTCCTTAGTCTATTTCCCAGCCAGCTTCCTTTAAATATTGTTTGCTGCTCTTCTCCTGATCTCCCACTCTATTGGTTAAGTTGTTTTCTTCCGGCTGTACTTTTATTTTAAGGAACTCTAGTTTCCACAAAGCCTTAAATTTCCTGCTTCAAAAACTGATTACCTGTTTACCCGTAGCCTATTTTATGAGATAATCCAAATCTCAGTGAAATAGTTGCGCTTTTCACTGTGTGGAATATATGACTTCCATTTCTGAGAAATAGCTACTCTTTACTGTTTTTACAATAAATTTGTAACAAAAGTAGCTATTATTCCAGACTAGATGACTGCAATTTTATTATCCAAACATCGACTAACCTTAAACACTATAATAAGCCAAAACAAAGATTTTAACTTATTTTAGGACTCTAAAACACTATGACACCTATTCACTTAAAAATTCTTTGATGTTGGGACACTTTTTTAACTTTTATTGGAAATTACTCAAACTTTGGACATGGACTAAGACACAATAAAATTTTTAGAACAATGACACAATCATGATTACACCATTAAAATTTTTAGTGCTAACATAACCTATCATTCCTTTATTATACTAGTTTCATATCTTTAACCAAATATATTTTCTTTGCCAAATCAGTCTCCATTTTTCATATCTTAATAACACTATTATTATTTTGGGGTAGAATAAAGAGGCCTAATTCTAATTGTGAACGCCAAGTAATTGGTCAAACCTTGAGAAGAAAAGACTCAGATAACTAATTCTCACAATTTTTGTACTCATAACAACAAAATATTATGGGTATAGGGAATGCATCTTTTTCTCGTCATTTTTACCCTCATTTATATTCCATTCTTATCCATTATTATCCCATGACATTCACAACATGATTATGTCACTTTTATATTTAATGAGGTAATTGAGGTGATGAATTACTCATTGTTTCTACTTATGAAATGGGTTATATAAATCTTGATGACATAGAAACTAATCAATTTGGGGGAATTAAACCTCTCCTACACTTTATGATTACTATTCTTCAGCTTCCACGGCTTTCACCTTCAGTTTCACTTTCAACATCAACTCAACTTACATTAGCTTCAACAAATGTCAGTCCATACATGCCATTCCACATTTTTACAGAGGTAAAACTTGAGGTAAAAAAAAAAATGGTTTTTGATTTATTAAAATTTTAGGAGAATTTCATGAAAAGCTGTTGAGTATTATTCACTCATATTTTTCAATCATTAGTTCCACTTCTTCACCACTTCCCATTTTTCAGAGACATAAAATATTTTACTTTGGGGGAGTGTTAATTTCATTAATTTATTTATTATGACCATGACGTCAATATTCTTTACCATCCATGTCCTTATTCATTCTCAAAACCTCCCTTATTCCATATTGTTTTACACCAAGCATAGATTTCAACAACGATTTTCAAAACCACCTCAATTTTCTTTCTAGTATAGGATGAGGGCATGTTAATTCCATATTTTGGGGGAGGATTTGCTATGCATAATGGATGTTTTCTCCTTTCTTCTTAATTTAAGGTATACAATTTCATTTTTATATAGTTCATAAATTGATTCATGTATATCTTTAAAACCATGAACTTGATTTTTGAATAAAAAGGTGGTATCATTAAAATACACAAACCCAGAAAATTTCAAGCTAAACCAGTTTGTAAAATTGCAAAAATCATGCATTGTCACCTCCAACCATTTTTTTGATAGCTTGAAATATTTTCATTGGATTGTGTTATGAAGGTAACTCCTCTCTGCGGATAGAGACGATCCCTCTAGCCCTAGGGTGGGTCTAGTAACAAAAGGACACGCTAAAGTGTTGCTTCCTAGTTAATGAATGAACAAAAAAAATGGTATATTGACCTACATTGAATCCAACCATGGCGTCGTTGCAGAAAAAGTAGCAGCCTCTCTCTCCTACCTTGGAAAATCACAATCTGTTCGCTGATGCACTCAGATACCTGCACATTAGACAAAGAACAAGAACAACATACAACAGAATAGTTTCACTCACAACTATTATCTAGTCAAAGAGGGCTAAAAATACCACATCAAAAAAACATAATAACACAATAGTGGAACCAAATAGTAGTCATGTATATAAATGAATAAAAGGAAGAGTACAACCGATGCTTTGACATCGTAGTTTCCTCCAGCGGGGTTCAGGTGAAGTGCGTCTCAAATGTTGGTCAGGGAATTCAGACTCAAGCTCTCTCAGAATTATTTGACTCAATCTCTCTTAACAAAATCCTTATTATTTTATCTCCTCTTGCAGCTTAGCTATAGTATAGCTCACCAAATTCAGCTATTCATCTGTCTAGCTCTTCAACTATTCAGCTAGCTTCTAATAAAAGAGATAGTTTCTTTTATAGAGGAAAAGGAGGAGGTTCGGATCCCTACAAAGGTGGGAGGGAGTCCTAACCTTTGGGAGAGTTCCAAGGGATGTGGAAACTACTAACTAAAAGGAGTATGTGGTTGTTTTATTTCAATCACTCACATTGACTGATCCCCGAGGTGGTTGGAATGGAACCTCTGCCTCTATTTTAAAAAAATATTCCATAAAAAACTTGGCACAGGTGTCTAACTGGCACAAAGTGCCAAGGGGCATGGGCTCGATGTTAAATTTCTATGTCAGCGTGAGGGTGTAACTAGCTACTCGCACCAAGGTAAAAATACGGATTTTTACAGCTCTGCTTAGGGAAATGTTAACAAGAAGAATGTTTCTTTCATCAAAAGGGATACAAGGATGGTATTTGAAAATAATGACATTGCTCATTGGTCATAGAAATGACCCTCCAATGTGTGACTTGGGCATTGCAGGGGCAGTGACAAAATGTTGTGTAACAGATGCCCCCTAAAGAATGAAGTCCGAGAGAGAGAGGGAGGGGTGAAATGCTTTATGAGAACACGTTCAAACCAAAAACCATCATCGGATGACCTAAAATTACAAATACAACTAATATCTATGATACATGAATCATGTGGCATGGGCACAACCATCCATAATAGAGTATATATAAAAAATCGAGATCCAAGGTATGGACACAACCATCGAGCATGAAGGATCAAATAAATAGACTCAAGTATGGTCACAGCCATCCAATTAAGAGATTCATGCAAAAGGTCATAATAATCCACAAAATATCTGTAGCCTGGAGTTTATCAGACAAAACCTAGGGTCTTGCACTCCATCTCGACCCAAACAAGTACAATTTCGAGCATGCGAATATATGAGCTGAAGTCGAACAGCAAGAAAACCATCTGATTACCAGCCAATGATGAAAGTTGTTAATAGACGAGAGAGAAACCACCAATAATGACGATGGCCCTCAAGGTACAATAGGTACAAACTACAAAATGTGAACAATGAGCTAATGTCGAACATACGGAAAATCACTCTATCAAAGGTCAATGATGTGAACCTTGTGTCGAATGCGAAAAAACTACCATTGAGGCGTGCAGGCTCCAAGGTACCAGAAGGGAGTCTCTAGATCAATTTCCTGGATAATGAGCTGAAGTCAACAGGAAGTGACCTGGTCGAAGGAGGGCCATAATGTTTCCCACATCATCGATAAGAGAAAAATTAGCACGATGAAAGTGGATCTTGACCAACAGAAGATCAAAGGAAGGTTGACAACTGCAGAGGCAAACTTATCTTGAACATATTAATAGCATGACACTAGATTTGGTAGTATTTGACATCAAAGGATCTAAATTCATTATGACGTGGTAAAGAGAAGATGAGAGGTCAAAAGAGATTACCCAAACCCATGGAGGAAAAACATGACGAAATGAGATGTCTCCAACCCAACACAAATGCGGACAAGTGCCATGTTCAAGAGTGACATACTGCCAATGTAACTAAAACTTGGTTCCATTTTCCCCCACCATTTCTAGCGAGTAACCCAATTAATTTTTGAAACAAACTTGAAGGGGATAACATATGCTTGCACTATAATATTTTCCTTCAGACAAATCCAACCTAGTACATTTTACAAGCCCTAGGAAGGAGGAGCTCGAATAACATCATGATGACGAAGTCTGATGTTATCAGGGTTTAATGGCTCTGAAAAAGGAAGAACTCGTCATATTTTCATGTTTAGAGAGTTTGAAAAGAAGGAAAAAAATAAAACTCCAACAGTCACTTTTCGTAGGTAGTCTCACAGATCCGAAAAGGTAGAAAAATGTGTCTGAGAGAACCTCTTAGTCACGATAGGAGGTATTCCTTTTTCGTAAATAATCTATCCCAACCTGAAAAGGGGTTAAATGTACACTAGGTATATATCATTTCACAACCATTTAACGAGTTCAAAACAACAATAATATTGGCAATCTTTTCAATTTTGGAGAGTCAAAAAAGCGCTGAAAAATGACTCCAATAGGGACCTTTTCATTTTTTTACCGAGTCCAAAAAAGTATAAAATATAACTCATTACTCCATCATTGTCGCATGAAAAACCTGTTGCTACACAAGAGACGTGTAAAACCTATTTCTCAAAAATAATATAATAAAAAAAAAAGTCTTAAAACCTAATTAGGGTTGTGAAAAAGTTATAAAATGCCAAATATGGTAAAAGTAATTACTTTTCTCTTTTTACCTCATGTGGAGCAATACTTACCCATTTCACTCTGCAATATTGTGGCGATGATAGCGGCCAATCTAGCAGACCAACCGCAAATCTTTCAACCCCAGGTAAGATTCGAGATACCTCTTGTCATTTTGAGTCATTTCTTACTACCTGCAATGTTCAATTTCTAATTTTGGGGGAGGAAATGCAAAAATTAGGGCTTGGAAGTTGGCATGGGTTTTGGGCATGGAGTCGCACCAACCACCAGATTTTTTACATTAGGGTGCGCCCATTAGCGCGACTGTTTTGGAAACAACCATGCCAATGGTGAAAACCATTTCTAGATAAAATGATAATCAAATACCCCAATTATTTTCAAATTAAAGGTTCAAAATTGACTAATACCACTCATATGAATGTGTTTGCAAGCAGAAAGAATCAAAATGGTCATTGAATGGAAAGAACAGGAACATAGTGAAGAAGATGAGTTGGCCATGGAAAATGAGGGAATCATGGAAGCTCTCAGAAACTGTGGTCTGAAAAAATTCTTTCTAATGCCATGTCTCTAAGCCCAACCAAATTTATTACAGTATCTAGTCAGCATATGGGACGAAAATCAAGAGAAGTTCATCTTTCGGGATCAAGAACTTGAGATTGATGTCTCTAACATGTATTTCATCACAAGATTATCACAAATATGAGAAGCACCAATCCTAATCGGCACCCGGCCTTGCATGGAAAACATGACCATGGTGATAGATAGGGTATGTCTCGGAGCATGGAAGGGACTAGGTAGCGGGAAAGTTGACATTCAAACTATGCCATATTTGACACTACGAGTGGTGCTACATACCATCACCCGAGTTGTAGGGTCAAAAGCACTGCACGAAGCAACAAAGACACAGTTGCTTCTTGCGGTAGACTGCATGTCACCGACCATCTACAATTGGGTAGAGGCTGTGATGATAAACATGAAGCACCAACTAAAAAAATGCAAGAAGACCAAACTGAAACAATTTGGTTACGGATCTATTCTAGTATTGTTCTTCTTGGAATGAATACCCATTTTTCACCAGCAAGAGGTTATAGTCCTGACACCACCAATGAGAGAACGCCAGATAGCTCGATGGGAAGCTTTGATGCTAAGGGCAGGGGGGCGATCAAAAGATTTCCTGGAGACCAGAATCTTTTGATTGGCTCTACCAGCAACTGATTGTCATGGAGGACTGGCCCTACTTAGGTACATATTTCACTGATGATCCGGACCTCCCACTCCCGCATGGAGAATATTGGGATGAGATTTGGGTGAGACTCATTTTTTAAGTTTTATGAGTATTATGATTTTTTTTTTATTGATGCATGTTCTGACATTAAATCCATGTAATTGCAGACGTTGGTCCAGAAATACTTGTTGGCATGTCACCGATAGCAAGGAAAATCCCTCGTGATTTCGACCCTCGAGGTAAGAGCGACGAGGAATATGAGATAGTGCACAACCTATAGGGGATCACAAGAGGAATCCCAGATTATGCACATTTTTATGATGTTCCTCGTGCCTACCAGAGACATACCATAGGGGTGCCCATCCGAATTCACCATTTTCTGAGGTGGATAGTATGGGCAGTGACATTTTATCACGAGCACCATGCTGATTAGACACCTAGTTTTTATTTTATTTGCATATTTGAGAGACATGATGTCTCGAGATGTAACAGAAACATACATATATTTTTTGAAGTTATGATGCACACAGTTGCAAACATGAGATATATATATATATATATATATATATATATATATATATATATATATATATATATATATATATATATATATATATATATATATATATATATATATATATATATATATATATATATATTTATACATCTATTTCCCTACATGGATATTTTACATACGATGATGTTTTTACAAATTATGCAAATGTCTATATAATACAATGTTAGCCACTATATCAGTTAATGTGTTCATTTGTATAGGAATATTTTGATAGGTAATAAAATCAAAATGTCTTTCCAAAAAACGAATACGTAAATACAATCTCAGAATGTGCAAATTTCTAACTGAATAATTATTATTGAGTTGTAGAATGACAAGTTATGAATCTAGTTTTACAAGCAATGCGTGTATGCCGAGGTCGATCACCTCAGTTAATAGCCCAATGATAACGCTATATTCAGCGACATTGTTTGTAGTTCGTCCTCGACAAATACCTTGCAGATCTATCAACTCACCAGCAGGATCATAAATTACCCAAGCTGTCGAAGAAAAATTCTTGGTACTATAGGAAGCACCATCCATGAAACTGACATAAGGAGTAATAGCATATACACAATAAGCAAGACTAAATAAGTAGAAAAATGCTCACAAAGCACACCAAACAAAAAACATGTACAAAAATGAAAACAACACCTATGTACACCTATCACACATGAATGACTCACGCATAATATTTTTTAAGATACAACCCATTTCTGGGTTGTTCAAGAGGATGACCTTCGTAGTCAATTAGCTCATAGGCCCCATTTTGCAACACACTTTTAACGATGTAAGGCCCATCCCACATAGGTTGAAATTTTCTTTCCCTCAACTTATCATGAGCTTGGTCATACAAGAGGATGAGATCTCCTTCAACGAAAGAGAGAGGGGAAAATGATTGATCAAAATGAGCTTTGACCTGATTTTTCTATGCTTCAATAATGAGAGCATAAAAGCGCTAAGTTTCATCCAACCTTTCTAAATAAAGGAGATGCTCTTCTTCTGGTGAAGTATTTGGAAGTAATTCAAAATCCAACTTGAGCGAAGGTATTTCACATTAAATCGGGAGAGTAGCTTCTAGGCCATAAACCAACTGGAAAGCAGTGAACTTGGTGGCATTCTTAACTGAGGTTCGGTATGCCCAAAGAGCCGAAAATAACATGAGATTCCAATTTTATTTGTGGATCCCAATCGTATGTTGAAGCATCATGACAAGAACTTTATTCACAACTTCAACCTAGCCATTGGCTTGAGGGTAGTATGGCATTGAGCAGTCATGATGCAGACCCAACTTAGAAGTCAACTCTGCCATTATATAATGCCAAAAATGGGAACCATGACTGGTAACAATGGATTGAGGGACACCAAACCTAGCAATAATGTGATTGAATATGAACTGAGCAGCTGTCTTACCACTGATGGCAAGTGTAGGCATTGCTTTGGCCCATTTGGTGAAGTATTCCACGACTATGATAATATAAGCATGTCCCCTGGCCAAGTGAGGGTTACATGTCAAAATCGATGCCCCACTTCACAAAGGGACCAACGCTAATGACAGGATAAAGGGGAAGGGAGGTGCACGCAAATTGCATTGATAAATATGGTAATCATGGCATTTATGAAGTGCGACAATACAGTCTTTGGAAATAGAAGGCCAAAAATAACTAGCACGAAGAAACTTCTGTGCAGTAGCATAACCAGACATTTAACTGCCATATGCGCCACTGTGACAATCATTCAGAGATTTCTCAACTTCCTCGAGAGTCAAACATCGTTAGAGAATGAAATTGACTCCAACATAATAGAGAGTATTTCCAACTATATGATAAGGTTTTGATTGATGTGTATGCGTCGGCAGGCATTCTTCGTCAACTCAAATCTAAAAGATGAAGTCTGGAGATATATTATGATATCACCGTACCAAGGATTGAGGGTGCTAATTAAGAAAAGTGAATCATCTGGAATTAATTCCTCAAAATGAGAAGGAGTGGAGTCGAAAGGGAGAGAACAGAGTAAATCAGAAAAGACCAATGATTTCTTAGACTTGGCAGTAGTAAATTCCAAATCAAACTCTTGGAGTATGACAATCCACTTTGAGTATTTGTCCCCCAGAAATTTTTGAGACAATATGTAGGTCATGGGGTTGCATTCAGAAATCACTGCCATTGTACGTAAAAGAATATAATGACAAAAACGTTGAACGTCTTGAAAAACAACCAATGCTAACTTCTCGATGTGGGCATAACGCATTTCAGGGTCGAGAAGGTTACGAGACAAGTAATAAATAACATGTTCATGACCGTCATCATCATCTTGTACCAAAACCATGGAAATTGTGCTGAAAGCGACAGCTAAATAAAGGGAAAAATCACGATGATAATTTGGAGGGCAAATGAGAGGAGCATTGACCAACAATGTTTTCAACGCATCAAAATATTTTTGAGGGATCTCATCCCAGTAAAAAGGAGTGCCCTAATTTAAAAATCGTGTGAATCCTTTAGTGACTTCAGCATAGTTAGGTATAAAATGGAATAGAAAATTAGCTTTCCCTTGTAAACTCTGCAACTGATGCAATGAGGAAGGAGAAGGGAGACTGATAATAGCCTCAACCTTGAGAGGATCTAGGCGAATCTTGTCCTTGGAAACGATAAACCTTAAGAGTCTACCGAAATCGATGTAGAAGACACACTTATGTGGATTAATCTGAATGTTATAGTGTCTACAACGAAGAAAAATCTGGTGAAGATGGTCAGGATGGTCCCAACGCTTAGTTGAATGAGCTGGAAGGTCATCCAGATAAGGCTAAACGATGTGGAAAATATCATGAAAGGCATAAGACATTGCGCGCTGAAATGTGGCCCCAGTGTTCTTCAAACCAAAAGGAAGCTTCTTATATGAAAAAGTACCCCGAGGATAAATGAAGGAAGTCTTGTGTTGATCAATTGGGAGAATTTTTATTTGATTATAACACAAAGAACCATCCATTAAGGAAAAAATATCGCTCCTGGCATAATCATCAATGATTTGATCGATGAAGGGAGTAGGATAATTATCCTTAGGACAAGCTCGATTGATATCACGATAGTCAACACAGACATGAATAGTTCCCTATTTCTTATCTATAGGAACAATATTAGATACCCAATCTGTCAATGGAATCAGATAAATGAAACTAGCTTTGAGAAGCTTTTCTACTTCGGATTTAATGGCAACAACTTTCCTAGGATGCACCGGATGAATACGTTGATAAACAGGTTTCGAAATGGGGTAAGTAGGGATTTCATGTACCATGATGCTAGGATCAATACCAGGAATTTATTCATAGGACCATGCTAAGACATCATGGAACTCGCGAAAAATGCTAGTATAGACTTGCACTTCATCAGAAGAACAAGTAACCCCAATATGGAAGTTCTCAACGATTCCCAGATTAAGGGAAATTTTGATAGGAATTTTCTGAGTAATGTTACTCAAGATACCTTTCGAGAAAACTTCATGGACCTGAATAGGTGTTTGAAGCTAAGGAGAAGGATCCTGAGAAGAAAAATGCTCAAGAAAAGTAGACATGGCTCCGAGGCTTGGTAGAAACGAGGAACGATGATGACCATTGTCCTAGGGTAGATCGGCGAGAGATAGGGTTTCCATGAGGGCCTCATCGGAAGGAAACACTTATTTCAAAGGATCTGGTGAATCAAAATCACCAAGACAAGGGGATTAAGAATAGATGTCAAGGGTCATGCTCGAAGGAGCGGAATCAGAGGATGGAGTGTCCGATGCAGCAATGAGTTCACAATAGTCAATTTCAATCGAAATTAACAGTGACAAATCTCCGAATGAATCAAGCTGGTCAAGATAAGGGATAACCCAAGGGTCATCGATTCGAGAAATCATGTTGACCTAAAAAATATTTGGAGGTGGAAGAGGAAAAACACCCATGAGGGTAGGATCCTTGAAAAGGCCTGGCCCTGCTATCGTAAGGAGTAGGAATCTTATCCACATACAGAACGTTGTTCTTGGAAGAATAAGTGAAAAAAGGAAATTGATAGACAATGATAATATTTCCCTCGTGTGAAAATTTCAAAACACGAAAGAGAGCGGACGGAACACATAGAATTACGTGAGTCCAACTGTGTCTGAGGAGAAGATTATAATTTAGTTTTGCATCAATGACTTTGACCTCGAAATTGATTGTCTTCCCTTCTAATATGATCGGTAAACTGGAGAGAACACCAAGAGGTTTGGACTCTCTTCCATAAAATTCTTCAAGGGAATTGGGGGACGAAGTGAGAGCTGGAGAACCAATGGCTTTCCAACAAGTAGATGGCATAACATAGGTGGATGAAAACTCGTCTACGATGGCTCAGTGAATATTCAAACCATTAATACCAACTTGAATGATAAGTGAAATTTGGTGTGGGATTCACGGGATGAAATTCTCTAAATCGAAATCAAGAAGGCTAGTGTCAGCAGGATCAATCCCACCTATTGCAGATAACCAAACCTTCTGTTGCGATGGACAACTCTGAAGTAATTATAATTCAGACATCGCAGATGGCACCTGAGCCAAATCCTCAATAATACTGTAATGCTGAGCAGCACGGGCATTAGGATTTTCTGAAGACTTATGGAGTACACCTTTAGAAGGCGGCCAAACAATGGATTTGACATTAGGTCATTCAATCTCAAGAGAGCCAGAAACAGGTGGAGGAGGAGGACCATCAACGATTTCTTTCCTCGCCACTTAACGCAAACTAGAATAATCTTTTGATCAAGTAGCAATATAAATGGATGCAGAACCATTCATCATGAACACTTGTGAACCAGATGGAGCAGAGGACTGAGGGCGCTCTACCATCTGGGTCTACTGAGGGAAAGGTTCTTTAAGAATGGTCGGAGCTCCTTGGGTTCCTTTGAGCAATTGACTTAGTTCAGACCGTTGAGGATAGTCCTTGGTGAAGTGTTCATCATCACAAATCAAATAAGGATACTTTGGTTTTTGTTGAGAACTATCAGCGGAACGAGGTTTTGGAGAATCCTGTTTCGAGGTATCGGCTTTGGCCTTACCTTTACCCTTACTATTAACTTTGGAAGTGTTCTACGTAGGATTGGCCTGAAAAAAATTCACTTCTGTGGGTGTGCCAGAATTCAAATTTGACTGAGAAGCTACATTATTAGAAGAAGTAGATTTCTACTTCCCAGAGTTAGAAGAAGGAGACTTTTGAGAATTCTAGGATACAGAACCAATAATACCATCAACAGATGGATTTTCTGGTGGTTTAGAAGTTCCAGGTCGGGGAGCATCAAGCAGGATATCATATAATGCACCAGACTGAGAATACATGAGATCAAGGTACTGGGTGTGGGCAATGGCTTGTTCCTCGGTTACACATGCCCCCATAGCTATGTCTTTGGCAATTTGATTTACAAAGGAGGTAGTGAACCAATGAGTCAGAAGTTGATTAGGTATTTCAAATTTGATCATGCGACGACGACGCCGCCACTCATGAATATGATTCGAGATATGAGTAGCCGAATTCTGTTTCAATGAAGTGAGGAGATCCGTCCCGGTCTCATAACATATCGGTAACTGAAAATTTGTAAGGAATGCCATGGCCAAAGAATTGAAATCTTGGAAAACTCCACGAGACAGCTGAATGTACCAATTTGCAGTGGCACCAGTAAGAGTTCACTGGAAAAGACAGAGACGAATAGAATTGTCAACCCAAGAGTTAGAAAAACACCATAAGTGGTAAGTCATAACATGCGTTTGGGGGTCTTCACCAGGTTTACCTTCAAAGTTAGGACAATCACTATGAACCTTGGTCGGAACCGAAGGCCAATATGGATTATGAAGAATAGGATCATTTTTCAACTTCGACATATCGGGTAATTCCAATGTAGCAAGAAATGGTAATTGAGTGTTAAAAGTCATCAGAGGTCTTTGATAAGGACCTGTGTGTAAATTCCACCTAGTTCGAGCGGGATTTTGTCCCCATATATTCTGTTCCGAAGGATTCGGATCATAGGGATTAAAAACAGGTTAAGCCAGTTGATACTGGGATTGAGGACCAGGATATTGAGTTGAAGCAGACCACTGAGGTCCTTGCTAAGTAGCATAAGGATTCTGCTGCGGAATGTAAGTATGACTTTGAAGATGCTGATACACAGGTTGATATTAAGCTTGAGGGTAATAAGCGCCCTGCGGTTTCGTAGGTTGACCTTGCGGAGTAGGTTGAGAAGTCTCCTGAGCAGGGTAAACAGGTAAAAAAAGCTGCAGAAATGAAGGAATCTGCTGGTGGGAAGGTTTCAACTGCTGCTGAGCTGGTTGAACTGGCTGTTGAAATGGTTGTTGAGGGCCACCAAGTTGACCTTGTGGGAAAGGTTGGCCTGATGGTTGTGATGGACCAAGTTGTCCTTGATGACCAAGTTGACCTGGATAAGGACCAAAGGGTTGTCCTATTTGAATAATATTTGGGCCATACTGAACGTGCGGTTGTGATTGAGGTGCAACAGGTTGTCCCTATAATGGATAATTTCCCCCCCTAGGACCAAAAGATGATCTGGGTTGATTTAACGATTGACTCGAGAGACCAGAGGGTTGTCCATTCTGGACCAAAGGTTTCCCTTGTAAAGGTTAGCCTTGTGGACCGTATGGTTGTCCCTGTGGACCAAAAGCAGGGCCCTATTGTGCTAAAGGTTGTCCCTGAGAGGGTTGTCCTTGTAAGCCAGAGGGTTGCGCAGGAATAGTAGGTTTTAGATGATTAATAGTCTAATAAAGATCATAAGCAGCTGATAAGGATCAATAGGAGGCAAATAGACTAGATTACCATACACATCATAATGGTGCAGATAGATATATATAGGATTACAAACAACATCATAGTGATGGAATCAAGGATTAGCAGGAGCCTGATACTGCTGAGAACCCTAAGAATTCTACTGCTGAACAACCAATAGATATTCTTCAAAAGTAAGACCACCAGGAATCACAAGAGTAGTGGAAACTGAGCTAGAAGCCACACAAACTGTTGGTTGAACTGGAACAGATGTGACAGTAACTGACGAACCACAAGTCGAAGGTGATAGCCCAAACAAAGGTAGGACCAAACTCAGAGGAGAATTTACTATATTGGATTTTGTAATGGATGGCAACACCAGACATAATCTAACTTAAAGACCTATATCCAAGCGGAAGTGAGACCGAAAACGGTGAATATTGGGTGGAGGCATGAGAAATATCTTCAAGAATAAGTTGATATTCTCCTGTGGAAATGGGCATTCCTTCACTACCAATAGAACTGGAGGAATCCATATCTGAGTCCAATGTAAGATCTTCAAAAATACTACGGGGACTAGCAGGTACCACAACAGGAACAAAGGCCAATCCAGATGATAGACGAGGAAACTCTCTTTCTTCCCTGAAACCAGACCCAGCACTTGAAGGAGGCCAATGGAATTCAACGGGCTCGTCAAGCGGAGATCGAGTATCAAGGGGTTGGATAGATGGAAGAATAGGCTGCGATAACTTGATAGACCTAGTGGACTGATGGGTTTCGAAAGAAACGTCTGGAAAAGAACTACCACTAGGGCGCAGTGAGGACGACGAAACTAGATGTTCAGCCACTTTGATTGTATATCAGAATAGGAAGGAAAAGAGATAACCAACCGAAGGTTCCAAAATAAAGAACCAAGGAAATCAATCAGACCAAGTAACAAAATTTTAATGGGCGTGTGATCGTAGGTGATTAATTTTATAACACTGAAACCAAAATTCATTGTTTCATGTTTTAAGAGTCGAGAAAAAGGAAAAAGATGACTCTAGTCACTTTAAATTTGAAACGAGCGTGAAAGGACAAGTGCTCGATGTTATATTCTCTTTTTTAAAGAGTCATGAAAAGATCGAAATGAATTCTCAAGAATTCTAAGTAATAGGGTGTACCAGGTTTCCATGAACTGTCATATACACCTTGGTGATCAAATGAAACAAAAATGACCAAGGACTTGATGTACTTGTAGGTAGTCTCCCTGAATGTTGTGTTTAGTGTATCATAGTTATAGGGTGGCAGACTCATCTTCCTAAGGATAACAGGATTGCAACCTAGAGGGGTCTCCCATTATATACGCGACAGTATGAGGAGCACAAGTCCATACTAGCGCTGTTTGAAGCCAACAGGCGAATGACAACTACTAGGTTTTAAGACGTCGGAACACGTCTCTAGCCTAGACCACTAGAAATATTGTGTTAGGTTTCAATGTTGCCTTAGGTTCATTGAGTAAATTTTAAATTTAATCTTGAATTAGGTTTCAATTTCTAGGCCATGTCGAATTTGGAGCTCAATTTCCTAAATGCAACCTATATGCAAATGAACATCATTTCAATTCGATTAATGCTAGTTATAAGAAGGATAGAAATGTTTCAAACAAGCAAGAAAGGAAAATATGCGAAGAGAATTATAATGCCCTTAATGCAATAAAACGAAAATGAAATTCCTTCTTAGATTAACAAATTCTAGTTATGTAAAGGAATATTTCACTTTCAATATAATAAGCAAATGCAAAGATATTTTTTGATTTTTTCAATGAAATAAAGCACACAACGTACTATTTCAATGTAAAAAAAAACAAACACTAGTTTGAGTTTTGCGAATGTAAGGTTTTGAAATTGAATGACTCAACCAAAGCGAAATAGACACAAAAACATACAAGCTAATGGAGCAAAATTTCAAGCAGAAAAGAGATTTTCCCAATGCAACCCAAACAAGCTAAGTAAATGATGCTCAAAGTATTGAAAAAGAAGGACTAATCAAAAAACGAAAAGACCATTCAATTAGAAAAATAAAAGGATCAAGAAAAACTCAGTTAATGACCCGAAACAAGACTGATAACAATCAAAGATACTTGTTTGCAAATAGAAGGCTCGGTGTGCAAGAACACTTAGAAAACCTGAGGTCTTAAACGACACCGACAAGAAAATGGACAAACAACTGAGGGAAACAAGTCTACAGTAGTCAACACAGTATGAAAGGCTTAAACACACTAAAAAATAACCCAGAAGCAAGAACAAATGACCAAAATACTCATTGAGGAGGTCAAACCAAAACCTACAGGGGTTGGCATGACTGTAAGTTTGTAATCTATGCCATATAGAGGTTGGCATGAGTGTTAAAAGAGAAACATGCACCAATCGACATGATTTTATAGAAAAAAACTGCGCCAAGCTGGATACCTATCGGAAAGAGAGGAAAAAACCTAACCTAATGAGCAGAGGTCAATATTGACACTCTGGAGTTGAACAGAGGATGGAAACTCAGCAAACAAACCATAAAAAGTCAGATAAGTAAACCAATAATCGAAACTGACCCAACAGGATGAAATGACAAACTCGCACTGATCCCTAGTGGAGTCGCCAATTTGTTATGAAGGTAAATCCTCTCTGCGGACAGAGATAGACCCTCTAGCCCTAGGGTGGGTCTAGTAACAAAAGTACATGCTAAAGTGTTGCTTCCTAGTTAATCAATGAACAAAAAACATGGTAGATTGACCTACCTTGAATCCAACGCTGTCGTCATTGCAGAAAGAGTAGCAGCCTCTCGCTCCTACCTTGGCAAATCACAATCCGTTCACTGATGCGCTCAGATACCTAGACATTGGACAAAGAACAAAAACAACATACAACATAATAGTTTCACTCACAACTATTAGCTAGTCAAAGAGGGCTAAACATATCGCATCAAATAAACATCATAACATAATAGTGGAACCAAACAGTAGTCCTGTATATAAATGAATAGAAGGAAGAGTACAACCAATGCTTTGACGTCGCAGTCTCCTCCATTGGGGTTCAGGTGAAGCATGTATCAAATGTTGGTCAGGAAATTTAGACTCAAGCTCTCTCATAAGTCTTTGACTCAAGCTCTCTTAACACATTCCTTCTTATTCTATCTCCTCTAGCAGCTTAGCTATAGTATAGTACACCCAATTTAGTTATTCAGCTGTTCAGCTCTTCAACTATTCAGCTAGCTTCTACTAAAATAGATAGTTTATTTTGTAGAGGAAAAGGAGGAGGTTGGGATCCCTACAAAAGTGGGAGGGAGTCCTAACCTTTAGTAGAGTTCCAAGGGAGGTGGAAACTACTAACTAAAGGAAGGAGTCCATGGTTGTTTCAGTTCAACCACTCCCAATGACTCATCCCCAAGGTGGTTGGAATGGAACCTCCACCTCTATTTTTAAAAAACATTCCATAAATAGCTTGGCGCGTGTGTCTAACTGGCACAGAGCGCCAAGGGGTGCGGGCTCAGTGTTAAATTTCTCTATTCGCGTGAGGGTGTAACTGGATACTCGCACCAAGGTAAAAATATGGATTTTTACAACTCTACTCAGGGAAATGTCAACAAGAAGAATGTTGCTTTCATAAAAAGGGATACAAGGATTGTATTTGCAAAGCATGACACTGCTTATTGGTCACATAAACAACCCTCCAATGTGCGAGTTGGGGATTGCAGGGACAGTGAAAAAATGTTTTGTAACAGATTGCTCTGATGTTTAGAGTGGAGAAGCATTAATATAATATAAATCTTCCTACCAAATTTCAACAAATTCTGGTTTTTATTTTTGAGAAAATGGTCAATGAATTTTGTTGTTACTTGTATCATATTTTGCTGCAACTTCATATACATATTGTTGAAAGTAAATGTGCCAATTGTTACAGCTTTACCAACATTGATAGAATTAAAAAATTGTTATTTTAAATAATCCTTTGGGAAGAACCTTTTATTTATTCTTTCAATATCTTGAGTTGTGGTGAGTGTCTTAGTTATTGAATCGCAAATTGATTAGTACAGAGGCATTGGGTTGCATGAGGGCATGCAACATGTTCAGTTTGGGGGTGATTTTGGGCCACTAAGTTGTCATTATTATTACCATTTATTGACACATATTTCATCCATTTCTACCATTATTTATCATATAATTCCATTTCATAATTATTTATGCTCTTATGGATAAGTAATACTTGTTCTCCTTTATATTTAATAAATTGATAATTATTATGCATGATTATTTTCAAATATAATTTATTAATCTGTTAAAACATGTGATATTCAAAATTAGCCTTCAGCTAATCGGAATATTAAAATTTTCTTTTGTCATCTAGATAGAAGAATAAGAGGGCAGGGAGACCTATAAATATCCTTAGTAGGAATAAAACCACTTCTAATGCGGATGAGGATCATTTTATTAGCTGGATAAAGCACCCTCATATGTGAATAGAGGTTGAAACACATGGATGGGGTCAATTTTTACCAAATAAATAGCGTCGGTATGGAGGGAGTGGATAGTTAATGAGGGACAACGCAGTGTTAATGGGAGGAAGTCTCCATGAGAGTAGTGGCTTTAATGAGTTGAGCCCAAGGTGAGGAAGCTCACAATTCATATTGGGAAGGGAAGGCAGCCATAGAGGGCATTATGATTATTTCTTATGTTTTGGCCTCTTATGACTTCTTGCAAGATTCAGCTGTTTAGCGGAGTCTCCTGTGCTGTTTAGCACCAGGTGTTCCCGAGCGGGAATCCCACCCTCATCCTCGGGGGACTTTGAGTGCCCACTGAGTAGAGGTTTGTAGATCTACATTTCCACCATTCAGCATCAGGCCAAGCTTCATCCATCATCCACAGCATAGTCCCTTCCGGGGTTGTGCTGATTTGTAGGGCAGAGGCAGTGGAGGAATTATAGGGCCATTTTCTGAGCTTTTTTTCAGTGGAGGGAGCAGCCTTTCCACTAGGAGCCTAGCAAGGGAGGTCCTTGACCATTATTTGATCATTTTTCATTAGGAAAATATTCTACCATCCCCTACAGCTGTTGGAGCCCTTTTTTTTGGATAGAATAGTTTTGAGTTACAGAGAGCTGGAGGATAGGTGGTAGAATGCAATCAAGGTAGACAGGGAGCTGTCATGGTTGCAGAAAGCCAGAACACAGGTGGCACGGTATTGGCAGAGGTGGGAGACAAGAACAATCAGCAGAACTCCTAGTGAGAAAGAAGAAATTTGAGCAAGGATTGACAGTGTCAGTCGGCAGAAAACAAATAGGCAAGCTCAATTAGTTCAAGAGTTGGTTGGTTAGTTAGTTAGTCCGGCAAGAGGCCAAGGAGAAGCAAAGCCTTAGGAGAGCTATGTGTGAAGTATTTTGTACTGATCTAGATTGTAATAGACCCTGCGGAGCACATGTATGTTTTTTTGATATTGTTAATGAAGATGAGTTGTTGTTGTGTGTATGATATCGCGAGTTGATTGATGGTTAAATGCTTATCGTAAATATATGCCTAGATTAAATTTTTAATTCAACTTTCTGAACATGTCCTGATGAATTATAACTCCTTCTTAGAGTTAAGATATATATGTGGCTTCTAAATCTCCATAGCTATTATCTATGTTCATATTTTTCTTCTACATGATCTAGCTTCTAATCTTATTAAGGTCTCGACACACTCTAGGGTGAGACTCCCTACTCCCTTGAGTAGGGTGAAAATGTCAGCGTTGTTCTAAACTATTGTGGAAACCTTGTTGGCCTCAAACCTAAACCTGGGTCTTGCCCTAAGACCTCATTTTTCGCTAACAAATGGTTCCGTTGATGGACCCAAAAACTTATTTAGATGTTAGATCATGATATTTTGGATCCTTGAGAAGGAACTACGAAGATGGTGGTATAATCACTTAGATCAGTTCATATGGCAACAAGCGGAACTTTAGCAGTAGAGGGAAAAGAATATTAAATATTGGGTCCTGTTTTTTGAATCTGCGAGTGACCTGTATGAAATTTTCTGGGGAAAGTTTCTCGAAGAGGTTTACAATTGGTTGCGTAGACTTCAGATGAAGTCACTTCCAGGAAGATCGCATAGAGTCTGTTGTAATTGGACACACACAGATCTAGTAGCACTCCATCGATTAGATACAAATATAACCTGAGAAGTATATTTTTGGGTACAATATACCTTGGAGGGGTACATTATGCAATTTTCAGTCGAGTATTACTAATATTTTACAAAATTTGAAAGCATATTTAGATTTGGGTTGTGGGGAGAATTGTTGAAAGAAATCTCATTGTGGATTAAAGCTCTGATGGTGGATGAGGGACTGATGTCACTCCAAATCCTTGAGATGGAGACCTAAACCTCCAGTACTGGAGATGGAGTTGAAGGAAAGATGCTATGAGAAAGGAAAATGAGGGAATAGGGATATGGATGTTGGAACCTCCAGTAGCTTGAGAGAGCGGAGAGCACATCGAAGGGTGAAAATCACTGAGAAGTGACAGGAAAGGGCAATAAAAGAGTTTGAGAAGTAGGAGAAGAATCGTCAGAACAAGGAAAAGGCATCACATATGACAGAGGAAAGAGAAGGTTAGATGGGATCCCGAGGAATGGAAGGGACCATTCAGAAATTTAGACAAGTTTATAGGAGCCTAGCCTGAAGAGAAAAGGGAGAGAAGTCTAATGATGAGGACACATGACCCGAGGAGGATTATGATGTGGAACTGCATGTTGCGATGGAGCAACTATTCCAAGAGAGATCGACACCCATAATGCAAGGTAATCCTATTCCCCAACTTTCAAGTAGCACTATTCCTAACCTTCCCCTGGTACTTTATCATCCACTTGATAATTTTTTTGTTAATTTACGAGTGTTTAGCAAGTTGAGTAGTACTAAATCCACAGTACAAATATCTACTATCAATAGTGTTGGTAGTACAATCTCTCAACTGGGAAATAGAGGTTTTGTTTTAGTACCACCAACACAAGGAAAGATGGCAGGATTGTTCACTCGGTACCCAGAATTTTATGGAAAAGGTAATGACGATGTAGAGTAGCACTGGTATATTTGTGAATCAATTTGGAGTGCTTGAAATACACCAGATTCAATCAAGTTAATTGAGTTCCATACCACACTAAGATAAATAGCTTTGCATTGGTTCATTAAATGGTCAGAAGAACACCAAAATCCAACAATAGATGATGTGAAGAAATAATTTTTCCAAGAATTCCAATTGCCTCAGACGAATCAGCAAGGTTTGTCTGAGCTATGGGAAATCAAATAGTGGGAAGGAGAAACTGCCTGGGATTTAATGAGAAGATTTAAAGATGCAATTGGAAAGCTAAGTTACCCAATCGATCTGAATCACCAGTGGGATTGGTTCATCAAAGAACTCATACCATTGACAAGGACACCATTGATGCAACAGAAGATTGATACCCTTCAGGATGCTCTCGAGCAAGCCATGAAAATAGAAGATATGGCGGGTTACCCGTAGGAGTTCAAAGGAGGAGTAGGAGTAAAAAATCCTTCCATACTAGGACTACAACATCAAATAGCCATTTTAATAGAGTATTTGAAATACATTCAACCGGTATGACCTGCAAGACCCAATGTGCGGTGCACACATTGATTGATTGAAGGACACGTTGCGACCGAATGTCCAAGTTTGTGAGGAGAAAATGTTGGAACTTCGGCGACCGGAACACAGGTGGATCCACTAGTCCAGGGAGTTGCACAGATAAATACTCAAGGACTACAGCAACTGCAACCCCACTTCATAGGGTTCCCCAGTCAACAAAATCAAACAAAAACCAAGTGTTGTGAAATATGCAAAGGTATTGGTCATCCACCACGACTGTGTCCAATTCCGAAAAAATATTTTAATGTTCCAAAAAATATATACTGTGAATTTTTTGCCTCTACAACGCATAATATGGAGCAATGTAGAGCCATCAATGCATTAGCAGAATGATTTGGAAAGCCATCTTATAGAGTGAATGAAACTCCCAGGGGGCGAGGAGGAGGAATGAGAGGTAGCAGAACTGGAGGAAGAGGACCAGTAATATGTTAGAACTTGGATCAGGAGGGGCATGTAGCGAGAGAATGTATACTACCTAGGAGACCATGGTGCTCTCAATGAAGATTTAACATACAGTCAACTGAAGACTTCCCAGAGCTAATTAAGATATGGAAGAAAGAGCCAAACAAAGGGGAGCTAACCTGGTTAATGCAGAACCAAGAATAACAGAAGCTCAGCCCATGCAAAGTGTAGCTATAGTAACATGGGGAGGGAAGAAAACAAGAGAGGATGCTAGAGACATGGATCTGATAAATTTAATCAAACTGGCATCCCCAAAGAAAGCTTTCAACCTAGACAGATAGAAACAATATTTTAAATAAGCATTAGAAACATTTTCCTAGATAGGGAGACATCAGAGTATGGAAATTCGACAACCGTCTAGCTGAAGAGATAAGAAAATCCATACCAATACATTAATCAATGAATGGTTCCAACTGTTCTTGAAAATCATAAAAAACAGACCAATGCTAGAGAAACTAAATAAAAATCTAGAATTGGTCGTGTAAGGAAATGAAAAACCTGGAGATTCAGGTAATTCAATGGAAAAGTACATAAGAAGGGTGAAAAGAAACAAGAGAAGAACTGAAAAGAAGTTCCGTGTGAACACTCAGTTCGCGTGATTTCAAATTAGAGATACAATGCTTGATCTTGGATCAGATGTCAACATTCTACCCCAAAAGACGTGGGAAGCGCTAGGGAAACCAAAGCTGACATATTCACCAATACAGCTTAGAATGGAAAATCAATACTGTATTGTACCAATAGGAAGGATGGAAGAAGTAGAAGTTGATGTTGCGAGAGTAAAAACCTATACAAACTTTGAAGTAATAGACATCATGGGAGACAAGGATCCCTATCCTACTTTGTTGGGGATAGATTGGGCCTTTTAGAATTATGCAGTAATTGATTTAAAGAAAGAATTAATGATATTCAAGGATGGAGAAGTCAGATTAGTTTAGCCATTGGACCCATATCAAGGACCCCGATACATAGAGACCGTTGACAACAGAGAGGACACTCAGCTTCTAGATCAACTCTACTAGATGATAGCAGGAAGGAGAGAAGATTATATCAATCCTACAGTAGGAGGGACCGTAAGCTAGAGAAGTGTTCATAGTTCCGACTTGGGATCAAAAGTAGCATGGGATGATTGGTAATAGGGAGAATATGAAATTAACACTATAAGATGAGCCAACATTCGGGGAGTCAACTAGATTGGTACAATTGTCAAAGGATATCCAACTCTTTCAAATATGCATGTTGTAAATACATTCATTACTAAAGTGGAAGAAAAAGTACTAGTAGAACATAGAGTCCCTCTCATGGACGTATCACTACAATCCATGCCATCAAGGTGGTGAGCTACCCATCACAACTCTCTGTCGCGATGGGAAGATTTTTCTAGAGCATTAAGAACTATATTCTATGAAGCTTCAGGGCCGCAATTCAAAGAGAAATACCAAGGGGATTCTGGCCCCCTGGCACATCTAAGTAGTTGCAAGCATATGTGGAGAAAACAAGGGTATCCAAAATCTTTGTGGGTGCACAACTTTATACATTCATTGGACACCATACCACAGGCTTGGTACCTAATAGAAGAGAAGAAGAAAGGAACTGGTACCTATGAAATAGTTGCAAAAACATTTACGCAAAGTTTTTCTTTCAAAGGAGATACAGAACAAGTCACATATTCCCTCCAAGAAATTAAAAGAGTATTTTTCTTTCTATAGCTTTAGGAAGATGAAGAGATATCTTTATCAGAGCAGAAAGTCAAAGAATCAGTAGCATGTAAAAGGATAGATCGGGAGATAGATTATGATGACTTAGAGAATCTTCGACGTCTATACTTTGAAGAGAAATAAGGAGAGCGGGAAATACAATAACAACCAACTACAGAGGGGCTGCACCTGTTACCTTTGAAGACGAAGAAGAAAGATGTTGGAAGCGCAAACAAACCCAAGGTTGCATCTATTAGAGATTATTGGGATACAAAGACAACAAAGGAAAATTTTGACCTGTTACAGGAGTACGAAGACCTGTTCTTATCTTCAGTGGCAGAGCTCAAAGGGATCAAAGGAGAACTGGGAGAAATGCATATAATATTAAAACCAGATGCAAGGCTAGTAAAGCATAGGCCTTACCACCTAAATCTGAGAGTAAAAGAAGAAGTTAAAGTAGAGATAGAAAAAATGTTGAAGGAAGGCTTGATTTTTCCAGTTGAGGAAGCAGAATGGGTCAGCCCCATTATAATCCAAGTAAAAAGGAGAAATCAGAAATTAGCATATGTGTAGACTACAATATTCTCAACAACGCATGCATTCATGATCCATTCCCAACTCCATTTAGTGATGAAGTTCTTGAAAATGTAGCGGGAAATTAAGCATACTCATTCATAGATGGATTCTTAGGATATCATCAGGTGGGAATAGCAGAAGAAGACAAAAGGAAGACTACTTTCACAACAAAGTGGGGTTCATTGGCATACCATGACATGCCTTTTAGACTAAAGAATGCACTAGCTGTGTTTTCACGAATAGTGATAGCATCATTCATAGACTATATCCATAAATTCCTAGAAGTATACATGGATGATTGGATAGTTTACAGTTTACTAAAGAACCATGAAACTCTGCTCATAATAAAGTTTGATAGGTGCAGACAACTTCAAATTTCTCTCAACCTTAAGAAGTGCATCTTTGCAATACCTTTTGGAACACTATTGGGACATGTAATTTTTAATCACGGTGTATGTGTGGACCTAGCAAAGGTAGCAGTCATTGTGTAATATTCCTAAATTAGCATGCAGCTAATAGGAATATTAATTTTTCTTTTAAAATATAGATAGATGAATAAATGGGCAATGAGGCTCATAAGTTGCTTAAGTATGAATAAAAACCCCTCATAATGTGAAAAGGGATCATGTAATAACTAGATCAAGCATCCACATGTGTGAACAAGTTCTAAAGTGTGTGGACAAAGTCAACTTTGACCAAGTCAACAACATTTTATATGAGGAGTGGGTCCTAAAATGAAGACATCCTAATGTGAATGGAAATAAATAAAGCTGGAAAAAATGAAGAAACCTTGAGTGTGAGAAGAGATAGGGAATGAAGATCTAGTCAATCTTGACTAAATCGAACAGCGTTGTAAAAGGATGAGCAAGGCACATAGAGACAGCGTAATTGTGGTGGAGGAGCCTTTGCATGGAAGCAACCTCATAGTGGGGTGGGACCCTTGGTGAGGAAGCTCATCAACTATATAATGGAGGATATGGAAACCATATGAGGGGATTGGCAATCATATTTTTTATGTGTCTGTTTAGACTCATTGCACTCTTGGCTGTTTAACAGAGTTGCATGCACTGTTTAGTGCTAGGGTTTTCACATGTGGGGATTCCCTACTCTTTCTTGGAGATATTGTTTAAGATATATAAGAGGAGCTATATGAGCTGCATTTTTCCACTATCAGGTGTTGGCCAAGAAATTACCTTCATCCATAACATAGTCCATTCAAGAAACTGCGTTATTTCTTAAGGTGTTCAGTGGGAGGGGCTAAAACCCCACTTTTATGAGCTAGTTTCCCAAGAGGAGGATCAACCTTTCTTTGGGAGAGATAGAAGAAGATTCTATAGAAATTTATTTTCATTTTCAGCCATTATCATGTAGAGATTCAGCTATACAGTGCGATTCATCCATAGATCTGTAGCAGCTCTCTCTTGTATATCTTTTCTGTCAAGAAACCTTTGCCGGGTCTTCTTGAATCTGTATAAAAGAGACTAGATATCTATTTTCATGCTTCATTGAGTAATATAATAGAATATTTGATTTTTCTCTCTAATTTTTTAGTTTGATCTCCATTATACTGTGCATTCTCTTTATGCAACAATTTCTGTGTGTTGCAGTGTTGGGGTTTCATCAATTTTAAGTTGTTTTGAGCATGGGAGGCTTGTTTAAATAGGCTAAAGGCATTTGTTTCTGAAAATATTTTGCATGAAATTCATATATTACATATACTAAGGGGAAAAACCATTATTTTCCACTGTTATAACTCCATATTCAGAAAATAACATTTTTGGGGCCAATATTACTGCTTTTCCCCACTTAGAGACATTGTATGAAGAGATACTTTGTTGTTGTGATTGTCATTTGATGTCTATGTGTTTTAATACACTACATAAGCTGATTTCTTTCTTCTCTCAAACTTTGGAATACCTTAGGGTATTCTCATTGTTGTAGAAAATCCCCCTTTGGGGATATTACACATTGTGAACATGGAAGCACCAAAGACTGTAAAACAATTGAGGTCACTACTGGGACACACAGGGTACTATAGAAGATTCATCCAAAACTATGAAAATATAACATCACCATTAGAAAAAAAAAAATTGTTGGCTCAAGGGGTCCTAACCCAGGTTTAGAGGTTAAGGTTTGCCAACAAACCCCTATACTACTAGCTCTTTCAGCATTGTGCAGGCCAAAGTCTCACCTGAAGCAGTACGGGAGGGTGTTGGAACCAGGTTTCTGCACCCTAGGAGAGAGCAGTTAAGTCAAGCCAGTCTGCAACTATCATATCTATACATCAATGGGCTCTTCGTAGAGGTTCCAATAGATAACAAGAATACAACTTATCAGATCTACTCAAAAAGTTCGCATCCACGTGCGCACTATCAGTTTTACTCACATAACAGTATAATTGTAGAAAATAGACATATGTACCATGAACACAGACAATTTGCAGCTAAAAAAATATAGTAATCATATACTCAAGTCACATCAGCATAAAAAAATAGATCCAGATAACATCAGACATCCACAATACCTCCGAATATATATATCATTACCCAAAATCATCTTACATTCCTAAATTACCACCTACGCACACAGCCAGCAGGGTCCGCACACAGCAGGAAAGAGGATATTTGTGCAGACAGCTAGCAGGAGTCCTAACCCAAAAAACCCTACCACAGATCTAACAATTCATACTTCGCATCAATCTCTATTCATTCCTACCTATGACTCAAAAAAGGTTCATCTATTTATAGCGGTTTAGCCTACACATCCAATGGTCCACAAATTGTGGTTTGCGAACTCTTGGTCTACCCTTGACCCATTTACAATGTGTTAGGGGCTTTTACCCACCCTAGAACTCCTGCATTAGACTTAAACAATACAAAATTATACAAAACTGGACAAAATTCATAGCCTTTGGGAGACCCTACTCCAACAGTCCCCCAACACAATCTTGTGACTCGTCTCAAGTCACTGTGATAGTGGGGCTTCAACATGCACTTGCAATACTCTAATCGACTTGGCTAATAGAGGTAGCATGCCTTCTCTTTGGACAGTTGCATTCTGTGCAATGTCAACCAAGCTTTCTGACAATGGTCCTTTAGTCATGACAGTGACACTTTCCAAAGTTTGGTTTAGCTGCTTGATAGCAACATCCGCATCCTGTGAAATTTTGAGAGCTTCATTAGCCCATAGCTTCAGTCGCTCACTAGGGATATTCTTCTTTTCCCGAAGATCATCAATATCTGCTTGGAGCGCTTGGCTGGTGCGCAGTCATTACAAGTGCTGAGAAGGTACCAGCATGGGAAAGGTGGCTTCGATTGTCTCGAACTCTTCCTCTTTTTTTAGCAGGTACTGGTTTATCCCTCGCAAGACTGGATCACATTGGACCTTAGTCCATAGCTTCATGGTGGTCTCCAGTGGTTGGGCTCCCTGTGTGATCTACCCTGTGATGACATTCGTGGCTGCGGTGACCAATGCAATTCTCTGGGCTCGGACCTCTGGAGGTGTTTCGGGCTATAACTTATCCTGCAAATCTATGATCTACTGCTCCATGTGTGTCTTGACAATCTAAACTTCATCCCGGGAGGCCTTGAGTGCTGCAACCAGTCTTTATACTTTTTCTTGAGGGGCGACTGATGCCAGGATATCTGCAAGAACATCTACGCAAAGTCGATGAATCGTGTCTTCGAGTTCTATGTGCTTCGCGGTGGCGAGGCATACCTCGGCATTATTTTAAAGGATGTTTTGTGAAGCTACACTAAGCTGTTGGTGCACTTGTTGGTCTCGATGGTGGATTTTCTGAAATACAGTGGTGTGGAGACCTTAGAGGGCCTCATGGGGGAGCTGAACTAAGTTTAGCTGAACTTCTATACTGGCTTGGACTTGAAGTCCCAGGTCAGATGGATTGAGCACCACAGTTGTGCTAGGGAGAGAACAGAGGTGGTTGTCATCTGTAACTAGTGCTACGCTACTGGCAGCAAAGGGTGGTCATACCAGGGTCGCACTAATCTCCAATGTGTCTGTCTTTAATTGTAGCGCTCATAGCTCACCCTGAATTGTGTTGACTGCGGCTCGTTGTTGCTCTTCTAAGGAAACCCATCTGTCCTTTTCAGCCAAAGTGACTGCATCCGTAATTTTTTCCCAAGTCTCTGTCAGTCAAGGTGACTATTTCATCCTATTCTTCTCATTGAGATCACTAATTTTTGTGGGTCATTCTGACTAGCTCGCTGGTACACTTCGTGTTGTGGGGGGAGTTAGGTCCACCTGCATCTAGAACTTCTGTACCCAAACCGGTCTGTGAGGCTGTCTGGGTCTCCGCCTCGACGTCCTTCTGTTGTTGCACATTCTTTTGGGTGGCCACACTGGTATTTTGTCTGGTACTCTTGGGAATACCTCTAATATCCTGGATGATGACAGGGGGGTTGATTTGGAATGTGTTGGTGCTTCCAAGCCCTTCGCGCCAATTTTGAAGCCAATTTTCTAGTTAAGGGGCTAGAGCGCAATGAATTTGTTGATTTCTTCATCCATCACCATGTAAGGAAGCGAAGTCCAGGCTTTCTCCTTGTGCGCTTTGATCTAAACATTGTGCAGAGTGACCTGAAATGCGGCAATGCCATTTTATCTGTCATAGATGGTAGGGGAAAACTATGGTTGGGAGTTAATAGCTACGGCCACACTACTCTGGAAGAGGACCTAGAACACCTAACTATCCTTGAGCCGTTGCAAATCCGTGGAATGCCATAAATGTGCATAGTGAGCCCCTTCTAACATGTCTGGGGTAATCGCAGGGAGAACTGACTCTACAGGAGCTTCCCAGGCAACCAATGTTATAAGAAACAACAACCAAGAGTAACAAAAGGCGCGGCCCTGCTCCTGAGACTCATGATCCATTTCCAACTCCTTTTAGTGATGAAGTTCTTGACAATGTAGCGGGAAATTAAGCATACTCATTCATAGATGGATTCTCAGGATATCATCAAGTGAGAATAATGGAAGAAGACAAAAGGAAGACTACTTTCACAACAAATTGGGGTTCATTGGTATACCATGACATTCCTTTTAGACTAAAGAATGCACCGGCTGTGTTTTCACGAATAATGATAGCATCATTCAAATACTATATCAATAAACTCCTAGAAGTATACATGGATGATTAGACAGTTTACAGTTTACGAAAGAACCATGCAACTCTGCTCATAATAAAGTTTTATAGGTGCAGACAACTTCAAATATCTCTCAACCTTAAGAAGTGCATCTTTGCAATACCTTTTGGAACACTATTGGGACATGTAATTTGTAATCACGGTGTATGTGTGAACCTAGCAAAGGTAGAAGTCATTGTGTAATATTCCTGAATTAGCATGTAGCTAATAGGAATATTAATTTTTATTTTAAAATATATATAGATGAATAAATGGGAAAGGAGGCTCATAAGTTGCTTAAGTATGAATAAAAACCCCTCATAATGTGAAAAGGGATCATGTAATAACTATATCAAGCATCCACATGTGTGAACAAGGTCTAAAGTGTGTGGTCAAAGTCAACTTTGACCAAGTCAACAACATTTTATATGAGGAGTGGATCCTAAAATGAAGACATCCTAATGTGAATGGAAATATATAAAGCTAGACAAAATGAAGACACCTTGAGTGTGAAAAGAGAGAGGGCATGAAGATCTAGTCAAGGTTGACTAAATCAAACAGCGTTGTAAAAGGATGAGCAAGGCACATAGAGACAACGTAATTGTGGTGGAGGAGCCTTTGCATGGAAGCAACCTCATAATGGGGTGGGACCCTTGGTGAGGAAGCCCATCAACTATATAATGGAGGATATGGCAACCATATGAGGGGATTGGAGATTATATTTTGTATGTGTCTGTTTAGACTCATTGCACTCTTGGCTTTTTAGCAGAGTTGCATGCACTGTTTAGTGCTAGGGTTTTCACATGTGGGGATTCCCTACTCTTTCTTGGATATATTGTTTAAGATATCTAAGAGGAGCTATATGAGCTACATTTTTCCACTATCAGGTGTTGGTAAAGCAATTACCTTCAGCCATAACATAGTCCCTTCAAGAAACTGCGTTATTTCTTAAGGTGTGCAGTGGCAGGGGCTGAAACCCCACTTTTATGAGCTAGTTTCCCAAGAGGAGGATCAACCTTTCTTTGGGAGAGCTAGAAGAAGATTCTATAGAAATTTATTTGCATGTTCAGCCATTATCATGCAGAGATTTAGCTATACAACCTGATTCATCCATATATCTGTAGCAGCTCTCTCTTGTTTATCTTTTTTGTCATGAAACCTTTGCCGGGTCTTATTGGATTTGTATAAAAGAGACTAGATCTCTATTTTTATGTTTAATTTAGTAATATAATATAATATATGATTTTTCTCTCTATTTTCTGAGTTTGATCTCCATTATACTGTGCATTCTCTTTATGCAGCAATTTCTGTGTGTTGCAGTGTTGGGGTTTCATCAATTTTAAGTTGTTTTGAGCATGTGAGGCTTGTTTAACTAGGCTAAAGGAATTTGTTTCTGAAAATATTTTGCATGAAAGTTCTATATTACATATACTAAGGGAAAAAACTATTATTTTCCATTTTTATAACTCCATATTCAGAAAATAACATTTTTGGGGCCAATATTACTGCTTTTCCCCACTTAGAGACATTGTATGAAGATATAATTTGCTGCTGTGATTGTCATTTTATGTCTATGTGTTTTAATACACTGCATAAGCTGATTTCTTGTTGCTCTCCAACTTTGGAATACCTTATGGTATTCTCATTGTTGTAGAAAATCCCTCTTTGGGGATATTACACACTGTGAACATGGAAGCACTAGAGACTGTAAAAAAATTGAGGTCACTATCGGGACACACAGGGAACTATATAAGATTCATCCAAAACTATGAAAATATAAAATCACCATTAGAAAAATTGTTGCTATTGGCTCGAGGGGTCCTAACCCAAGTTCAGAGGTTAAGGTTTTCCAATAAACCCCTATACTACTGGCTCTTTCAGCATTGTGTAGGCCAAAGTCTCACCTAAAGCAGTATGGGAGGGTGTTGGAACCAAGTTTTTGCACCCTAGGAGAGAGAAGTTAAGTCAAGCCGTTATGCAACTATCAGATCTATACATCAATAGGCTCTTCGCAGAGGTTCTAATAAATAACAAGAATACAACTTATCAGATCTACTCAACAAGTTTGCATCCATGTGCGCATTATCAGTTTTAATCACATAACAATATGATTGCAAAAAATAGACATATGTACCATGAACACACACAATTTGCAGCTAAAAAAATATACGTAATCATATACTCAAGTCACATCAACATAAAAGAACAGATCTAGATAACATCAGATGTACACAATACTTCCGCATATATATATCATTACCCAAAATCATTTTACATTCCCAAATTACCACCTACGCACACAGCCAGCAGGGTCCGCACACAACAGGATAGAGGATCTTCGTTCAGAAAGCTAGCAGGAGTCCTAACCCAAACAACCCTACCACATATCTAACAATTCATACTTCGCATCAATCTCTATTCATTCCTACCTATGACTCAAAAAAGGTTCATATATTTATAGCGGTTTAGCCTACACATCCAATGATGCACAAACTGTGGTTTGCGGACTCTTGGTCTACCCTTGACCCATTTACAATGCATTAGGGGCTTTTACCCACCCTAGAACCCCTGCATTAGACTAAACAATAAAAAATTATAAAAAACTGGACAAAATTCATAGCCTTTGGGAGACCCTACTCCAACAGTCCCCCAACACAATCTTGTGACTTGTCTCAAGTCACTGTGCCAGTGGGGCTTCAACATGCTCTTGCAATAATCTGATTGCCTCGACTAATAGAGTTAGCACGCCTTCGCTTTGGACAGTTGCATTCTGTGCAATGTCAACCAAGATTTCTGACAGTGGTCCTTTAGTCACGGCAGTGACACTTTCCAAATTTTGCTTTAGCTGCTTAATAGCAATGTTTGCATCCTGTGAAATTTTGAGAGGTTCGTCAACCCATGGCTTCAGTCGCTCACCAAGGATATTCTTCTTTTGCCAAATATCATCAATATCTACTTGGAGCACTTGGCTAGTGCGCAGTCATTACAAGTGCTGAGAAGGTACCAGCATGGGCAAGGTGGCTTTGATTGTCTCAAAATATTCCTCTTTTTGTCGCAGGTCCTGGTTTATCCCTCGCAAGATTGGATCACATTGGACCTTAGTTCATAGGTTCATGGCAATCTCCAGTGGTTGGGCTCCTTGAACGATCTACCCTGTGATGACATTCATGGCTGCGGTGACCAGTGCAGTTCGCTTGACTCGGACCTCCGGAGGTGTTTCAGGTTGTAACTTAGCCTACAGATCTATGATCTACTGCTCCATGCGTGTCTTGACAATCTAAACTTCATCCTAGGAGGCCTTGAGTGCTGCGACCAGTATTTATACTTTTTTCTTGAGGGACGGCTGATGCCAGGATCTCTGCAGGAACATCTGTGCAAAGTCGATGAATCGTGTCTTCGAGTTCTGTGTGCTTCGCAGCGGTGAGGGATACCTCAGCATTATTTTCAAGGATGGTTTGTGTAGCTACACCAGGCTATTGGTGCACTTTTTGGTCTCAATGGTGGATTGCCTGAAATACAATGGTGTGGAGACCTTGCAGGGCCTCGTGGGGGAGCTGAGCTAAGTTCAGCTAGACTTCTATACTGGCTTGGACTTGAAGTCCCAGGTCGGGTGGAATGAGCACCACAGCTGTTCCAGGGAGATAACAAAGGTGGCTTCCATCTATAACTAGTGCTGCACTACTAGTGGCGGAAGGTGGCCATCCTAGGGTTGCACTAATCTACAACGTGTCTATCTTTAAATGTAGCGCTTGCATCTCACCCTGAATTGTGTTGACCATGCCTCGTTGTTGTTCTTCTAAGGAAACCCATATTTCCTTTGTAGCCAAAGTGACTGCATCTACAATTTTTTCTAGGTCTCCGTCAGTCAAGGTGATTATTTCATCCCGTTTCGCTCACTGAGATCATTGATTTTTGTGGGGCATTCTAACCAGCTCGCTGGTGTGCTTCGTGCCGTGGGGGGAGGCAGGTCCACCTGCATCTAGAACTTCTGTACCCAAACCAATCTATGAGTCTGTCTGGGTCTCCGCCTCGACTTCCTTCTACTGTTGCACATTATTTTGGGTGGCCGCACCGGTATTTTGTCTAGTACTCTTAGGCATACCTCTGATATCTTGGATGACGAAAGGGGGGTTGATTTGGGATGTGCTGGTGCTTCCAACGCCCTTCGCACCAATTTTTAATCCAATTTTCTAGTTAGGGGGCTAGAGCATAATTACTTTGTTGATTTCTTCATCCATCACCATGTAAGGAAGCGAAGTCCAGGCTTTCTCCTTGTGCGCTTTGATCTTAAAATTGTGCAGAGTGACCTAAAATGTGGTAATGCCCTTCTATCTATCATAGATGGTAGGGGACAACCATGGTCAGGAGTTAATATATGCAGCCACACTACTCTAGAAGAGGAGCCAGAACACCTAATTTTCCTCGAGCCATTGCGGATCCATGGAATCCCATAAGTGTGCATAGTGAGCCCCTTCACACATGTCTAGGGTAATCTCAGCGAGGACTGACTCTACAAGAGCTTCCTAGGCAACCAATGTTATAAGAAACAACAACAAAGAGTAACAAAAGGCACGGCCTTGCGCCCAGTTAAAACATGCCCCTTTCACACATTGGCTGGCTAACCAAATGACATAGGCTGGAATGGAGGTGACTTGACACTTCCTCATAATTTTACATTCTAACAACATGGTTCCCAACTGCGTACCTTGGTCACTGATGGGCTTGATGATAAACCCCCGAGTATTATGGTCCACATGATACTTTTGGTGCACGAACTCAATAGTCTCCTCCTCATATTTCATACCCATGCACTCTAGGGAGTTTGGTCTGCTCATGGGGAAACCATTAATTCGATGCACTAGCACAACGTCAATGGGGATCCTATCCTAGATCCACAGGCATCAATCATCAATTAGCACGAGAAATTGTCATGCGAGCTGGTCTATTACACTATATTGTCCAAAGTGGGGCATCCTAAGTTGTTTTAGGAGCTTGGACCCTGCCAAACCATGTACCCAACGTTGGGAGGCAACTTTGACCCCATCGGCACCATGACCTGTATCAAGGTATAACTCAAGTGCTAGCTTAGGGACAACCTCAAAGTTGGCCAACTCAAGATCGTCAAACTTAATTTCATGAAGGTGTCCAAACGGTTCACCTATGACGGGGGCCTCCCCTGGGGTCAGTGACATCTACAGGTAGGTGATCAAGCCATCGAGGTTCTTTCAGGTGAGCGTTGATGTTTTGTGTGGACGAATGAAGGGGGGCAGCCAATTGATCGGCTCGGCGAGTTGGGCCTCCACCTGAGCAGCCTACGCGAATTTCACATTTCACGGGGAGGTACTAGGCTTCCCTGCAGCCCATTTTGTAGGCTTCAGGGGCTTGCCTAAGCCCTGAGATTTTTCTTTTCCTTTCCTAGTGGTAAGGCTGGGTGTGGAGAGGATCTCTTCAACTTTGGATTTGACTTCCACTGCTTCCTTAGTGTCGTGTTCCACTGAGCTTACTGGATCCAAGAGTTTAGGAGGGTTTGTGGCCGTCATTTTGGCACGAAATATGAACTCAGGATTTCTACTGTTAGAGGGGGTAGGCTGCTTCGACATGAACGAGATGCTAGAGGCGCAGAGTTTCTTACAGCACAGCTTCGTCTAAGACAACCAGGCTAAGTACAAGCTATTCGAGAAATATGGAACCTGTGTCTAATCTATCTCACCTATTTTATAGCCTTGTGGACCGCCCAACGGTAGCTTAGAATTCACGCAGGACTTACCATCAAGTAAATGGTAAAAAATCTCCCAAAATCGCCGCATTAAATGCCGGCCGCCCACTCCATCCAACGATAATTTTTTATTTTTACCCGATTTGACTATTTCAATGGCTAGTTTTTGCACCTGGGGTGCGCTCAGCGTACCCTTGCGATATGAGCGCACCCCTGTGCTTTGAGAAACCTTCCCACGTTCCCAATGCACTAGCTTTATTCTGATGTGATTTATTCCAACTGAAATTCTATGTTGCCATAGCCCAGCCTTCAAGATCTCTTGCACCATCATCTTGCCTGCATAGTGATCCCTTGTTATATCTTCGTGGGTTTCGACCAAGGGAGCATAGTTTACATATTGCAGGCCATCGCTACACAGTAGTTCATGAGGTGCAATAGTGGTAAATTCCATTGTTCAGGGAACCAACTCCTTCTTTTGTCGTACCAAATATTCACTGGTTTCCATGCCTATGGTTAGGAACAGAGAGATCTCGGTGAAACATGCATCCACAACCTTACTGACGCATAACTTCATATCAGGAAAACCCTCCTTTCCCATCTCAATTCGGGAAAGGTGATCTTAGTAGAAATTCTTTCGGTAATAATCACATGCAAAAGAACGAGGTCGACGCGTTTCGAACCAACCAGTGTGGTTCATCATCAGGACTATGTTTTGTTCCATACGCAACTCTCCTGGCTTGTCGATGATTTTAACACCGTATTCTTGAAGCAGTATCCAAGACTTCCCCCCACCCCCAACACAAGCTTATTCACCAAGCGCTCTAAAATATTATAGTGACTTCCTAGTAGCTTGTGCTAACACTTCTGTAGCTCATAGGGCAGGGCCAACCCTCCCCTCTCTGTGGTGGAAAATCACGCTCTACACCCGATGTTTTCCGACTAGCACATACGATTATGTGATTACTGTCTCTAGTGCCAAGCTGTGTACGGCCTGCTTCCCGGGTGATTCCTGAAGGATCCTTCTGAAATATCACCGCCTAATCGGAGGAAGTGAGAATAGGTGCAGTGGCCATCCTTTTCCTAAGTTGCTCAAAGCTCTTTCGGTGCACGCCATCTAGATTTAGTGAAATATCTAGCTTAAGCAGTGTTTTCAAAAGTGCAGTGATCACTGTGTATCCCCAAATGGACTTTCTATAGTAGCTCATATGTCCCGAGATTGCGCGTAGCAGTGTCACAGCCATAGGATTTACCTGTGTGACTGGGGTGATGAGCGTATTACCGATCTCCTCCTTTACCTTTTGCGTATGATCAGGTCGTTGTTTTTCCAGTCACACATCTGAGTTGAGAGTGACGTGCATACCACCCAAGTTCCTCGTGATCTCCTTAGGTCCTGAAAAATTATCTTGATATTCCATGATCAGTTCCATAGTCTGGCCTACTGTCCCATCATCCCAACAGTTCCCAATTGTATCCTTCTTGAGTTGTATTGTCATATTCATGTTAGCGCGACATGGTTTTAGTGGTTTCATACCATCCACCTTATGTATCAGAGGTCCCGCAACTGTGTGTTCCCCTCCTGATGCTATGATCAAGACCTTGTGTGGAGCTATGTCGTAATCATCCATGGTGGCCTTGTGGAACTCAACATTACCCTGAATATGTGTTTCCCATGTGGGTTCTTTGCTTACAGCATTGGGGTTGGTTACAGTGGTTCAATAGTCTATAGAGCTTCCTAAAGCACCTCCAACCCTATTGTTAACCCAAATGTATCCAAGAATTTGTCTCTTATAGTTTTCCATCGGAAGGTGCACCTATGTAGCTCCGCATCGAGATACCAGGTAATGGGAATTGGTCCCAAGGCATGAATAAACAAATGAGCCCATTCTTCTATAGTATGATCACACCATGACTCCATCCAAACAAAAAAATGTTCATGCAAATTCCCTAGGCCCTGGAACCTATTGACGTGCACATCGGTTGGAGGTTCAAACCATAGTACCATCATATCTTGAAATTCCTCCCATTCCTAGAACACCCTGTTATGTGTGTCCCACCATTTTGTAGGTGTTTCATGCATAGCTAGATTAAGAGCCCATAGCCTTCATTCTCTGGGAACCTTAGCTTCGAAGGTTCACAAAAATTCCTTTATACTCCCAGAGCCATCAAAGCAGGGTAGTTCTCTTACCTTGGAAGATATATACCGGACGTTCCTGGTAATTCGTAGGAAGTTCAGTGTGGAGATTTCCTGCAGTCAGTTTTACCAATCTTCTAAATCTTCGTCAAAGTGAGAGAAGCATTCGTTGACCTTCTCCCAGCAAGGCATACCATCAGTCGTAGGGTTGATCCAATCTTCGTCCTTCGTACTTAACTTATAGATGTGATCCATCCCCTCTTCCTCACACGCTGGCTCGGTGTACCTTTCTCCTTCTACAGGGTCTAGTGGTACGATCACCCGTGTTCCCTCACTTTCAAACACCATGCTTCATTTCATTAAGTTGATAATTCCACCCATATCAATGGACCAATCCAATCCCAAAAGTGTTGGGTAAGGGTCCGCATCTTCCACAATATGAATGACTTTAAAGTTGGCTCGTACCCTAGCCCCAACGATATCTACTACCATCTTTGGCAATCTCCCTAATGGTATGATCTTTTGTTGATTAGCCATGCGCAGCTGGATAGTAGAAAATTCCAACTTAGGTTCCCCCATTGGTTTCAGAGTCTATTTAGGTAGTACATTCGCATCCAATTCTAGGTCTAGAATTACCTGGTCCATTTCATAATCACCAATCTATGTAGTTAATCGCGTCTCTCAACCAGTGTGTCTCTTCTACTCATGAATTTTGTGCACATCCTTAATCTTTGTGACTGGGTCTGCTCTCCCTGCGCAACCATCGAGTAGCGCTTGGAGGTTTTTTACAATCTGTTGATTGTGCAGTAGCTTCATGCATGCCTGCAAGAATGGTTTGAACTCATATTTGATGCCACTATTTGGAGTCGATGTCTCGTTTTGAGCACAGTCTTATCGAGCTGCAACAGAGGTCTCCTTCTCCTTCTGAAATCCTACACCTTCAGTTTTAGTAGCTACTTTACGAATCAGAGACTCCATCTGAGCTCTTTTTGCCGACCCTCTAGTGGCCACACCACTGTGTGTTATTACATTAATGATCGGTTGTTCTTCACCAGGTTCCACCTTCACGCATTGTACATTATGTGTAGGGTTTTGTTGCTTTTCCTGTACCTTGTCCATCAGAATCAGGCAGTCCTCGATCACATGGTCCAATTGTTTGCAATATCTGTAGGATTTACGAGTTGGTTTTGTGTAGTCCCTCACAAAGTGACCTATTTCCCAACAATTATAGCAGATTAATTGGCCTCTACCCCTGCCTGCACTTCCTCCTCACCCCCCTCCCCTGCCCCTGGTTAGGGATCCTTCTATACCTGTGGGGGATTTAGGTGATGAGGGGTTCAATTGTACCCTATATGGGTTGCCCTAGTTGATCATCAGATCATACGTTTGGTAGTTTTGTTCATCATTTCCTACAAACCTACACCATTTTTTCTTTACTTCTGGGATATATGCGGCAAGGTGGGGGTAGTGGTTGGTATCGTGCAACCCAACAACTCAACTGTCATCGCACCATAGAACCGACCCACTTGGTCCCGCAACTTCCCTAGGGTGCAGCGGGCTGGTTCCCTCGGCCTATATGTAGTCTGCAACCAGTGGAAAATTATCTTTGGTGTGGCCATTCACCCTACATCGTATGCACTATCTTTCAGGGTTGGCCTTCATCCCTCTCTCCTTGTGGAGATTCTAGATATCTATGTGCACTGCTTCAAGTTGGCCTTATATCTGTTGTACTTCTAACTGGGTCTCGCCTCTTAATGCAGCTTCTAGTTTCATGGAAACCTCCAAGGCCTTATCTTGTGTTTCAATGGATTGATGACCCATAGGTACGCGCAGGTGGGACAGAAACATTGCAATGAACCACTCTGTGTGTTGCCTGTCATCATACTGGAATCCTCCTTCTCTGATCACTTTCTTTAATTGTTGATTTTATTCCCATATGGACTCAGATGGTTCTTGGTTGAAATCCTTCAAGTCATTTACTATCTGAGAGTAGGAATTAGGTTTCTTGAACTGCTGCTTTAATGCATTCTTGATTTCCTTGATAGTTGCATTCTTATGTTGGTCAATGTATCCCATGTACCAGTCCAGGGCTCTCCCTTCAAAAGCAAGGGACAACTGTGCCTGTTTCACCACATCGCTTACCACATTCTGCGCAGTCCATACCGATCCTGTGACAAACCAGAACCGATCCATGTCCTCATCACCCACGCCTTTGAAAGTAGGTAGCTTCATGTGCGTATCCATATCGTCTTCCGGTGGGGGTGGAGGTGAGTTTTTACCCCTATGAGGGTTCGATGGTGGCATCGATGAAGGGATATGTGCAGAAAAATTCCTTACTAGACTGTAGATAGATCGCTCCCCATCTTGGTGATTTCTGTATGACTTACCACTGCGCATTGTGCCCTCGCTTTGGTCGAAGCTCATTCACTCTGTATGGCTACAAAAAATTATTTTTTCATACAATAAGATATTAATAAGTAACTGAAATTTTTTCAAAAACTTACCCCGGAACCCCTTGAAGAACCTCCGCTCTGCTTCTGAGTAAGATATGAATTGATCGACTACGAATTATGTTACAAATCCTCCTATCACACTGTCCACCCAGTGATCTACTATGCGAGTAATGGTGTTGTTGGTATTTTCTAGCTGCAGGATCCATTCTGGGGTCCACTGTGTGACCCGCTCGTCTTTCCAACACTTCTGGAACTCAACCAGCCTTGCGAGCCACTCCTAGAGCTCGATCACAATTGTTACAAAGAACATCTCATAAATCTCCATGAAAATATACTTATTCTACCACTCTTCGATGGTCAACTTCTTACTGCGGTTTTATTTTACTGCAAATTCCTGAACTTGTCTTTCAATCCATTCATCGATTTCATTTCTCTCATGATTCCCATACGGCCTTGGCATTACCCAATATCTCTCAAAAATTCTCCCAGTCTTGGCAACGGAACCATTTTTTGGCTCGAGGGGTCTTGACCCAGGTTTCGAGGTTAAGGTTTGCCAACAAACCCCTATACTACTGGCCCTTTCGGCAGTGACTTGATTGTGCAGGCCAAAGTCTCACCTAAAGCAGTATGGGAGGATTTTGGAACCAGGTTTCCGCACCATGGGAGAGAGCAGGTAATTCAAGCTGGACCGCAACTATCAGATCTATATAGCAATGGGCTCTTCACGAGGTTCCAATAAATAACTAGAATACATCTTATCAGATCTACTCAAGAGGTCTGCATCCACATGCATACTATCATTTATAATCATATAATAGTATAATTGCTGCAAATAGACATTTGTACCATGAACACAGACAATTTGCAACTACAAAAATATACATAACCATATACTCAAGTCACATTAGCATAACAGAACAGATCTAGATAACATCAGACGTCCACAATACTTCCGCATATATATATATATATATATATACCCAAAATCCTCTTACATTCCCAAATTACCACCCGCGCACATAGCCAGCAGGGTCCGCACACAACAGGACAAAGCATCTCTGCGCACACAGCCAGTAAGAGTCCTAACCCAAACAACCCTACCATAGATCTAACAATTTGTACTTCACATCAATCTCTATTCATTCCTACGTATGACCCAAAAAAGGTTCATCTATTTATAACGGTTTAGGGTACGCATCCAATGGTCAGAAAACCATGGTTTGCGGACTCTTCGTCTACCCTTAACCCATTTACAATGCGTTAGGGGCTTTGACCCACCCCAGAAGCCCTATGTTAGACTTAAAAAATGAAAAATTATACAAAACTGGACAAAATTCATAGCCTTTGGGAGACCCTACTCCAATAGTTGCAGAAGTTAGAACAATTTATGTGGAACGATGAATGCACGAAGGCACTAGAGAGATTGAAAGAGAAACTATCAAGTGCACCCATTTTGGCCCATCTCTATTGGGATAAGAAGTTTCATGTCCACATTGATGCCTCAAGCATTGCTTTGGGAGAGGTGTTAACTCAACCAAGAGAAACCTCCATAGATCATCTAGTGTTCTTCGCAAGTAGAAAGTTGTCCATAGCTGAAAGAAATTATACAACTAGAGAAAGAGAGGCTCTTGATATGTATAATCTCTATAGAAATTTCATCACTATTTATTGGGAGGTACATTCAAGTTCTTCACAGATCACTCAACATTGAAATATCTTGTAACCAAACTTGTGCTTGAAGGCAAAATCTGTAGATGGCTCCTACTATTCCGGGAGTTCACTTTTGAAGTATTAGTAAAACCAGGAAGGCTAAACATTGGTCCTAATCACTTATCAATATTGGAGAATGGGGAAAATGGGGGATCCCTTGATGACTAGTTGTTGGATGCTGATCTCTTTAGAGTAGAAGCCATCCCAGATTATCTAGAGAAAATAGCAGTGTATCTGGCCACAGGGCAATGCCTAGCAGAATACACGGAAACCCAAAAGAGACATCTAATAGTGAAAGCGGCCAAATATAAACTAATAGCAGGACAATTATACAAAATGGGATTGGATCATATCTTGCAAAGATGTGTCCTGGATCATGAAAGAGAAGATATCTTGTGGGAGTGTCACACGTGAGTTATGGGAGGCCATGTCAGCGCAAAACCAAAAATAATGAAAATACTACATGCAGGGTTATGGTGGCCCACATTACACAAAGATAGCAAGGAATATGTGAAAATATGTGATTTCTACCAAAGAACATGATGACTGTCACATCAGGATGAGTTACCGTTGCATCCCGTCAAGGCTATGCAAGAATTTGAGAAATGGGTCGTCAACTTCATAGGACCAATTGCACCAATGGCATGACACTCATAGGCATGGTATATAATTACCGCAACAGATTATCTCACAAGATGGGCAGAGGAAGCACCTGTTAGGGACTACACAACAGATAAACCATCCAAATTTATTTTCGAGAACATAATTAGTAGATTCGGCCGTCCCAAGAGCCTAACAAGTGATCAAGGCACACATTTCATTAATAATACATTTAAATAACTATTGGACAACTTTCTGGTACAGCACCACAAAAGAAGCTCGTACCACCCTCAGGCAAATGGAACTATTGAGGCATTCAACAAAATCTTGGAAAAAGGACTAACAAATATATGAAACTCTAATTATGATGATTGGGATGAAATGATACTAGCCCCATTGTGGGAATATAGGACAACCATGAAGAGACTGCACAATTAGACTCCATTCCAGTTGGTATATAGAAAAGAGGCATTAATATCAGCCGAATTTATCATACCAAGCCTCTTAATTTCTTCAACTACACATATGACAGATGAATACTCCATCACTGAATACCTCCATGAACTACAGGAGCTTGAAGAAGATATATTTCTAGTGGATTTCCATTAGACATTGCAAAAATAAAGACAAAAATCTTGGCATGACCGTCACATAGAGCACAAAACATTAACTATTGGAGGAAAAGTCCTGCTATACGACAAAAAATTCTAGAAGTTCCCAGGGAAACTCAGAATCCACTGGATGGGACCATATCATGTCATAGAGATTAAAGCCTCAGGCGTGGTCAAACTGGTGCAACTAGATGGAAAAATACTACAAGGATGGGTGAATGTCGCATGCTTGAACCCTATCATGAGTAAGCTCCACACTTTTTTTTTAATAAATTTCACACCCGAGAGCAGTCAGTAGGGTAACGTAGCATAGATAGAGTCAATAACTCTCTCGCAACTGAGATACGACATAAAATTATGATATTTTAAGTTTTTTTTTCAGCCCATTAGAATAGGAATCCTCAATAAGAAAATTGCACCATGGTGCAGAACAACAATCGGCCCTATTGCAATGTGGAGACCGCATTGCAACCAATTTTTGTCGTGGGCGGGGAGAGTTCTACAGTGTCAGATAGCCTAAGCGTGTCAAATATCATTCACTCATAATGACCCATCATTCCGTTTTCAGTCCGTAGGATCACCCAAATTTGAAAAATAACTGTCATAATTAACAACCCCCATACTGTAATAAATTTTCCATATTAAGCCATAATTATTACCCATCACGTCTACCCTACTCCTAAAGCCAGCATCAACAATTTCATAATACACCTCACCATAGTAACTAATTGTATGATTATAGCCATGGGAAAGACATCAAGAATTAATTATTTATGGGGTCATATCAACCTCATTCGTGTCGGTAACATTAATTAACCCGCATGAAAGAAGAAAGCTCCAGAATGCCAGAAAAATCTGAGTTAGAAGAAACAGAAACAACTACAACAACAAGCATGATTTCAGGAGCAGAATTTCAAAGCAGTCGATCAACAACGAAATTTCAAAGGAGCAGACAAGTAGCAGAATTCAGAAAAATATACCAGCAACAGTAATTCAAGTGTACAACAGAAGAAAGAAGATGACAAAGATAGAAACCTCAGTCGTTGAGCCCGAGCTTGATGCAGGAAGTCAAAGAATGGATTTGTTGATAGGAAAATATGATAATTCCTCGTTGATAGATACAGACTTCACTGACTTGTAATATTTCCTATCCATGAAAAATAAAGTATACATCAAAAATTATACAACAGAGGGAGGAGGTGAAGCAACAAATATGAACCTAGATTTCAAAGTTATTCAGAGGTCGACTATCCTGCACCTCAAGAGCCTCCCGGTATTTGGAAAAATCGGAGTAGCAACACAATGCACAAAGTTCCTGATAAGTACAATTTAGAATGGATCATTATGGCTTGGGAGGGAGATCCCAATTCATGCAGAGAACATACATAGACTCATAGGATTATCCGTGGAGGGAAGCGACGTCTGAACGACCTTCCAGAATGTGTCCAAGAGAGCTAAAAAGATAGGGGATTGTGATTACTAAAAAAGGTATGAGTCAAGAAGAGGCGGAAAGGTGGGGCAAATTGACCTCATCAACAACCCAACAATAAAATTTTCTTTCTATTTGATAGCTGGGAAGACAATGAGGCACTACACTAAAGGAGAATGCACCCTGGACACAATCTCATTCGTGGAACACTACATTCAAGGAGCACAGTTCAACTGGTGCACATTCTTGTTGAATGAACTATTTGAGGCTTGCGAGGATAACTACATGCAAGCCATGTGATTTATGTATTTTTATCTCATCATGGCCTTTGCAATGTGGAAGTGGACTCAAACAGGGATTAGACAACTCACAGAAATCACTCACGACCAACCAATGGCACTAAGGTTCACACCCTAGAGAGTATCAGGAGATCAAAGTACTAAAGAAGTTAATGAGGAGGCTTTTAAATTCTGGTACAGACAGATGGTCGACGTGATGGGGAGCCAGCAAAGGGTTCCAAGGGACATATTGGATAGATACTTGTTGGTGAGGTAAATCCCCTCTGCGGACAGAGGCGATCCCACTAGCCCTAGAGTGCGTCTAGCCACAAACAAGACAAGCTATAATATTGATTCCTAGTTAAAGAATGGATGGAGGTTTGATAGATGACTTACCGGAGATCCTATGCTGCTGTTGTCGTCGAAAAGAGTGGCTCGTTGCTCGCTCCTAGTTTGACAGGTCACAATCTGCTCGCTTCCATGCTTGGAAACCTGAACACACACAAGAAACAATGAAAATATACAACATACTAATTCACATTCGTAACTATCAGTCAGTCGAAGAGGACTAAATAAATTTCATTACATAAACAACATAACACAACGATGGAACGAACACCATAGTTGAGTATATTAATAAATGAAAGGAAGATTACAACCAAGCTTTGATGTTGCGATCTCGTCCAGTAGGATTCAAGCGGAGCGCATCTCACAAAGGCTCATTGGGAATTTGGACGAGACTCTCTCTATGGAATTATCCTTGGTTCTACCTTCTCAATAACAATTACTCAGTTATAGTATTCTTCTCCAAGTTCAGCTCCTTGGCTATATGTTCAGCTAGCTTTCATAAACGGAGAAGGAATATTTATATAGAGGGAAAGGGAGAGGTTAGGATCCCTATAATTATGGAAGGGAGACCTATATTTAAGGAGTGTTCCATGGGAGGTAAAAACCACTACCTAAAGAGAGAGATCCGTGGCTAATCAACTTAACCACTTACAGTGACTCATCCATGAGGTAGTTAGAAGGAAACTTCCTCCTCTAATTTTTTTTAAAAAATCCTAAAATAGCTTGGTGCGGGGGCTGCACTAAGACAGAGTGCCAGGTGGTGTGGGCTCTAGTGAAAATATCCCACATCGGCACAAGGGATGAACTGGCTATCTGGGCCAAGGCAAAAACATAGGTTTTGTGTGCTTTCTTGAGGAAATTTCCAACAGGAGAAATGATGTCCTTATGCAGAAGGATGCAAAGAAGGTGTTTGCAGAGTATGACACTGTTCACAAGTCACAGGAATGATCCTCCAATATGCGGAATGCGGGATTGCAGGGATGGTGATAAAATGTTGTGTAACAGATGCCCCATAAAGCATGAGGTCTGAGAGAGAGGGAGGCGTGAAATGATTTATGAGAACGCGTTCGACCCAAACACTGCTGTCAGAAAACCTGTAAGTACAAATACAACTGATATCTATGATACATGATATGTGGTATGGGCATAGCCATCCATAATAGAGTACATGAAACTAAGATCTGAGGTATGGACGCAACCATCCAGCAATAAGGATCAACAAATAGACTCAGGTATGGTCGCAGCCATCCAATCAGAAGAGTCATGTAATAAGCCAAAGTAATCCACAAAGAACCCGTAGCCTGGATTTCATCAGACAAAACCCAGGGTTCTGTGCTCCATCGCAACCTGAACAAAGTACAAGTTTGAGCATGCGAATAGAAAATTTGAAGTAAAAAATGTAGGAACATCGTCTGATTACCAGCCAATAATGAGAGTTGTTAACAAACACGAGAGAAACCACAAATAATGAGAATGGCTCTCAAGGTATGAAAGGTACAATCCACGGAATGTGAACAGTGATATAGCATCAAACACCTGCAAAATCATCCGATCAAAGACCATTGATGTGAACCTTGTGACGGATGAAAAGAACCGGCCATTAAGGCATGCAGGCTCTAGGGCACCTAGAGGGATTCTATGGATCAGCTTCCTGGAAAATGAGTTGAAGTCAACAGGAAGCGACCTGGTCGAAGGAGGGCCATGATGTTTTCCACATCATCCACACGAGATAGAGGAATATGATTATTTGTGAATCAAGACCAACAGAGAATCAAAGGGAGATTTAAAATTGCAGAGAAAAACTTCTCTTGAACATATCGGCGACATGACACTGGATTTGGTAGTATTTGACATCAAGGGATCTGAGGTCATGGTGACATGGCAAAAAGTAGATGAGTGGTCAAAAGATATTACCCAAACCCATGGAGGCAAACAAACAATGAAGTGGGATGTCCCCAACCCGACACGAATGCAAAAAAGTGCCATGTTCAAGAGTGACATACTGCCGACTAAAGTCTGGTTCCATTTTCCCCCACCATTTCTAGCAAGTACCCCAATTATTTTTGTAAACAAGCTTGAAGGGAATAGCATATGCTTGCGATGTAAGTTTGTCCTTTGGAAAAATCCAACATAATACATTTTATGAGCCCTAGGAAGGAGGAACTCGAGTGACATCATATCGACAGAGTCCGATGTCATCAGTTTTTAACGAGTCTAACAAAGGGAGAACTTAGCATCTTTTCATGTTTAGAGAGTTTGAAAAGAAAGTGAAAATAAAACTCTAGCAAGGCCCTTTTCATAAATAGTCTCTCAGATCCTAAAAGGTGGAAAAAAATATCCGAGAGAACCTCTTAGTCACGATAGGCTAAGGTATTCCTTTTTCGTAAATAATCTATCCCAGCCCGAAAGAGGGGTAAATGTATACTAGGTAGATATCGTTTCACAGCCATTTAACGAGTTCAAAACAACAAGCATCTTCGAAATATTTTCAGTATTATAGAGTCAGAAAAGAGCTGAAAGGTGACTCCAACAGTGACTTTTTCGTGTTTTTACCGAATCCGAAAAAGTATAAAATACAACTTGTTTCTTCGTCATAACCATGTGAAAACCTGTCGCTGCACAAAAGACGTGTGTAAAACCCATTTCTTGAAAATAACATGATAAAATAATCAACAAATATGTTTTAAAACCTAATTTAAGATTCTAAAAAGTTAGAAAATGCCATAAGTGGTAAAAATTACTTACATTTCAATTTTACCTCTTTATGGAGCAATAGTGACCCATTTGCAATGCGATCTTGTGGTGACGATTGCGATTGATCCAATGAACCAATCTTGATTCCGTCAGTCTTAGGTAAGAGCCGACACCATTTTCCATCTTTTAAGCTAAATTTTATTACCTGTATTTTTTATTTTGATTCCTTCAGGAGAGGATTTGTCAAAACTAAGGCATCACGGTTAGCATGAGTTTCGGGCACAGACCCGCGCCAACCGCTCCTTTTTTAAACATAGGGCACGCCCATTGGTGCGATTTTTTGCAAAACAGTCGTGCCAACTACACCCAAAAATCCACATAAATTTAAGGAAAATGTAGTCAATTGTTTGAAAATTTCAATGCCTAAGTAGACTAATAATGCTCATATGAACAATGTGCAAGTACCAAGCAGAAAGAATGGTGATTGAGTGGAAAGAGGAAGAACATAGTCAGGAAGATGAACTTGCCATAGAGAATGAGCGATGCATGGATGCCCTCAGAGAATGTGGGCTAAAGAAATTATTCCTAACACCGTGCCTCCGGGCTCAGCCAGAATTGCTTCAGCATCTGATAAGAATCTGGGATGAAGACCAAGAAAATTTCGTGCTTCGAGATCAGGAACTTGAATTTGAAGTCTCTGATGTGTATTTTATCATAGGATTGTTGGGGAGGGGTGAATTCCCTATGCTGACAGGTACCCATCCCTCTAGGGAGAGTATGGGGATGGTGATCAACAGGGTGTGCTGAGGGGCACACAAAGGAACAGGGAGTGGGAAGTTTGACATCCCAACCATCCCAGATCTGGCACTAAAAGTAGTGTTGCACACTATCACGCGGGATGAAGGATCGCAAGCATCGCATGAGGCCACAAAGACACAACTGCTTCTTGTCGTAGATTGCCTGACCTCGACTCTCTACAACTAGGTAGAGACCATGACTATTAACATCAAGCAGCAACTAACCAAGTGCAAGAAGATCAAATTGAAGCAGTTTGGGTATGGATCCATTTTGGTATCATTCTTCTTGGAATGACTAGCGATATTCCAGCGTCAGGAGATCATTGTCCTGATGCCACCACCTAGAGAACCACGGATGGCCTGATGGGATGCGCTGATGCCTAGAGCAGGGGGTGGCCAACAGATGTCCTGGAGGCCAAAAATTTTTGATTGGCTTCATCGACAACTGATTTTCATGGAGGACTGGCCTTACTCTGGTACAAACTTCACCAGTGATCCAGATCTCCCACTTCCGGAGGGAGAGGATTGGGATGAAGAGCTAGGTGAGACTCATTTCTTATTTTCATGAGTTTATGATTTTTTGGTATATATGCATGTTCTAATATTTAATCTTATATGTTTGCATATGTTGACCTAGAGAGGCCTGTAGGTATGTTGTCGATAGCGATGCGAACTCCTCGTGATTTCGATCCTCATTCTGAGGGCGACGAGGAGGAGATAGTACAAAATCTGGAGGGGATCGCCCGTGGGATCTCGGATTATGCTCGCCTGGATGATCTTCCTCGGGCCTACCAGAGGCATATTGTAGGGGTGCCGAGTTGTATCCATCGCTTGCTAAGGTGGTTGGTATGGGCAGTGACATGCTATCATGAGCACCACGCTAATTAGGCACCTAGGCTTTTTATTTCCGCATATTTTTGAGAGACATGTTATCTTGGGATGTAACTGAAACATACATATATATTTTTTGACGTTATGATTCACATGCTGCAAACAATTGATATATATATATATATATATATATATACATCTATCTCCTTACATGGATCTTTTACATATGATGATGTTTTTACAAATTATGCAAATGTCTATTTCATAAAATGGTATCTAATGTATCAATAATCTGAATAATAAGTAACGACCCAAAAAAAAGGAAAACATTCACAAAGCACATAAAAGTCAAAATATTTCATTTTTACGCAAGCTCGAAAACAAAAGTAAACTATGCTTGATATTGGTTTCATGGTTACACAAGCTTGAAACAAAAGTAAACCATGCTTGAAAAAAGGGTCATGCCCCCAACATGGTGACTCAATTGGAGTTACATTCCCCCCAAGCTTTAGTCTATATGAAAGGCAAATGGAGTGAAGGTTCAAAGTACGAGATCCCGGAAAGACTCAACTGGGATTTTACGAGATCTGAACAAAGACTCGAATTGAACGGGAATGTGTTTCATTGTTTTAATGAGGTTGACACATTGAAACAACTAACCTCAGGGCTAATTCATTTTTAAACGAGGTTGACATAGAAGACAAACTATCCTCGGGACACCTTGATTCATTTTTTAAGGAGCTTGAAACAAGACAAGGAACTCTGCTCCGACAACCTCATTTCATTTTTTAGGGAGCTTGACACAAGAAAGATGAACTCTGCTCCGGAGCTAATTCATTTTTAACGAGGTTTACATAGAAGACGAACTATCCTCCGGACTCCTTGTTTCATTGTTTAAGGAGCTTGACACAAGACAAGGAACTCTGCTCAGACAACCTTTTATCATGTAGAATAATAAGTCATGGACTCCAAGAGGTTCACATCTGATGGGAGAATAAAATCTTGGAAATCAGGACCCAATGCCCCCAGCACATGATGCAAAATGGCACTATCACTGAATGTTGGCACGAGACAGGTAGCCACATAATTAACCTACACCGGGGAATATACAACCGGCAGATAAGGACCCAGAAGGGACAATGGTGGACCAGATGTCATGCCAGGACCAAAGAATGAAAGCTGATCAATGGTCACGATTCGGCCTTTGTGTGGAAAATAAATCACATGAAAAAGGGAAGAGACAACTACCCCCAATGACATAAGAATAGTCACGCCCCAAGAGAAAATTGAAATCCAAGGGGCCTAGAACAACCATCATGTCTATATGGATAGTTTTCCTTCCCAAAGTAATAGGAAACTTGGGAAGGATCCCCAACGGTTGAGTGGTTCCTCTGTTAAAAGCCAACAGATTCTGCGTAACAGGCATAAGTAGCGGAGAACCAAAATATTTCCAAGTAGTGGAAGACAGAATACTAACAGACATGCCTTCATCTATAATGGTGTTGGGTACAAACAGATTAAAGGTCTATACAGTTATCTCAAAAGGTACATAAGATGGAAGGAAATATCCTGCAAATCGACTCCAATCAAAGGAAGCGACCAAACTAATTGGAGGAGGTACCATAAAACTGAGATGCTTTTCCCTTGGCATTACCAGAGCAAGAGGAGCACTCTCCTGGACTTCCATCACGGGAGTAGGAGGAGTGAATTCTTGAACTACAGGGATAGAAGAATCTTTCTCTAAGTTCGGAGAATCTGAGGAAATAAGAAGAACATGAGGGGGATGAGATCCACTCTCAACGGAAAAGACCTGATGAACCATAGGTGGGGTCAATTCGACCAGTTCCGCAACCAATGGTTGGTCAGGAACGGATTTTTGAATTTTAATTTCTAGGGGAGCGGAATCGACCAAATATGACTCTTGACTGATCGTGGAATCATCTAGCGGGGGACTCAAAGAAATTTTCTGGTAATCGACCAGAAGGCAGGGTGTATAAATAGTAGAGCTGTCCAACACTCTCTTGGCTTCATCCATATACAGACAAAGGTGAATGGGATGATGCCCGTCACACAACCTACATGGATTGATAATCTTACCCTGCTTCTTATGAGTTTTATCAGTACTATTCGAATATGTGCCACCAATATGACTTCCAAAAGCAAAAGGCAATGTTGGATGACCATCAGACCATGCCTCGAGCACCTTGGGGATTCCAGCGCAATCTCGAAGAAAGTGGTCACCTTTGCACAAAATGAAAGGGAATTTGACTTTCCGTGGAAGGTTGGATGGTTCCTCAAGGGAATGTGTCTGAGGCGCAATATCTGCATTAGCCTCTCGTTTATTTGACTTCTTCTTTGTTGGAAATATAATGCAGAGTGTTGTCCTTGATGGCAACCCACTAAATGAAGATGAAGACATGTGACTGTTGACATGTGTTGTCCTTGATGGCAATCCACCTGATGAAGTTATTCTTGACTTGATGGGCTTGGTAAATGATGTAAATATGATGTGACATGATGCTTGTTGATATTATGATGTCCCTGAAAGGAAACCCACTTGATAAAGATGATGGCAACTTACTTGATGAAGTTGTGCTTGCTAGAATATGTTCTTGATGAAGAAAATATGATGTATTTACAATGTGCACAAAAGGCAATGAAGAAAGGAATTCAGAATGTGCTCAAAGTATTATGAAAAGAGTATGTCTCTATGCATACGTGGATATGTCTAGGGGAAGTCGCGTATGCACGCGGGAAAGAACGTGATAAGTCGCGTATGGGCAAAAGCGCTCAAAAAGTGCAAAAACAGGGGCCCGTGGTATTGAAGACTCATGGTATTGATTTGGCTCGTGGTATTGAAGGCTCATGGTATTTCTTTGGCCCGTGGTATTGAAGGCTCATGGTATTGCTTTGACCCGTGGTATTGAAAAAGGATAAACCTATATAAGGAGAAGAAATTCATTGTGCAAATCATGAGTGAGGGTGCAAGATGTCTGAGCTTGAATGAATACTTCTCTGTGAAGTATATCTGTATGGAAAGGGTAAAGGTTTGATGATAGATCTGAATCTATGATGCACCTATGAAGAAATGATGAAGTGGGATTTCTAGATCTGAAATGTATCTATATTTGCTAGATCTGTTTATGGAAGGCTTAGATCTGAAATGAGGCGAACATATGTCTGAAGTAAAAGGGTAAATCTGAACTGAATGTCTGATCTGAAGAAGTATGCTGCTCTATGATGGTTGAAGATCTATACGCTACTTCGCCGAAGAAGAAGCGCGTATATACGCGGCTTCGCTGAAGAGAAAGCGCGTATGCGCAATTAAATTAACTTTGTAATTTGTACTGAATTATACGCCGGTTTATATGGAAGGAAGCGCGTATATACACGACATTAGAGAAAGGAAAGCGCGTATGCAAACTAGGGTTTGCTGAAGCAAAGGGTATGAAATATCTGATCTGTTCTGCTGTGTTTCTGCTATCTGATCTGTGTTGATAAGTATCTGTTGGTGATGTATGTTTGTGCTTAAAAGAATGGAAAGGGTCCAGTTTGGAAATATGATGAAATGTGGCCTGCAAGTGTTGTTCTATTGAAGTTGTTGGATCCAGTGTGAAAATTGATGAAACGTGGTCCAAGGTGGTGCTGAGGGTTGTAGCCTTCAGTCAGGGGGTTGTAGCTCCCTTCCAGGTGAGGCTGGTAAACGAGATCGGGGGGTCGTAGCTCCCTTCCAGGAGAGGCTGGTAAACGAGTCGGGGGGTTGGAGCTCCCTTCCAGGAGAGGCTGGTAAACGAGCGCAGGTGGGTGCCTGCGTGCTGGTCAAGTCTGCGCCAGCACATATGTTGTAAGATGTTTTCTCTACATAATATTAAAAAATATTGAAGGGTGGCTTGATTCTGTTGATGGTTTTCTCCCGATTTGGGTTTCCACCTAAAAATCCTGGTGTTCATGTGTGATCCTTTGTGTTATGGTTTAATACTGATGCTTCTTAAACGCATGTTCTTGTTTTATTGAACATCATTGAATGAATGATGGAATAATATAAGTGAAGATTTAATGACAAGATCTGATCTTTGTGTATACGCTAGTTTCATAAAGGGGATACGTAGTATATACGCTAGTTCTTGAAGGAAAGTAGCGTGGGTTTTGAGAATGAAAAAGTAAAAAGATTTGATTATGCAGTAAATACTGATTCACCCCCCCCCCCCCCTCTCAGTATTTTTCCCAACAATTGAGATGAAAGTCTTACAATTCAGAGATGAGGACAGATCATGCAGAGATTGTTGCTGATGACTTGCTGTTGAAGGTGTTTCAGATTGCACAAGTTAAGGAAGAGCACTGGTTTAGGGGGAGCAGCAGGTCGAATACTAATGATTGCATTGTTGGCAATATGACTGATTATTCTTGGCTATTGTGATACTCATGCTTAAATGATGATGACTTGGTATATGGTTCATCATGATGAGATTTTGATCCCTGATGCTCACACATAGATGAGTTGGAAGTCATTTGATTCAGAAATAAGAATAGATCATGCAGATTTTGTTACTATGGTTGAGATCCTTTTCCTACATATGTTCCTTCATGTTAAATATTGAAGATCATGGTGATATTGGACCACATGGATGATTGCTTGACTCTGATGTGAAGATGTTGTTCTGATATGATAATCTCCCTTGGAAAGATTGTATTGATGCTACAAATAATCTGAAGGCTTGGTTACTAATGTGCTTATGCAACAACCGTTGGATGACGCTTGAAAACACAACTACACTGTTCAATCTATCTGCAGTCCAGGGAAGTAGTCAATTATCTCAGAAAGAAGCTGAACACTGTCTTTTCTTCACACAGGATCAGATCTGGTCAAAATATAGAAGATGGTAGTGGATACGCGGGTTTCCTGAAACACAGTCGCGTATATACGCGAGTTCCTGCACAGAAAACCGCGTATGTTTGGTTGCTGTTTGGTATCTCTGATACTGTTTGGTATCTCTGGTGGTGTTCCAGTTCTCATAATTCTGTTTCTAATGTTTTGATGAAGATGCCTTGATGATTTGTTGGTGGAAGTTTTCAGGATGCACAAACTAAGGGGGAGCCTTGGTCATTTGGAAAGATTGCTTGGTTGCACAGATTCAGGGGGAGCATTAGCTTTGCTGACTATAATGCAGTGTTGGCATTATGATGGTTCTGAAATATGTTCTCTTTCTTGAGGACTTTCTGGTGTTGGTCTTAAAAGTTATATTTGTAGTTTGATGAAAAGGTCTTGTTGAGACTCATGATTGTAAAATTGTAATATTCAGTCATGTAAGGACTTGTCAATTTTGTAAACCCACTTGGTTGGGTAGCTGAGTCAAATTTTGTAAACCCACTTGGTTGGGTAGCTGAGTTGAATTGTGTAAACCCACTTGGTTGGGTACTTGAGTCTTATATGTAAATCCACTTGGTTGGATATTTGATGTAAGTATGAGTCTTTTGGTAGGAAGTTCATAGAGTCATATACTTCATTGAAAAATAGGTTTGAAGATTCAGCATGAACTCAGGGGGAGCTTGGTCACTTCAGTATACATCAGATCTGCAGAACGCTTCTTCTACATGAGGAGAAAAGGGGGCGAGTATGTTGGTTTTGATCTGCCCGTTGCCCTTGGAGAGTGTGTTGGTTTTTGATCCGCCCTTTACCCTTTGATCCGCCCTTTGCCCTTGATTTCAAAGGGGGAGAGTGACATGGTGTTTGAATGTAGATAATGGTGTCAAAGAATTGGGAGAGTGACATGGTGTCAATGTACTTATCTGTTGTGGTAACCAAACACCATCGTGGTTGCCATCAAGTCCAAAGGGGGAGATTGTTGGAAATATAATGCAGAGTGTTGTCCTTGATGGCAACCCACTGAATGAAGATGAAGACATGCGACTGTTGACATGTGTTGTCCTTGATGGCAATCCACCTGATGAAGTTATTCTTGACTTGATGGGCTTGGTAAATGATGTAAATCTGATGTGATATGATGATGTTGAGTGTTGTCCCTGAAAGGCAACCCACTTGATAAAGATGATGGCAACTTACTTGATGAAGTTGTGCTTGCTAGAATATGTTCTTGATGAAGAAAATATGATGTATTTACAATGTGCACAAAAGGAAATGAAGAAAGGAATTCAGAATGTGCTCAAAGTATGATGAAAAGAGTATGTCTCTATGCATACGCGGATATGTCTAGGGGAAGTCGCGTATGCATGCGGGAAAGAACGTGATAAGTCGCGTATGGGAAAAAGCGCTCAAAAAGTGCAAAAACAGGGGCCCGTGGTATTGAAGACTCATGGTATTGATTTGGCTCGTGGTATTGAAGGCTCATGGTATTGCTTTGGCCCGTGGTATTGAAGGCTCATGGTATTTCTTTGACTCGTGGTATTGAAAAAGGATAAACCTATATAAGGAGAAGAAATTCATTGTGCAAATCATGAGTGAGGGTGCAAGATGTCTGAGCTTGAATGAATTCTTCTCTGTGAAGTATATCTGTATGGAAAGGGTAAAGGTTTGATGATAGATCTGAATCTATGATGCACTTATGAAGAAATGATGAAGCGGGATTTCTAGATCTGAAATGTACTTGTATTTGCTAGATTTGTTTATGAAAGGCTTAGATCTGAAATGAGGCGATCATATGTCTGAAGTAAAAGGGTAAATCTGAACTGAATGTCTGATCTGAAGAAGTATGCTGCTCCATGATGGTTGAAGATCTATACGCTACTTCGCCGAAGAGGAAGCGCGTATATACGCGGCTTCACTGAAGAGAAAGCGCGTATGCGCAATAAAATTAACTTTGTAATTTGTACTGAAGTATACGCCGGTTTATATGGAAGGAAGCGTGTATATACGCGACATCAGAGAAAGGAAAGCGCGTATGCAAACTAGGGTTTGCTGAAGCAAAGGGTATGAAATATCTGATCTGTTCTGCTGTGTTTCTACTATCTGATCTGTGTTGATAAGTATCTGTTGGTGATGTATGTTTGTGCTTAAAAGTATGGAAAGGGTCCAGTATGAAAATATGATGAAATGTGGCCTGCAAGTGGTGTTCTATTGAAGTTGTTGGATCCAGTGTGAAAATTGATGAAAAGTGGTCCAAGGTGGTGCTGAAGGTTATGGCACCCGGTCGGTGGCTCCCTTCCGGTGAGGTTTGGTAGCGAGAAGCGGGGGTCGACGCTCCCCTTCCAGGAGAGGCTGGTAAATGAGCGCAAGTGGGTGCCTGCGTGCTGGTAGGAGTCTGCACCAGCACATATGTTGTAAGATGTTTTCTCTATAATAAAATATTGAAGGCTGAGCAACTGCAGCGGTGGTTTTCTCCCGACTTGGGTTTCCACCTAAAAATCCTGGTGTTCATGTGTGATGCTTTGTGTGATGGTTTATTCTGTTCTTACTGCACATGTTTACTATTTATTAAACATCTGATGAATGAATGATGGAATAATAGAAGTGAAGATTTAATGACATATCTAGATCTCTGTGTATACGCTAGTTTCATAAAGGGGATCCACGTATATACGCTAGTTTACTGAAGGAAAGTAGCGTATGGGTTTTAAGGAATGAAAAAGTAAAAAGATTTGATTATGCAGTAAATACTGATTCACCCCCCCCCTCTCAGTATTTTTCCCAACATTCTTCTTCACCTTCTTCTTCTTCTTCTTAGCCACCTGGTTACTAGAATCCAAACTTTCACCAGGCGAAGTAGAAGAGGCTAAAGAAACAGGTGAAGAAGGGGAGAGGTTCACCTTAGAATTGAAATGATGTTTTTCAGGTGGAGGTGATGGTTGAACAGAGATCGGGGCATTTGGGACCACTGAGGTCGAAAACAACCACATGGGCAAACCAACAGTTAACCCTGGAAGAGACAATGTTGCCATGTAAGGAGCACCAACATTCCCAAAAGCAGGAAAAGGGCCAGGATTCCCTTTGGAGGGGATTCCTTGGTTGGTAAACTTCTAGAAGGTTGTCATTAGAAACAACGGTAAAACGACACTAAGGAAACTAACTTTAACTAGGAATATTTTTTGGGAAGTTAATTTTAAGACACTGAAACCAAAATCTACCGTTTTATATTTTAAGAGTCAAGAAATAGGCAAAAGGTATCTCTATCACTTTCAGGTTTAAGCGAGCATGAAAGGACTAGTGCTCGATGATATTTTCAAATTTATGGAGTTAGTAAAGAACAAAAATGACTGCTCAGGTAGTCTAGGTAGAAGGGTGTACCAGGTTTCCGTGAACTGCCATATACTCCTTAGTGATCAAATGAAAGAAGAATGACCAAGGACTTGATGTATGTGTAGGTAGTCTCCCCGAATGTTGTGTTTGGTGTATCATGGTTACAAGGCGGTAGACTCGGCTTCCTACAGATAAAAGGATTGCAACCTATAGGTGTCTCCCTTTATATACTCGACGGTACGGGGAGCACAAGTCTATACTAGTGTTGTCTGAAGCCAGACAACAAGAGACAACTACTAGGTTTAAAGACATCAGAACACTTCTCTAACTTAGACCACTAGATGATTCATTAGGTTTCAATGTTTCCTTAGGTTAATTGAGTAAATTTTAAGTTGATCTTGTATTTACGATTCAATTCCAAGGTCCTACTGAATGTTGGATCTCCAAAATCCCTAAATGCAAGATAGATGCCAAAAAATACCATTTTTTTCGATGAAAAGCTATCTACGATAAAGTTAGGAGTTTTCAAGCGATAGAAAATAATGAGAACACGTGGAAACATTGACAAAAATATCTGATGCAAGCTAATGAAACGAGAAATCTTTCCTAGAATTTCCAATGCTAGATATGCGAAAGAATTTCAATTTCACAATGCAAACAAGAATGAATTTTTTTTTTTTTTCTTTCAATGTAATAGAGAAAAAAGTGCACTAAATGACACAAAAACAAACCAAAACACTAGTGCGAGAATTTTAATGCAAGATTTGAAGTGAAAAAATTTCAATCAACCCAGGACAAACATAACAAAACTCAAACCAATGTCACAATCTCTCAAATTGAAGAAAGATTCCCAAATAGACCCATACAAGCAGTGTGATCTATGCCTAGAGTGACAAGAATAAAATTGAACAAAAGAGTCAAGAATCATTCAACCAATGTAATCACTCAAATAGATCAAGAGAGCTGAATGCAACCAAACAAGGAGAGAAGTTGACTGCGAAACAAAAGGCTCAAACTCCTACAAGAGGCTCAGCATACCAAAGCACTTAAAAAACCCTAAGGCTATGATGTTGATAGGAAACAGACTAAAAAATGAAGGAATGAAGCCAATCACAATAAAAAACCATCCCAAAGCATACCTAAAATAACCTGGAAGCACAAGCACTGACCAAAAATCTCCAAAACAAAGCAAACCCTAACACCTACAGGGGTGGTGTGGTTGTTTGGCTGTAATCAGTGCTAAACAGAGGATGGCGTGAGTGAAACACTAGCAACATGCGCCAATCGGCATGTCTGTTTAAAAAAAAATCATGCCAAGCTAATTCACTCAGGAAAAAGGGAAAATTTTGAAAAACAAAGGTCAAATCTGATCCTCTGCGGTTGAACAAGGCTCTTAGAATTAGCAGAATAATCAAAAAAGGAAAAACAAGCAAGAAAAGACAAAAATAAGACCTAATGGGTGAAAGAAAAACTCGCACTGATCCCCAGTGGAGTCACCAATTTTTTGGTGAGGTAAATCCCCTTTGTGGACAAAGGCGATCCCACTAGCCCTAAAGTGGGTCTAGCCACAAACAAGACAGGCTATAATAATGATTCCTAGTTAATGAATGGATGGAGATTCGATAGATGACTTACTACAGATCCTATGCTATTGTTGTCGTTGAAAAGAGTGGCTCGTTCCTCGCTCCTGGTTTGACAGATCACGATCCGCTCGCTTTCATGCTCGTACACCTGCACACACAAGAAACAACGAAAATATACAACATACTAATTCACATTCATAACTATTAGTCATTTTAAGAGGACTAAATCAATTTCATTACATAAAAAACATAACACAATGATGGAACTGACACCATAGTCGAGTATATTAATAAATCAAAGGAAGAGTACAACCAGGCTTCGACGTTGCGATCTCCTCTAGTAGGATTCAAGCGGAGCACGTCTCACAAAGGCTTGTTGGGAATTTGTATGGGACTCTCTCTACAGAGTTCTCCTTCGTTCTACCTTCTCAATAAAAATTACTCAGCTATAGTATTCTTCTCCAAGTTCAGCTCCTTGGTTATATGTTCAGCTAGCTTTCATAAGGGAGAAGGCCTGTTTATATAGAGGGAGAGGGAGAGGTTAGGATCCCTATAATTATGGAAGGGAGGCCTATATTTAAGGAGTGTTCCATGGGAGGTAAAAACTATTGGCTAAAGAGAGAGATCCATGGCTAATCAACTTAACCACTTCTAGTGACTCATCCCTGAGGTAGTTAGAAGGAAACTTCCACCTCTAATTTTTTTTAAAAATTCCTAAAATAGCTTGGCACAGGGGCTGCATTGAGACAGAGCGCCAAGTGACAGGGGCTCTAGTGAAAATATCCCGCATCGATGCAAGGGATGAACTGGCTATCCGCACCAAGGCCAAAACATAGGTTTTGTGTGCTTTCTTGAGGAAATGTTCAACAAGAGAAATGATTTCCTTATGCAGAAGGATGCAAAGAAGGTGTTTGCAGAGTTTGACATTGTTCACAAGTTACGGGAATGATCCTCCAATAGGTGCGACGAGGGATTGCAAGGACGGTGACAAAATGTTGTGTAACAATACTCTCCATAAATATGGTTTGTGGTAACCCATAACAAGACTTATATTTGACCAATTTGCGTGGGTGAAACCACTTTCAAAATGTAGCCACTAGAGTTCCAAGTAGAGGAGGAAGCCTTCCACATAGAATTTTTTTCATGGCTAGGAGCAGAGATGGAAGTCAGAAGCGGGATCCCACATTACTCATTTGAGAAAATTCTACCCCAAAGCATTCCTAGGAGAGACGTCGGAAGAAGCAGCACAAAGGATCTCACATCTGCAACTACGACCACTACTGGACCAACTCGACACACAGGTAAAAGGCTTCAACCTGGTAATAGAAACTCTTACAAGAAAATCTATTGTATTTCCTAATTTTTCTCAATTCCAAACATTGAAATATACATCCCCATCCACAACCAACCCCATCATTACTACCATACCATCCACCACATTCAATTCCCCTTTTCTAACCATAGTTACCCCAATTCGCAAGACCAAGGAAAACAAGCCTCTAGTACCTACACCCAAACAAAAGAAAGCATGAACTATGGCACCCAAACAAGTGGTTGATCTCACAGGGGAAGACCAGCCCCAGCCTATAGCTACAGGTGTACTAATTTAAGAAGAGCCATAGGTGTTGGGGCCTTTGTTAGGATAGGGTGAAGTAACAGGAGAAGTGAGGCTAGCCTCGTAAGTCGCAACAACAGGGAAATATTTAATCGAGATGAGTCAATAGCAGGTGATCAAGTCCTATTGGGGCCTTTGTTTTTGGGATAGAACAATTTTGAGTTGCGAAGAGCTAGAGGACAGGTGGTGGAACACAATCAAGGTAGACAGGGAGTTGTCATGGTTGTGGAAAGCCAGAAGATAGGTGGCGTGGTATTGGTAGAGAAAAACAAAAATGGAAGAGGTGGGAGACAATAAAAATCAACATAACTCCCAGTGAGAAAGAAGAAAGCAGAGGAAGGACTGATAGTGTCAGTTGGCAGAAAAAAAAATAGGCAAGCAGTTAGTCAATTCAGGAGTTGGTTTGTTCATTAGTCAGTTCTACGAGAGGCCGAGGACAAGCAGAGCCTTACGAGAGCTCCATGTGAAGTCTTTTGTACTGATCTAGAATGTAATAGACTCTGTGGAACACATGTATGTTGTTTTGGTATTGTTAATGAAATTGAGTTGTTGTTGTGTGTGTGATATCGCAAGTTGATTGATGGTTAAATGCTTATGGTGAACACATGCCTAGATTAATTTTTTAATTCAACATTCTGAACATGTCTTGATTAATGATAGCTCCTTCTTAGAGTTAAGATATATATGTGGCTTCTAAATCTCCATAGATGTTACTTGTGTTCATATTTGTCTTCTAAATGATCTTGCTTCAAATCTTATTAAGGTCATGACACGCATCGAGTGAGAATCCCTACTCCCTTGAGTAGGGTGAAAATGCCAACGTTGTTCTAGACTACTGCAAAAACCTTGTTGGCCTCAAACTTGAACCTAGGTCTTGCCCCGAGACCTCCTTTATTGCCAACAATAGCGTAGTTTTCCTCATAGACTGCGTTATTCTATTGAGAAGTTGCGGAGGAGGATTCAGTGCCTCATTTGGTGAGTTAGATTTCTAGTGAAGTCAGAAGCCCTTCATCCAGGGAATCTATTGGAGGAGTTTCAATATATTTCTACATTAGTTCAGCCACCTCCTTTCATCTCTCTAGTTGTAGTGATTCTTCAGCCCTAGGGTTGTAGTTCGCCATTTTTTGTATTTTGTGTATTTCCAAAAACCCTTCCTAGGTTGTCTTGGAAAGGTGCTTAGGAGTCTAGATATCTATTCCCAACAATTTTTGAGCCATATATCAAGAGATCCATATTATTTTATTTCCAAGCAGTAGTTATACTTACTGGGATTGCGCTATACTAGTTCTTTGGAATTTTATATAGCAGCAAAATCTTATATTTGGGTGTGTTTATTCATTGGAGGCTTGTTTGCCTTAATTGATTTATTTGTGCCTCAATATATTGTATTTATTTGTTGCTGATATGCATAACAATATGGCTCTATATTTTTCTCATATCTTGGTGTATTGATATTCACTGCTATTTCCATTTTTATGTTCCATATTGTTTCTTTTCCTATTTTGGGATATTATACTGGTATCATAGCATAATCTTGGATTAGCATGTGTATTTCAGCCATTATGTGATCAGAAGAAGGAAAGCCTCTCACATAAAGGGAGAAGAGGTATCTCTATAGAAACCAAAGATATGATTACACAGACAACAAAGAATACAAGGTAAAAACTCCCATATCAGGAGAAGATGATGAGAAGGAGTTTCCATAAATTCTTCTTCAAACCATGCAAGATATTGCCTAAGAAATCAAGGAGATGAGAATGGATAGACACAAATAATACTCTAAAGGGTTTCTACATGCAAAGGGCTTCGACATTTCACATCACTGGTATGATCAACCAGTGAGGCAGCAAGTTTTCCATCACTCCACTATGCCTACATTTTTAGTAGTGGGAAATGGAGGATCCTGTTGGGGTTCCCATGTTTTGGCCAGATTAGCAAGACCAAAAGATGAGACAACATCATAACCACTTCAGACCTCAGGATCTAGCCCTCTTGGATCCAGAGAGGGATCTCTCTATATAAGCAAAGGTTTTATGTCTTTGAAGCTCAAAATTAAGATGTTAGGCTAGTTATAAGGCTCGGGGTTTGTTTGTTTGATGCATGTCTGGTTGTTGGGAATCAGGAAAGAGGATTTCAGTATGAGACAAGGCTGAGAAAGAGGGTCTGGGGCAAAGGAGATATAATTCAAAGAACATTCAAGACCATTGGGCAATGGAGTGAGGAAAGGGTTTACTTGCTATTCAATGTGCATGCTTTAAGTTGGGCTCGTCATCTAAAGAATTGGATCTTAAAGATGATTGTGTGATGGGAAATGCAAGAAAGAAGGTGAAAGCAAGGAAACCTCCAAGGTGACCTTTTGAAATCAGATCCAGGGGCAGGACATGCCGTTGGACACCTGTGATCTAAAAACCAAAGGCTAACTCTTCAGACAAGGAACATTAAAGATTTAGAACAAAAAGTTAAAGACCTGAGATCAAAGAGAGACTTTGAACTCTCAATGCTTCAGCCTCCAACTTGAGGGATATCAGAAAGGTTCAATTAATTTAAATGGATCCTAGTGAGATAGAGACAGAGTTTTAGACCTCCAAGTGTTCCCAATTCATTCAATTAAATCCTAACAAGAACATCTAAGAACATATTCATTAATTCATACATCAGCTAGCAGGTAATGACATCCACTACAATGGTTAAATTAACTGAAATCAACCCTTAGATAACATATTTAGTAGAAAAAATTGAAGGCAAGGAGAGCAGAAACATAGGGTGCCTAACAAGGGTAAATCCTATGCCAGATTTATGATGCGAGCCAGTAGAAATGAAATGAAATGAACTACGAGTTGATAACAAATACAGAGATAGAAAAACATCACCGCTGCTTTAGATCAGGATCCAAATAAATGTGCTTGTCATATTAAAGAGCAACACCAGTCAAGTAAAAAATTACCAATAGCTAGATATTCAGTCTGAAAAAATCTTCCTCAGCCTATCTTACAACTTTACACAAAGACTATGTCTCAAAAGAAACAGCTTGTAATTCTCTGATAACCGATCAGCAACCTTTACAATGAGATTCTTCATGAAATTTATAGCTCAAGTGGAGAATAGAAGGTAGATGGAAAAATAAATGCAGCATTAAAACTTAGAAAAGGAAGAGAGCCGAGGCCTCATTCTGTTTTAAATTCTGAGCATTTATCTCTGGTACTCTTTGGATGAAAGAGTGATCTTCGTCGGGCTTCCATTTACTCAAGGTATGTCTCTGTTGTACTTTGGCTGCAGTACTCTGTAGTACTTTGGTGAATAAAAAAAAGGTAAATAAATGACTGTGAAGTTCGCCATACTGCATAAAAAATGATTTGGTAGCTTAGGACTGTTGTCAGGGCTGAAATTTCCTCAGGAACATGATATAAAATGGAGATAGTATGGGCACTTGTTCCTTTATGGAAAGAAAAATCTGCTGTTGTGAAAACTTGATAGTATTGTTTTCTGTGCGCTGGGCCTTCATGATGTCTTTGATCTGGTATTCTGCCTTTAAATTATCGGATTAAGGCTCAGAACCAGCAATTACAGGCCCTAAATGCTCTATTTTCCCACTGATACTCTTTGTCGCTTCCACGTTTGCCTTTGACTGCGAAATTTTTTCTTTAATGGCGCCGGGGAAGGTTTTACAGAGTTTAAACTCTATTCTTTTAATGCGAGCCCTATCATAATGCCTTCCAAGACCTTTCCCCATGATTTTAAATCTTCTGTGCATGATCTTCTCTGCATTGTCTGTCTTTGTGATAGAGACCATGAATCATGGCGGTTTTCGCTACCCATAACCCTGCAAAAGATGCAAACACGTTAAGAAAACTATGCATGGGGAGGGTGGATGCAGCGGGAATGCTGAAATTGGTCGTGCAGATTGGTGAAATGGCGAAATAGTGCAGGATTACTGTGGAAAATGCAGCCCACAGTGGAGCATGGTCCTGGTGAAAGTTTGGCAGAACGTAGAAAATTTTAATTGCAAATGATTGAGATTTGACCTTTGAAATGAAATATATAGGGGATGGACAGAGGACAACGCGACAAAACACATGGAATGGTAACATGGCAGGATCCGGTCAAAGGCGGGATAGGCGTTAAATCTAGACCGTGCGATCTCAGGAGGAGATCGACGGTGGAAAACGTAGCGGAGGGAGATGGATGGTGGGCCAGGGGCACTGTTTTCCTCGGTTATTGCCCGTGCAACTTGGAGGCGCAGTCACCGTTGGATGGACAGTTAAAGATCGGACGGTGTATAGCGATATCGTGCCGGATCTGCTGCCGAAATTTAATGTGCGATGGGGGGGCGGTTTTTGAACAATGCTCGAGACACGCGTCAGGCGTGGGGACCACCGATGCAGGTGAACTTCTGACCATTGATCTGCGGGCTAACGGATCATGGATACGTGATCGGGGCGGTGAAAGGGTTGAACGGTGGACGCTGTGGGGACCATGGGCACGGCGCTGATCCGCGACGACCGTCCGATCTGTCCAGATCAATGGCTAGAAATGCTCCCGATATAAATTTTTGATGAGCGCCTTCTGCCTTGGCGCCTGGTCATGTGGAGAATAACGGTTCTGGGGCTAGGGACGAAAGGTGCTAAAACCCATATATATGGAGAATATGGTTTTTGGCCCATTTTTAGTGCATTCTGAGGCCAATGAAGGGTAATGATAGAGGAAAAAAGGGGAAAATAGGCCAAACAAGGGGTATGTGTAGGATTTAGAGGGTAAGAGGGGAATTTTGACAAGGGGGAAAGAAGGGTTAAAATGGGGCGTTCTGCAGGGATACAAAGGGAAAATGCAGGCCTTTGGAGCACAATTTTTGCAATCAGTGAGACTTTTTGGATGGATACAGCAGTTAGGATCCTTACAAAGGTAACGGACACACAAAGGCTTGAAGGATGATGTTTTTTCAAGAGAAATGCATTCCTTGAAGGCTCATAAAACAAATTATCCCATTGCTTGCTTGTCAAGAAATTTATAGGGGGCTAACAGTGGCTCCACATGGGGATGGCTTCTTCTTGAAGGAGTCAAGAATTCAGAAATGATCTTTGGTGTAGGCCAGATGCTTGTTGCTTGAGCCACCTTTCTTCTTTGATTTTCAGCTGCCACAATTTTGAAGACATCAATTAGCAGAAACATTTCCCAAACAGCCTACCTACCCATCCTACAATCCTAGAATTTTTTCTTCTAGGGTGCATTTGAACTAGCAGACCCTTTACATCATTTATTTTTATAAACAAAAAATAAACCTATTCTATTTCTACCCTTATTACTCCATGAGACCAGATTAAACTGTTGGCCTCACATGTTTCTCTACCTAATCTAATATCTGCTGGGATTAGACTGTCTAGTAGATTTCTTCTCTATATTCTACAACAGAAATTCAAAAACAGCCAAACTAGGATTAGACGGTCTAGTTTGCTGTGGATCCAAGACATAAAGACAGTTGCACATGGACAGAAACTTGCAGAAAATTTCAAACAAAAATTTGAATTCTTGAAATCTGAAGTTTTGAAGCATCCTTCCTTTCTTTATGACTCAATTTTTGAGCTTGTTAGAGTCACTCTCTCTTCTTCATTCAGCTCTGGTTTTGGGCATGTTAGAGATGATTCTTCTTCCTTAGTTGCTGGTCCGGATTTTGAACATGTTAGAACCAAACGTTTTCCTTCTTTGGCTCAGGTTTTGTTCATATTAGAGCCAATCCTTTGCATTTCTGAGGTTCATGTTTTGAGCATGTCTGAACCTCTCCTTTCTTTCTGTTTTTCGGAACATTTTCTCTTTTTTCTTGAAACATAACGCAGCAATGGTATTTACAATGGAAATGGAAACTAGAAATTGGAAATGAGTAGAAGTAGTGTTTGAGCATCCTGCCATTGACAGGACCCCCAAACAGCTCTGTACCATCTAACTCTTGTAGAAAAAAGGCATTTAGACCCACAGTGGCCTAGATGATGTAGGGACCTTGCCACAAACTGTCAAACTTGCCGAGTCCCACTTCAGAACTTTATCTCCACTTTTGAAATCAACAGCTTTGGTTCTTTTGTCAAACAACTTCTTTATATTTTCCTAAACCTTCATAGCTCTGTTATAGACCTCTTCCCTTGTTTGCTAGAGATGGATTGTTTGGCTTATCCTCCTTACCATGCTATCTCCTTCTGTCTGAATCTCTTGGAAAATTTTAATCACTGGTACTCCAAGGCTGGTAGGAAACACTGCTTCTATTCCATAGACAAGCTGATATGGTGACATGCCTATGGACTTCTTTGTTTTAAGCCTGTCAGCCCACAGGGCATGCACTAACTTGTTATGCCATGAATTTTTGTTATCTTCCAGCAGCTTTTTGATGATGGCCACCAGGCTCTTGTTTGATGATTCAGCTAAACCATTACCTTGTGGGTAATAGGCAGTTGAACGACCGAGTGCTATTTGATACCTGTGACAAAAATCAACCATTTTCTTGGATCCAAAAGCAGCAGCATTATCAGTGATTATTTTCCTTGGGCAGCCAAATCGAGAGAGGATATGACCTTCTAGGAACCTAATGATGATTGAATCTGTGGCATTCCTAGTAGGTATGGCCTCTATACACTTAGTGAAGTAGTCTGTGGCTATTAAGATCCATTTGTGTTGTGTAGAAGAAGCAGGGTGAATTTCTCCTATGAAATCTAGGCCCCATTGCATAAAGGGACCTTCAACAGTGATGGGTTGTAGAGGTAAGGGGAGGAGCTTTCTTTTGCCTTCAAAAATATTGCACTTGTGGCAGGCAATTATCATCTTATGGATATCATTGAAGAGTGTAGGCCAATAGTAGCCAGCTCTGAGTATTTTGTTCACAGTGGCTTTCCAAGTCAGGTGGCCTCCACACTCTCCTGCATGGAATTCTTGTTTAATCCTTTCTGCTTCAGATTCAGGCAAACATTTAAGCAATAGGCCATTTGCATTTTTCTAGTATAATCCTTCATTCATTATGCAATAGCTTCTTGCTTTTAGCTTTAATAATTTTGCCTTGGTCTTTGATAGTTTAGGAGGGGCATTGAGTTGTGTAAGCACATACAGAATTTCAGAATACCAAGGAGAGCTCTGAAACTTCTCCTCAACAGTGGGATCAGGAAATCCCTACTTCTCATCCAAGGCATCTACCATGTTAATGTCAAGGACTTGTAGATTTGATTCAGCCATTAGTTGAGCTAAGCCCTGACCTTTAAACAGTTTTGTGGGTTTTATTTCAAGGTCATATTCTAAGATTACAGCAACCCATTTTCCCCTTTTCCCATCTGTTTCTTGGGACAAGATGTCTTTAACCACTATGTTGGGTACATAGGTTATGGTGTGGGAATGCAGTATTTACACCCTAAAGTCTTTCAAGGCATTTACCAGGGCATAGGCCTGTTTTTCCATTATGTTGTATTTCAAGGGTGCATTTCTGAGTGATTTGTTGAAGAAAGAAATGGGATGTTCCATTCCCTATGGGTTTTTCTGCAGTAGAACTGTAGCCACTGTATGCTCGGAGGAAAATGAAAAAATCAGAAACTCTTTTGAGAAATCAGGGCTGATTAGGACAGGAGCCCGGGTGAGTGCAATTTTAACTGATTCAAAAGATTTCTTGGCCTCAACAATCCATTTAACTTCTACACCTTTCTTCAACATGTTAGTCATATTCCTAAGGTGTTCAGCTAAGTTGGGAATAAACCTCCTGAGAAAATTGATTTTCCCAATGAAGGACTGTAACTCCTTGATGTTTCTCGGGTGTGTGATTTGTAGTATTCCCTCAAATCTCTGTGGGTCTATCCAAATTCCCTTATCAGATATGATGTGGCCAAGAATTTTTCCTTCTTGTAGCCCAAATACAGTCTTTTTAGGATTCAACGACAGACCGAACCTTCTACATTTTTCAAACACTTTTCTCAGGTGTTCTAGGTGTTCTTCCTCAGTATTGAAATAGACTGTTATTTCATCCAGATAGATGACAATGAAGTGTCCTATTTCATCTGAAAAATATATGTCCATTACTCTTTGGAAGGTTGCACCAGCGCTCATCAGTCCAAATGGCATCTTTACATACATAAAAGTGCCCCATGGAGTGGTGAAAGCTGTTTTGATTTGGTCTTCTGGGAGTACTAAAACTTGGTTGTAACCTGAAAAACCATCTAGCAGGGAGATCCTTTTCGAGCCTACTACCCTCTAAAGAATGTGTTCCATCTTTGGAAAAGGGTAATTGTCTTTCAGTGAGGCTCTATTAAGAATTTTGAAATCAATACACTGCCTGATCTCCCCTGTTTTCTTTCCTACAGCCACTAGGTTTGATACCCAATCAGAGAACCTCATAGGCACAATTATGCATGCCTCATACATCTTCTTAATCTCTTTTTCCACTGCGGGAAATTGTTTTGGGTTTATTCTGCGAAGTTTTTGTCTGAAGGGTTTCTTATTCTCTTTCAAAGGTATTTTGTGTTGTATGATGTTTGTGTCATAGGCCCTTAAGTCCTCATAGCTCCAAGCAAACACATCAATGAATTCCTTGAATAGGTTGATGTATTTCTTTTTCATGTTTGTAGGTAGGGACTTATCCAATTTGATCATCTTGGGCTTATTTTCAGTGTCTATGTTGCATTCCTCGACATCAGAGTCTGCATGTTCTATAGTGGGCTTTTTTGCTACATCATCAAAGTAAAAAAGGTCCTCTAAAGGTGCCAGACCTTGAGGTATGTTCTTATCTTTGGTCTACAACACCTCTACTTCTTCACTATCTGTGTTTTTACATTTTTCGTTTGGATTTCCAATCTGTTCATTTAAAGTGTTTATTTCTATGTTACAGGGTGGTTCTTAATCATCTAAAGACTCTTCACTTAGGAAACTATTGTCAAATGTAGAGTCTGAGTCAGAAAATTCAAACTCATTCCTGCCTATCAGGAAATCCTCAATCTTCTTATCGCCCTCAAAGACCTGCCAATATTTTTCATTGTCTGGCACTGTAGGTCTGAATTTGGTCTGAATGATGATCTATTGGTCGCTGGGAGGCTTGTGATATGAACTAGCCACGCAGGCTAGTCCATTTACAATTGCGTTTTGACTCCTAGGGGCAAACACCAGATCGTATTCTACAAAGGTTTTCAATAGATCCATAGCATCATTCCTATATGCTCTCAGCCTAGGATGTTTTTTTGTGTATTCACTATTCACCTGTTTAATGATCAGCTCAGAGTCTCCATGCACAGTTATCCTACGGGCTCCTAATTTTTTCAACAGAGTTAAGCCTAGGATCAGAGCCTCATATTCTACGATATTGTTCGTACATTTGAAGTGAAGGTTACATGCATGGCTTTCTGCGTAGTCACTCTCTGTGTCATGCACCCACACTCCTGCTCCTGCAGTTCTCTTGGTTCATGACCCATCGAAATTCATTTCCCATAAAGGTTCGTTCTCGGGTTTACCATTGTTTTGTTCTTGATGTGGTGTATGAGCTTGCGGAGAGTGACTAATCAGTTGACTGCATTCTATTTCTGGTTTACTCTGAGTTTTTGTTTCAGTGCACTGTTCAAATTTTTCTATGTCTTTCTCCTCTGAGTCTAGAGTATCCATTATGTTTAAGTCAATAGGCTCTGTTTCATTATGTGTATCTCTATTTTTGAATCCCAACCCCTCCACATATTCATCATTACAAAGGATGAAGGAGTCAAGATCCATGTGCACAGAGTATAAAGGTGAATTTTCAGGTTTTTCAGGGCTACTGACCAGGAATTTCATTTGTGCCTCCCTGTACAGTCTTCTAAGTTGGCTAAAAAAAAGAATTGTGGCATAAGCCCCATCCATCTGCATTTTTCCTTGCATCTTGGCTCCCCATGACCTTGACAGCAACATACCATACTTAGGTGGCACATCTGCCACCACAACATCCATGACCATACATCTTGCTGGAATCTGGGTAAGGCTTACACACAGGTCTTTGATTAGGCCCAGAAATTTTACTCTGCTAGAGTCAAATGAATATAAATCTTTATAGGGGCGGGTTATCTCTAGGCCTAGATTTTCCATGACCACCTTAGGAATTAAGTTGTGAGATGCCCCAGAATCATACATTGCATTGTGAAGGATCTTGTCATGGATATTAAGACTGATATAAAAAGGTGGCACTACCCCTTCCTCAAACTTTCCTTCTATCTTTGGACCAAACATAAGGGTTGTTTGATCATCACTCAGATTTACAGTGTCACTGTTCTCACCTAAATTTAATGCTTTCAAAATTTGGCCTTTATATACATCTTGAGTGGCCAGCTCAGAGAGTGGGACAGATATTTTAATTTTTGCAATCTCACTCTCCAAATTGAAAGTGGACTGACTCTTTGGAATGTTCAACTCTATTTTGTTAGCCACCACATTGGTGGCAGAATCAGTGGGCTGATTCTCACTATGCACAGTGTTAGAAACTGTTTTATCAGGAGCACTAACTACAGTGCTAGTGCTACTAGTTGTTTGACTTTGTTTATCAGTGTTTTGGTTGTCCTTTTCTTCATTCTTCCCAAAACTCTCAGCTGCTGATTTGTTACCTTTAGCATTCACTTTAGAATTTTTCTCAGGCCTCTTCTTAATGGAAATATCTGAGACCTTTGGTTTGGCAGTGTCTAGATTATTTTTGCTTCTAAGCTCATACTATTCTCTGACCTGCATGATGGAATTCTCAAATCCAAGTCTGTAGTCCTTAGATTCTGATCCTTCCTCATTCCAGTATGAGGGTGAGGGTTGATCTTCTTATGTGGAATAGTTGTGGATTGAGTTTTCTGTTTCAAACATGTTTATTGTGGTTCCCTCAGACTCTTCTATGATTCCCTCATATTCATCAAGAAAGTTCTCTTGGAATGGGGGAATAACTTGTTGATCTGATTCTCTTTGTTTGTTGGGAGTGGTGTTGTTTCTTCTAAAGTTCTGGTTCTGGTTATGATTCTGATTTCTGTTTTGGTTACTGACTGTGACAACAATTTTTTCCACCATTTGCTATAGCTTTTCCATATTTTTAGATAGACGGTCATAATTGGGATCGGATGTGGAAGCTACAGTGTCATCTCTATATGTTACCCTTTTCTCAGCTCTCAATCTTGCTTTTTTCTCAATCAGGTTAGCCTCTACACTCACTGCTCCTTTTTTCATGTCTTCCAATGTGTTTTAATCCCTCTCCCTAAGCTGGTAGGCCATATCAACATCCAAGCCTTCAGGGTATTTCACTAGAACCATACCTTGGGGAGGTTTCATGTGTGGAGGAAGAGCCTTATAAATGCTGTTAAACCTTGTAGAGTAGTCATGGACACTCTCTCCTACATTCCTCTTAAGATTCTTGTATTCTGCTAGGATTTGGAGAGGGTTGGCCTTAACTTCCCATTTGTTTATGAAGGTCTGATATAAAGCAGGAAGGTCTTGGATACTATTAGGAGGTAGGCTTTTGAACCATTTCTTCACATCACCTCCTAAGCTCTGGGAAAATATTCTCATTTTGACTGTATCATCATCTATTTCCATGTAGTCAAAATAATCTTCCACCCTATCTATATGGTGTTGAGCTGTGGTAGACTCTTTCATAGTGAAGTGTGGGATATTTGATCGATAATCATTGGGTAAGGGTACTAGAGGCTGGGGTAAAACCAGAGGAGCATACCAGGCTTCCATGATGATGTTTTGATGAGGTAAACGATTGGTTTGAGAAGTAGGTATATGGATGACAAGTATATTATGACCAACAGAAGACTGTTGAGCGGATTTAGGGTGACAGAGCCCCAAGTTTTGAATGAAGTGAATATCAGGAGGTGTAGATGGACGGGTCTGTCTATCCCCAAGGTGTTTACCACTTTGAGGTGGTGAAACAGGAAGCTCAAGGTCTGGCTGGTCTAGGACACTGAATGACCTAGTTCTTGGTAAACTGTTTTGAGCACCTAGGTCAAAAAATGGGTCTGATAGAGCTGTAAAGTCTTCTGGTGTAGAGTTAGCTCTATGGATGTGGTTGGAAATAGTTGATTGTTTAGGTGCAGGAGATCTCTTGAGGATGATCTTAGGGTTTTAAACTATTTCAGGGGGGTTTGGGTTAGGATAAGCTCTTGTGTGGATGGTTCTTGAAGCCATAATGAAGTTTTCAAATAGAGCAGCTTAACCCTACTTGTTATTTCTATTGTGGTTGATGTTGTTATGGAGGTTGGTCTCCCAATGGAGTCTTTGATCTTTAAGGAACTATGGAGTCTCCGGGTGGAAGGTTTAGGATGCTTCTGGAGGGTACACTGTCCACCATAGTGCTTATGAGATGTCCCTTTTCAAGGAAAACTTCCAAACATAGCAAACTCTAACCAGAGATTGACTGGGAGGGCTTTTACCAGATATGTCACCTATGAAAGACTGTGAGATATGGAGGCTACCTCGCCCTTTCCAGAATCTGTCTAAGAGTGTGGGAGAAACACAACAAATGGTATAGAGGTTAATCTGTGAATAGGAGTGTTTAACTGCCAACCTAACCAGGGATTATAGGTTTCTGAGGTTCTTATGATGTAGTAAGGTGAAAAATACTCATAATTTCCCCAATGGAGTCGCCATTATGTTGGAGTTCCCATGTTTTGGCTAGATTAGAAAGACCAAAAGATGAGACAACATCAGAACCACTTCAGACCTCAAGATCTAGCCCTCCTGGGTCCAGAGAGGGATCTCTCTATATAAGCAAAGGTTTTATGTCTTTGAAGCTCAAAATTAAGATGTTAGGCTAGTTATAAGGCTGGGGGTTTGTTTTTTTGATGTATCTCTGGTTGTTGGGAATCAGGAAAGAGGAGTTTAGTATGAGATAAGGCTGAGCAAGAGGGTCTGGGGCAAATGAGATATAATTCAAAGAAAATTCAAGACCATTTGGAAATGGAGTCAGGAAAGGGTTTACTTGCTATTCAATGCGCAGGCTTTCAGTTGGGATAGTCATCTAAAGCATTGGATATTAAAGATGATTGTGTGGTGGGAAAGGCAAGAAAGAAGGTGAAAGAAAGGAAACCTCCAAGTTGACCTTTGGAAATCAGATCCCAGGACAAGACATGCTGTTGGACACCTGTGATCTAAAAACCAAAGGCTAACTCTTCAGACAAGGAACAGTAAATATTTAGAACACAAAGTTAAAGACCTGAGATCAGAGAGAGACTTTGAACTCTCAATGCTTAGGCCTCCAGTTTGAGGGATCTTAGAAAGGTTCAATTAATTGAAAGGGATCCTAGTGAGATAGAGACAGAATTCTAGACCTCCCATTGTTCCCAATTCATTCAATTAAATCCTAACAATAACATCTAAGAATAGATTCATTAATTCATACATCAGCTAGCAGGCAATGAAATCCACTACACTGGTTAAATTAACTGAAATAAACCCTTAGATAACACATTTAGTAGAAAACATTGAAGGAAAAGAGAGAAAAAACATAGGGTACCTAACAAGGGTAAATCCTATGCTATATTTCTGATGCGAGCCAGTAGAAATGAAATGAAATGAACTACGAGTTGATAACAAATACAAAGATAGAAAAACATCACTGCTGCTTTAGATCAAGATCCAAAGAAATGTGCTTGTCATATTAAAGAGCAACACCAGTCAAGTACAACATTACCAATAGTTGGATATTCAGTCTAAAAACATCTTCCTCAGCCTATATTACAACTTTACATAGAGACTATGTATCAAAAGAAACAGCTTGTAATTCTCTGATAACCGATCAACAACCTTTACAATGAGATTATTCATGAAATTTATAGCTCAAGTGGAGCAGAGAAGGTAGATGGAAAAATAAATGCAGCATTAAAACTCAGAAAAGGAAGAGAGCCGAGGCCTCGTTCTATTTTAAATTCTGAGCATTTATCTGTGGTACTCTTTGGATGAAAGAGTAATCTTCGTCAGGCTTCCATTTACTCAAGGTATGTCTCTGGTGTACTTTGGCTGCAGTACTCTGTAGTACTTTGGTGAATAAACAAAAGGTAAATAAATGACTGTGAAGTTCTCCATACTGCATAAAAAATGCTTTGGTAACTTAGGACTGTTGTCAGGGCTAAAATTTCCTCGGGAACACGATATAGAATGGAGATAGTATGGGCACTTTTTCCTTTATGGAAAGAAAAATCTGCTGATGTGAAAACCCGATAGTATTGTTTTCTGTGCGCTGGGCCTTCCTTGTGATCCATGATGTCTTTGATCTGGTATTCTGCCTTTAAATTATCGGATTAAGGCTCAGAATCTGCAATTACAGGCCCTCAACACTCTGTTTTCCCACCGATACTCTTTGTCTCTTCCACGTTTGCCTCTGACTGCAAAATATGTGCTTTAATGGCACCGAGGAAGGTTTTACAGAGTTTAAAATCTATTCTTTTAATGCAAGCCCTATTATAACACCTTCCAAGACCTTTCCCCATGATTTTCAATCTTCTGCGCATGATCTTCTCTGCGTTGTTTGTCACTGTGACAAAGACCGTGAATCATGGCGGTTTTCACCGCCTGTAACCCTGAAAAATATGAAAACACGTTAAGAAAACTATGCATGGGGAGGGTGGATGTAGCGGGAACGATGAAATTGGCCATGCAGATCGGCGAAATGGCGAAATAGTGCGGGATTACAGTGGAAAATGTAGCCCACAGTGGAGCATGGTCCTGGTGAAATTTTGGCGAAACGCAGAAAATGTTAAACGCAAATGATTGAGATTTGACCTTTGAAATGAAATATATAGGGGACGGAAGGAGGACAACGCGACAAAACACGTGGAATGGTGATGTGGTGGGACCTGGTCAAAGGTGGGATAGGTGTTAAATATGGACCGTCCGATCTCAGGAGGAGATCGATGGTGGAAAACGTAGCGTAGGGCGATGGATGGTGGGCCAGGGGCACTGTTTGCCTCGGTTATTGCCCGTGCAACTTGGGGGCGCAATCACCGTTGGATGGACGGTCGAAGATCGGACGGTGTATAGCGATATCACGCCAGATCTGCTGCCGAACATTAATGCGCGATGGGGGGGCGGTTTTTGAACAATGCTCAAGACACACATCAAGCGGTGAGTGGAATCGATGTCAAATGGGAAAATACCGCTCACCCTCCAACGGTGGTGCGATAGAAACCGGTGGTTTTTGAACAGTGCACAGCGCGGGGACCACTGAGGCAGGTGAACTTCTAACCATTGATCTACGGGCTAACAGACGGTGGATACGTGATCAGGGCGGTGAAAAGGTTGAATGGTGGACACTGTGGGGACCATGGGCATGGTGCTGATCCGCGATGACCGTCCGATCTGTCCAAATCAATGGCTAGAAATGCTCCCGATATACATTTGTGATGAGCGCCTTCCACCTTGGCACCTGGTCATGTGGGGAATAACGATTTTGGGGCTAGGGCCAAAAGGTGCTAAAACCCATATATATGGAGAATATGGTTTTTGGCCCATTTTCAGTGCATTCTGAGGCCAATGAAGGGTAACGATAGAGGAAAAAAGGGGAAAATAGGCCAAACAAGGGGTATGTGTATGATTTAGAGGGGGTTTTTGGGATGATTTAGAGGGTAAGAGGGAAATTTTGACAAGGGGGAAAGAAGGGTTAAAATGGGGCATTCTATAGGGATACAAAGGGAAAATGTAGGCCTTTGGAGCACAATTTTTGCAATCAGTGAGACTTTTTGGATGGATACATCAGTTAGGATCCTTACAAAGGAAACGGACACACAGAGGCTTGAAGGATGATGTGTTTTCAAGAGAAATGCATTCCTTGAAGGCTCATAAAAAAAATTAGCCCCTTGCTTGCTTGTCAAGAAATTTATAGGGGGCTAACAGATCCCAAGAACAAGAAACTCTTGAAGATTATTTCATAGAGTATGAGTCTCAATCTTAGATATTCAAATATATTCTAATATTTTAGGAGTTTTGTCATATCAAGGACAACAAGAGACTTGGTATAACAATAGAAGTGGAGGATTCACACAAAACAATGATCTACAAAGGACCATGGGTAGATTATTTTTTCCCACTTTTGATGGATCATCCAAGTGCACAACTAAGAATTGGGTGGAGAAGCTAAAAATATAATTCTAGTTGAATCAAGTACCAGAGATGGAGGCCATCAAAATAACAGTGTTGCACCTTGAAGGTGAGGCACATGATTGGTAGTTTCATGGTCTTTCTACATTGGAGCATGCCAATGTGATTGCATATTCAGAGTTCACCCAGAGGTTAGTAGAGAGGTTTGATCGAAGAGACCCAAATAAACCCTTTATTGAGCTAGCCAAGCTCAAGAAATTAGGTAATCCAAAGACCTATATTTCTTAGTTTTTAAGACTTTCTTTTATGGTTCCTGATTTATCTACAACTAGGAGGGTCTATATGTTGATTGATGGGCTAGAAAATCCTCTACATGGTTTGCTTAAATCTACCAAACCAACTACCCTTCAAGATTCTATTGAAAGGGCAAGAGAATTACAAGATGCTTTGCCAAGGGCAAAGGCTCCATTTCAACCAAGGCCACCCTTCCAGCAAAATGGGAAAGATTTGAAGGTTCCCCCTTCAAAGGAGAGCCAAAAAAAAGGACCTCTTAGTGATGATGTCTGAAGATACTTCAGAAGAAGGAAGCTTTTCTTAACATGCCAAGAACCATGGGCACCAGGGCATCAATGTGCAATAGGGAAGGCACACTATATAAAGGTGTTATTTGATAGTGAGGAGGAGGAAGAAGGGGGACTAGATGGAGAAAAAAATGTTGGGATAACAGGAGAGGATCCACCACCACTAGGAGGTGGGAATGGGGCATTTGATCTAGTTGGAGGGGCCCTTTCATCTTTGTGGGGAGTACTCAAGTACCTGACTTTGAGAGTCCGAGGTACCATTCAAGATCATAAATTATTAGTTTTGATTGACAGTGGGGCTACCCACAACTTTATTGATGCTCAGTTAGTATATTCTTAGAATAGGATCTTCTTGACTAGAGCCTCTAAGCTCAAAGAGAAGCTTCTTCATGTAGCATATGAAGCTTTCCTTTCCAGTCACACACATTTTATGGGGGCTTATCAAACCATCATGGAGGGATTCTCTTGGGAGGGTCTCAAAGAGGAGGTGTACATGCATATCAGGAGGTGTGTGGTTTGTTTGGAGATGGAGGAGGAAAACAACCACCTTTCAAGCTTGTCACAACCACTTCCCTTTCCAATGGAGATAGGGGAAGGCTCATCTATAAGCCGCTTCACCATATTTCTCAAGGTACATGGTAAGGATTTTGTTTTTTTGCATATTTATCAACTAACCAAGTATTTGCATTCCTTTTCCATCTATTTTCAGTACATTTCTCCACACAAGGGAAATCCTTTCTTTAGACTGCATGCTCTACTTGAGTCCTCAAGCAGTGATGGGAGTAACCAATCCCTAGGAGGCTTTGGAGAGATGATATCTTACTTTGTGTGTATTTACTTGACACCACACATCAGTTACTTTATCCAGGCATGTGAGAGGGTAGTGGTAGCAGAAAAGTGGTTGGAAAGCCACTCATCATATCTGTTTTGAGGCATCTAGGAGTAGAACTGCATTGGTTCCACTTGAGGGACTATTATCACCCTCTGGTATTTCATATGGTAGTCAAGGTATCTCTGATTTTGATTCCATATGTTGGTGATGTCTTAGTCATTATTGTTGGCATGGTTGGAGGAAATACACATGGTTTGGGTCTATTCATTGGGAGTGAGATCTCCAAAATTTATTATGCCTCATGTTTCAATGAGAACATTGGGAAATATGCAGTTGCTACCATAGAGCTCTTACTTCCTCATTATGTGATCCATTTGGCTAACTTGAGCACTTGGGAGGATCAATTCAAGGATAGATTGATTGGAGCACATCTGGTTCAGTGGAGGATCTTACCATGTGTAGGTTACACAAGGGGATGAGGAGAAGTTTTGCAGCATTCACCCTTATAGTTGCTTGAGGACAAGAAATCTTTGTGATGGGAGGATTGTAATATTCCCAATTAGCCTTCAGCTAATTGGAATATTAATTTTCTTTTGTCATCTAGATAAAAGAATAAGACGGTAGGGAGACCCATAAATATCCTTAGTAGGAATAAAAAAAATTCTAATGTGGATGACGATCATTTTATTAGCTGGATAAAGCACCCTCATGTGTGAATAGAGGTTGAAACATGTGGATGAGGTTAAGTTTGACCAAATCAATAGTGCTAGTATGGAGGGAGTGGATAGTTAATGAGGGAAAACACAATTTTAATGGGAGGAAGTCTCCATGAGAGTGGGGCCCAAGGTGAGGAGGCTCACAATGTATATACAGAAGGGAAGGCAGTCATATAGGACATTATTATTATTTCTTATTCTTTGGTCTTTTGTGACTTCTTTCACACTTCAGCTGTTTAGCGGAGTCTGCTGTGTTGTTTAGCACCAAGTGTTCCTGAGAAAGAATCCCTCCCTCATCCTCCGAGGACTTTGAGTGCCCACTCAGGAGAGGTTTGTAGAGCTGCCTTTTAACCATCCGACATCAGGCCAAGCTTCATCCATCATCCATAGCGCAGTCCCTTTTGGGGTTGTGTTGATTTGTAGGGTAGAGGTAGTGGAGGATTAACAGGGCCATTTTCTAAGATTTTTTTCAGTGGAGGGAGAAACCTTTCCATTGGGAGGATAGCAAGGGAGGTCCTTGAGAATTATTTGATCATTTTGCATCAGGCCAAGCTGCTACCATCCCCTACAACACAGTTTTCCTCATAGACTACGTTATTATATTGAGAAGTTGCAGAGGAGGATTCAGTGCCTCATTTGGTGAGTTAGATTTATAGTGAAGGGAACAACCCTTCATTCGGGGAATCTATTAGAGGAGTTTCAATATATTTCTACATAATTTCAGCCACCTAATTTCAGCTATTCGGTTGCAGTGATTCTTCAGCCCTAGGGTTGTAGTTAACCATTTATGTATTTTGTGTATTTCTGGAAACCCTTCTTGGGTTGTCTTGGAAAGGTGTTTGGGAGTCTAGATATCTATGCCCGACACTTTTTGAGCACTTTTTGGGTGTTTTGTTTCATTTGAGGAGTTATCACTCGGACTGAACCTCAGGCTGAGAAAAGGAAATTCTTAGGTAACCTCAAACCACGCTTAGCCAAGTAGCTAGCCCTACTAGGCTAGGAGAGGGCTCTATTTGTAAATATCACAGCCAAAATGACTAAGGAAAGAAGATTTTCGGCTAGGTATAGTAGCTCAGGGTTTTGATTTCGATTTTGATAGGGTTGTGTTGGATCAAGAGGAGTCAAGCAGCTAGGGCAAGGAAATTAGATCAAAATTTGCATGGTGTTCTATTGGGCAAGGTACGTACAATGTTTAACACTTTAGGGTTTTTATGATCGTATGGTTTAAGACAGGTGAGGAGATAGAAATAGAATGGTGAATTCATGGTTTCTTTATAAACTAAAGAAATTACAAATTATGAATGTTTACCCAAAACAAAGCATAGAAATTATGGATTATGTTCATCTAACTTGAAAAAATTCATTTAATAGCAATGAAATGATGGATGAAGTAAAAAAAAATTCTATCATATGAGCACAAAGAATAAACTAAAACTAAACAAAATACCACATGGATCCCATAAAAATAGCTCCAAAATTTGATTAATGTCCAGGCCAAAAGTGATACAAAAGTATCTCTCTTGATATGCCAAAGCTCTAAGTGAATCTAACCATTACAGTGGCTGAGGAAATACATCATATATACGTCAAACCCACTCTCCCTAGCCTCAAGGAGTCGAATCCATGATATAGGGATCAGTTTCACCTACTCCAAACAAGAAACTGAAGACTAGGAAGACCCAACAATTTGCCTCTAAAAGTGAGGAAACTGATTCATTTGACCTCTAGAGGAATTACCAAATGTATCTACCCTAGATAAAAATAAAAACATGAAATTTACATTTATATTTAAATTTTACATCAGTGATTTCTCATTTTCCAAGATAAAAAGTCAAACTAGAGTGAAAATAAAAAAAATTGCTGAAGACTGTGAAAATTGGCAAACGTGCAGCACCATAACAGGAAAAATAGCCTCTTTTGCAAGAAAATTTTGGAGGCCTTCCTAGTGTCCAAATCATCTCCAAGATAGATCATTGAAAATATCTATGAGTCACGTTTCCAAATATGCCTCTAGTTTCCAAAATTGTGCCCATATTCCCTGTAAAAAAAGTGAATCCCCCAAGACTGGTAAACATGCAGTGCCAAGGTAAAAAAGGAGGCAAAAACATAAAAATTTGGTGCTTTTTTTCACTTTCGAGGGACCATTTCCCCTCTAAATTTTCTAAAACGCTCTAGGTTTGATGTCCTCATAATTATGAACACGATGGTGGTGGCCATTTTTCATTTGGATGCCCTGAAAAATGGCGCAGTGCCAGTGATACTACGCCTTTGGCATAATTTCTGTGTGCCAAAATTGCTCAAAAACCCAAAAAAGCACTAAAGTGCCAAATGTGCCAAAAATTTGCCAAAATTGTAATTTTTTTTGCTAATCAAGTGTTTAACACATGAAGAGATACCTTAGCAAGTATGTCTAGCCTCTCCTTCTCCTTTTTCTCAGTCAAAACTTGAATTTTTGCATGGGCTCTTTTGAGCTTGGCCCTTGCAATTTTGTTCCTCATGGCATAGTGCTTTTCCATTTTCCTCAGAATATCATTTTCCTTTTTGGCCTTCTCTAAAAAAATCTCTAGATGCAAGTTGGCTCTATCAAGCCATGACTCTCTATCCTTGCTATTCTCTAGGGCAGGCAGCTCACTTGGAGTGAGCTGCTCTGCCAACTCAGCTTCTTTCTGTCTTTCCCGAGATAAAGCTCTCTTTAGCTCTATTATCTTTGTTCTCTATCTTGGAGGTTGATCCTCCTCATCATCAATATCACCAAATATGTCCAAGGTCTCCTCCAACAAGGCCTTGGCTTTTTCTACCTCTCTTTGTGCTTTAATGGTCCTGACCTCATCAATGATTTTCTTGGTTTTCAGTTGCTGATTTTCTTTCTCAATAAAATCAATCACATATTGTGCTCTATCAAGATTAGCTTGAAGTTGACTATTATTTGCTTCTTTTCCTCTTATTGTTGCATTGATAATTTTTTCCTCATCCTCCTCACCAACATCAATCAGTTGAAACTGCTTCTCTGTTTCATGTTTATCCTCCTCCTCATCAATGATTGGCACTTTAGCCTTTTCCTTGCCCTTGTCCACCTATTTTTCTGATGAATAAGGCATGACCCCTTGTTGAGAGTTCGTAGGGCTTGTGATCAATTCAATATTCTGGAAGAGAATTATCTGGATACGTGATCGGGGCGGTGAAAGGGTTGAAGGGTGGACGCTGTGGGGACCATGGGCACGATGCTGATCTGCGACGATCGTCCAATATGTCCAGATCAATGGTTAGAAATGCTCCCGATATACATTTGTGATGAGCACCTTCCGCCTTGGCGCCTGGTCATTTGGGGAATAATGGTTTTGGGGCTAGGGCCAAAAGGTGCTAAAACCCACATATATGGAGAATATGGTTTTTGGCCCATTTTTAGTGCATTTTTAGGCCAATGAAGGGTAACGATAGAGGAAAAAAGGGGAAAATAGGCTAAACAAGGGGTATGTGTATGATTTAGAGGGGGTTTTTGCGATGATTTAGAGGTTGAGAGGGGAATTTTGACAAGGGGGGAAGAAGGGTTAAAATGGGGCATTCTACAAGGATACAAAGGGAAAATGTAGGCCTTTGGAGCACAATTTTTGCAATCAGTGAGACTTTTTGGATGGATACAACAGTTAGGATCCTTACAAAGGAAACAGAAATACAGAGGCTTGAAGGATGGTGTGTTTTCAAGAGAAATGCATTCCTTGAAGGCTCATAAAACAAATTAGCCCCTTGCTTGCTTGTCAAGAAATTTATAGGGGGCTAACAGATCCCAAGAACAAGAAACTCTTGAAGATTATTTCATAGAGTATGAGTCTCAATCTTAGAGATTCAAATATATTCTAATATTTCAGGATTTTTGTCAGATCAAGGACAACAAGAGACTCAGTATAACAATAGAAGTGGAGGATTCGCACAAAACAATCATCTACAAAGGACCACGGGTAGATTATTTTTTCCCACTTTTGATGGATCATCCAAGTGCACAACTAGGAATTGGGTCAAGAAGCTAAACATCTAATTACAGTTGAATCAAGTACCAAAGATGGAGGCCATCAAAATAACAGTGTTGCACCTTGAAGGTGAGGCACATGATTGGTAGTTTCATGGTCTTTCTACATTGGGGCATGCCAATGTGATTGCATATTCAGAGTTCACCCGGAGGTTAGTAGAGAGGTTTGATCGAAGAGACCCAAATAAACACTTTATTGAGCTAGCCAAGTTCAAGAAATCAGGTAATCCAAAGACCTATATTTCTTAGTTTTTAAGACTTTCTTTTATGGTTCCTGATTTATCTACAACTAGGAGGGTCTTTATGTTGATTGATGGGCTAGCAAAGCCTCTACATGGGTTGCTTAAATCTACCAAACCAACTACCCTTCAATATGCTATTGAAAGGGCAAGAGAATTACAAGATGCTTTGCCAAGGGCAAAGGCTCCATTTCAGCCAAGGCCACCCTTCCAGCAAAAATGGAAAGATTTGAAGGTTCCCCCTTCAAAGGAGAGCCAAAAAAAAGGACCTCTTAGTGATGATGTCTGAAGATACTTCAGAAGAAGGAAGCTTTTCTTAACATGCCAAGAACCATGGGCACCAGGGCATCAATGTGCAACAGGGAAGGCACACTATATAGAGGTGTTCTTTGATAGTGAGGAGGAGGAAGAAGGGGGACTAGATGGAGGAAAAAATGTTGGGATAACAGGAGAGGATCCACCACCACTAGGAGGTGGGAATGGGGCATTTGATCTAGTTGGAGGGGCCCTTGCATCTTTGTGGGGAGTACTCAAGTACCTGACTTTGAGAGTCTGAGGTACCATTCAAGATCATAAATTATTAGTTTTGATTGACAGTGGGGCTACCCACAACTTTATTGATGCTCAGTTAGTGGAGAGGAGAGAAATACCCACTAATGAATTTGAGGGATTGTCAGTTTTGGTCTCAGGAGCTAGAACCATGCAATGCATAAGTATGTTCCGACATTATTTGTCACCATGAGAACATACACCTTGACTGATCACTTCTTTTTCATTGATATTCCTGTCACCAATGTGATATTAGGTGTGACATGGTTGAATAATTTGGGGAAGGTCACCATAGATTGGGAGGCCTTGCAGATGGAGTGGGTAGATAAGAAGAGTGGTAATAACCATATGAATAGGGGCATGCACACTTATCCCTCTCAAGTCATTTTTTCACATAAGATGGAGCCATATTTTCACAGTGGGGCCAAGGACCCAACAGTCCATTTAGTTATGCAATTGAATCTTACCCATGATGCAGTATTACTTGGAGGCATTCCACTAGGAATGCCCCAGGACTGGGAGTTGGTTAGAGAGTTCTCACAACAAGCTGCACCACTCATAGATCCAGATGAGGTGATAACTGTTGAGCCTCAAAATTGTGCTTTCTTTCATCTTACTTTACCTCATTTTCCTTTATCCATTGCGATCCTAGACCCAATTGATCAATGAATTTAGTTAAAATTACTTTTAGAATGATTTACATGACTGACTTGCTAAGTTTTGTGATTTTTTCCATTGTAAAGCATTTTGACCGGAACTAGCTGCAGAATGCAGACATTCCATAGCTAACTGGCGATTCTGCAGCTGTCTTCACGTTTGGGTATATTCCAGGTGGCCTCTCAATAAAAACCGCATATGGGCATATTCCACGTCATGTCTACATGGTTCGTTGCTCACGATGAAGGAAGAAACCGAATTCTGTGTATGGTTTTGGTACGTGGGAACACATTTAAGAAGACAGACTTCTAATAGGACTGTCTTAGTCCAGATGTCCATTTCCTTGTTACGCAGCCACTTCAAGAGTCCTAATGTGATTCCGATAAGGAAAGAAAATGTTCCTGAAATTGTTGCAAGTCTTGTTATTTACATTTGTTATATAAACACTTGGGAAACCGAGAGCTAGGCTAGATTTTTGTTCTAGATTTTGCTTAGATTTTGTGCTACATTTCTGAAGACGCAGAGTGCTCTGTTCAAGTTATTTCACTTTTAATGAAGCAGACAGTGTTGTTTTGAAAGCGTTGATTTGATTTGGAGTTAGATTCCGTCAAGTGGTAGAGGGCCCCTGCCTCTTGCACGGATTTATTTGCGTAATTTAGATAAGTATTCTAGTTGCCTTTACGTTTTTGAATTTGAATTAGTAGTTGTTTTCATTAGCTACTGTGGTTATACTCATTCTAAAAACTCTTCCAAAAGAAGAAGCTCTTCCAAAAGATTATAATGATGAATTGGAAATGGCTATAGTATTGTAGGGTTTAATTGTAGTCTCTTTTATTCACCATCACAGTTATACTTATGATAAGCACTCTTCCACAAGAAGAAACTCTTCCAAGAAATCTTTATATTGTCTTAAGCATGATTGTGATCTTGAACATTTTAGTTGTGTGTTTTCACTAAGTATCATAGTTGTTCTTGCTCTTAAACGCTTGTCAAAAATATCATAATGATGGGTAGGAGATGGCTATGATATCTTAGTTTTTCATTTCTTTCAGTCTTTATGTTTGCATTTGCACTCAATTACACAGTCAGAATTGTTCTAAAAACCCTTCCAAAAGAAGGAACTCTTCCAAAATACCAATCATGATAGACAAACAGACTGTATAATTCCATAGAATAATGCATGATAGCTTAGTTAGGATGCTCCGGAGTTTAATTGCATTTAACTCATGTTCAGTTGTTTTGTTTTAAGTTTGATAATGAATTGTAGTTTAACATTGTTATAGGCTAGTGACATTTTAGGTTTGGTTGTAGCTCAACTCATTGCATTTTCACTCCATATTCAGTTGTCATTCACTGCATATTAGATTACTTCAGTTGTTAAACTTAACAAAACAGCCTTCATTATTCACAAATCTCTTCTTGTTCTAAAATCCATAATTGATTCATAACCATATGAACAGAAGACAATATCATTTTAAGGCCTGAAGTACTTCTGCAATTTCCCTATCATCTCACAAACAACATTTTCTCAAAAGACTATTTTAAAAATCCATAACCTTTGAGTGAAGTGTAGTGTCATCAAACCAAGTTGCAGAATAGAGTTAGGAACCAGCTTTAGAGTAGAAGATCTTATGATGGTATAAATGTTTTATTCCAAATATGCTTCAACAAATCTCTAATCAAGGATAAAATGTTGCATCATTATAAGTTAGTTGTTTAAACTGTTTAGTTAGGAAGATTTGCATACTTAGTGACCATGTTTCAAGCTCTCTCTCAAATACCTTTGATGAAAGAATTTGACAAGTTTAGTTTGTGTTTTGAATCATTTGCTTAAAATTCATTATCAAGCTTTGCTTTTGCTTATTCATAGTTTAGATTTAATTCTATTTTTAATATTGCATTTGCATTTACCATTTGACATCAACCAATTAGGTTTCACTCTGTTTCTAATCATTAGCTTTCTTTCATTAGCTTTCTAGTCATTTTCCTTGTGAACATAAAACCACCAAAAGATCAAAAACATCAGAAATCATCACAAAAGACCAAAAACATCATAAAATAATACACACAACGCATTAAGAAACAAACACCTAGGTACATACAGTACACTTCACTTCAGCAGTTTACCAACCCTGGTTGACAATTAAATGAGCTCAATTTAGGAGACTAGATTGAGACCAAACATTTTGGCGCCGTTGCCGGGGAAGTGAAAACTAGGTAACCTTTGTTTCTTAGCATCCAAAAAAAATTATATGCGCAGGGAGAGAGATTCAAGGGGAAGATTTATAAGCAGCAGAGGCAGAAGTTTGATTTCTAGAACACCACTTGTTTCATCTAGATCCAGAGCTAGTACACCTTCAACTCCAACCCATCTTCCATCCTCTCTTGATCCTGGACTTCTAGAAGATCTAAGGTCAACTATCCCATTAGAGAAACCTTCTACTTCATCCACTGAACCTGCCATAGAAGAAGATCTAAAAACTCCTGTTAGGGACACAAACCTTTCCACTTCCACAGGAGAGTCAACCATGGCAGAAGAAGGAGGAGGAGGAGTTTTTAATGGAGAAAACACACTATTTGGAGGTAGAGGTAGAGGTAGAGGAGAAAGAGGTAGAGGAGAAGGAGGTAGAGGTGCAAATGGAGGAAGAGGTAGAATAGGAAGCTCTTTTGGGTTCCCTATAATTGATGAAGAAACCAATACAACCATGAAAAACATTTCACCCTCTGTCCTTCCAAACTTCTATGGACTTAAAACTGAAGATCCTGAAACTTTCCTATTCGAATTTGAAGTGTTGTGTAGAAATTATGCCTACTTACAAGATGCTCAAAAACTAAAATTATTTCCTTCAAATTTGAAGGGAGCAGCATTGAAGTGGTTTATGAGTCTAATCAGTAGTTCTATTAGAACATGGGAAGACATGAAACAAGCATTTCTAGAGAGATATTTGGATTATTGTATGTCGGTTAATCATAAGTAAGAAGTGTTCAAGATGTTACAAAAAGAAGATGAAAATTTGGAAGATTTGTTGGAGAGATTTAATTACAACATCAAAAGGGAAAAAATGGAAAACCTAGATCAAGACACCTTAAAAGCTCTTTTGTTGAAAACAATTAGGGATGAATGGTTGGATATCCTTAACATGATGGGAAAAGGGGATATATCACAACTCACATTACCTGAAATATTTGAGTTATGTATCAACCTTTCAAGAGGGAAATCTAAAACTGTCAAAGGTCCAAGAGATCCTGCTCTTGCAAGGGCAAGTAAGTCTACTTCTGGGATAGTAAGTAGATCAGAAATAGGACATATGCTTGATGATTTTAAATCTGACATCTTAGGGAGTCTTAGTGAACAAATAGAGACCCTTAAGATACAAAACAAGCAAAAGGCTGAATCTAATGCCTTGGCAATCTTTTGTCCCAAATGTAGAAAGAAACATGCCTTGAGAGAGTGTCCTTTGAATGTAAAAGTTGTAGAAACCTGTGTCATTTGTTCTGAGAAAAATGAGACCAAGAATTGTCATTCTCTTCCTGGTCTCAAGGCTGTCTTTCAGGAGGAAACTCCTACAGATTCCATAGAGTCTCTCAATTTTGTATCTAGAAGGCCTTGGCAGGGACCTCAGACACAAGGATTCCATGATCAATGTATAATCAACCTCCACCTTGGAATTCTTGGCAGCAACCTTGGCCCCAGTTTCAAAATCAATCTCAATCTTGGGCATAAGGAACACAAAGTCCCTATGGAAGATACTCTCCATACTATCAGTATCCACCATCCTATCCACCATACCCACATTTTTATCCTCAAAATCCTCAACAAAATTTTCCTCAAAATATTCAACAAAATTTTCAACAAAATTCTCAACAACATCATCAAAATCAACCACATCAAAATCAACCACTTTCATTACCATTCCCTCAAAAATCAAATCAATTGCCTGCTCAACCCATACCAAACCCCAATAATAAGAACCCTCAGAATACATACATGATAGAAGGTCAACAATTTCCAACTTATTTAATCACTCCTTTAGACCTAGTGATGTTCAACTGAGGTCTGGAAGAATACTTGAAAAGAGGAAACCTTCTGTGATCATACAAGAACAAGATAATTCTGAGGAAGACTCTCTACGGGTGAATAAAATTCTTGAGGAAGACACATCCTTTCAAGACCCACACATTGAAAAACTAAAACAAAAATATCCAATAAATCCAACTCCTGTATTAGAGCAACCATCCACATCTACTTCTATACCTCCCTTTCCGGAAAGATTACAAATTGATAGAGGTGTATAAAAACAGATCATGGTGCCTAATTATGATTTCTTAGATGAATTGAGAAATGTTTGCATTAAAATTCCATTATTGCAAGCCATCAAGGAAATCTCAATTTTAGCCAAAACAATAAAGGAGTTGAGTATGAAGACAACAAGAAAAAGAATAAGAGAAACAAAGAAAATTCAACTGGTAGGACAAATAGCGGACATTATGATGGGCAAGATTGCTATTCCAAAGTATCTTGACCCAGGAAATCCAGTTGTCAAAATTCACATCAATGGAATTGAAATTCAAAACACACTCATTGATTTAGGAGCAGCAATAAATATCATGAGTAGACAAATCATGGACAAACTGAAACTTCATAATCTTCTCTTTACACCCACACTATTACAATTAGCAGATAGATCTGTGATCAAACCAGATGGGGTAATAGAAGACATTCCAGTGTCCCTAGATTCTTGGGAGTACCCTGTGGATTTCATGATCCTAACTCCTAAGAATAATCTAGGAGGCCATCCTGTTATATTAGGAAGACCTTGGTTGGCTACAGCTAATGCTTTTATTAGTTGTAGGTCCGGTGATATGTATATTTCTGATGGTAGTTCAACTAAGAAATTCACTTTATATCCTCCAGCTAGGACAATTACGGATCTAGATGACACTCAATGGATAGAGGATGAAGAAGATTTACAACCACTCTTCACAATTTCGGAAATTAGTGAAGATAATCAAATTCTGAATACTCTAGAAAACTTTGAATCCTCTCCAGAACACAAACATGAATCATTTCAAGAGGGATCCAATATTGAGTTTTTGTCATCTAGGCAGATGTATCTTCATTCTATGGACAAATTTGGCAGCTCTACAAGTGAAATTTTTCCAGGCAAAACTTTGAACATAAACAAGAACCTAGAAAAATCTCAACAAGAAGAGTTAGTCAAAGTATTACAGAGACATTCTTCTGCATATGCATGGGAATACACTGACATGAAAGGGATAAGCCCCAAGACTTGTAATCATCACATCTATATAGAGGCAAATTGCAAACCAATCAGACAACCTCAAAGACGGATGAATCCAAATCTTAGGGAAATTGTTAAAGAGGAATTGCAAAAATTGTTAAATGTTAATTTCATCTATCCTATTTCAGATAGTCAGTCGGTTTCTCCTTTGGTAATTGTGCCAAAGAAAAATGGAAAATGGAGGGGGTGTGTTGACTACCGAGAACTAAATAAAGCTACTCTTAAAGACCATTTTCCCTTACCTTTCATAGATCAAGGATTAGATACATTAGCTGGCAAAAAGTAATTCTCATTCCTAGATGGGTTTAGGGGTTACAATAAAATCCAAGTAGCACTTGAAGACCAAGACAAAACCACATTCACCTATCCCTGGGGTACCTATGCTTACCGAGTATTACCATTTGGATTATGCAATGCACCTGCAACATTCCAAAGGGCAGTATTAGGAATTTTTTCGGATCTAATACCTGACTGTGTAGAGGTGTACATGGATGATTTCATAGTTTATGGGAATACATTTGAAGAGGCTTTAGAAAACATGGAAAAATTCTTAAAAATATGTCAAGAAGCAAACCTTTCACTTAGTCATGAAAAATGTTTTATGATGTTTACTGAAGGTATTGTTTTAGGGCACCACATTTCAGGGGATGGGATTAGAGTTGATGAGGCAAAAGTTGAAGTCATTTATAACCTATCCATTCCAAGTTGTCAAAGAGATGTTAGAAGTTTTCTAGGATTTACAGGGTATTATCGGAGATTTATAGAAAACTTTACCAAGATAGCATCTCCACTCTTCAAATTACTCACCAAATATTGTGAATTCAAATGGACTTCTGATGGCCAGTTAGCTTTTGAAACCCTGAAAACCAAAATTTCTGAAGCACCTATATTAAGGGGACCTAACTCGAAGTTACCTTTTCATATCTCGACAGATGCTTCCGATACAGCTCTAGGAGCAGTATTGGGGCAGAAAGATTTGATTCCCTATGCCATCTATTATACCAGTAAAAATTTGACTCCTGTAGAGTTAAACTATATTGTAACTGAAAAAGAGTTTTTAGCTGTTGTTCATGCCATAAACAAATTTAAACACTATATAACAGGCTATGAAACTTTAGTTCACACTGATCATTCTGCAATTAGATATTTAATGAATAAATCAATCACTAATGGAAGAGTTATAAGATGGTTGTTGCTCTTACAAGAATTCAATATTATTATTCTAGATAGGCCTGGAAAACAAAAACAGTAGCTGATTTCCTATCTAGACTCCAAAACATCAAAGATGACACTCCGGTTGAAGATCAATTTCCTAATGAATATCTTTTTGCAATCTCTACTCAAACTCCATGGTTTGCTGATATTGCTAATTATTTAGTTTCAGGAAAATTTCCTTCAATCATGAATGCAAGGGATAAAAGAAAAATCATTTGTGATAGTGCAAAATATTCATGGGTTGCTAATGAGTTGTACAAGACAGGTCCAGATTTGATCATTAGAAGGTGTGTTCGTGAAGATGAGATGCCTGAAATTCTCAAGGCATGTCATGATGAACCTTGTGGCGGACACTTTGCGGATAAAAGGACAGCCTATAAGATCCTTAATTTAGGATATTATTGGCCATCTTTGTTTAAAGATGCAAGGGAGTATGTCAAAAGGTGTGACAGTTGCCAAAGGGTAGGGAAACCTTCTCCTTCAGGTGAGATGCCATTACAACCTCGGGTACACATTGAACCTTTTGAAAAATGGGCTTTGGATTTTGTAGGACCTATTAGTCCTCCATCAAGACAAAAGAAATATATATTAGTTTGCACTGATTATGTTACTAAATGGGTAGAGGCTAAACCATTACTTGTTGCTAATGAATCATCTGTAGTTAATTTTCTTTTTGAGGATATTTTTACTCGTTTTGGTGTCCCAAGGGAAATTGTTACAGATCAAGGAGCTCAATTTACATCAAGGCTAGTGGAGCAAATGATGGAGAAGTACAAAATCAGACATAGAAAATCTACTCCTTATCATCCACAATCAAATGGTCAAGTGGAATCTACTAATAAGATCATTGAAGGAATCCTAACAAAGACTGTTCATTTACATAGAAGAGATTGGGTAGATAGGCTTCCTGAAGCCTTGTGGGCCTATAGAACTACATGGAGAAACACAACAGGCCATACTCCTTATGAGCTTGTTTATGGAAAGAAATTTTTGTTTCCCATAGAGTTCCAGATTCAAACTTTCAAAATGGCAGTTCAGCTAGGACTTGATTTAACGGAGGCACAAAAGCATAGACTGGAGCAAATTAATGAATTGGATGAGATCAGACAAGATGCAGTTCAGAAAACAAGTCTAGTCCAACAGCAAAGGGCTAGATGGCACGACAAGTACATCAAGGAGAAGAAATTCAAAGAGGGTGACTGGGCTCTCTTGTTTGATTCAAAATTCAAGGATTTTCAAGGTAAATTTCAGACACATTGGCTTGGGCCATATGAAATTGTTGAAATTTTTTATAATGGGGCAGTAAAAATCAGAACTATAGATGAAGAAGAGGTCACTTTTCTTGTGAATGGTCATAGATTGAAACTGTATCACAAACCACTCTCAAGAGAAGAATTTGTCAAGAAGTTCCAAGAATGCAGTGATGTGAAGTTAATGAAGAAGAATTCTTCTTCTTCATCAACTTGATTAAATTTTCTGAAGTATTTTAAAAAAAAAATTAAAAAAAAATAAAAATAAAAAAAAATAAAGGTATAAACATGAAAACCAATCATTGATTGGCATGTTTATACAGAAAAGATAGGGTGAAAATCAGAGTCTCTCTGACACTCTAACTTTTCCATTCTGTTTTTACAAGCAGCTGTTACAAAATCATAAGTTCAGATCCATAGTGCTTATGATCCATCTCATTTCATTTCACTTCACTCACCTATCCATCCATACTCCATTTCATATATTCATTCATATTCTACTTCATTCCATGTTTCATTCATCTCATTCCATACTCCATCCATATCATTTTCATGTCAAGATTTAAAGTCTGATGTCTTGCTGTAAATAAATAAAACATGTCATGGATTGCAGGGCAGTTCTTATGTTGTTTCACTCCATTTCATCATCCACTTCATACATATTATGTCTCATCATCCATCTTCATTCATACCATATAAAATTTCACCTATATTCCTAACATTCCATGATCAAAATGCTCTACAGGTACATTCTGTAGCTTAACAGACATTCTGCAGCTGTTCAGCCTTTCCGCAGCTAGCCAGACATTCCGCAGCTACAAATCCTGAAGGCATTAACCAGCAGACATTAGAATTGCAACAAAATGATCCAATGTATCCATGAATAAAAAGCATCAAGAAGGATTATGAAGACTCTTCCAAAGGTGAAAAAATAAGACAAAGACTACAAAAATCAAATGAAAAGTAGAGGTAACAAGTTTAGATTATAATGGCATTTCATAACGTTTAGCATAGTTTTAGTTATGAATTTTTCGAAAAGGTTGTTTTAATTATTTTTATTGATCAAGACAAATAAACCCTCCACAAACTTTGGATTAAAATGTCTCATTTCAAATTCCATATCCGACATCATTTAAGCGGTTAAAATGGCCGAGGTGTTTGAATTCTTCACGTCACTTAACCAAATCATTCAATGATGATTCTCTTTTCCGTTGTAAAAATCTTCGCCGTCTTTTCAATCATTAATTCGTTTCCTCCACCTCACTCCATTACCCCATTCCGTGACTACTTCCATCACTCCATTCTATAGCCGGCACTTCATTTCGCAAACAGAGATATCCTTACCACCGAGAGCAGAGAAAAAGGGTAAACGCAGAGGTATAACAGCGTGAGAATTTGAAGCCATTTGATTCCGTGGGCAGACAAAGTATCACTATGGGTAGAGATTGAGCATTATCACTATAAACACAGAGGTATAGCAGAGAAGAATTTGAATTCATTTGTCACCGGGAGACAGAGGTATAGCATTGAAGAATTTGAAGCCATTTGTTACCAAGAGACAGAGATATAGCAGTATGGGAATTTGAAGCTATTTGCCACCGAGAGACAGAGGTATAGTAGTGTGGGAAATTTGAAGCCATTTGTCACTGTCAAACAGAGGCATATCAGTCCAAAGTTCAATTGTCAACAGAGGCATATCAGTCCGAAGTTTTGAAGCTGTTTTCATTGTCAACCAGAGGTATATCAGCTCGAAGTTTGAATTTGTTGTCACTGTCAATCAGAGGTATGTCATTCCAAAGTTTGAAGCCATTTCAATTCGAAGGTGAAATTTATTGTTTCTGTGGGTAGAAGAGTGTTAATCTGAACATTAAAGAAGCAATCATGGGTTTCATTGTAAGAACTGAACCAGTGGGTTCAAAATATTTAGAAGGCTACCCTCAATGCAAATAAATGTTGCAACAGATAGGATGGCTTCAATTTTTGGAGAAATTTAATGGCTTCCACAAAGAAGTCACTAAAACATTTGCAAGATCATTTCAAGGAGCTGAAGTTGAAGTGGGGGATGTCAAATTTACTGTCATTGAAGTTTTCATTGCAGAAGCTACAGGGTTGCTTAGAAATGGAGAGAGATGGTTCAAAAACAGAGAATTCCACAATGAATCCTGGAAGAAAATTCTAAAGTCACCAGGTATGGATATCACTGTATTTAAGAAAGGAATTCCAAGTTCTGCATTGAAAAATAAATGGAGAAACATACTACTTCTTCTGCAAAAATTTATTACATGTGAGGGTAGATATGGTACATTTTATGTCTACCACATTAGACTGATAATACATTTTTTGGGGGAAGACTTAAACCTACCCTATTTCTTGCTTCAAAGCTTGAAAAAGATGGCTTCCTGTGTTCAAAGAAGGGTTCAATTTTTAGATACAACTTTATATCATCATGGTTTGGTTAAAATTTTGATTGAACATCATTTAACCAAAACAAATGATACATGGGACAATTTCTTGATAAAAAATCATTTTGAAGAGCCAAAAGAACCCTCACTGGAACCACAGCCTACAAGGAGAAGTAGAAAATGGAGAGCTTCAAAAGTTGAAATTGAAAAAACAGTCCAAGAAAGTAGTGAGGAAATCATCTCAGAGAAGTTGACTCAAATCAAGAGACAACTTAAGAAAGAAAAAGTAATCAGGAAATCTGCCATGGAGAAAGGAGAGGGATCTTCTCAGCCTAGAAGAAGCCACAGACTAAAGGGGAAACTAAGGAAAACTCAAATCAAACAAACAGGGGTGATTAATATAGAAGATGAGGAAACATCCATTGAAGAAGATGTTGCAGAGGATTTTAATGAAGGAACCCCTGAAATTGACCCTGCTCGACAAGAAATTTATGACTATGTGGAAACTTAGGAAATGAGAGCTTCAGAAAGCAAGGAGAGAACCCTTAGTCCTCCACTGTCTGAAATAGATGTATTAAGAATGGATAGGTATGAGTTGGAAATACTTAATAGACACATCAAAAATGAGAATGAAATTCTCAAGGATCAAGTCAAGCTCAAAACTGATATGAACTCAACCTTATCCCTACATATAGACAAAGTGGAAAAGACTAATGAGAAGTCGAAGAAAAGGAATAAGAAGCTAATCAGGGCACTCATCAACTTAAGGTTCAAACTTGTTATCAGAAAACCCAGAAGATCTTTAGCTTCCAAACAAAGGAGAAGGAGAGGATTAGATGTTCTTGCAGAAGCCTCTGAGTTCATAGGATAATTTGCATGAGGACATGCAAGGAGACAACAGTGGGGGTATGTTGAGCCTCAAAATTGTGCTTTCTTTCATCTCACTTTACCTCATTTTCCTTTTTCCATTGCTATCCTAGACCCAATTGATCAATGAATTTAGTTAAAATTACTTTTAGAATGATTTACATGACTGACTTGCTAAGTTTTGTGATTTTTGCCATTGTAAAGCATTTTGACCGAAACTAGCTGCAGAATGCAGACATTCCGTAGCTAACCGGCGATTCTGCAGCTGTCTTCGCATTTAGGTATGTTCCAGGTGGCCTCTCAAGAAAAACCGCATATGGGCATATTCCACGTCATGTCTACATGGTTCGTTGCTCACCATGAAGGAATAAACGAATTCTATGTATGGTTTTGGTACGTGGGAACACATTTAAGAAGACAAACTTCTAATAGGATTGTCTTAGTCCAGATGTCCATTTCCTTGTTACGCAACCACTTCAAGAGTCCTAATGTGATTCCGATAAGGAAAGAGAATGTTCCTAAAATTGTTGCAAGTCTTGTTATTTACATTTGTTATATAAACACTTGGGAAACCGAGAGCTAGGCTAGATTTTGTTCTAGATTTTTCTTAGATTCTGTGCTACATTTCTGAAGACGCAGAGTGCTCTGTTCAAGTTATTTCACTTTTAATGAAGCAGACAGTGTTTTTTTTAAAGCGTTGATTTGATTTGGAGTTAGATTCCGTCAGGTGGTAGAGGGCCCCTGCCTCTTGCACGGATTTATTTGCGTAATTTAGATAAGTATTCTAGATGCCTTTACGTTTTCGAATTTGAATTAGTAGTTTTTTTCATTAGCTACTGTGGTTATACTCATTCTAAAAACTCTTCCAAAATAAGAAGCTCTTCCAAAAGATTATAATGATGAATGGGAAATGGCTATAGTATTGTAGGGTTTAATTGTAGTCTCTTTTATTCACCATCACAGTTATACTTATGATAAGCACTCTTCCACAAGAAGAAACTCTTCCAAGAAATCTTTATACTGTCTTAAGCATGATTGTGATCTTGAACGTTTTAGTTGTGTGTTTTCAGTAAGTACCATAGTTTTTCTTTCTCTTAAAATCTTGTCAAAAATATCATAATGATGGGTAGGAGATGGCTATGATATCTTAGTTTTTCATTTCTTTCAGTCTTTATGTTTGCATTTGCACTCAATTACACAGTTAGGATTGTTCTAAAAACTCTTCCAAAAGAAGGAACTCTTCCAAAATACCAATCATGATGGACAAACAGACTGTATAATTCCATAAAATAATGCATGATAGCTTAGATAGGATACTCTGGAGTTTAATTGCACTTAATTCATGCTCAGTTATTTTGTTTTAAGTTTGATAATGACTTGTAGTTTAACACTATTTTAGGCTAGTGACATTTTAGGTTCAGTTGTAGTTCAACTCATTGCATTTGCACTCCATATTCATTTGCCATTCACTGCATATTAGATTACTTCGGTTGTTAAACTTAACAAAACAACCTTCATTATTCACAAACCTCTTCTTGTTCTAAAATATGTAATTGATTCATAAACATATGAACAGAAGACAATATCATTTTAAGGCCTGAAGTACTTCTGCAACATCCTTATCATCTCACAAACAAACATTTCATCAAAAGACTATTTCAAAAATCTATAACCTTTGAGAGAAGTGTAGTGCTATAAAAATGAGTTGCAGAATAGAGTTAAGAACTAGATTTAGAGTAGAAGATCTTATGATGGTATCAATGTTTTACTCGAAACATACTTCAACAAATCTCTAATCAAGGACAAAATTTTGCATCATTATAAGTTAGTTGTTTAAACTATTTAGTTAGGAAGATTTGCATGCTTAGTTGACCATGTTTCAAGCTCTCTTTCAAATGCCTTTGATGAAAGAATTTGACAAGTTTAGTTTGTGTTTTGAATCATTTCCTTAAAATTCATTATCAAGCTTTGTTTTTTCTTATTCATAGTTTAGATTTAATTCTGTTTTTAGTATTGCATTTGCATTTACCATTTGACATCAACCAATTAGGTTTCACCCTGTTTTTAATCATTAGCTTCCTTCCATTAGCTTTCTAGTCATTTTCCTTGTGAACATAAAACCACCAAAAGATCAAAAACATCATAAATCATCACAAAAGACCAAAAACATCACAAAACACTACACACAACACATTAAGAAACAAGCACGTAGGTACAGACAGTACACTTCACTTCAGCAGTTTACCAACCCTGGTTGACAATTAAATGAGCTCAATTTAGGAGACTAGATTGAGACCAAACATTTTGGCGCCGTTGCCGGGGAAGTGAAAACTAGGTAACCTTTATTTCTTAGCATCCAAAAACAATTATATGCGTAGGGAGAGAGATTCAAGGGGAAGATTCATAAGCAGCAGAGGCAGAAGTTTGATTTCTAGAACACCACTTGTTTCATCTAGATCCAGAGCTAGTACACCTTCAACTCATACCCATATTCCATCCTCTCCTGATCATGGACTTCTAGAAGACCTGAAATCATATATTCCATTAGAGAAACCTTCCACTTCATCCACTGAACCTGCCATAGAAGAAGATCTAAAAACTCCTGTTAGGGACACAAACCTTTCCACTTCCACAGGAGAGTCAACCATGGCAGAAGAAGGAGGAGGAGGAGTTTTTAATGGAGAAAATACACTATTTGGAGGTAGAGGTAGAGGTAGAGGAGAAGGAGGTAGAGGTGAAAATGGAGGAAGAGGTAGAATAGGAAGCTCTTTTGGGTTCCCTATAATTGATGAAGAAACCAATACAACCATGAAAAACATTTCACCCTCTGTCCTTCCAAACTTCTATGGACTTAAAACTGAAGATCCTGAAACTTTCCTATTCGAATTTGAAGTGCTGTGTATAACTTATGACTACTTACAAGATGCTCAAAAACTGAAATTATTTCCTTCAAATTTGAAGGGAGCAGCATTGAAGTGGTTTATGAGTTTAATCAGTAGTTCTATTATAACATGGGAAGACATGAAACAAGCATTTCTAGAGAGATATTTGGATTATTGTATGCCGGTTAATCATAAGGAAGAAGTTTTCAAGATGTTACAAAAAGAAGATGAAAATTTGGAAGATTTGTTGGAGAGATTTAATTACAATATCAAAAGAGCAAAAATGGAAAACCTAGATCAAGACACCTTAAAAGCTCTTTTGTTGAAAACAATTATGGATGAATGGTTGGATATCCTTAACATGATGGGAAAAGGGGATATATCACAACTCACATTACCTGAAATATCTGAGTTATGTATCAACCTTTCAAGAGGGAAATCTAAAACTGTCAAAGGTCCAAGAGATCCTGCTCTTGCAAGGGCAAGTAAGTCTTCTTCTGGGACAGTAAGTAGATCAGAAATAGGACATATGCTTGATGATTTTAAGTCTGACATCTTAGGGAGTCTTAGTGAATAAATAGACACCCTTAAGATACAAAACAAGCAAAAGAATGAATCTGATGCCTTGGCAATCTTTTGTCCCAAATGTAGAAAGAAACATGCCTTGAGAGAGTGTCCTTTGAATGTAAAAGTTGTAGAAACCTGTGTCATTTGTTCTGAGAAACATGAGACCAAGAATTGTCCTTCTCTTCCTGGTATCAAGGATGTCTTTCAGGAGGAAACTCCTACAGATTCCACAGATTCTCTCAATTTTGTATCTAATAAGTTCAGATCCATCGTGCTTATGATCCATCTCATTTCATTTCACTTCACTCACCTATCCATCCATACTCCATTTCATGCATTCATTCATATTCTACTTCATTCCATGTTTCATTCATCTCATTCCATACTCCATCCATCTCATTTTCATGTCAAGATTTAAAGTCTGATGTCTTGCTGTAAATAAATAAAACATGTCATGGATTGCAGGGTAGTTCTTATGTTCTTTCACTCCATTTCATAAACTGAATCCATTCCATTTCATCATCCACTTCATACATATTATGTCTCATCATCCATCTTAATTCATACCATATAACATTTCACCTATATTCCCAAACCACTCCATTCCATGATCAAAATGCTCTACAGGTACATTTTGTAGCTTAACAGACATTCTGCAGCTGTTCAGCCTTTTCGCAGCTAGCCAGACATTCCGCAGCTACAAATCCTGAAGGCATTAACCAGCAGACATTAGAATTGCAAAAAAATGATCCAGTGTATCCATGAATAAAAAGCATCAAGAAGGATTATGAAGACTCTTCCAAAGGTGAACAAAGAAGACAAAGACTACAAAAATCAAATGAAAAGCAGAGGTAACAAGTTTAGATTATAATGGCATTTCATAAATTTTAGCATAGTTTTAGTTATGAATTGTTCGAAAAGGTTGTTTTAATTATTTTTATTGATCAAGACCAATAAACCCTCCACAAAATTTGGATTAAAATCTCTCATTTCAAATTCCATATCTGACATCATTTAAGCGGTTAAAATGGTCGAGGTGTTTGAATTCTTCACGTCACTTAACCAAATCATTCAATGATGATTCTCTTTTCCGTTGTAAAAATCTTCGCCGTCTTTTCAATCATTAATTCGTTTCCTCCACCTCACTCCATTACCCCATTCCGTGACTACTTCCATCACTCCATTCTGTAGCCGGCACTTCATTCCGCAAACAGAAATATCCTTACCACCGAGAGCAGAGCAAAAGGGTAAACGCAGAGGTATAGCAGCGTGAGAATTTGAAGCCATTTGATTCCATGGGCAGACAAAGTATCACTGTGGGCAGAGATTGAGCATTATCACTATAAACACAGAGGTATAGCAGAGAAGAATTTGAAGTCATTTGTCACCGGGAGACAGAGGTATAGCATTGAAGAATTTGAAGCCATTTGTTACCGAGAGACAGAGATATAGCAGTATGGGAATTTGAAGCTATTTGCCACCGAGAGACAGAGGTATAGTAGTGTGGGAAATTTGAAGCCATTTGTCACTGTCAAACAAAGGCATATTAGTCCAAAGTTCAATTGTCAACAGAGGCATATCAGTCCGAAGTTTTGAAGCTGTTGTCACTGTCAATCAGAGGTATGTCATTCCAAAGTTTGAAGCCATTGTCATTAAGAACTTGAAGCCATTTCAATTCGAAAGTGAAAGTTATTATTTCTGTGGGTAGAAGAGTGTTAATCTGAACATTGAAGAAGCAATCATGGGTTTCATTGTAAGAACTGAACCGGTGGGTTCAAAATATTTAGAAGGCTACCCTCAATGCAAAGAAATGTTGCAACAGATAGGATGGCTTCAATTTTTGGAGAAATTTAATGGCTTCCACAAAGAAGTCACTAAAACATTTGCAAGATCATTTCAAGGAGTTGAAGTTGAAGTGGGAGATGGCAAATTTACTGTCACTGAAGTTTTCATTGCAGAAGCTACAGGGTTGCTTAGAAATGGAAAGAGATGGTTCAAAAACAGAGAATTCCACAATGAATCCTGGAAGCAAATTCTAAAATCACCAGGTATGGATGTCACTGTATTTAAGAAAGGAATTCCAAGTTCTGCATTGAAAAATAAATGGAGAAACATACTACTTATTCTGCAAAAATTTATTACATGTGAGGGTAGATATGGCACATTTTATGTCTACCACATTAGACTGATAATGCATTTTCTGGGGGAAGACTTAAACCTACCTTACTTCTTGCTTCAAAGTTTGAAAAAGATGGCTTCTTGTGTTCAAAGAAGGGTTCAATTTTTAGAGACAACTTTATATCATCATGGTTTGGTTAAAATTTTGATTGAACATCATTTAACCAAAACAAATGATACATGGGACAATTTCTTGATAAGAAATCATTTTGAAGAGCCAAAAGAACCCTCACCGGAACCACAACCTACAAGGAGAAGTAGAAAATGGAGGGCTTCAAAAGTTGAAATTGACAAAACAGTCCAAGAGAGCAGTGAGGAAATCATTTTAGAGAAGTTGACTCAAATCAAGAGGCAACTTAAGAAAGAGAAGGTAATCAAGAAATCTGCCACAGAGAAAGGAGAGGGATCCTCTCAGCCTAGAAGAAGCCACAGACTAAAGGGAAAACTAAAGAAAACTCAAATCAAACAAACAGGGGTAATTAATATAGAAGATGAAGAAACATCCATTGAAGAAGATGTTGAAGAGGATTTTAATGAAGGAACCCCTGAAATTGACCCTGCTCAACAAGAAATTTATGACTATGTGGAAACTTTGGAAAGGAGAGCTTCAGAAAGAAAGGAGAGAACCCCTAGTCCTCCACTATCTGAAATAGATGTATTAAGAAGGGATAGGTATGAGTTGGAAATACTTAATAGACACATCAAAAATGAGAATGAAATTCTCAAGGATCAAGTCAAGCTCAAAACTGATATGAACTCAACATTATCCCTACATATAGACAAAGTGGAAAAGACCAATGACAAGTTGAAGAAGAGGAACAAAAAGCTAATCAGGGCACTTACCAACCTAAGGTTCAAACTTGTTATCAGAAAACCCAGGAGATCTTTAGCTTCCAGAAAAAGGAGAAGGAGAGGATTAGATGTTCTTGCAGAAGCCTCTGAGTTCATAGGATAATTTGCATGAGGACATGCAAGGAGACAGCAGTGGGGGTATGTTGAGCCTCAAAATTATGCTTTCTTTCATTCCATTTTACCTCATTTTCATTTTTCCATCGCTATTTCAGACCCAATTGATCAATGAATTTAGTTAAATTACTTTTAGAATGATTTACATGACTGAATTGCTAAGTTTTGTGATTTTTTTCCATTGTAAAGCATTTTGACGTTCGTTGCGGAAGTAAGGCATTCCATAATGCTTGGCGATTATATGGCTTATCTTCACATTTGGTATGTTCCAGGTGGCCTCACTAAGAAAAACACTTTATGGGCATATTCCACATTCTTCATACACAGTTAAAGTGCTCCATATGATGAGAAAACAGTCTAAGTCTGTGTATGGTTTTGGTGGTAGGAGCCATTTTCAGAAAATGAGACTTCTAGCTAAATTTATCTTGGTCTGAATGTCCATTTCCTTGTTACGCAGCCACTTCAAGAGTCCTAATGTGATTCCGATAAGGAAAGACAATGTTCCTGAAATTGTTGCAAGTCTTGTTATTTACATTTGTTATATAAACATTTGGGAAACCGAGAGCTAGGCTAGATTTTGTTCTAGATTTTGCTTAGATTCTGTGCTACATTTCTGAAGACGCAGAGTGCTCTGTTCAAGTTATTTCTCTTTTAATGAAGTAGACAGTGTTGTTTTGAAAGCGTTGATTTGATTTGGAGTTAGATTCCGTCAGGTGGTAGAGGGCCCCTGCCTCTTGCACGGATTTATTTGCGTAATTTAGATAAGTATTCTAGCTGCCTTTACGTTTTTGAATTTGAATTAGTAGTTGTTTTCATTAGCTACTGCGGTTATACTCATTCTAAAAACTCTTCCAAAAGAAGAAGCTCTTCCAAAAGATTATAATGATGAATGGGAAATGGCTATAGTATTGTAGGGTTTAATTGTAGTCTCTTTTATTCACCATCACAGTTATACTTATGATAAGCACTCTTCCACAAGAAGTTATACTTATGATAAGCACTCTTCCACAAGAAGAAACTCTTCCAAGAAATCTTTATATTGTCTTAAGCATGATTGTGATCTTGAACGTTTTAGTTGTGTGTTTTCACTAAGTACCATAGTTGTTCTTGCTCTTAAACACTTGTCAAAAATATCAGAATGATTGGTAGGAGATGGCTATGATATCTTAGTTTTTCATCGCTTTCAGTCTTTATGTTTGCATTTGCACTCAATTACACAGTCAGGATTGTTCTAAAAACCCTTCCAAAAGAAGGAACTCTTCCAAAATACCAATCATGATAGACAAACAGACTGTATAATTCCATAGAATAATGCATGATAGCTTAATTAGGATGCTCCGGAGTTTAATTGCACTTAACTCATGTTCAGTTGTTTTGCTTTAAGTTTGATAATGACTTGTAGTTTAACACTGTTTTAGGCTAGTGACATTTTAGGTTTGGTTGTAGCTCAACTCATTGCATTTGCACTCCATATTTAGTTGTCATTCACTGCATATTAGATTACTTCAGTTGTTAAACTTAACAAAACAGCCTTCATTATTCACAAATCTCTTCTTGTTCTAAAATCCATAATTGATTCATAACCATATGAATAGAAGAAAACATCATTTTAAGGCCTGAAGTACTTCTGCAACTTCCTGATCATCTTACAAACAAACATTTCCTCAATAGACTATTTCAAAAATCTATAACCTTTGAGTGAAGTGTAGTGCTATAAAACTGAGTTGCAGAATAGAGTTAGGAACTAGATTTAGAGTAGAAGATCTTATGATGGTATCAATGTTTTACTCCAAACATACTTCAACAAATTTATAATCAAGGAAAAAAATGTTGCATCATTATAAGTTAGTTGTTTAAACTGTTTAGTTAGGAAGATTTGCATACTTAGTGACCATGTCTCAAGCTCTCTCTCAAATGCCTTTGATGAAAGAATTTGACAAGTTTAGTTTGTGTTTTGAATCATTTTCTTAAAAGTCATTATCAAGCTTTGCTTTTGCTTATTCATAGTTTAGATTTAATTCTGTTTTTAATATTGCATTTTCATTTACCATTTGACATCAACCAATTAGGTTTCACTCTGTTTCTAATCATTAGCTTTCTTTCATTAGCTTTCTAGTCATTTTCCTTTTGAACATAAAACCACCAAAAGATCAAAAACATCAGAAATCATCACAAAATACCAAAAAAATCATAAAATACTACACACAACGCATTAAGAAACAAACACCTAGGTACATACAGTACACTTCATTTCAACAGTTTACCAACCCTGGTTGACAATTAAATGAGCTCAATTTAGGAGACTAGATTGAGACCAAACAATAACCTTAGGATGACTTAGCACAATGTAGAGATTCTTTATTAGGCTCAAGGAGGAGGGAGACATTCTCCCAGTATCATTATTACCAACTCTCACCAAGCCACTTGCACTGAGAGGAGATGTTTCAGGGATGGGTGATGGAACCATCATGGTGCTAGGAGGCTACTCCATGGCTGTGGGGAAATTGAAGATACTCCCATATAGGGAGGAATATTCCATGTATGGTAGAGGGTTGTGGGAGCTCATGCATACATTGGCCAAACTCAGAAAGTTCTGGATGGGTGATAGCTTCCTAGTGAAGGCTAACCTCCATAAAACTCAACCCCTACTTGAGCAGGAGCAGCTACGGGAGAGGCAACAGAGGCAGGATAGCAGCATCCTGGCATATGAATTTGGCATGGGAAATTTCACAGAGGAGGGCGTCAAAATGATAGGTGCTTTACCACACAGACCAGCAGCACTGTTATTATTGAGTATCGATCCTTATTGGAAATCCAAATTGTTAGTGGAATATTCCTAGGATCTTTTCACATGCAAAGTACTTGATGGTCAGCTGAAAAATGAGAGGTATTCAATTATAGATGGAGTCATATATTCTTATAATAGGATCTTCTTGACTAGAGCCTCTAAGCTCAAAGAGAAGCTTCTTCATGTAGCATATGAAGCTTTCCTTTCCAGTCACACACATTTTATGGGGGCATATCAAACCATCATGGAGGGATTCTCTTGGGAGGGTCTCAAAGAGGAGGTGTACATGCATATCAGGAGGTGTGTGGTTTGTTTGGAGATGGAGGAGGAAAAAAACCACCTTGCAAGTTTGTCACAACCACTTCCCTTTCCAATGGAGATAGGGGAAGGCTCATCTATAAGCCGCTTCACCATATTTCTCAAGGTACATGGTAAGGATTGTGTTTTTGTGCATATTAATCAACTAACCAAGTATTTTCATTCCTTTGCCATATATTTTCAGTACATTTCTCCACACAAGGGAAATCCTTTCTTTAGACTGCATGCTCTACTTGAGTCCTCAAGCAGTGATGGGAGTAACCAATCCCTAGGAGGCTTTGGAGAGATTATATCTTACTTTGTGTGTATTCACTTGACACCACACATCAGTTACTTTATCCAAGCATGTGAGAGGGTAGTGGTAGCAAACAAGTGGTTGGGAAGATACTCATCATATGTATTTTGAGGCATCTAGGAGTAGAACTGCATTGGTTCTACTTGAGGGACTATTATCACCCTCTGGTATTTCATATGGTAGTCAAGGTATCTCTAATTTTGATTCCATATGTTGGTGATGTCTTAGTCATTATTGTTGGCATGGTTGGAGGAAATACACATGGTTTGGGTCTATTCATTGGGAGTGAGATCTCCAAAATTTATTATGCCTCATGTTTCAATGAGAACATTGGGCAATATGCAGCTGCTACCATAGAGCTCTTACTTCCTCATTATGTGATCCATTTGGCTAACTTGAGCACTTGGGAGGAGCAGTTCAAGGATAGATTGATTGGAGCACACCTGGTTCAGTGGAGGATCTTACCATATGTAGGTTACACAAGGGGATGAGGAGAAGTTTTGCAGCATTCACCCTTATAGTTGCTTGAGGACAAGAAATCTTTGTGATGGGAGGATTGTAATATTCCAAATTAGCCTTCAGCTAATTGGAATATTAATTTTCTTTTGTCATCTAGATAGAAGAATAAGACAGTAGGGAGACCCATAAATATCCTTAGTAGGAATAAAAAAACTTCTAATGTGGATGAGGATTATTTTATTAGCTGGATAAAGCACCCTCATGTGTGAATAGAGGTTGAAACATGTGGATGAGGTTAAGTTTTACCAAATCAATAGCGCTAGTATGGAGGGAGTGGATAGTTAATGAGGGAAAACACAATTTTAATGGGAGTAAGTCTCCATGAGAGTGGGGACCAAGGTGAGGAGGCTCACAATGTATATACAGAAGGGAAGGCAGCCATAGAGGACATTATTATTATTTCTTATTCTTTGGTCTTTTGTGACTTCTTTCACGCTTCAGCTGTTTAGCAGAGTCTGCTGTGTTGTTTAGCACCGAGTGTTCCTGAGCAAGAATCCCACCCTCATCCTCGGGGGACTTCGAGTACCCACTCAGGAGAGGTTTGTAGAGCTGCATTTCAACCATACGACATCAGGCCAAGCTTCATCCATCATCCATAGCGCAATCCTTTTTGGGGTTGTGTTGATTTGTAGGGTAGAGGTAGTGGAGGATTAACAGGGCCATTTTCTGAGATTTTTTTCAGTGGAGGGATCAACCTTTCCATTGGGAGCATAGCAAGGGAGGTCCTTGAGAATTATTTGATCATTTGGCATCATACCAAGCTGCTACCATCCCCTACAACACATTTTTCCTCATAGACTACGTTATTATATTGAGAAGTTGCAGAGGAGGATTCAGTGCCTCATTTGATGAGTTAGATTTATAGTGAAGGGAGCAGCCCTTCATTCGGGGAATCTATTAGAGGAGTTTCAATATATTTCTACATAATTTTAGCCACCTAATTTCAGCTATTCGGTTGCAGTGATTCTTCAGCCCTAGGGTTGTAGTTCACCATTTCTGTATTTTGTGTATTTCTGGAAACCCTTCTTGGGTTGTCTTGGAAAGGTGTTTGGGAGTCTAGATATCTATTCCCGACAATTTTTGAGCACTTTTTGGGTGTGTTTTTTCATTTGAGGTGTTATCACTCGGATTGAACCTCAGGCTGAGAAAAGGAAATTCTTAGGTAACCTCAAACCATGCTTAGCCGAGTAGCTAGCCCTACTAGGCTAGGAGAGGGCTCTATTTGTAAATATCACAGCCAAAATTACTAAGGAAATAAGATTTTAGGCTAGGTATAGTAGCTCAGGGTTTTAATTTCGATTTTGATAGGGTTTTGTTGGATCAAGAGGAGTCAAGCAGCTAGGGCAAGGAAATTAGATCAAAATTTGCAGGGTGTTCTATTGGGCAAGGTAGGTACAATGTTTAACACTTTAGGGTTTTTATGATTGTATGGTTTAATACAGGTGAGGAGATAGAAAGAGAATGGTGAATTCATGGTTTCTTTATAAACTGAAGAAATTACAAATTATGAATGTTTACCCAAAACAGAGCATAGAAATTATGGATTATGTTCATCTAACTTGAAAACATTCATTCAATAGCAATAAAATGATGGATGAAATAAAAAAACATTCTAACATATGAGCACAAAGAATAAACTGAAACTAAACACAATACCACATGGATCCCATAAAAATAGCTCCAAAATTTGATTAATGTCCAGGCCAAAAGTGATACAAAAGTATCTCTCTTGAGACGCCAAAGCTCTAAGTGAATCTAACCATTACAATGGCTGAGGAAATACATCATATATACCTCAAACCCACTCTCCCTAGCCTCAAGGATTCAAATCCATGATATAGGGATCAGTTTCACCTACTCTAAACAAGAAACTAAAGACTAGGAAGACCCAACAATTTGCCTCTAAAAGTGAGGAAACTGATTCATTTGACCGCTAGAGGAATTACCAAATGTATCTACCCTAGATAAAAATAAAAACATGAAATTTACATTTATATTTAAATTTTACATCAGTGATTTCTCATTTTCCAAGATAAAAAGTCAAACTAGAGTGAAAATAAAAAAAATTGTTGAAGACTGTGAAAATTGGCAAAGGCGCAGCACCATAACAGGAAAAATAGCCTCTTTTGCATGAAAATTTTGGAGGCCTTCCTAGTGTCCAAATCATCTCCAAGATATATCATTGAAAATAGCTATGAGTCACATTTCCAAATATGCCTCTAGTTTCCAAAATTGTGCCCATATTCCCTGTAAAAAAGTGAATCCCCCAAGACTGGTAAACATGCAGTGCCAAGGTAAAAAAGAAGGCAGAAACATGAAAATTTGGTGGTTTTTTTCACTTTCGAGGGACCATTTCTCCTCTAAATTTTCTAAAACTCTCTAGGGTTGATGTCCTCATAATTATGAACATGATGGTGGTGGCCATTTTTCATTTGGATGCCCTGAAAAATAGCGCAGTGCCAGTGATACTACGCCTTTGGCATAATTTCTATGTGCCAAAATTGCTCAAAAACCCAAAAAAGCACTAAAGTGCCAAATGTACCAAAAATTTGCCAAAATTGTAATTTTTCTTGCTAATCAAGTGGTTGACGCATGAAGAGATACCTCAGCAAGTATGTCTAGCCTCTCCTTCTCCTTTTTCTCGGTCAAAGCTTGAATTTTTGCATGGGCTCTTTTGAGCTTGGCCCTTGAAATTTTGTTCCTCATGGCGTAGTGCTTTGCCATTTTCCTCAGAATATCATTGTCCTTTTTGGCCTTCTCTAAAAAAATCTCTAGATGCAAGTTGGCTCTATCAAGCCATGACTCTCTATCATTGCTATTCTCTAGGGCAAGCAGCTCACTTGGAGTGAGCTGCTCTGCCAACTCAGCTTCTTTCTGTCTTTCCCGAGATAAAGCTCTCTTTAGCTCTATTATCTTTGGTCTCTATCTCGGAGGCTGATCCTCCTCATCATCAATATCACCAAATATATCCAAGGTCTCCTCCAACAAGGCCTTGGATTTTTCTACCTCTCTTTGTGCTTTAATGGTCCTGACTTCATCAATGATTTTCTTGGTTTTCAGCTGCTGATTTTCTTTCTCAATAAAATAAATCACATATTGTGCTCTATCAAGATTAGCTTGAAGTTCACTAGTATTTTCTTCTTTGCCTCTTATTGCTGCATTAATAATTCTGTCCTCATCCTCCTCACCAAGGTCAATCAGTTGAAACTCCTTCTCTGTTTCATGTTTATCCTCCTCCTCATCAATGATTAGCACTTTAGCCTTTTCCTTGCCCTTGTCCACCTATTTTTCTGATGAATAAGGCATGACCCCTTGTTGAGAGTTCGTAGGGCTTGTGATCAATTCAAGATTCTCTTCCTGATAATTACTTGAATATATCTTGAAGATTTTGCTTGAATATATTGTAATATGGTTAGGAAGGTAAATCTCTGATTTACCTTCCTCACTAATCTGTCTTCTTACAAACATAGTCTTTGCCTTTAACAAAACCATTTCTTAGATTCTTCAACCTTAGATATATTCTCACTGCATCCGTCCATCACCTATCTGTGATCTTATCTGCACAACTTCACAATCTGCAATCTATTCTTTACTTAAATGTTGTCGTTTATATCCAAATACAAACTCTGAGTAACCTCAGATAGGTCCGCACTTAATTCTTTCTTTAATCTACTTCTTTCTATGCTATCCAATATAAAAATTATCCGCATCCAATTATCTATTATATAACCTTAGACTTGACCGCAATTCTTTCTCCTTTTCCATGCTATATATCTTCAGTCTTGTCTGCAATTATCATCTCCAAAAGAGTTGCAGTATAAGTATATATATAGGATAGTGATCAGCTTATAAGGCTGACCATTCAATTGTTACTTTAAGCCGACTTAACAACTTCAGCTTTAGGCCAACTTGTAGTTTGTTTCTCTGGCATATTACTTCACATATATTTCAAGATAGTTGAAGGATGTTTCTGACATTTATGAGCTTGTCTTTCAACACCTTTTGGAGGGTTGTCCCATCTGATCTAGATCCTTCATGACTTTGAACCTTAGTCCTTTTTACACTTAGAAAACAAGAACCTAATAGACATCAAGAAGAAGTCTATCTACATAAAATATTTTCTCATGAAACCCATGAGACAAAAATACATTTTTATTATCATTTTCTTCTTCTTTTCATAGTTACATATTTAGCATGAAGACCAACCTAGTTACATTTCACAACACTCCCTCTTAACTAGAGAGGTATTCATATAGTTACATGATCATTTCCAAACTAAATAATTTCATAAGAAAAATCGGATTGGTAATCGAATCTGTATAGCATCATATCAACCAGAATTGTACTAGGGCAAGGCCTTGACTAACAGCCCCATCTCTTCAACGACACAATGGGCTTCAATGCTGGCTAGACACATGACTTATAGACACCTTCGTCATTGTCTCTCCAAGGTACATACTCCACCCAGGTTTTCCCAAAGTATGACCTTCCTGGACTATTCTTTTCTTGGGTAGCTAGCCCTCAAGTAATATCGGTCCCTGACTAGTCTTATCTTGAATGCTAGATCACATTCTCAAAGGGTATCGAATGTTAGATGATTATCAAATCCTTCATTTTGTCTTCCCAAGACTAGAATGATGTGTCTATCTCTCCCTCCTAGGGAGGACCTATTCCACAAGGGAATGTACTCATTCTTATACAAATAATGTACCTAAGCTCTTCCTTAGGAATTACCAAGTTTCTTCCAGGTAAGAAACTTACCATTAAGCTCCCTCTTAGCTAGGGACCTCCAGTAGCAATTGTGAGACACCTAGATGCTCATGAAGAATTCTTGTCCTTGATGTCATGGATTTTGGTATTGAGGAATCTCCATATTTTAGCTTCATAGGGCACAGATCATCCATCACTTCCATCTTGAGTCTTGTCAGCTATCAGAGTGATTCACCAGACTTCCTTCTTTGGTCCACTATTTTTCCATGCTTCTTTCCTTTGAATCATCTCCCAGAATCATACATCATTTCTCATTAGTAGCATCCCTGCAAAAATTCATCCAGATAAAAATTTACATATGAACCTTTTAAAACAAAAGTTACCTCAGTGATGATCTTTTGCCATGACATCTTCCTGTAAGCATCGTCATCCTTCATACAGATTAACACATCTCCTAATGATATGTTTTTCCAAGGGTCTTCTTCTTTACCAGACTTCCATCAGAGTCTACATATATTTCTAGGAGATCTCTCAAGTCACATATTCTTAGCCTCCAGATGATAACTACCTCTTGACATGGTTTCATTTCATGATCTCTTCCTCCCTGCAAATTCTTGATTCCCAAGAATGTACAACTTTTCTAGTTTCTCATTCATAAACAACAACCTCATATTCCATGAGGACATATTATGTTGATTTCATATTACCATGCATTGAGAGATACTCCTCCATAGATCATACTTCTAAGTACAGAAGTCCATTACCTGCTACCACATGACATGACTTCAAAACATCCAATGTCAAGATATAAATATATACATACCTCATACCTTTTTCCCTTGAGTCGTCCTGTAGAAATTTTCTCAAGAATGAAGAGCTTCATTACCTTGGCCTGCTTCATCAATATGTCATCACATCTAGAAATATGTTTCCATGATGACCCTTGCTCTTGATGACTGCTTTACATTAGTAACAGATTCCAGAGAGGTTTTCCCAGAGCTAATTCATAGGGAGCTTCTGTCATGCTTAGATCAGGATTTTGATAAGTGAAGATAAAGTCTTCTTTTCTACACTCTACTTCACTAGTCCTAGAAAATCTTAGTTCATAGTTTTAGACAATATGCTTCCTTGACCAAGTCTGAGATCCTTTATAGTGATGCCGCTCTTTAAGAAATAGAGTTATAGTTCTTCCCTTTCCATAGTAGATCATCCTTCAAAATTCATATTAGAATAAACCTGTGATGTATTCCAGACTGAACTGTGGTGACCAAGAAACCTTGTAGACCTTATTTTTGCACTTCTAATCCAGATTTGATTTCTTTTCTTCACCACCGATTTGCATTGTCTTGCACCATAACTAGAGAGCTCTGTCTCTATTCATATTCTTCCTTATTTGACCTTGTCCACTTTTCATCATATCATAATGATACCTTTATATATGGTTATGTTCTCATACTATAACATTGTCCTTTTAACCAGACTTCCTATGCATCACATTATAATCATGAGCTTGTACTGTAAGTTAGCATATACCACAGAATCATATGCCCAAACCTTAGCTTATACGTTATACATATATAACATCTTTCTAAAATTTTCAATGCCCAGTTTTGTCTCTTCTTAATTTCACTTATATTACAGTCCTTAAGTCTACACTTGAGATCTGTATTAAACAACAAAGTTGGCTTCTTTCTTCGCCTATAATTACTTCCTCACTTTCCTGTTCTTTGTGATAGATCCAAAACCGAATGTAACAACTCCTTTTCTTCACTATATCCTTACTCGTATTACATTCTGGAACTTCGCACTGTATTATATATTGTGTTTAACCCTTAACTTGTTGCTTCAATTTTGAACTGTGATATGCCACCTGTTAAACCTAAGATATTGACATAATGCTTCTCCTTTTCGGCATTGTGTACATATACTCTAACTATGGTTGTCTTCCTGGAATCTGAAAATTATTTATGACAGAGAAATCCACATTAATCACAGTGTCATTTGTTGTAGCTTCTAGTCTCCTTGCACTGCATCATAGGTCCTTCAAATCCCAATGTCCTATCTCACAAAATTACAGAGTTTATCCAAAATCTTCAAACTAATCCAAACTGTCTTTTGTCTCTATTATGTGCAGTTTACTAGGGTATATATAATTTTTTCCATCTATAATAAGTCGACATGTTTATGAATAGTTGTGACTAGTATTTTTTTGAGAATATGTATCACTGAAAATTGCATCGAACTTATTTTAGTGTGTGCATTGTCTTACATCAATTCTTGGACTTGTACCTTTAAATGCACTTTCTTTGTTTTTCGCACCATAGCTTTGATACCATGTTGAGAGTTCGTAGGGATTGTGATCAATTCAAAATTCTCTTCCAGATAATTACTTATAAGCTTTCTTATGTCTTCATAGTTAATTTTTCATCAATTCAATTATCAAAGTACTTGTACAGAATAGATTTTTCTTGAATATCTCGTAATATGGTTAGGAAGGTAAATCTTTGATTTACCTTCCTCACTATTTTGTCTCCTTACAAACATAGTCTTTGCCTTTAACAAAACCCTTTCTTAGATTCTTCAACCTTATATATATTCTCACTGCATCCGTCCAACACCTATCCGTGATCTTATCTACAAAACTTCACAATTTTCAATCTGTTATTTACTTAACTGTTATCCTTTATATCGAAATATAAACTCTAAGTAACCTCAGATAGGTCTGCACTTAATTTTTTCTTGAATCTGCTTCTTTCTATGCTATCTAATATCAAACTTATCTGCATCCAATTATCTGTTGTATAAGCTTAGACTTGACTGCAATTATCGATCCTTTTCCATGCTATATAACTTCAGTCTTTTCCGCAATTTTCATCTCCAAAAGAGCCACAGTATAGGTATATATATAGGATACTAATAAGACTATAAGGCTGACCATTCAACTGTTACTTTAGGATGACTTAATAACTTCAACTTTAGGACGACTTGTGGTTTGTTTCTCTGGCATATTACTTCACATATATTTCAAGATAGTTGAAGGATGTTTCTGCCATTTATGATCTTGTATTTAAACACCTTTTGGAGGGCTGTCCCATATGATCTGGAGCCTTGATGACTTTGAAACTTATTCCTTTTTACACTTAGAAGACAAGAACCTAATAGACATCAAGAAGAAGTCTACCTACATAACATATTTTCTCATGAAACCCATGAGACAAAAATACATTTTTATTATCATTGTCTTCTTCTTTTCATAGTTACATAGTTAGCATGAAGACTGGCCTAGTTAAATTTCACAACATCCCTTTCACTCCAAGCGAAGAAAAAACATGCCTGTAGCCTCTCTGATAGGTCTTAGGAAATGGCTCAATATCAGTCACATTAGCCCAAGTTGCCTCAATGTCATTCTCACTACCTGATGCCTCAGTATCATGATGTGATCATGGTGAAAGGTTATGGAAAACTGAAAAAGTAGGATCAACATGAGGTGAATGGATCTAACTAGGTGATCATGTATGAGCAGTAGGCTGAGATGGAGAAGTGGATATGGGAGGATGACATGATGAAGGGATACTCTGCTCATGACTAAGTGGGGTAGTGAAAAATTCATTTTCAATGAATATGTCCCATGGGATATTCTTTTTCTCAAGCTGATGCATGGATATCATCTTGATGAGGGAATGGTGAAAAATACTCTACATGGGATGACTATAATTCCTCCTTTTTACAATGTATGCCATATTTTCAATGGTGCAAGAGAGATAGTAAGGTATGTGAAGTATTCTGATTCTATTGAAGTGCATGAGAAGTTGGAAATGATATGAATAGAGTGGAGAAAACCTCCCCTCACAGGTGAAGAATTTCATGATTATATTCATCATAGGGACATATCGGTCAAGAAGATGTGAGAAGGGGAAAATGGACTTCTTGTTATCCTTGTATCTAGGTTTGAGATATGGTTCATAATAGCTCATATCAAGGTTTCCTTATTTAAACCATGTCTCTCCCACATTAGGGATCCCTGTAGCAGCTGAAATGGCATTGGTGGACATGGTAAATGTGACCCCAGCAAGAGTGACCTGCCTATCATGAATATTGGTGATGAAAAACCTTGTTAACAAAGGGTGAAACCGAATCTGCTACACTTTCTCACGAAACTCAAAGAAACCAACATGTTTAAAACATGACATAGTAAGAGGAGAAGCCATGAGCTCCTTTGTGGTTATTGGTTCATATATGTTGATTTTACCTCCTTTTTTATCACTTCCCTTTGCTGTTTTTTCCTCAATGATACCTCTATCCTCCTCTTCAGACATTTTGAATTTGAAGGCTTTGGAAACCATAAGGTAAATGGAATGAAATGAAGCGAATGAGAGATGAGATGACTAGCTTAGGAAAATGGAGGGAATGGAATGTAAATGAAAGCCTAGGTCTATAAAACCCTAGGATAGTATGTATGATTGATATGTGTTTTAGGGATATGAATAGGGCTATAGTGCACGAAAATTGAGAAGGAAATGGAAACTAGGGTTTCATAGGCAACAAACACTTCAAATATTTAATGGAACACCAAATATATGAGAAGAGAGGAGATTTAGGGTGCACTTACTGTTTTAAAGCCTCTTGAAGAAATTGGTGAGGAGATTCAAGCTTGTTAGAGGTGGTGAAACACTTCAAAAACCTCACTGTGCAAACGCACAACGTTCTGGAGGAACGCGCAACGCCTCTCTGCAAACGCATAGTGTCAATGTGTTTTGGTTTAGTGTTTTTGGGAAAACGTGCAACGCCAAGTCAAACACGCAGCGCCAAAGTGAAAATGCGCAGTGCCTTGAAATTTTGACCCAAAATGCTCAGAAAATGCAAAATTTCTCCTTTGTTGGGAACTCTTAAAGGTTGAATGGCGACAATGACTTGCTTTGAAGTGCTTTGAAAGAATTTATAGCCAAGTGGATTTGAAATTTTATTTGAATCACCCACTTTTCTAATATTCACTTTTTCCTTTGGTCTTTGGCACTAATACTCTTTAATTTTCTAACTTTTTGGCATTGCAGGTTGATCAAACATGGAGTTTGGCTTTCTATGGTCCACTTAGGCCGAACATGATTTCTTTTGACAGCTTGGGATTAAATTTATTACATATGAGAATATAAAATTACATTTGGAAAAACATAAATATAAATAAATTACATATTTTACATTTTATATCAAAATGACATTTGATATAAAAGTCATCAGATTCAAAAATTACAACTCTGAAAATGTGATAATTACATCATGAAAATTTTATTTAATCCCTCTCATATATGTGCTGAATTCATCTGAAATGAAAGAGTGACCTTGAGAAATATAAAACCTAATGACCTAATGGGATTGCTTTTTACCTAACTTGACTTTCATGAATGAGATTTTGACTTAAAAGAATTCCAAGTGAAAAGTGCATTTCAATAGGTGTTGCTATTCTCAAGGAGACATGAGAATGCGTCAACCAATATTATCTTTTGAGGGTTTATTGACAAGGACAACCACTAGTGGAACAATTTTATGTCATGACCTAATGGAATGATGAAAATTTTCTTCAGAGTGGGACACCTAATATGCACATGAAAAATGTGTTTTGATCCCTGGTGGAAGTATGCAAATACTAACACTAACCAGAGGCTTGTTTTCCTTCATTGTTTGATTTGTGCCTCAGTATATTGTACTTATTTTCTATTGATAATAAGATGGATTTATATTTGTCTAAGATCTTGGTGTATTGATATTTACTGCTATTTCCATTTATATGTTCCATATTGCTAATTTCCTATTTTTGGATATTACAAAACATCACTCACACTTTTAGCCTCCAAGATCTCTTCCAGATTGGAAATTCGATCTCCAACTCATAATCAAATATTCCAACTAAGAAATTCGTTGGGATAAAAAATGACGGTTTTGTGGTGGAAATTTCAGACAAATGAAGATGAATATTGAAAATTCGAGACATGGGTTTTGTGAAAAATGGACTAATTCAGTTTTCACATGATCCATTTTCCAAAATTTAGTATGGATTGAGAGAAACGGAAGGTTATCTAAAGACAATTTTCTCATATTTGTTGTTGTGGTTGTTTTCAAAATTCTTCCAATTCCAATACCAGATTCAAATTATTCCAGCTGAATCATGATGGAAAGATATTTCAGATATGATATTTTTGATCGTTTTTTTGTAGACAATCTAAAATTGTAATGGTAAATCATTTTGTAATCAAGTTAGTTGTAATTTACCTTCGTTATTTGTGTATTTAAATGAAAACAAATATCAAAGAGATAGAGAAGAATAATTGTTGAATTTCAGGAAAATCTAAGAACTTCATTATGATGTAATTATTTCTCTCATATATTTTAATGAAGGAATCTATCCATTAACTTATAGATATGTTACTTGTAATATAATCTGAATTATTTATCAAGGCAGAAATGAGTCTTCGGAAGTTGGGCCCACTACCTTGGACGTGGTGTTGCCTTGAACATCTAAAGTAGTTTAGTTGCATGCTTTTTTATTTGAATTTCAATTTTTGTTCTTTAAATTAAATTTCCTTTATTTAAAAGTAATTTGTTGTTTGCTACATTTTCCATATTTTTGTTTCCTGCAATTTCTAGATTTCATTTAATTTATTGTTCTAGATTAACATTTGAATTCTCTTGGGTGCAATAGATTAAATTTATAATTCAGGAAGGTGTGGTTTAATTTAGTTTTGATTCAAGCATGTGATTAGCATAATTATTTTCCTGTCATTTACTTTATGCTTTTGAGATTTAGTATTTTTTTTCAAGTCTTACATTTTATTTCTTTTTGAATGAGATTGATAGTGTAGAACATAATCATGTAGAACTAGTGTCAGTTGCTGGTATTTTCTTGCATATATTTTTTTGATTGCCTTGAAACAAAAAGACGCTCCTTGGTTGATAAATAATGTCTAGGTTATTAGTTGTTTTATTTACTAAGAAATTAATTTACCCAAGAGTGTGCTAGGCATAAAGGTTTACCAAGTATTCGTGAACTGTAATATACACCTTGGTAATAAATGATAGAAAAAATGACCAATGATGTAATGTACTACATCCAATCTCCTTGAATTGTGTGTTTGGTGTATCACGTTTACAAGGTGGCTGACTCGGTTATCGATGGTAGGCTTGCAACCTAATGGTGTCTCCCAAAATATATATGATAGTACGTGGGATTCTAGTCCATAATAGTGGTGTCTAATGTGTAACCATTCGATGAGGGTGCCCCAAATATACTTATCATACATCAATATACTTCCATATGTGGGATGGGATATCACCCCCGAGCTGTAATGCAGACCATTAGCGAGAACTCCTACACTTTGCGATGCTGGAACATGTCTCTAGCCTAGACCACTAAATGTTCTCGTTAGTTCCAAATGCTCCTTAAGGTAAATTGGGTGAATTTTAATGTTTATCCTGAGTTAAGTTTCATTTTTGGCTCAAAATCGGTGTCACCTGAATCCTATGATGTAGGCTAAATGCAAAAAAACTTTCCATTTCGGTGAAGCTTAAACAATTTATCCAAGAGATACAAGCAAATATGCAATCAATGAAACAATAATAATGCCCCCCAAACTAGCACAAAGCTACGAAATTCAATTCTTTTCAATCAAGTTCATTTTTCCCAAACAAATGCAACTCGTTGAAAAAATGAAATACTTCTCTTTTCCACTAAGATGCAAAAAATGATAATTTTTTTTGTGTTTTACTTTGAAATGAAATCAAAAGTAAAGTAAATGAATGAATGAATAAATGAAATAACAATCCTTTTAACTTTTATTTCAATCGAAAAAAATCAAAATAGATTTAAAAAAACACACAAATGAAATTCTTTTCACTCCTCTTTTTCAAAACAATAAAGACAAGCCGAATCAAAACTAAAATGAGAATCACTTTCAATTTCTTTGAATTTGGACAAATAACACACTCTTCTAAACTTGTGAATCAAACACTTTTTGATCCTATGTTTGACACTAAATTGAAGGGAAAAACATAAATGCAGCGATGACCAATGCATATGAAAAATCACTTCGAATCAAGTCAGGAACAATGTGACAAAAGACATTTGAAATGATGAAAAATATCCCAACTTACAAACAAATCAAAGAGATGAAAACACTCGCTCAGAGAAAAACAAGTAAGTCAAACACACAGCAAGCAGGTCACTAAGATTCTATAGACATTCTTCAAGGGCTAGGACACATTGGAAAATCAAGGGGAAACCCTAGCTTTTCCTAGGTCTGATATCAATGCTACTGTGATAAGCAAAAGGGGTCTGAAAGAAAAATCAACACGGTTGTACTATATAGGATAGTGCTGGTAACGCTACTGTGAAAAAACAAAGAGCGTTGGTCTCTAAAAATAAGGAAAAACAAAAAAGAGTTTCACACAAACACCAGACCTACACATAGTGAAATGACTATCAAACCCTACATAAACCAACAGAGGCCTAAGCAAGATCCAAGATCAGTTAGATTTCAGTGATCGGTAAAACTGATCCAAGATCAGTCCGAGGAAGGAAGGCTAAGAGGCTAAGATCCCCAGTAGACTCACCAATTTTTTTATCAAGATAAATCCCCTCTACAAATAGAGGTGATATCTTTAGCCCTAGAGTGGGACTAGCAACGTGAGATTTCTAATGTGAAGCTTTCTTAACTAACATTCACAATGTGACATGAAAAGAGATAGAAGTACCTTTCCCCAATGCTATGTTTGAACCCGTTGATGATGACCTTGATCCACAATCCTTTTAGGCTCGCTCCCTGCTACTAATGTAACACTAATACCTATGGATGATCAAGAGGAAACAAAAAATGTAATCCAATACATAATAATCATAAATATTAGCTATCTAGAAGATCAAGGAGTACCAGGATATTTGCATAAACAATTAGAAAAATATAGAAATAAAACACCAGATGTTTTATTGATAAATATGAAAGGAAGAGCTTACAACTCATGCCTTGATATTGGAGGCCTCCTTTGGTGAAAATATGAGTCCTTCACTGAAGCTCTAAAGCATTCCTTCTCTCGAACACTAAGGCGTTATCACAATGCGAGAATGTAAAGGGAACAAGAGTTCAGACTAGCCCAACAATGACCAACCATACTAACGTTATTGGAAATAGGGGCATTTATTTATAGGAAGGGAGAAGAGGTTGGGAGCCCATGAAAGGAGGACGAAGGTCCAAGTCCTAAGGGATAAACCCCCCATGGATGAGATCAAAGTTCTAAAATTAGAGAGCTTGACTCTATCACCACCGTTTAACGACCAACTTGCCACCCTTGAACCTCTATATGTAGAAGATGTTAGGTCCCTATATTGCTAGTGTATTCTGTTATTATCATATCCCCCTTATTGTTATTGTTGTACCCCTATAACCCCCATATTGTTATTATTGTGCCCTTACATTATTAGTGTTCGGTTGACTAGGATTATATTTTCACCCCATCGACTCCTATATATAGAAGGAGGTTTTGTCATTTGTATCATCCAATAATTTTTCATTTATGTAATGTAAATTAGGTTTCCCCCTCGAAGCGACTTATTTATAAGGCGTTTATTTCTCTTTTCTTCTGTTTTTGGAGTTGGTTTCATAATATTTGGTATTAGATCTTTGGATTCTATGGTTTCGCTTCTTCAAGCAGGCCATCATCGAATTTTCTATCTAAATTTGTTTCTAAGAATGTTCAGAAGTTGAAATTGTTATCAGGCGAAGCCTAAATCTCGAGGAACACTGTGTAAAAAATTTAGATCTTGGTTCACAATAATTTCGGAGCTATGATCTCTGGAAATTAGGGTTCTTTCAGGTTCTCGTATTTCATCTAAAATAGGTGACCTTGGGAAAATCATCATAACTCTCTCTCTGAGCATCGGATTGGAATTTTGTAAAAAATTCCCAAAATCACACGGATTTTAGTTTCCTTTGTATTAATTTCAGATCTAAAGAAGGAAGCAATGACACGTGTCACACCGTACAAGTGTGCTCTACTGAACTAGTCCATAATTAGATAATTGTGGGAGATTGGGCATAAATTTTCCTTGAAGCATCAAAATCATGTCAAACCTATGACATTCAAAAGAAGCTTCAAAGGGCTATTATAGGACCAAATTTCTAATATTGAAGATCCTAAATCATAGAGATAATTCAGTTTCAATTTCGATATCCTCAAAAGAAAGAAAAAGGTGTGTTTTTTTTTCAAATTGCATAAGTCTTGTTTGAAAAATCATTTTGAAGTGATTCCAAGGGAATATTGAAGCATAGATATCAATATTGGGTTCTAAAATTCCCCCTAAAAAGAATTAAACACCTATTAAACCCTAATAATACTCTACAATTAATCATGAAGACGAAGAATTGCAACATGATATATCAAAATTACAAGAGCAATTGCACCAAATTTCACTCTCACAAAGAGCAGCAAAAAATGAAATGGAAGTTTTGAAGAAAGGCATGGAAGCTAAGATGGATGGTTTCAAGAAGGGCATGGAAGATAATATGGATGGTTTTAAGAAAGGCATGAAAAGTAATACGTATCGTTTGAAGAATGACATGGAATACATGGAATAAAAAATGGAAGGTTTGAAGGAAGACATGGACGGTTTGAAGGAATGTTTGTCAAAGTTGATACAAGAAATGATTCCAAATGACGAAAAGATAGTATAGGAAACTCATGATGAGAAAAAAATTAATTTTAATCTTGATTTCATGAACTCGAATGTTAGATGGAAGACCCACCATATTCCAAAGATAGATATGAGGAAATTTTATGGCAATGATCCCGTAACATGGATACTATATATGAAGAAATATTTTGATCTCAATAATATGAAAAAAACACAAAAGGTACAAATTGAAACTTTATATTTATAAAAAAATACATTTGTATGGTATCGATGGCTTTGATCTCGTAAAACAATTGTGCCTTGGTCAATTTTTATGAAGGAAATGATAACACATTATGAGGATACAAAGAGCGACACCTTCATTAGCCAATTGATAAATCTCAACAAAAGGGTTGAGTTGAGGATTTCCAAAGTTAAATATTAGGGTAATCGATATTCCAAAGGAACACAAGATTGATGTAAGTTCATAGGACTTTAAAGGATAACATCCAACATGAGGTTCGCCTTTGGGAACTTGATTCGTTGGAGAAGGCATTCAGGCTGGGAAGAAAAATTGAATGTAAAATTATGGCAACAAGGAAGTCTGCCACTCACATCTATAAAGATGGAAGTGTTGCTACTGCTAGACTTCCACAACCTACAAGGTTGACACCACAAAAATTGGAAGAAAAAATAGAAAAAATGCTTTCCTACATTTGTTATATCAAATACACTAAAGGTCATAAGTGTGATGAGAAGAAATTCTTTTACATAGATTTTGAAGAGGAAGATGAAAATGAATAGGAAACTTCAAAAGAAGAGCATATACACCAGGAACCAACCCTAGAAAAAGAGTAAATGAGTCTAACCATATCGTGTAATGCATTGGCAAGAATTACCACTCCTAAAACTCTCTAGATAGAAGGAGATATCAAGAATAAAAAGGTAATAATGTTAATTGATTTAGGTAGTACCCATAATTTTATTCATTGTAAGGTAGCCAAGGAATTGAATTGCTTCCTATACCCAACACCAGAATGTCAAGTGATGGTTGCAAATGGAGGAACTATAAATTTCTCTGGAAAATGCCATAATATCAAGCTAACTATGTAGGAATATTTATTGAATAGTCCAATGCTTTCCATTCCAATGGGAGGTGTTGATGCTGTACTAGGATACAATGGTTACAATATTTCAGAACAATAGCTTTTAAATTTCAATAAATTTTCTTGAAATTTTTTTTGGAAGGAAATGAAGTCGAATTAAAGGGTATCACAGGGAAGTCGAGAAATATAATAATCTCTAAGGTCATGACAAAGCTTCTAAAGAAATAATAATGAGGTGTAAATGCACAATTATGCTCACTAGAAGTCCCAACATCATAATCATCTATTTCTCCAAATCTCCAAAAAATATTGGACAATCATTCCAAGGTGTTTGAAACTCTCAAAGGACTCCCACCTATTCGTGATAATTATCATGTTATTCATTTGATTCCAGGAAGTGTTCCTCCAAACATTAGGCGTTATAGATATCCTTATGTCCAAAAGAGAGAAATTGAATGTATGATTGCAGAAATGTTAGAGGATGGTATAATTCAACCTAGTCAAAGTTTTTTCTCTACTCCAGCATTATTGGGGCACAAGAAGGATGGATCATGGCACATGTGTCTGGATTATAGGGAGCTCAATAAGCTCACTATTAAATATAAATTTCCCATTCCTATGATTGAAGAATTATTGGATGAATTACATGGATAAATTTATTTTACCAAGCTGGATCTTCATTCATGATATCATCAAATTAGAATGAAGACTTAATATATTCTGAAAACAACATTTCGAACTCATGAGGGTCATTATGAATTTTTGGTCAAGACTTTTGGCCTTACCAATGCAACTTCTACATTTCAAGGGTTGATAAATTCCATTTTCAAACCCTTCCTTATAAAATTTGTGTTAGTATTTTTTGATGATATATTAATCTACAACATGTCTTGGAAGGATAATGTTCAACATGTTGACAGGGTGCTCAAACTATTGGAGGAGAAACAATTATATGTATAAACTTCCAAATGTTTATTTGGAGTACAAGAGGTGGAATATCTGGGTCATATTGTATCTCACGAGGGTATTAAGGTAGACCCTAAAAAAATTAAATCCATTAATGAATGGAAATTCTCCACAACCATAAAGAAGTTGTGAGGATTTCTTGGGTTAACAGGGTATTATCGAAATTTTGTTAAGAATTATGGAAGAATAGCAGAACCCCTAAAAATATTATTGAATAAAGATCTATTTTTATGGACTCATAAAGCAAGTAAGGCCTTTGAACATCTTAAAGAGGAAATGTGCCTAGCACCGGTCTTAGCTAATGTAGACTTTGCAAAAACCTTTATTATGGAATGTGATGCCTCAAGAAATGAAATTGGTGTTGTTTTAATGCAAGAAGGAAGACCCATTTCTTTTGAAAGTCCTCCAATCAAAGGAAAGTATTTATAGAAAGCTAGTTCTGAGAAGTAAATGTTAGAAATACTACATGCACTAAAGAATGGCAACCTTACCTAATGGGAAGACACTTCAAGGTAAAAATTGATCATGATAGTCTTAAACACTTTATGGAAAAAAGAATATCCTCAGAAGAGCAGCAAAAATGGGTCACAAATATGTTGGGTTATGACTTTGAAATCATGTAAAAAAAAGGGAAGCTACATGTTGTTGCAGATGCACTCTCAAGAAAGGATGAAGAGGTGGAAGAATTGCTTTATGCCATTTCTATTATCCAACCAGATTGGATAACAAAAGCAAGGTATTAATGGAATAAGGATGAAAAAGTGTGGACACTCATACAAAATTTTCAGCAAAATCCTAGTACATATGATACATTTAGTTGGAAAAATTATTCCTTATGGTACAAAGATCACTTATACCTTTGTAATAATTCCCAACTAAAACAAATTATTCTTTTGGAATTTCACACTTCTTCTTTAGGAGGACAATCAGGATCTTTAAAAACTTACCACAGTTTGAAGATTTTTTTTTTTTGGAATGGCCTTAAATTTGATATTCAAAAGCTTGTGGCAAAATGTTTTGTTTTCCAGAAAAATAAAGTTGAGACAATTAAGACCCCAGTTCTTCTACAACCTTTATCCATTTCATGTCAACATTGGGAGAAAATTTCAATGGATTTTATCACATGTTTACCTAAGTCCAAAGGAAAGAGTGTCATCATGGTGGTAGTTCATAAAATTACCAAGTATGCACACTTTTGTGCATTATCTCATCCATTTAAAGCAAGCATAATTGCTACTGCATTTATGGAAACAATTCAAAAGATACATGGAAACCCAAAGATTATTGTAAGCGACAAAGATCCCATTTTTTATTGGAAATTTTTTGGGCAAAATTATTTTCTTGTTTGGGTACTCAACTAGCTCATAGCTCATCTTATCATCCTCAATCTGATAGTCAAACTGGGATAGTGAAAAAGTGTTTGGAAGGATATCTTCATTGTTTTGTATATGATAAACAAACACAATGGGTCAAGTGGTTACCTTTGGCTGAATGGTAGTATAACACTTCCTTTCGTACTGCAGCAAAAATGACCCCATCCACCATCCATCACATCATATTTAAGAGAAAATTCAAGGTTCAAACAATGAATATCAGTTAAATTTGGCACAAAATTGAATGAAACAACATGCAAAGAAACATCGCAGTGAGAGAATTTTTGATGTAGGAGACTGGGTATTTTTACGGCCACAACCATAAGAAAAATGTCCCTCAAGTAAGCTAATAAGGATAATAAATTATCTCCAAAGTAATATGTTCCTTACAAAGTGTTGCAAAATATTGGTACTATGGCGTACAAATTGGAGCTTCTTTCTTCTTTGTGTGTGCATATTTTTCCATGTTTCATGCTTAAAGAAGACTATAGGTGACAAACATCCAATTCAAACAATATTTCCATAACTTGATGAGGAAGGAAAAATCATATTGGAACCTGAAATAGTCATGGAAACAAGAACGTGACAGCTACAAAATCGATCAATTTCAGAGTATCTCATCAAGTGGAAGAACTTACCCACTGAAGATTCTACATGGGAGGATGAGAATTTTATACAGAAGCATCCATAGCTACTCAAGCATTCAGGACAACACTTTTTTGAAGGAGAGGGGGATGTTAGGTCCCTATATTAGTAGTGTAGTCCATTATTGTTGTTAGTATAGCCCCCTTATTATTATTGTTGTACCCTTGTAACCCCCATATTTTTATTATTGCGCCCTTACATTATTATTTTCAGGTCAGCTACGATTATATTATGACTCCATGGACTCCTACATATAGAAGGAGGTTTTGTCATTTGTATCATCCAAGAATTGTTCATTTATGTAATGTAAAGGAGGTTAACCCCTCAAAGTGGCTTATTTCTAAGGCATTGGTCTCTCTTTTCTTCTATTTTTGGAGTTGGTTTCATAACAGAAGATTCTCCTCCATTTGAGGAAACACTACCAGAAAGGGATCAACATGGTTTTCAAAGAAATAAGGGCACTGGCAGTGCTAAACAAAATTTCCAATATGACATCAGCGCGAGCATGACACCAAGAAACTCGTTGACCTGGGAAAATAGGATTTTGACCAAGTCTCCCCAGTAATCTTCCAAGACAGTTTTCTTTGAATCTTTAGGGGATGTCTTAAAATAATTCTTCATGGTGGAAACATTGTACATGATATGTCATGGGGAATTTCAGGATCAGGGACGGGAAATGAGTATGGTGACAAATTATTGTGTAACATTTTGCATGAAGGTTATCTATTACCACGAGATCGAAAGACTACAATGATCCATCCAAGGCACCTATGGAAGCGAAAGTCACATATCACCCTTACTCTTCCACACCTCCTAGTTTTGGTTCTCTCTAGACTGAGAGACCTAGTAGTGAGTCCATCGCCCAACCACCCCATAAAGGTGTTCTTCAGAAATCGTCTTACAATATGAATGCAAGAGCTACACAACACTACAATATTGTAAAGGATATATCTAAAGTTCCTTCAACAATGTTGGCTTTGGAAGTCCTTCAGTCGTGTCCATCACAATGAAAGGAACTATTGTTCGCTATTTGATGGATTGATCTGGTAGATTCCAATATCATTATTTTTTATCTTGAGAACTTCATTCCTCGCCTCCCATCTCAGGTGGATTTTCTGATTCAAGTTACCATGATGGGGAAAACCATTCATAGGACTATTTTTTATGAAGGCGCTTCGACCTGCATCATTTCTATCACTCGTTGGAAAGCCATCAGCTCTCCACCACTGAGCTAGTCCCCGAACACTTTCTAAGCTTTTGACAATAGAGGTTCTCAGCTATATGGTATTCTCAAATATTTTTCCATCCTTTCGGAGGGAAAGATGGTGAATTTATAAGTTGATTTGGTAGACGAAATATTGAATTACAACCTCCTTCTTGGATGTAGTTGGACTCATTCCATGGTTTGCGTGGTCTCTACCCTTTTCTATGTCCTCTGCTTTCCTCATCAAGGAAAAATCATGATTTTTGATCAGCTAGATTTATTTTCCCCCAACTATTCAATAGGAAAAATTCCATATGTTGCGAATACCACTACACCCTATGAGAACATTGGGCGTGGTATATTCAAAGACTCTTATGGGAATTTTTCCACTCCCACCTCCAAATGTCGCCACTATTAATATGATATCAACTGGTCGAGATCCATGGATTGTTCCAAGTCCCGACCAGCTTGAAATATTTTGTGACATTATGCCTTTCATCCATATTGAAAAAATTTATCAGAGTATTCTTACGGCTTCTAAGGTTGCATCTGAAAGCAATGACTGATTGGTTTCTTCACTAGACACTTATGTGCAGTCTCCCCAGTTTGGTTCTTGGGACTCCAATGATCCTTTGAAAGAGGCTTTCCCCACCAGCAAAAGTATTTTGGAGGTAATTTCTCTTGAAGAAACCCCATGGGATGATGGAAATCATAGTTCCTCGTTTCTCCCAAACCTAGGTGAAATCTCCGCCTATCTAGAATCCCATGCTTCGTCTATACTGACTAGTGCATTTCAAAATCCCATTTTGATTCATGAAGTGTTGTCTGAAGGGAACATGGGAAATATTTCTCCAAACATTCCAATAGAAATCTCTAGGATTGACGAGAATTTATTTTCTGGGTTTCTTGTCCTCCCCATGAGCTCAAGATTTACATTGCATTCCTCACAAAACATGACCCACCCACTCCCTTTGACCCTGTTATTTTTGTTTGGTCAATTTCCCACGGGGAAATTATTTACATAATTTGTAACCCTTACTCGGCTAGGGGACATGGGAACATCACTGCTGCAGTAAATTTTCTTAGAAGATTGGCTAAGGTAAATCCTACACGAAATATTAACGGTAGAACCATGGGTTTATTTCTATTAATCATGAAAGAAATTAGACATATGATTTCATTTTTGAACTATATCTGAAGAACTATTACGCTTTATCATAAGTGTGATCCTTTGTACATTAGTTTTGTATTCATTAGTGTGCTTTGATTGGATTTTTTATGTGATTTTTTGCTTTGCAAACATGTTTCCTATTCTCACCTTGTGTTCCACTTGGTTCATATATGTCGTCGAATCATTATGTCAGTTTTATTGATGGTGCTTACCATAGCACACAGAACTTATCTTTTGTAGCATGGGCACTCTTTTCCCCTGATGGCGAGTTGATTAATTTTCAAGGTATTTGTTTGGGTCGAACAACTAACAATATTTCTGAATATAGTGCAGTTATCAAGCTATTATCGGATGAAATTGATCTTGGGATTAGAGATTTAGTTGTTGAATTAGACACAACTCGATGTGTTACAGTTAAATGGCCATTATTTTATGCGAAATCCTCAAATTCTTCATATGTATTTGTGTGTTTGATTATTGGTAAGGCATTTTATTTTATTACATGTCAACATATTTAAAGATGTTTAAACAAATTAACAGATACATTAGAAAATCATGTATTAGATAGACATATGTGTAACATGTAAAAACCAATACATCGTTATGATACACAAGTAGCCGTAGAAACATGCATATATATATATATATATCTATATATATATATATATATATATATATATATATATATATATATATATATATATATATATATATATATAGATTTTATGATATGCTACATAAAAACCTCAAAAATTATTTTCTCTACAAAAAAAAGCCTCTATGAGCCTACATCAGTACAAAAATGTAAACATAGGGCTTCTATCCACCCACATGGTGCTCGTGATAGTTGGTGAGGCGTCTCATGAGGCCTACCAAGTTTCGCTCTATCTCGGCTAATGGGTCTACTCCCTCCTCGTAGGGAACACCTTCAAATGGGAAAGCTACCCTCCCCACGATTGGTGACATCACTGGTGGTCTCTAAGGACCCACATCTATAAAAACATCATAAGTTTAGATCTCAAAATACATAAAAAAAAAATTTGAAAGGTAAAATAAATTAAAAATAATTTTTACCTACATTAGTCCACTATGTGCCTCGCAGAATGGGCAGATCTAGATCTCCCCTAAAGTCAATTCCTACATACACAGTCCTCAACCATGATGATTTGATAGCACAACCAGCTGAAAAATGTTGTTGGAAAATGCACATGTTGGACCTCGCCCTGATGAGGTATGATTTCACACCAACTCATCAGCCTCGGGTCCCTTGGGTCTGGATCATGGATCTCCAACCACTGATACTAAAACAAAGGTACCCTCTCCAAAAATAAGTTAACCAAGATAGACCCGTACCTAAACTATTTCAGCCAACTTGTTTTTCACTTAGCTAATTGGCTCTTCAGGTTAGCTAATAACCCCTCTCAATAATTGAACATTGTAGGAGCCAGACATTCCATTGCGTACTGGAATTGGGATTTTGTTGCCTCATGCAACGCCTGGGCTCTAGCCAATCGAGTCATGTAATGTAATATCATTTGCAAGGGAAAAACCCTGATAGAGGATACCTCTATCTATTCCCTTTCAGTATTCTTAGCCCCAAGACAGTGTCTCTGAATGAGCATACTGGTACTCTCACCTCTGGTGCGAGCTCTAGAGAGTTGGATTCTCTCCCCTCTCCTGGATAAGCATGTAATTAGGTAGATTTCCATGACATATAATTCCAGTTCTTGGTCTCCAATTATGAATATTTAGTGATATACATTCCACAGTCCAATCAATTACTAAAGTAGCTGAAGATGAGCTCTTAGCCCTAGTGTTTGGAATAATTTTAGCAGTTCGCAATTACGCAATGCATTTACATAATTTGGTTCTTCGAGTGCTTGGTGTTATTCCACCTCCTAGCCTCTCTCTTTCCATTCCATGACCATTTCCACTGAAATCACCTGCAAAACATGTTTAATTGACATTTTAAGAGATTTCATTGTTGTAGTTTTTGAAATAATCCACTGGAAATGGGTGGATTTCTCATTTCAAATTCTTCCCCATGGACATCGTGACTATTTGAATTAATTCGACATTTGCGAAGTGCTGCCCTAACGGGTTAGGTGCGACCAATGCAGGTCTGATAGATCGAACCCAAGCTAACCGCAAGCGATTTTGAAATTTTAAATCCTCCCCCCATCTCTAAATTTCTAAGCTAATTTTTTTTATAATGGAATTAAAATGAAGAGGAGAGTTTGAGCTATTACCTGTAGCTGATGGATCGTTGAACGATGTCCTAGATCAACCGCGCCACTGATATGATGTTCAAAGGAAAAAGGGGTAAAATTCACTTCTACAATTTACTCAAAATAGAAAAGTGAAAATGAATTTACTTTTTGTCTATTGTATTATTTTTGTTAGGAAATTATATATTACAGAGAAATGCAACACATAAAATATGTGGAAAAAATAAGCACACATAACATATAAAACCAGAGAGACAGAAATATATGTGGTTCACCCAGTTTGGGCTACGTCCACCGCAAACAGCTAGTCCTTCCTTTCTATTATCCAACAAAATGAAGAGACACAACCTACAACAGATCCACTGTAATATCCTCTGTTCTCTCTCACAGTCTCTCTATTAGTTTCTCACTCAGAGAATACACATAAAATCATAGCCACAATACGACACCCTCATCCAAACGAGGGGTTTCCTTCTAGGGAAAAAAACCCTAAACTAAACATAACTTCTACCGTTAGATCATCCGCCTAACGAAAGGCCTAGATTGACAAGAAATTACTATAATTTTACAAGGAAATTTTACATATGTTTTTAGCTTCAAGGGTGCCGCCGCCAAAACCCCCCACCAGGGGGGGGGGGCGCTCGATAATGTCACAACTACCCTCCCCCTAGACCCCCCAGGTAGCATTTAATTATGGGCAGCACTGCCTCCCCATTAAGGTTCAGGGGTCCAACATTGTGATACAAAATAAACAAGATAATCAGGCTCCACACCCAACAATTTTTCCTTGATATCAGTGATGTTTGTTGGTTTTTGTGTGGTAACAAGACCTTTACTCTGTTGGTGATTATTTTTTATGCAAACAATTTTTATTTTATCTCTTTTTAGACTCGGTAAAAATAAATAAAAAAGGAACCCATCTGGGGTCAACTTTCAATTGTTTTCTAACTCTTGAAAAATGAAAAGATTGCAAAGTACTTTCCATTTCAAACTCGTTAAAGTAAATGAATCGTCATAGTCTCAATATACCGTTACCTTTTTTTTAGGCTAAGATTCACTATTTATGAAAAAGGAATAACTTGATAGAACATGGTCAAGAGGTTCTCTCTGGTGTTGTTTTCTACATTTTTGGATTCGAGAGATGATTTAAGAAAAGTGACATGATGGATTTTTATTTTCCATTTCTTTTCAAACTCCCTAAACATGAAAAGACATCGAGTTACCCTTTCGTTGGACTCATTAAAGATTAAACGAAAAAAGACTTGTCACCATAGCGAGACCAAGTTCTTCCTTCACAACGCTCATTAAAATTACTAGGCTGGATTCATTCGAAGAATAAAATTACATGCTCAACATATGCTATCCTCTTCACACTGGCTATCAAAAATAAATAGGTACTCATTAGCAGTAACAGGGGAAAACTTGAAAGTGAACATCTTATGTTTATTTTGCACAACTTGTCTCTCTTGAACATGACACTTGTCTATAATTTGTGTGTGGTTGGGGATATCCTTCATTCATAATTTTTCCTCTATGGGTTTGCGAAATCCATTTTCCTCCTATTCCATCACCATTTTTGTCATCGTGACCTCTGATCCCATTTGGGTCAAATGCTATCACACTCCGGAGTCATGTCACCAATATGTTCAAGAGAAGTCCTTTTTTTGTTATAGTGAAATATCCTTTACTTATATGGCCTCCTCTGTTACAATCCTGTCATCCTGAGATAATTTTTGTTTCGTGTTGTTGATGTGGGAATCATTATGGCCCTCCTTCGAAAAATCCCTTCCTGTCGACTTCAACTCATTATCCGGGAAGGTGGTTTAGAAAATTCCTTTCAGTACCTTAGAGCTTGCATGCCTCAATGGAACACTCTTCATGTTAGATGAAAAGTTCACATCATTGGCCTTCGATCAAATGATTCTGCAAGTGTTCGACTTCAAAATATTTATTCACACTTGTAGATTGTGTTGTTGTACCTTGAGGGCCATCATCATTATTGGTGGTTTCTCTCATTCCTGTTAATGGTTTTAATTATTTGCCGATAATCAGGTGGTTTCTACCATGCTCGATGTCAACACATCTATTTGTATGGATAGATTTGTACATTGGGTTCATTGAGATCGTGGTGAATACCCTAGATCACATCTAATTCTAATCCGGGTTGCAGGGAGTTATTGAGTATTCATGATTGTATACATGATCCTATCTATACGGATGGTTGGGTCCATGATGTAGATCCATTTCTATGATATCTTTAGGCGGATGGATGCGACCATGTTGTGGGTTCATGTGTTATTTGATGCCTAGTGCAGATTTATGTGGTTAGGCATATTCATAGTAGATATTTCATATATTGCATTACATTTTATCTGGAAGGTTTCCTGGAAGTGATCTGAGTTCTTTGCCTTGGTTCATAAATCATTTCAGCCATTAATCCTCGTTTTTATTTCATGCTTTAAGGGGCATATGTTACATAGTAATTTGCCACCATGCTCACTTCCCATCCCTGATCCTAAATTTCCCCATGATAGACCTTGTGCAATGTTTCCACCATGGAAAGATATGTAAATAAATCCCCTGAAGACTCAAATAAAACTTCCTTGGAATATTAATAAAGGAACTTGGTCAAAACTCTAGTTTTCTAGGTTAGCACATTTTCTATTTTCATGCCCACGCTGATAATAGGTTGAAATTTCTGGCTTAGTGTTGTAAGTTCCCCTATTTCCTGGAAAATCGCGTTGATCCCCTTTCTGGTAGTGTTCCCACAAATGGAGGATAAGATTCAACCTCTAGAGGTTCTAGGGCGACGAGTTGGTTTTTAAACACTGGTGATGCGGTTGAGATCTATGATTTTAGAGATTTGATCTCATTAATGAGGTTTATCCCTTAGAAAGTGGACCTTCCTCCTCCTTTCATGGGCTCCCAAGCTCTTCTCCCTTCCTATAAATTCATCCCCTGTAGAAATTATATAACTAATGCGTTATATATCCAAGTTTCTCCTAATCACACACTATTTTAACTTCATGTACAATACATAATCTATTCCACCATTGATCATCACATGCGGAAATTAAATCAGTTGCATGCACACATTGAAACCATAAAAATTCACACACATTAACATAATGTTTTAACGAGAAAGCCTGAAGCTAAAAACCCCAACTATATGTATATAATATATGTCATAGAGATCATGTAACAATCCTCATACAAAGCTTATCACAAGCTCTCAGTACACTCCAATCGCTACACACTAATCAGGCTCGATCTTGCAAATCCATGCACCGATCTTTGCAAGCCTTTAGCCTGCCTCTAATATGAAATCCCTGCTGAAGAATGGCTCTGTATGAACTTGAATTTCTCCAGCCTTGCTCAGGAAATCCTTAAAGGCATCTCTACTAAATTTGTGGTGAAAAAAATTCAACACTATAATCACAACTGATAGTCACACTTGCTTTTTCACCTACCTCTCCATTGGTCTCCACTAAAACTGTCCATGCACTGTAGTTAACTAATGTATTCTTCAGTTGATTAATGAGTTAATATTTAGTGAATTAATTATTAATTAATTCACACCACTCTCACTATTTTATCAATCAGTTAGACTAGATACAACTAGCTCAACTGTGTCTAACTGAGTTAAATTGAACATAACTCCACCAACTACTTCTACAACTTCACCAAACTCTGTCACATGAGTTCTAACTGAATTCCTCCATGCAATAGCTCCAGTAAACCCTCAAGAATAGTGTAATTCCTCCTGTTAGCTCCTATTCCACATCTGTGCACTTAACTAAAGTGCTCCAAGAGAATAAGATAATGTTTAGAGTCCAAATATTATTAAGAGCTAATAATATTCGACATATCTATTTTTAGACTGGCAATCTAAAAATAGATTCTGCCCAATATTTCCAAAAATAGAAATCCATTTATTTTTCCAACTTGACCAACCATCCACAAATAGCATACTGCAACTCGTAGAATATGATCGACATGTCTAAAAATAGACATAGTCTAAAAATAGACTTTGCGACAAAAATCACCTGTGTGGGCCCCACCTAGTTTAGGTGATCATTTTCCAACTAGGATCAGGAATGATGTTTTAGGATGCCTCCTTCACTTTTTCTTGTTGCAATCTTCAGCACTCCCTCTGAACAAGAAAGGACTGTCTTTGCAAGCGAATGCAACTCCATGCATTTTCCCTGGAACCTCTGCAAGCACCATGCAACTCCATGCATCTGCTCTGAAACTCTTCTGAAACTGAATAGGCTCCAAAAAACTCAATCAATCTGATGCATCTATCATCAAAGTCTTCGACTTCTGCTTAGCTACTACACATGTCTTCAGGAACCACCGCGTTGTTGAACTCTGCACCCATGCACTCTGCGCTTGCTGTCAACTCTAAACCGCGCTCCAGTATCCAACATTGTCACTTTGATATGCCTTCATCAATCCAACTGATCATGCTACTACTACTCTATGGGCACCTCATAGCCAGGTTCAATTCATGAGATCCACACCATCTCAATGAATCCTACCCAAAAGTATCCTCTTGGGATTACTCATGATGTCACCCCACCTCTCACCTGGTGGTATAGCTGCATGCACTCCCTCTGCCCATCTGGCACGAAATTTCTCTGTATGAGTGGTTGCTCCCACTCCATGATCCTCATCTTGTGGCTACTCCACATCCCAAGTTTCACTCTTACCTACATGAAAATCTTGCTGCCTCTCAAGCTTCAATTGCATGTCTTTCTTGCACTTCCCAACAGTAGGAAGCTCCGTAGAAATCCCATCTACTTCAAGTCTGTAGAGATTCTTTGCTCAAATCCCAACCTTCTTGACTTTTCCTGTTGCTTTTTACTAAATGAAAACTTTTCCTTCACTAAATACAACATCATACCCTTTATCCTCTAACATTGCGACTGAGATTAAATTCTTCTTTAAACCTGGAACATGCCTTCATGTAAAATGGGTTATCGCTCCTACGAAGGTAATGCTAATGTATGTCTTGTCACCCAACTCAACATGCAACTGGAGATATTTCTCCACCAAGTCACTGAAAAGGTTCACATCTCCCGTCATGTGAAAGGAAGCACCACTATCAAAGTACCACCCCGATCCCAATGCACTAGACACCATGCATGTGATCAATGAGAAGTCTAGCTCAAATTGCAAGGGAAGAGCCTCACCAGCTACAGCTCCAGAAACCTACTTGTTATTCTTCTTCTGTGGACAATGTGTGGCGAAATGCCCATGTTCGTGACAGTGAAAACACTTCACTTTGGACATGTCATGCTCTTTGCCATCCGCACCAGATTGAGAAGGGTTTTTCTTCCCCTTACCTTTCCTTTCTTTGGAAACCAAAGCGAAATCCTCTTCATCATCATTATTTGATGAAGAGCCATCCCTGGTACTCCACCTTATCTCCTCATGCACAAGATCTGACCAAAGTCACTCCCATCCTGGCAGTTTCTCCCTACCATTGACAGAGACCTCGTAGCTATGCCAACTCTTTGGAAGCCCAAGGAGAGCCAATATCACCAAGTATTCTTCATCCACACTAACTCCTACACTCCCAAGCTCATCCCTGCAGTGGAAAAACTTTTTCAAGTATACCGGAATAGTGTCATTCTTCTCCATTTTTATTTTCCTGAGCTTGTCTTTAAGCGCCAACTTCCTCTGGTCACTTCTGCTTTGGAACAATTCTGTCAAAGCCTTCCACATCAAGAATGGAGTGGCTTTAGCATGAAGGATAGACACAATGTGATCCTTCACACCTTCCAACAGAATCCTTCGACACCTTGCTACCTTCTTTTGCCATGTGTCAAGTGCGGCTACATCGCTAGATCCTGGTTTAGGAATATCAACACCTATGAACTCCTTCAACCCATTATCCTACAACAACGCCTCCATCCTATCCTTCCATGAAATATAATTTGAGCTTCCCTCAAGGGCATACTCCAATCACAATCCATTGAAATACATTTTAATGAATGCTCAACTTCGACACCAAGAAAACCCTACAACAATTTCGAATTCCACCAGCACAAAACTCAACTGTTTCAATAATTTGCAATTGCTCCAATGATCAACTACTCTGATACCATGTATAAATTATATAAATAATTCATTATATATCCAATATTATCCTGATCACACACTATTTTAACTTCATGCATAATACAGAATCTATTCCACCATTGATCATCACATGTGGAAATTAAATCAATTGCGTGCACACATTGAAACCATAAAAATTCACACACATTAACACAATGTTTTGACGGGAAATCCTAAAGCTAAAAACCCAAAATACATGTATATAATATATGTCATAGATATCATGTAACAAACCTCATACAAAGCTTATCACAAGCTCTCAGTACAATCCAATTTCTACACACTAATCAGGCCCGATCTTGCAAATCCATGCACCGATCTTTGCTAGCCTTTAGCTTGCCTCTACTGTGCAATCCCTACTGAAGAATGGCTCTGGATGAAATTTAATTGCTCTATCCTTGCTCATGAAATCCTTAAAGGCATCTCTACTAACTTTGAGGCGCAAATAATGCAACACTATAATCACAACTGATAGTCACACTTGCTCTTTCACCTACCTCTCCACTGGTCTCCACTGAAACCGTCCATGCACTGTAGTTAATTGATGTATTATTTAGTTTATTAATGAGTTAATATTTAGTGAATTAATTATTAATTAATTCACACCACTCTCACTAGTGTATCAATCATTTAGACTAGATACAACTAGCTCAACTATGTCTAACTGAGTTAAACTAAACACAACTCCACCAAACTTTGTCACATGAGTTCTAACTAAATTCCTCCATGCAATGGCTCCAGTAAACCCTCAGGAATAGTGTAATTCCTTATGTCAGCTCCTGTGCCACATTTGTGCACTTAACTGAAGTGCTCCAAGAGAATAAGATAATGTTTAGAGACCAAATATTATTAAGAGCTAATAATATTCAACATATCTATTTTTAGACTGGCAATCTAAAAATAGATTCCGCCCAATATGTCTAAAAATAAAAATCCATCTATTTTTCCAAATTTACCAACCATCCATAAATAGCATCCTGCAACTCATAGAATATGATCGACATGTCTAAAAATAGACATAGTCTAAAAATAGACTTTGCGACAAAAATCACCTGGTGGGCCCCACCTAGTTTAGGTGATCATTTTCCAACTAGGAACAGGAATGATGTTTCAAGATGCCTCCTTCACTGTTTCTTGTTGCAATCTTCAACATCCCCATCCTTCCATTATTGGTTTTTGATTGTTGGGTTGGTCTAAAATCTCGTTCTCATAATGCCTAAGTTGTTCGAGAGAAAAAATGCTTTAGATATTCAATGAAGGAATTGGATTTTCACCAAAGGGAGGCCTCCAACATCAAGGTCTGGGTTGTGAGCTCTCTCTTTTATATTCATTAATAAAACATATGATGTTTTATTTCTATGTTTGTGTAATCATTTGTGCAAATATTCTGGTACTCCTTGATCTTCTAGATAGCTAATGTTTAATGATGATTATGTATTGTATTACGTTTTTTGTTACCTCTTGATCACCTGTAGGTATTCATGTGCCACTAGTGGCAAGTAGGAATCCTAAAAGGACCGTGGATCAAGGCCACCATCAACGAGTTCGAACGTAGCATTAGGAAAAGGTACCTCTAATTCCTTTCTTGTCGCATTTTGAATACTAGCTAAGAAAGCTTTGCATTAGAAAATATCTCAAGTTTCTAGACCCACTCTAGGGCTAGAGAGGTCGCCTCTATCCAAAGAGGGTATTTATCTTCACAAAAACCACACACACAATCCCAGAAATTGACACGAGGACAACACTTTATTCACAATGTAGATAAAACATGGAACAAAGCAGATAACAAGAATGAGGACAAGAAAAATGACGAAAATAGACTATGTACATAGTGTAGGGCACAACCCCATATTTTATTGGAAAAAATGTTTGATATCTTAGCCATTGACAGGGAGAGAGTCATTCTTCTCATCAAGTGATCGAAGATGATATGTGTGTTTTCCAAGCTTCTCATCCATAGTGAATGGTCTGATCCACACGGATTGAAACTTATAGTGTTTGTCTTGGTATTTGTGTGATTTACCCCATTTCACAACTAAGTCACCCACACTAAGGTTTTCCTTCCTTGCAGACTTCTTTCCTAACCAATTCTTGATACAACTTTGATATAGTGACAATTTTCCTTTGACTTTCATCTTTTCTTCCCAAATCATATGAAGGATGTCTATCCTATGCCATCTTATCAAACATGGCTTGCTATGGGGTTCTTAGGGAGAGTGGAGAGAAATCAAGTAGAATATGGTAGGGAGTATGGCTTATTTTATATGCAACAAGAAGTAAGGGGATGAATTCATGGAAGGCTTGGTTGTAACTCAGTCAATGCATAAGGCATTTATCAAAGTAGGGTGTCAGTTCCTTTTCTCAAAGTGTATGGCTTGCTTGATGATGGGGACCAAGTTCTTGGAAATACAATCCCTCTGAGGGAAGTAGTAAGAAGAATAATTTGATACCATTCCATCCCCTAATGCAAAACCATAAATCTCTAGCAATGATAAATATATTGCATTTTTGGAAACAAGTGATGTAGGAACGTTGAACCAACGACGACTTTCTGACTATTCACCTGTTTGAGTGGAAATATTTCTTTCCATTGCAGAAAATAATTGGTTGTGATGAGAGTATGGTGACATTGCTTTGACAGATGTGGGAAAATTCCATCAATAATATCTAATCCCCACCATTGGGATGACTCTTTCAATCCTATAAGTTGCAGTGGGGAAAGTGACTTCTGCCTCATGCCAGAAAACCTTTGACATACTTGGTGTTTGTGGACATAAGAATGTGTCTTGTACACAAAATGTCTTCTGGATGGTGTGTCATTTACCTCTGTATACCAAGAGTTTTTACTAATCATGAGGAGGGTGAGTTTTAGTGCATCAGGTTCTATAACCGGAACTTGGTTGTATCCTGAATACCTAAATAATGAAGAAATGTCTCAGATCCCGATATTGTTTGCAAAATCAGTTCCCTGGATGACACATGCAAGTTGTGTCTTGCCGAGGTGCGATTGATATTCCATAAATAAATATAGCAACAAAATTTTCTGAACCTCTTCCTAACTGGGACCCAATTTGATTGTTGCACCTGATAAATGATCCGAACATCCAATGTTTTTCTTAGCTCTTTCGGGATAAGGGGTTCAAGTGTGGGATGTACTTTCAGTAGCTTCTACTTGAATGGTTTATCCACTTCCCTCATTGGTGTGACATGCTGGAAGGTTTGAGTGTTGTAAATTTTAATCTCTTCAAATGTACATAAAGGTACATCTTGGTATTGCATAAATAAACAGGTAAGGATTATCTGCTCTTATGGTACATGACACACACTGAGGTACACACCCTTCAGACCATTTACTATTTCAAAATTTATTTTTTTAGGTAACAACGTGGACCTATGATTTTTGGTGTTGGAAGGTCCTTGGAAGCAATTATGCAGGTCATATTTTTCTTTCAAATATACCACACCCTTGGGTATGAGGTTTCTCTTACCCTCGTTGGTTGCATCCTGTAGTTCTTCTTCATGCTCGTCCTTACTAAGTGCTCCATCCTTGAGTGTTTTAGCGTGTTACATAAAACACAGTATTTGTTGGTCATCACACACATGTGGATAATTGATATTGTTAAGGAGGTGTGTTCTATAAAAAAAAATCAATAGGAAAACCATGCTTCGACGGTGACAACCTAAAAAAAGTACTGGAAAATGTATCTATAACTTCATTTTGGATTCTTGGAACAAGAAAAAAACATAAATCTTGGAAATGTGAAATTAATTGTCATACCTTTAGTTGATATACTTTTGAATGAGACGAAACATGATAAATGGTATTACATCCCTGTCGTACCATTATTTTTTAATAACCTACTACTTTTAAGGATGCATCATTGAGGTGGATGGAAATGAATTTTTTTATGCACTCGAATTCCAAGTGGACTAAGATCAAGTGTTTCTTCTACGACGTGTTTACCGAGATGCAACCGGCTCTGGTGCCCTCCTACATTTTTGAACTGAAAAAAGTATAAAGTGCATAGATTATATCCATGAGGGCTATGAACTACACTAGTATGAGTATTACTATTACTACTACTAACTGCACATGATCCATTTGCACTGGTTTGATTTGGAAAGAGATCGAACTATGTTTCTAGTGGGATTGGGGATGGTTGTGGAGGATAGCACCCCAATTCTTTTCTCTAAGATAAAATTACCGAACATCAGTTTTTGGAAGGCCATGGGTTCATTACGTACACTCAAGGGACTGACATTATGTTTCATATATATTTATGAGTATCCTTGAATCTATTTATTTCTTCCCTTATATGAAAGCCATAAGTGTGAACAGCCCAAAGAAAAATATCCTTGTAGATTGCTTGACCAATCTCTACTTAAAAAAAAAATCATATGCTTCTAGTATGTTCGCAGCTACTATGTTTATGCATTGGTGTTCTCACATTGGATGACAATTGAATGATCACATATCTAAGTTCACTGATACCATGGACACAATTTTTTTCTAGCTGAATGATTTGTGTGTCGTTTTTGTTCCATGTTGCATTGATTTCATTTTCTATAGAAAATGGCATTACGTTCATTGATGCACCAGAATAAACTAATCAATTGTGTACATTGAAACCAAATATTTCAAAAGTTAAGAGACATGGGGGCAGAGTGTGTTTACTTCCAATGTTAAATCATGAACTATCGATTGGAGAAAATCAGAAAATGTACCCGATCGCTTATCTGAAGAGGAGAGATTACATGTGGAGGACGACCAAAGTGCCCATAAAAGAATGTCCTGTTGGTTTGTGATATTTGTTATCTCGAACAATGAAATTTTCACACGAACCTTGTTCATATATTATACTATATTATAATCCACAATGGGGAGAGAAGCCGAAGTATCTTGGGGAGAAAATTGATTTGTAACTTCAAGATTAATGGTCTTATCTTTATCATATGTATAAATAGTTTTTGTTTAGGTAGCTTTCTCGAACTTTCTCTAAGTGTTTTGTGTTGAGTTGACTGACATATTGATTTTCCTTAACAAGGATTCTTTGAATTTATGCTTTGTCAACTATGTTTTAGTGGTCCGCCTTTGGCTTCTAAAATTATACTGATTTGACTGTGGCTAATATGGGGGTTCACTTAGAGGTTCTTTCACGGTTGTGTTATTTTTGGTTGTAAATACGCAATTTAACATGTTTACTGTGTGCCCAACACTTGGGGTCTCATCAGGTGTAGCATCTTGTTCCTTTTATTCTTCCGACTTTGTCTGCTCATAAGAAAGTATCATATCACAAAATTCTGTAGCAATATAACTCATGTTATGATTCCATTATGGGAATGTTTTCTCATAACGATAATATTTATGATATCCACAATATTCGTCCATGCCAATTTTTCAAGGTTCAATGCTACATTTTCACTCTATGCAGATTTGGTCGGTTGATTAGTATTGCTAACCGATTTCACAGATATTTTAAACGAGTTGAATCGTAGAGGCTTTCTAATGACAATGGTCTCACTTTTCCTTTGTTTGAGTTATGTTATCCAAATTGAGAGGTTCCTAATAATACAAGTCAAGTTCTCAAGATCAGATGACTCCTTTTCTTTATCCTTGTTTACTGAGGCATGTGACCTTTTACTCATATATTTGGATTCATTTGTTAATTCATCATCCAAAATGACTCCAATAGTGAAAAAATATTTTTCAACCGTGTTTTCTTATTCAAAGTTTTATGAAAGTGGTGGTTTCTTAGTTCACTTTACAAACCGAGCAGTACTTGCTGGCAAGACAAAAGTGTAGCAGTCCTTGGTGTCTTCTAGAAATATGTTCAAGACATGGTTAAACCTCTAATTTAAATCCTTTACCTTTTCTTTCGGCTCCATTTTCAAGCTAGCTAAATCTTTCAACAACATGATAGGGGTCTTGTCATCAGCAAATTTCTCGAGAAACATTTTCTTAAAGCCCATCCAATTTTGGATGGAGTTTGGGGGAAGACTGTGGTACCATACAACCACTCTACTTTCCAAGTTACATGGAAAAGGTTTTCATGTGACTTCATGATAATGTACCTCAAGTGTTTGTATGTGTAGGTATAAATTCTCCAAGTGGTCTTCCAATTTAACCATTATGTCACGGTCATACTTTGTCAACAACTTTTCTGGGTGTCTTGGAATTTTATGCAACACACCTGAAAGTGCGAGTGGGCCCTGAAAAATCCAGTCAAAATCTTGATCTTCCACATCATCATCTTCATACTCCTCCTCTTATTTTTCAGAATATGATGTATCTTTTTCCTCTTTATCACCTCATAACAAGTTTAAGGTTACACCTAAAAGTAGAGGGTTGTCTCCTTCTCCAACACTGAAAAATGGAGGTTCTTCTGCATTCTCCACAAAAACTACTAATTATTCGAGGGTGGCGAGAACTATTTCTTCCAAGGTGGTGACCACTACTCCTGTAAAGGTATTATTGTTATTTTTTGGAGAATACTGGATAATCTCGAGATCAATCCAATTGTTTTTGTGAACTGACGAGTTATGGGACTGATAACCTGAATATGATTGTATGAAATTTCACAAGTTCATGTTGGATGTGTTTTAAAGGAGTCACCAACTTTAGAAGCACGATCAGGGGAGGTAGAGTGTACATTCTTGCCTTGATCAAAAGTTGTAACTTTGGGGTCAGTGGGTTTATCAGCCATAAAATTCTAGTTTCCCTCTTTCTAGTGCCAGAAATGTTGATGATGTTGGATCCAACAACATTTAAGGGATCTCCTCAATATGAGGTCCTAATTATACCTCTGACCTTTTGGTCTAGGAGTCCCATCAAGAACAAAATCCCATTTTTCTTATTCTTAAATATTTTCCATGGCTCTTCCTTTCAACAAGATAGATTGATGCCAATGTAGTTTTGCAAAGCAAGGGGGGTTTTCCTGGTGAGTATCTAATTGCTAGTGTGTCAAGGTTATTCTACTGCAAAAGGGGAGAGGCAGAGGAAAATGAGACTCTAAGAGAGACGTAATAAAAGCTAGTTTCCTCCTTCTAGTGCCAGAAATGTTGATGGTGTTGGATCGGCCAACATTTAGGGGATCTCCCCAATATGAGGTCCTAAGTATACCTCCCACCATTTTGTATAGGAGTCCCATAGAGAACAAAAGCTCGGTTTTATTATTCTTAAATATTTTCCTTGGCTCTTTCTTTCAGCAAGATAGATTAATGCCAATGTAGTTTCACAAAGCAAGGGGGTGTGCCTGGTGAGTATCTCATTGCAAGTGTGTCAAGGTTATTCTACTGCAAAAGGGGAGACGTAGAGTAAAATGAGCCTCTAAGAGAGACATAATAGTACCACTTAGGAAGAGACACACATGAACTGAAGGATTATGTCTAACACCCAGCAAATTAGTCCACAATGGGTGCGATGGTCATTACAATAGCTTAGAAATATATGTCAAGTGTCGCACGAAATAGTACACAAGGATGTGACAACAATTACACACATAGTAATACAAGGGAGGTCTTTATATTATCTAGTGGAATAGCCCACAAGGATGGGACAACATTTACAACCATTACAACACGTTCTCAACAAGGTAAGCACTAAAATAACCAAAATAGTTCAACTATCATAGTACATTTGAAAAGAAAACATGAAGTACAAACATCCATAGAATAGTCTTAAGAACATTCATAAGTCATGTGTGCAGAACATGATGGCATTGAAAGACTTCTATTATTAATTAAAAATTTTGAGACACATATATACAACAAACATCACTAGCTCCAATAGTGGAGTGTTGGAACCATGCCTTGGTCCACAAAATAACCATGTATTCTCTTTACTGCTTTGATGGTGGAGCCAAGGTGAAAAAGTCATTTTCTCATACAATGAGGGAGTATATATAACCAAGGGTGACTCTTTAACTACCCTCATGACTATTTGACTTCCCATGAATTTTCCACTTACATGACTCATTACATTCATGTGTGTCCTGACATCACTCATTAAGTGGTGAAACTTTTCTTGATATGGTCATGCAGGTCATTCAGCAAATGGATAAGGTCTCCTAAGCCATTTCAATGTGATATAGGAAATGTTTTTCATTTTTAAGCCTATCTTGATTTTTATGTTCACCTCCATTCATGCCATTTCAGTCAAATCAGTCTCATATCATGTAATTTTTATTTCCCCACAAATTTAAACTCAAAAGTGCACACTTGTCAATTTTTCAGATTTTCGTAGTGATTTACACAGGAAATCTAAAGATTTTTCTACGAAACTGCCTAATAATTTCATAGTGAATCTGTCAGAAGCCTAACTGTCTTCACTACGAAAAATGTGTATTTTTAACTAGGGTTGTCAGAGTTGTATGAAGTGTCAGTTTCTGATTAGATCAATGAAGGTGGAGGTCGTTCAAGGTTGTTATGGTAAAATTCAAATGTACATAGCCGTGTTTGATGTCACCATGATCCTTTTTTCTTGCATGTGCTATGATTGAAACTCGAGCTGTCAATTAAACCTTTAAACCTCACCCAAAATAGAATTTTTTCATATTATGGTTTATCCTTTCATGTGAGTCAATCCCTATAGAGATGCTTCATCAAGCCAATCAGGTCGCTACGAAACTCAAATTATATAGGTGTCATCAACAAGCGAGGCAGTGAAGACTATAAAACATCTATGGCTACAAGAAAGAAAATGAATAAGGGTAGCCATTGTCACAAGTATGAGCCCATGGATTTGAAATTACTCAATGAAGACCATACTATTATGGAGGCTTTCAGAACGACTCGATGCTTGCAATTCTGCTAGAGGTTGAGGGTTTTCATTCACAAGTTTCAAATGATTTTGCCACCAACTTCACAGGAACATCATCAAAGGTTGGAATTCTGAATCTTACAGTGACACCAGAGAGAATATAATTAGCTATAGGAATCCCTAGAGGTGGTGAAGAGTGGTTTAAAGGTACTAAATTCACAATGCAGGATTTTAAAGAGTTTATCAAGTAAGAACATAGTGAAGTTGATTTGAACAATGCTATACCTAGGAGTTTTATGAAGGACAATTATGAAAAACTATTGATGGTCATTCAAAAATATTCTACATGTGAAGGAATATTTCACATGGTCTACTCATACAATCTCAGACTTCTTCGGCATTTTGTAGGTAAGAGATCACTTGACTTACCTTTCTATTTATATAGAAGTTTAGGGAAAATGTTAGATAAGGTTCAAATCAAGACATAAGGAAATGAGACATCTCTTTTTCATCATGGTATAATAAAGTTGTTAGTGTTGGAAGAATTGAGGAGATTAGAAAGAGATTGGATTTATTTCTTGTTTATGAGGGGTTATGAAATTGATGTGGTCACTCCAAAGAAAGCGTAAAAACCTATAACTACTACATCACTAGCTATGGCAGAAGAAGTTGAAGAAGAAAAAATAGCATCCCCTATAGAGCCAACGGATATAGGAGTAGAACCTCTGCAAGAGACTAACACCCCTCAAACAACTCCTGAAAAACAGAAACATAAAGTCAGCAAACAAGGCAACAAGAGGGTCACTAGAAGCCAGACATTGGCTGAAGCCAACCTGGAGGATACCCTTCATGCAATTAACATTAAAGAGTCACCAATAGTGCAAGCTGAAGACATTGAAGATAGTGGAAGAAAATAAAAGAAAGGTAAGACAGCTAAGTAACTAGATTTTGCAGGTGATGATGTTGGTTTTATATTTCAGCCAAGGAAGCCAAAGACAAGACATGCAAAGAAGGCCATGGAGAGAAAAAATATAGAGAAAATAAATGAAGCTTCTCAGTCAATAAGAATCATAGATTTGTCTCCATCAGCAAAGGAAGAAGTGGTTACCAGGCAGAGAAATGGAAAAGAGAAAATAATTGAAAAATCAGAAATAGAATCCCTCAAGGAGTAGTTGAAGGAAGAAGGTAAAGATATATTATATTTGAAGCTAGAGGTAAAGAAGCATATATCTGAGAAGGTTCAATTTGAACAGAGGAGGAAAATATGGGATGAGCAAGTCTCAAGTGTTTCAAAATATTTGGATAATGCTGAAATGTTGGTGAAATGGACTCAATCATTAATAGGGGAGGTCAAAAATATTAGGAAGATTAACTTACACTTGCAATATAGAAATAGATCATTAAAAGATCAATTTTAAGACCTTCAGGAGCAGCTAAATTTGATCCAATTTGAGCTGGAGAAGAAAGGGCTGAAGATGAGAGTGGTTGAAGAACCATAAGCCAATTAATTGTAAATGAAGAAGAAACTCCTAAAGAGTGAAAATTTGAGCTGAAACAAATTTGATGAGGTTCATAACTTGCATAGCACCTAAATTTTGCATATGGAGATCAATTTTTCAAGACAGTTACAAAAACAACGAATTCTGGTTTTTTAGACAGTTTTGTAGCATGCTTCAGGCTTCAAGCCAGAAAAACGCTACAAAAAATCTAAAGGTGAAATTTTTCTTAGGAATTCAATTTTGTCAAGTATTAAGGAGGGAAATTGGTTGTTTTCAAGATTTTTTGGCATAGTAAAGGTTTTTGACCAGCAAAGGTTGCAATGAGATAGGTGAAAAGGCAGGATTTCATACGCTACGAAAACTCGCTACAAAACTGCCTAAACTGCCCTGTTTCATAGAGAGAGGCATTTCTGAAGATTTTTTAGCATTCCAACAGCACACCAACCATTTGGAGACCTTCATCCTGTTAGTGGGCCATCTCAGCAAAGACTCATTACTCAAAATAAGTGTCAGGCATCTAGCTAAAAAGGAAGAACAATGATTAAGGTGAAGATTATCCATTCTTGAAAAGTAGGATTGTGTTCCCTAGATCTAGGGGTATTTTAAATATGTAAAGTGATGGTGAATTGTCTCTCAAACATGTGATCTCTATTATTTAATCGTTTTACTCTTAGAAAACTGAATGTAATAAATAGGAGGTAGAGTCCTATTATGAGTATGACTTCTTAAAAGATAGTTCTCCTTTTTTTGTTCCAAGCAAGTAGTTTCATTTATGATATGCGTCAGAGTTAGGTTTCAACGATATAGCTAGCTGGGCAGATCATTTACACTATGAATAATGTCTATTTATAGATTGAAAATCGAAGAGAAAATGGTTGGAGAATATTGCACCAAATTGTTGCTTGTATGTTTTTTCTATTATCAGTAATATACACTGCCATTCTACTTCCAGACCTGAGATTCTTATGAGATGTTTAATGTGTTGTTGCTCTGTATCTTTATGTATATTCACTTGCAGTGAATTTTATCTCTAATTACTCAGAATTCATGATATCATGCTCTAACTTCCTTTAGGGGTGAAATTACTGTGTTTTCCTTATATTGTGTGTATGAATCATCTTTATTAGAAACCTCTATTTTCCTCAGCTTCCATGTGAAGAATTAATGTCACTAAGAGTATTGATGTTGACTCCATAGCCCAATTGTAGAAAGCCTTCATTTTTAAACCTACACTTACACAAAACCAAGTCACAATTTATAGAGTTAGCCATCTAGTATTATTTTTATTGAAAATCATAAACCCACTTTGAGAGAGCCCTCTCAAACTGAAGAGGCTAATATTCAGTTAGGAAGTGGTTTGAAAGAGTTACATTGAGTTGATTGATGAGCAACCAATCAAGATCAATTTGGTGATAACATTTTGGTGCGTCTACCAAGAGTTTGAAGACATATTTCCTGAATTTTTTGTGCAAACACTGAAGATGAACTCTTGGAGGTAGCAGGAGCTTAGAATTTGTTCGAGGTTGCAGAAAAAACCTTGGTGAATCCATTACAAATTTTCATGTTTAAAGGTGGCTTCGAGAAGGAGATATACAACAAGCAATCCAGATCCTAACCAACCTACCATTGTGGATAATCCAAACACAATTTCCATACGCATTCATAGCAGCTCTTCAAAATCAGGTATTCCATCACACTCAAGAGCTTTGTCCTCTGAAATTGTAAGAAGTCCCCGAGATAAGAAATTTGATGAGAAAATTCAGGAAGTTTTGTTTAGGTCTGAGAGTGAAAATGAATTGACTGATATTATTATAGACCTCCAAAGACAAGGTATTGATACCTCAACCCTAGTAACCAAAAAAGAAAGAGAAGAATTCTGGGAGGCAGTTACATAAGAGTTGTTGTCAGAGACATAATATTTTGAAAATTTAAAGGAATTAGACCCATTTTAATTCTTGCTAAGAAGAAAATCTGTTATATGTTTACCTAAGTGGAGCTCATTTGTATCTGGAGTACAAAGACCAACTACACCACCTCCTAATAGCTCATCTTCTTCTACTGTTTTTCCCAAGAATACCACAGTCCCTATTATTATGGTTGGAAATATTCCACCTCCACCTCCTGATGCACCTGCTAGATATGCTCCACTTTCTCTCCCAACAGTTCTTAATGCCCTCCCAAGTAAATACTCAGCTAGAATTAAAACCTGGGGAAGTGATGAAGAGATAACAGTTGAGGAACATGTAGACCAATTCAATGATTTCATAGATAGAGAGGAAGTAGACCATGAAGATGTTAAAATGAGACTATTTGCTCGAATTTTTACTGGTGATATTAGAAAATCGTTTAAAGCCTTAGCTCCAGGAAGCTTGCAGAATTGGAACTATTTTGATGATATTTTTTTTAGAAAATAGGGGAATAGAACAAACCCTGTGCAGGCCCTTACTGAATATAATAGTTTAAAAAGAGTTGTAGATGAAACTGTCCAAAATTTCTCCAAGAGGTTTAACAAATTTTATGAATCTATACCTGCTCATTTTAAACCTCCCCCAGGAGCTTCTCAATTGCACTATGTAGAGGCATTTGATTATGATTTCTCCATTCTTCTTAGAGAAATAGAATCTCCTTCACTAGTATATATGTAGAATGATGTTTTGAAAGTAGAAGTAAACATGATAGCAGCTATGAAGTCTAATGTGGGTAAAAAAAAACTAAAAGAATAAGAAAATCATTCCACCTCAGATGATAAGTTTGATTCTATGATGAAGACTATGGAAAAAATCATGGATAGACTTGCTCTTGGAGCTACTTCTTCACCTCCTACACAACATGATCCACAAATTATAAATCCTCAGTTTGGAAGGCCTCTAAACTAGCAAAGAGAAAGAGAAAATATAAATTAGCATGACCCTCAAGTGAGACCTCCTTTTCAGTGGAATTTGATTGATGAAGACGAAACTCAACCTGATATTTAAGAATACTCCATCCACTGCCTAGATGAAAACATGTATGGAATGTTTTTGACCAAAGAGGAGCATGATGAGTATAATCATGATTTGAATAAGGTTGAGGGCAATCTGAATATCTAAACGGTTTTCAACATTCTATCTTTGAGATGAAGAAATAATACAATCTCAGAAATAGGATTGTTCCCATCACTGAAAATAAAACACAACCAAGGAAGGAGGCTACTAAAGTAGCTAAGCCTAAAAAGGATCCACCACTTCCTCCCCCTGCCAAAGAAAGTGAAAATATTACTTTTGTTTTCAATTTGGAGAATGAGATCTCTAAAATCAAAATTCCTGTTCATTTTGGAGAGATTCTCAAGGTAAATGAGTACAAAAGAAAAATAGTGAAAATGTTGAATTCTCAACTAAGAGCTTTAGATATCCTTACTGTATAAAAAAACCATCCTACTATCTACTAAGGACCAATATTGGAAGATGAGAAGAATGAAGAAGTGCCTACCTTCTATGTCATCCTTAGTATTCATGACATGACCTTACACAATGCCATGTTGGATTCAGGAGCTTATCATAACCTTATGCCTAAAGTGATTATGGAGAGGATGGGTTTGGAGATCACTATGCCAGGCAAGGATTTTTTTTTTTTGATTCTAAAGGATTCCAATGCATAGGATTGATAAAAGATGTTGTTGTTGGCCTAACACAAGTGCCTGCCAAGACAGTGGTAATGGAAATTGTGGTGGCAGATATTCCACCCAAGTTTGACATGCTCTTATCTAGATCTTGGGCAGCAAAAACCAAAGGCACCATGTAGATGGACTTGACATATGCCACCATTCCTGTTTTTGGTGAGCAAATAAGATTGTACAGGGAGACTAGAATGGCCTACATGGTTAGAAACAAGGATAAACCTTAGAATTTTCCCATTTATGATTTTGAAACTAAATTAGGATCAACAATTTTTTTCAATGAGCTAACTGATGAAGAAGAAAGCGAATGGAAAGAATAAATTAAAGAAATTGAAAATCAACAAGTTGGAAATCAAGATAATATAGAAGAAAAAGCATAGGGTTGGTGGCTTCTGCATTCTGATGGATCTGCTAGAAGAGAGGGATCTATAGCAGGCATATGGATCACCACTCTTGATGATGAAAGTAAGTTTTATTCTTTGAAAACAAACTTTGACTGTACAAATAATATGGTTGAATATGAATGTTTGTTTTTGTGTTTGGAAATTTTGAAAAAATTGGGTGCTCAAAAGATTTTAGTTTGTGGAGATTCTGAGTTGGTAATCAAACAAGTTGAAGGAAATTATCAAACTAAGGATGTGAGGATGAGAGCCTATAGAAATTTGATCATGGAAATGTTGGAAAAATTTCAAGAATATGAATTTATTGTGAAAAATAGGGATCAAAACTTAGTGGTTAATTCCCCAGTTGTTTCTGCAAGTTTGTTCGCCATCCATACACATTCTATTCAGAAGTATGAGATTTAAGTTCTGCATAGGCCAACTATCCCAGATAATATCACCTATTGGCAAGTGTTTGATGATGACCAACAAGTCAAAAATTTTATAGAGTTGAAGGAGGAATTTGAAAGCACACAAGTGGATCAAAAAAACATGCTTGTTGAAACTAAGGGTAATTCTGAAGTTTTGCAGCTGAAAAATAATTGTATGCCCAAGGGTTTTATTCCATTTGAATTTTTTTTTAACAAAATGATGTTTTCAGATATCCTAGAATGCAGGATGGCGATGAAGAGGTAGAGACTTGTAATCTTGGTATAGTAGTAATGCCTAAAATGATAAAGCTTTCCAAGTTTATTTATATGTGTATGAAATAGAAATATATTGAGACGATGAAGAATTTCATTGATGTTTTTGCATGGAGTTATGCTGATCTGAAAAGGTTTGATCCTACTATTATTCACCATACTATTCCTATCAAATAAAATGAGAAACCTTTCAACCATAAATTGAGAAGGATTAATACATTGATCATGCCTCTGATTGAGAAGGAAATTAAAAAACTTTTTGATGTAAAAATTATTGTTCCTATAAGATTCTCAACATGGATTTATAACTTGGTACCAGTCATAAAAAAGAGTGGAGATATCAAAATCTGTATTGATTTCAGAAACTTGAACAAGGCTTCTTTGAAATACAACTAGCCTCTTCCTAAGATGGATCATATTCTATAGAATATTGTTGGCTCTCAAATGATGTCTATGCTGCATTCTTTTTTCAGGATACAATAAGATATTGTTACACCCAGAATACCAGGAGAAAACTACTTTTACCACACCATGGGGGACATTCATGTATGCCAAGATGTCCTTTGGTTTGATGAATGCATGAGAGACTTTTAAAAGAGCAATGGACATTGCCTTTGCTGAGGAGAAAGATAAGTTAGTGGTGGTCTATCTGGATGGCATAACTATATTTTCAAAAAGGGAGGAAGACCATTTCAAGCATCTGCAGAAAGTTCTGCTGAAGTGTAGAAGATTTTTTTTTCTCTTAATCCCACTAAAATTATTTTTACACTAACCTCTGGAAATTTCTAGGATATATTATATCAAAATATGGGATAAATATTGATCCAAATAGAGTCAATCCCATTTAGAAGATAGACCTACCAAGGAACAAGAAGGAAATTTAGTCCTTTATTGGAAGAGTAAACTTTGTTAGAAGGTTCATCCTCAACATTGTTGAAATTGTTAAAGACATTACAAGATGTTGAAGAAAGTATTTGATATTAAATGGACTATTGAAGCCAAGCAGTCATTTGAATAAATAAAGAAAGCCCTCACTCAGGCCCCAGTATTTATTAGTCCAAATATTTCAAAAGAATTTCTGGTTTTCACATTTGCATCTGAAAATACCATAGCTGGAGTTTTACTACAAAAAGGACAGTAAGGCACAAAGCAACCAATTTCATTATTTAGCAGAACCCTCACTAACTCAGAGTTGAAATACAATATTTTAGAAAAACAGGCATATGCTTTTATCAAAGCCATTAAGGATTTCATAATTTATATTTTGAACTCTCATGTCATTGCATTTGTGCCTAACACTGTGGCTAAGGAAATTTTGACACAAGCTGATCCTAATGGCAAGAGAGAGAAGTAGATAGCTAATTTTCTGGAGTATGAAATAGAAATCAGACCTACAAAATTGGTGAAAGGACGGGGTTGGAAAAGTTGATTGCACAATCCAATTTTGATTGTCTTGACATGAATTTTATTGCATAAATTTTAGAGTTGTTAGATGAAGATGAAGTGTTGATTCCTATTGAAGAGAATTTTAGTTTATTTGAATGGTACAAAGACATTATCTTTGTATTGCATCATCACAGAGATCCTGCATAGTTGACTAAATCAAAAGCAAGGTTTGTGAAGCTAAAATCTCTAAGATATTGTATTGTAGATAAGAATCTATACTAGAAAGATATTGGTGGAATACTTTTGAACTGTTTGCTGGAAGAAGAAGCTGAAAAGGTGATTGAATAGTTTCATAAGGGAGATTGTGGAGAACACCACTACTGGAAGGACACAGCAAACAAAATTCTCAGAGCAGGGTACCACTAGCCCACCATGTTCAAGGATGTTTACAAGAATATAGTTGCCTGCCATGAATGTTATATTTTTGATGGTAAGAAAAAGTTGATTCCTTTCCCTTTGATGCCAATTTGTGTTGAGACGCATTTCCAATAGTTGAAGCTAGATTTTATTGGTGAAATACACCCATCGTCTTCAGGAAAGCATTGTTGGATCCTGACAGCAATAGATTATTTCATTAAGTGGATTGAAGAAATCCCAACAAGGCAGACGAATGATTCAGTCATCAATTAGTTCTTAGAGAATAACATTTTGTCTAGGTTTGGCTGTCCTATGAATATTATTACTGACAATGTAGAAGCTTTTAAATCCAAAAGGTTCATTAGCTTTTGTCATCAGTATCATATAATAGTTGGACACTCTACTACTTATTACCCACAGGGTAATGGTCTTGCTGAATCTTCTAATAAAAGCGTTGTGAGAATTATCAAGAAGGTACTAAAGGAAAATAAGAGATCATGGCATATGAAGTTGAAATATGCACTGTGGGCTGATAGAGTATGTACAAAGAGATCCATTGGTACTTCACCTTATGAATTAGTGTATGGAGCTGAAGTTATTTTTCCCACATCCTTGGGAGTGCTTGTAATGAAATTGTTGCAAGGACTATAAGAGGAGCCTAATGCTATTCAGAGGAGGATAAACCAACTTATAGCTCTGCAATAAAAAAGGGAGGAGGTATACAACAACCATCAGCGGTAAAAAAAGAGAGTAAATAACACATTTGATAAAAAGGTCAAAGAAGAAAATTTCCAAATTCAAGATGTAGTTTTGAAGTGGGAAGCCATAATTGAAGAAAAGGGGAAACATGGAAAGTTTGAAAACATCTGGAAGGGACCATTCATAGTAGCTGAATACCATGGAAACACCACTTATCTACTTCAGGAGATGGATGGACAACTTTGTGCTGCAGGACGTATCAATGGCAGGTTTCTAAAGCATTATTCCTCTTAAATTTTATTGAATTTTCACTCCATTGTATATATTCCATTTTATTATAGTTTTCTGCTAATAAAGACATGTTGATCATCAAACCTGAGTCCAAGGAGAAGGCCATAAGAGTTTGAAGAAGGCTTGGAAATTTTCAAAAGTTTATTTCCAAAAAGATGGATGGCACTGGAACTACAGGTTCTTTGGTGTACCATAGGGGCAAACCATCCCAAGTGGAGCCATTGTTATCACTAATTAAGTGGTGAAACGTTTCTTGAGAGGGTCATGCAGGTCATTCACCAAATGGATAATGTCTCCTAAGCCATTTCAATGTGATATAGGAAACATTTTTCATTTTTAAGCCTATCCTAAGTTTTATGTTCACCTCCATTCATGTCATTTCAATAAAATTAGTCTCATATCATTCAGTTGTCATTCTCCAAAAATTTAAACTCAAAAGTGCACACCTCTCAGTTTTCCACATTTTCGTAGCGATTTACACAGGAAATCCATAGATTTCACTATGAAACTACCTAATAATTTCGTAGCAAATCTGTCATCAGCTTAACTATTTTCGCTATGAAAATGCATTTTTTTAACTAGGGTTGTCAGAATTGTATGAGGTATCAGTTTCTAATTAGAGAAGTAAAGGTGGAGTTCATTCAAGGTTGTTATGGTAAAATTCAAATGTACATAGTTGTGTTTGATGTCATCGTGATCCTTTTTTCTTGCATGTGCCATGATTGAAACCCGAGTTGTCAATTAAACTTTTAAACATCACCCCAAATAGCCTTTTCTCATATTATGTTTTATCCTTGCATGTGAGTCAATCCCTAGAGAGCTGCTTCATCGAGCCAAGCAGGCTGATGTCAAAATCAAATTCTGTAGGTGTCATCAACAAGCGAGGTAGTGAAGACTATAAAACATATATGTCTTCAAGAAAGAAAAAAAATAAGGGTGGCCATTGTCACAGGTATGAGCCCATGGATTTGAAATTACTCAATGAAGACCCTACTACTATGGAGGTTTTCAGAAGGAATGGCTTCTTTCAATTTTTCCAGAGGTTGTAGGGTTTTCATTCACAAGTTTCAAAGGATTTTTCCACCAACTTGACAGGAACATCATCGAAGGTCGGAATTCTGAATCTTACAGTGAAACCAGAGAGAATATCATTAGCTATAAGAATCCCTAGAGGTGATGAAGAGTGGTTTAAAGGTACTAAATTCATAATGCAGGATTGTAAATAGTTTCTCAATCAAGAACATAGTGAATTTGATTTGAAAAATGCTGTCCCTAGGAGTTTTATGAAGGAAAATTATGCAAAATTGTTGATGGTCATTCAAAAATATTTTACCTATGAAGGAATATTTCACATGGTCTACTCAAACTGTCTCAGAATTCTTCTGCATTTTGTAGGTAGGATATCACTTGACTTACCTTTCTATTTATACGGAAGTTTAGGGAAAATGTCAAGTAAGGTTCAAATCAATAAAGGAGGAATTGAGACATCTATTTTTCATCATGGTCTAATAAATTTGTTAGTGTTGGAATAATTGAGAAGATTATACAAAGATTCAATTTTTTTCTTGTTTATGAGTGGTTATGAAATTGATGTGGTCACTCCAAATAAAGCCTCAAAACCTAGAACTACTACATCACCATCTATGGAAGAAGAATTTGAAGAAGAAAAAAGAGCATCCCCTACAGAGCCAATGGATATAGGAGCAGAACCTCTGCAAGAGACTGACACCCCTCAAACAACACCTATAAAATAGAAACATAAATTCAACAAACAAGGAAGCAAGAGGGTTACTAGAAGCCAGAAATTGGCTAAAGGCAACCTGGAGGATATCCTTCATGCAATTGACATTGAAGAGTCACCAATAGTGCAAGCTGAAGACATTGAAGATAGTGGAAGAAAAATAAAGAAAGGTAAGACTGCTAAGAAACTAGATTTTGTAAGTGATGAAGTTGGTTTTATATTTTAGCCAAGGAAGCCAATGACCATACATGAAAAGAAGGTCATGGAGAGAAAAAAGACAGAGAAAATCAATGAAGTTCCTTAGTCAATAAGCATCATATATTTGTCTCCATCAACAAAGGAAGAAGTGGTTATTAGGTAGAGAAATGGAAAAGAGAAAATAATTGAAAACTCAAAAATAGAATCTCTCAAAAACAAGTTTAAGGAAGCAGGTAAAGATATATTAGATTTGAAGCTAGAGGCAAATAAGCACAAATTTGAGAAGGTTCAATTTGAACACATGAGGAAAATATGGGATGAGAATGTCTCAAGTGTTTCAAAATATTTGGACAATGCTGAAATGTTGATGAAATGGACTCAACCATTAAAAGGGGAGGTCAAAAATATTAGGAAGATGAACTTACACTTTCAATCTAGAAATAGAGCATTAAAAGATCAAGTGGAAGACCTTCAGGAGCAGCTAGATTTGATCCAATTTGAGCTGGAGAAGAAAGGGCTGAATATGAGAGTGGTTGAAGAACCCATAAGACAATTAATTGTAAATGAAGAAGAAACTCCTAAAGAGTGAAAAATTGAGCTGAAACAAGTTTGATGAGGTTCATAACTTGCAGAGAAACTAAATTTTTCGTTTGGAGATCAATTTTTCAAGACAATTACAAAAACAACAAATTATGGTTTTTTAGACAGTTTCGTAGCGTGCTTTATGCTTGAAGCCAGAAAAATGCTACTAAAATTCTAAAGGTGCAATTTTTCTTTGGAATTTAGTTTTTTCAAGTATTAAGGAGATAAATTGGTTTTTTTCAAGATTTTTTGGCATAGTAAAGGTTTTTCACCAGCAAAGGTGGCAAGGAGATAGGTGAAAAGGAAATATTTCATAGGCTATAAAAACTTGCCACAAAACTGCCTAAACTGCCCTGTTTCGTAGAAAGAGGCCTTTTTGAAGATTTTTGAGCATTCTAACAGCACAATAACCATCTAGAGACCTTCAACCTGTCAGTGGGCCATCTCAGCAGAGACTCATTACTCAAAATGAGTGTCACACATCCAACTCAACATGTAGAACAATGATTAAAGTGAAGATTATCCATTCCTGAAAAGTAGGATTGTGTTCACTAGATCTAGGGGTATTTTAAATATGTAAAGTGATGGTAAATTGTCTCTCGAAAATGTGATCTCTATTATGTAACTGTTTTACTTTTAGAAAAACCGAATGTAATAAATAGGAGGTAGAGTCCTATTAGGAGTATGATTTCTTAAAGGATAGTTGTCCTTTTTCTGTTCCAAGAAAGTAGTTTCAGTTATGATAGGTGTGAGGGTTAGGTTTCAAAGATCTAGCCAGCTGGGAAGATCATTTACATTGTAAAGAATGTCTATTTATAGACTGAACATCGAAGAGCAAAGTTTTGGAGAATATTGCACTAAATTTTTTCTTGTATGTTTTTTCTATTATCAGTAATATACAGGAAATTCTACTTCTAGGCCTGATATTTTTATGAGGTTTCTAATGTGTTTTTTCTCTGTATCTTTATTTATAATCACTTGTAGTGAATTTTATCTATAATTACTCATAATTCATGTTGTCATGCTCTGACTTCCTTTAGGGGTGAAATTACTGTGTTTTCCTTATATTGTGTGTATGAATCATCTTTATTAAAAACCTCTATTTTCCTTAGTTTCCATGTGAAGAACTACTGTCACTAAGAGTATTGATGTTGACTCCATAGCCCAATGGTAGAAAGCCTTCATTTTTCAATCTGCAATCATACAAAACCAAGTCACAATTCATAGATTTAGCCATCTAGTATTATTTTTATTAAAAATCATAAACCCACTTTGAGAGAGCCCTCTCAAACCGAAGAGGCTAATATTCAGTTAGAAGTGGTTTGAAAGAGTTACATTGAGTTGATTGATGAGTAGCCAATCAAGATAAATTTGGTGATAACATGTCCTTTGGGCTTCCACCTTAAAATACCTTTTCTTATGATGTACATGACGTACAATAGTGATGTGGAGACATGACCACTCATGACATGACATGACATGATACTGTTGACATAGACTTCTTGATTATGTGGAAATTTCAAGCCATTGTTGCTTCTGAGAGTTAAGTGTATTAATGAAATCTCTCTCCTTCACTCCTCTGCAACCCTTGGTGTTAGGGAAAATTCAATGATCTAAAGTATTGGAAAGTGGTTTCAAACTAGTGCCCTTTTTCTTCCTCTCGATTAATTCTCTTTTAATTTCAGTTGCAAGAGTGTATTTGAGCATATTTTATCCCTTCATTTCTCCCTTTATCATCTCACCAAGACTTGATAGAGAACCCATTCTTGCAATTTACACATGGTGGGATGACATCACTCCAAAAATACCTAGTTTAAGATGATGTAATTTGATCCATCATCTAAGCCCGAGACATGTGATAGGTTGGGCAAGGAGGCTCAGTGACTGTGTAGTTTTACAATTTAGGCAGGCAAGGGGAAACCTTGAGCCTTTAAATTGTGTAGTGTGTAGTTCAGGCTTGGATGAGGGACATGATTGCACAGCTTATGGAGTCAGGCGATACACGCAGCAAGGATGAGAGCCGAGGAAGATAATTGTGCAGTTTAGGAGGTTAGGGAGGCTTGGGTGAATCTGAAATGAAAAGTTCTAAGTCTCAAGGGATGAGCTTTTTTCTTGAAGTTGTGCAGTGTGTATTTCAAGCTAGGCTGGAGGCCTCAAATGCACAATTCTGGAGGTGAAGATTGGGTGTTGGTCACCAAAAATATGCAATGAGGCATTTATTATGAAGCTAGCACTACAAATTGTGCAGTCCCAAGAAACAGGGCCACAACTAGTGGACTAAGACTACACAGTGCATAGCTAAAGGGAGGCTTGGAGAGGTTAAGTTGCTTGGTTGGGAATTTTTCCAGAAAATGACTAAGTGTGGGACAGGTGAGATTGATGTGAACATTGATGGATTTTTATTGTGATCACACACTCATCATACTTGACAACTTGAAAACAACATAGATAATACAAGACATACATACAAATCATCATTCTCTGTGTGACAACTTTATGACCAGTTGTGACAACTTTAACACCAAAGATACAATTTATTGAGACTGTGATGACACTTGTGTGAAAATGTTCAGGACTTTGGAAATGAGTGCAATGGATACTTACATTGTTAGAACAACTCGTTTACACAAAGATGACTGATCCAGATCTTGGGGGTGAGACCCCAAAGATCTAAAAATTTGAAATGGATCTGACCAGATCTGCAAAATTACAATGCTAGAAAAAAAGATAGAACACAAAGAAAATAAAAACACAAAGAAACTTGTTTATTAAAACAAAGAATAATTGTAGAAGCTACATTGTGGTGGCCCATCTATCCTTTTACAAAGTGAGGCTTGTTATTTAAAGCCTTTTTTTTTGAGATAAAATACCATAGGTGGATACCATGGGCCAGTACCATGGGTAGATACCACTTACAATACCATGGGTAAATCCCATGTGTGGATGAATACCATAGGTGGATACATACCATGGGTCACTTACAATACCATGGGCAAATAAATATCATGGGTGGATGAATACCATGGGTCGATGCCATTTACAATACCATGGGTAAATTTCATGCGTGGATGGATAACATGGGTAGATGAATACCATGGGTTGATGCCATTTTCCATTCGGATCATTCCTCCCTCCTTAAGAAGCAATGGTCCCCATTGCGTGAAGTTCCCTCTTGAGAAACCTTTGTTGAATATGAAGAGCCACTGAAGAGAAGGTTTTTGTGTAGTTAACCCATAACTGTGATGAACGAAGATCCGAGAATAGAGATACCTTGTAATACTTGTGACCAACTGTGATATTGACAGTGTGCGGCCTAGCAAATGGACTTCGATGAAGTGTGGGTTTGTGGATGAAACAAAACCATGAAAAATGAAGATTCGAGGATAGATATACCCTGTAATGCTTATGACCAACTATGTGACTAACAGTGTGCGGCCTAGCAAATGGACTTCGATGAAAAATATTTTGTGCGGTTGACCCATAACCGTGATGTTGATTGTTGATGAAGTAGCAGGTGCCTACTTAGCTTGCGGTGGGAGAGCTGTCACCAAATAACCCAAGTCGAATGCTGCTATGATGAAACTGATGAATGTGAAGTAAGTGCCTACTAAATCAGGGTGGGAGGGCACGTCTCCAAAGGGAACCCGCTTCGAATGCTGTGCCAGATTTAAAATAAGCATGACTCAGTCAATATAACTAGTAATATTTATTATAACCTATTTTGGAAATGGAATGATCATTCTGAATCTTCTCATGTGTTTGAAACCTCTATTTGGAGACTGTAGACTCTCAGATTCGCACTGGAACTATCTCGCCGTCACAAAATTTTTGAAAAAATGGCTGATTTTAAATCAACAATAACTCCCACATCCAGACTCCGATTCGATCGATTTTTTTTTTCGAAATTGGGTGATTTTTCAAGGGGAGCTCATATCTATAGCCAGTTCTCTAAAATTTTACAACAAAAATTGTAAAAATTTACAGGAGAGTCGCCATCCACCAATTGTCATCAAAACATTTTATGCAACATTGTTGTTTTAGAATTAGCAATCTCTCCCTCATCCAAACTCCAATTCGACTGATTTTTTTTTAATTTGGGTATTTTTTTGTAAGGAATCCAGATCTGCTCTTATATTTTGTAAATTTTTCACCAAAATTTTCAGATCTGATCTTCAAACTCGCCGCCTAAGAAATTCATGGAGTTTACTGAAGATTGCTGGCAAAAATTGAAACTGAAATATGCTCCAAACCCTCATTCCCATGGATTCGTAACCTGAATCTGATACCACTAATCCAGATCTTGGGGGGAGACCCCCAAGATCTAAAAATTTGAAATGGATTTGACAGGATCTACAAAACTAGAAAGCCAGAAAAAAAAGAGAAAGAACACACAACAAATAAAACCACAAAGAAACTTGTTTTATTAAAACAAAGAATAATTGTAGAAGCTACATTGTGGCAAACCATTTGTCCTTTTACAAATTGAGGCTTGTTATTTAAAGCATTTTTTTTTAGATACAATACCATAGGTGGATACCATGGGCCAGTACCATGGGTAGATACCACTTACAATACCATGGGTAAATCCCATGTGTGGATGAATGCCATGGGTGGATACATACCATGGGTTACTTACAATACCATGGGTGAATAAATATCATGGGTGGATGAATACCATGGGTCGATGCCATTTACAATACCATGGGTAAATTCCATGCGTCGATGGATAACATGGGTAGATGAATACCATGGGTTGATGCCATTTTCCATTCAGATCATTGGAGACCCCCAAGATCTGGATCAGTTGAAATGGATCTGACCAGATCTACAAAATTACAATGCCAGAAAAAAAGAGAGAACACAAAGAAAATAAAACCATAAAGAAACTTGTTTTATTAAAACAAAGAATAACTATAGAAGCTACATTGTGGCAAACCATTTGTCCTTTTACAAAGTGAGGCTTGTTATTTAAAGCCTTTTTTTTTAGATACAATACCATAGGTGGATACCATGGGCTAGTACCATGGGTAGATACCACTTACAATACCATGGGTAAATCGCATGTGTGGATGAATGCTATGGGTGGATACATACCATGCGTCACTTACAATACCATGGGCGAATAAATATCATGGGTGGATGAATACCATGGGTCGATTCTATTTACAATACCATTGGTAAATTCCATGCGTGGATGGATAACATTGGTAGATGAATACCATGGGTTGATGCCATTTTCCATTCAGATCAATGACCTCTTGGAATCACTAGAACAAGCTCACACATTCACTACAGTAGCCATCATGCTAAATGCGACACTTTTTTTTATCTTGCGAAAGGGATCACAAAATCAATAAAATGAACTTCAAATTTTGCGACAGTCATAAACAAGACCAAGGAAGGCTGCAAAATTTTGTTACATGCCAAAATTTTGGAGGAGTTTATAGCGGCTACAACATTCACATTTAGCAATGTCATCCCTTGAAGTGTTGCAGACTTGTCCATCACAAAGGAAATTTCTATTTTCAAAAATAAAAGTTATTGATCCCCAGGATTATAATATCGTCTTATTTTATATTTAGAGTCATCTACCTATACTTTTGCATCAAATGGAATTTCAAATATTAGTTTTTTTCAAAACTAAATGATTCTTTGGCATGGTAATTGATGAAGGAGCTTATGCATGTATCATGTTTATTGCTTGTCTGAAAAATTTGGGTTCTCCAGCCATCAATCAGTCTCCCACAACTTGGAAAGCCTTTTATGGAAGAAGTTTTCATCCATATGGAATTCTAAATGATCTACCTATAGAGTTAGAGGATAAGACAGTTGCAATTTAAGTTGAATTTGTTGATGCTTAGCTTGATTATAACATTTTACTAGGATGAAGTTGGTAATATGCTATTTTGGTAGTGGTCTTGTCATTTTTTCATATGATAATGTTTACCCATAAAGGAAATATTGTAAAAGTAGACCAATTTTCTTACTACACTTTGGACCCTAATTCCATAGGTAGTATACCCTTTGTTGGAAAAATGTTTACTATGTATGAATATGTTTTGGTAGGTTTGTTGAAGGATTTTTCGCTCATGGGAAATTTTTCACTCCCTCCACCCGATGTTTCTCATAATATTTCCCAGATTAATATGATTACATCAAGCACAGTGCAATACTTTGATCCTTGGATTATGCCTTCAAAATCTGAATTGAACTTGTATGGCAGTGAGATGCCTTTGAGCCCATTTGAATCAAATTATGAGGAATTCCAATAAATTTCCAACCCATAATCATCTAAAATTGATCAAGTGAATGCGATCATTGATGATTATTCTCATTTTTCATGGTTAGTACCAATATCATTTCCTGATCCCTTTGATAACAAGTTTTCAACTGACGAAAGTATCATGGCAATTATGACTTTGGACAAAATGCCATGGGATGATTATCAACATCGTTCATTCTTTCTTCCTAACCTTGATAAAATTTAGAATGATTTTTCATCTATGTTTTCATCTAATATTGTGGATAGACCTCAATGTCTTATGTCAATATTTATTCTGATTCTGAAATGAATCAAGGAAAAATATCTACAATTGTACCAATCAACATCTCAATTAAACCTGGAATTACTAACTTGAGACATATAAAGCCCTATTTCAGGAATTCCGACACATTTTTTCTTGGTCCTATGAGGAAATTCTAGGAATTGACGCTAGCATTTTAATTCAAGAAATAAAAACTTACTCGAATGCCAAACCTGTTAGAGAGATATTATGTTGAGTGCATCCACGAAAAGTTGCTACTATAAAAGCTGAAGTTGAAAATTTACTTAGAGCGGGCTTCATTTATCTTGTTCCCTTGACTTATTAGGTGTCCAATATTGTTGCAATTAAAAAAAACCAAGGGTCCATTAGAGTATGCGTCGACTATAGGGATATTAACAAAGCCTTTCCAAAGGAAAAATATCCTACTCCTTATACCAATCAAACTGTTGATGATTGTGTCGGAAATGAGATTTTCTCTTTTAAGAACGGCTTTTCTGGGTACAATCTATACTCCTTTCTAGTCAACGTAAAACTACATTCATTTGTCTATGGGAACCTTTGCTTATCAAAAACTCCCATTTGGATTGAATAATAATAGTGAAAATTTTCAAATGGAAATGTCTTATGCATTTCATGATATAAAAAATAATGTGCAGCCCTACTTGAATGACTTACCAACTCACTCACTGAGATGACAAGATCATCTGATGCATTTTAGAGAAATTTTCATTAGATGTAGGCATTACAATATTCATTTTAATCCTCACAAATTAATTTTCTTTCTACAATTTGGTCGATTGTTGGGATTTTTTGTCGAAGGAATGCATTCATGTTGATCCTTTCAAGCTAGAGCCTATTTTCAATTTTCCTCCTCCTTCCAATCTCCACCAACTCCAAATTTTGCAAGGGAAAGAGAAATTTTTACGTAGATTCATACCTAACTATGTCGAGATAACTAAAGATTTTTGCTCAATTTTTTAAAAAGGGCATCACATTTATCTAGGACAAGCTTATTTAAAAAGCTTTTGGTGCATTGAAAAAAAATGTTAACCCATATACCTTTGTTGCATCCAGTTGATTATCATCGAAACTACTTTTGTATTTAGATGCATCTGATGCCACCATCAACATGGTGATAGCTCCATAATATGAATCTAGCGATGCACATGTGATCTATTATTTGAGTATGAACCTCACAAAAAATGAAATAAAATACACACATGTGGAATAATTGGCCTTGGTAGCCTTCCAAGTTGTTCAACATTTCTGTCACTATATACTCTTACGCAAAACAATCTTGATCGTTGATTGCAACCCTATGATGCACATTCTTGCTAGATAATTTCTAGGGGAAAAATACTCTAAATGTCTAGTTATCCTACGAGAGATTGATTTAGAATTCAAAATATCTAAGTTTAAGAAATCATTGGTATTTGCTGAGTTATTGTGTGACTTTCCCCATATTGAGATAGAACCAGTGGCATAGGATTCTCTTCCAGATGAATACATCTTTTTTATCACTAATTTAGATCCCTAGTATGGATATATCATTATATAGCTTCAAACTCAAACTTTTCGGCGAGAATTTTCTCGAACTAATATTCATCAAAATTGGTATCAATCCCAGAAATATACTATTGTTGGCAATACACTTTATCGTCGTGGTGTTGATTCCATATTTCAACATTATTTGACACAGGAGGAAGATGAGAAGGAATTAAATGATTGCTATTTTGGAGGTTGTGGTGTTCATATGTGAGGGTTTCCAACAACCCAAAAGATATTGTGCATTGGCTATTTCTGGCCCTTGATGTTTAAATATTGCATAATCATAGTTCAAAAGTGCCATAATTTGTAGGTTTACCACCGCAATATGTGTGTGCCTCTAGCTCCTCTTCACCCAATCATATTTTTCAGTCCATTTTCTAAATGGGGCATTGATTTTGTTACATGTAACCCTCACTCGGTTGAGGGGCATGGGTATATTATTCTAGAAGAAGATTATTTTACAAAATGGGCCGAGGTGATTCCTACATATAGGGACGAAGGAAAAACTGCAACAATTTTCATATCCAACCATGTAATTCTCAGGTTCAATATTCCACAAGTTATATTTACGAACCATGGTAGCCACTTTCGAAAATTTAGGATGACCAAAATTTCTGCACAGTTAGGTTTGTGACATGACAACTCTACCCCTTATTATCTGCAAGTTAATGGCCAAGAAGAAGTTGTTAACAAGGATTTGACCACTATGATCAAAAAAATTGTTGGCATTCACAAACGAAACTGGCATACTATTACTTTTCAGCATTGTGGTCATACCGTACTTCTGTGAAAGCATAGACTAGATTTAATCCCTTCCAACTTGTTTATGGTTTGGAAGCAATTTTTCCAATTGAATGTAAATTTTTGTCATTGAAATTGACCATTGAGTTGTTACCAACTACCTCTAAAGAGGAAAAGCATTTTTTTTACTTATCATGACTAGATGTGACTCATCATATTTTTTCACTGGCTAATGACGATCATAAGAAATGGGTTAAGGCTCGGTTTGATTGAAACGTGAATCCTCGTTCATATTCGAAAGGTGACCTAGTCTTGGTCTATGTTCAAGTGCATGATAAACTAGGCGCTAGTAAATTTGAACCCATGTGGCAAGGTACTTACATTGTGAAACATGTACTAGCCGAGGGGGCCTATGAACTACTTCATTATGACAGTGTTTCTTTGGGAGATCCCACGAATGGTCTCTACCTAAAGAAATATTATGCGTGATTCATTTGGTGAATATTTTGTACATTACCAGTATCATAGTTTTATGAGTGTGTGTGTTAGGTTTTTCATTTTTTATGATTTCCTACTACTTCTCCTCCTTTTCTTGTGTTACACTTGATTTGCAGATGTCCACGTTCCCTCAGACTTACATTGGATTTGCTAATGGTGCTATTCGTAGTACTCATAATCTCTCTTCCGCTATTGAGGCTATCTACTCACCCACTAATGAGTTAGTTTTTATTCATGCGTATTCCTTTATCGAATGAAAAATAACATAGTAGAATATATTGCAGTTATTTAACTATTATCTAATGGCATTTCATTTAGAACTCATCATTTGTTCATTAGGTTAGATTCACACTCATATTATTACATTTAAAGGGTGTCTATGCAATAATAATTTCAACAATGATAAGAATTTTTTATGGTTTTGTCTCTTGCAAATACAATTTGATTACATTGAATATCAACATATTCCAAGAAATTTAAACACATTAACTGATACATTGGTGAATCATGTGCTAAGTAGAAATTTGCAACATTCGTAAACAAAAAAAATATTCATCCACATATTGAACAAGATAAACTGAAATGATAAGTAGTAGTCTCCATTAAGTAAAATAGTATTTAAATAATGTGTTACAAAAAATTTCATCCAAAGAAATGAGGCCTCATGGCCTTTATTATCTGAACACGTTGATATCAAAAATTAAAAATATATCCATAAAATACTAGAAACTAGGCATGATGGTGTTCATGATAACATAACATAGAACGTGCTATATGTTGTAGCAGGTGGTTGATTGGCCCTAGAACTAATACTACATGCCTATGGTACTACAAAGGAAAATCATCAAGCCCAGTCTTTGGAATGTCTAGAGCCAACCCTTTAGGTTATGCCTTAGCTCATTCAAGGCCTATGTTGCATCAGGGTTAGGCATTACAATAGATACTGGTTGATCTCCCTGCCTATCAAAATGCCATAATCCCATTAGTGTAGTAAGTAAAATATTTGCATGACCAATTCGGATCATTAGATTTGAATTTCAAAAAAATATATATAAATAGAAAACATAAAAACCATAAAAATGAGAAGCTTTTACCAAGGTCACTGAAATATATCCCTGATAGGAGTGGGATATCTGGGTCACCTCTGTAATCAATCCCTTCATATGAAAAGTCTTTAATGATAATGACCGAGTGCTCCAACCACCCAAAGAAATCAAGAGTATATTTCACCACCGAGCCATCACCTCCATGTCGTGCCATCAACGAGACCCAAAAAAGCATGTGAGGATCTTTAACTCCTCCTATCTCTACCAAAATATTATGTGGGGTAAGGAGGGGAATATGCTCTAGAGAAAATGAAATGAAGATAATTCCATATCCAAAGATCTTGATTTTCCCTGTTTTTTTTCTAGTCAGTTGTGCCTTCATGTTGGCAACTACCCCTTCGCACCAGTGGAAAATAGAGGGATGTGAACACTCCATGAAAATATACATCTAAGCCTTTATGTCCAAGTGAATAATTGCACTTCCACGTAGTCTAATAACAATAAAGGTGATTGTTCTTAAGGGGAACTTCTTAATTGTTTTTATGTCAATTCTCCCATCCTTGAGTTGAGCCTCGTCAACACAATATCACCTCAAATAAGTAGTAGTGGTTTATCCACCTAGTCTGTGTCCATACAAAGATATATCATCCCTATGTGAGAGAGTCTATTCAAAAAATAGATATCATCAACATCTATGGTGAGGCGCTGATCTCTGATAATGAAGCACTGATCTTGGACATCCCATGCCCTCACCATCCAAGTCATGAGATCTAGTTGAGATTTCATCCTAGGAATTATCTAATATTTGTATAGGCCACAATATATTAGGGCCTGCAATGTTGCTAGATAATTTAGAGCTTTGGAATCTTGGTTTTCATACCCTCTCTTTCTCTCCACTCCATTATGAGCGATTAAAAACCCTAAAAATAACAATTGTGGAAGGTTAGAAAATAATGTGGGTGATTTTGAAAAATTTGGTGGAATATTTCTTATTTTTTGAGAAACCCTCGATGCTTACATGGAGGTTCTTTATGAGCATAGCACATTTATGCAGTTTCTTAGAGAAAAACCATGAAAATCACATATTTCTTTATGTAAAAAATAGTCGGTGTGTGAGGTCCCAATGAAGGGAAATCATGCACATATGAGGGAATATTTTATACACAAAATTGACCCTAAAAACCAAATAAACGATCAAAATAAAAAATTAATCCAACTAAAATGAAGATAATTGAGATCTCCCTTACCTGGAGAAGATGGTTCTTGATTTTGCCCACCATTTTGCTTGAAATAAGCTTATGAAGTTTGTGGTAAAAACCCTTATTTTTCTCTCAGTTGGTTAAAAACTAAAATAGTAAAAATGATTTTACTTTTTGAACTTTTATAATTTTTTAGGCCATTAAATATTATTATTTATGCCTTTGACCTTTTAAATTCAAATTTTGTAGGGTTTTTACTATATTTTTTTAGCATATATGATCATTTTTGGGTTTAATGTGCAGAAAATAGGTTATAACATAGAAATGGATTATTTTGATGTTGAACGAACTTTTATTACTTTTTTGGGCTCTTAAAAGATATGAAAAATTGAAACCCTAAAGTTCTCTTTTAAGCCCTTTTCAGACTCTCTAAAAATGAAAATATTGAACACTACTAGACTATTCAAACTCGAAAGAGTAAATGAATAATAGTCTATTCAATACAAGTTTTCCCCTTTTCTAGATTGAACTAGACTATTTACAAAAAAAGTATACATTGACTGATAATGGTCAATATAATTCTCTCATGCATTATTTTATCCTTTTTTGGCTTGAGGGACTAAATTTAAGAAAAATAACATTATGGAGTTTACTTATGCTTTTCTCTTGACTCCTTAAAACTGAAAAACACTAAGCTTTAATTTCTCTGGGCTCGTTAAAATTTTACATTGAAATAACAACATGAGTTTTATTTTTGTGTCTTTTCAAACTATTTAAATATGAAAATTACATTGATTTACACATCCGTACACTCATCCTCCTATGGTTTATGGTTTCCCTCAGGGAGGGGCTAGCTCCTCCAGCACTTTCCCCCCTCCTAGAAACATGTATCTAGGACATGACATGCCTAACGCCTTTGCCCACGCGAATCCTTCGATGCCAGGGGCTAATTTTGCCCAAAAATTTTACCCCAATGTTGCTCAACCTCCTTACTATCTGTATCCATAGCCTGGTGCTCTAGCTCCTCCAGCACAAGCACCTCCATCTCCCATGCCTTCTCAAACTCTGCATAAACAACCAACCCCCTCAGGTTCAGGTGTATGTGTAGGAGATTGCGACTAATCCTCCCACTTCCAGAAAGAAGAGGAAAGGCAATCAGAACCAACTCACTCTAGGTAATCTAGGAAACAATCCCCAAGGGAATACATCTAACACTACAACCCAGCAACAAGGCACTTAGCCCAAGAAGGACAGGCCTCTTCACATGAATAAGCCTTGTTCTTGTTGCGGTGTCCATGGTCACTATACCCATGATTGTCCCATTTTACCTTATATGTGTCAAATGTGGGAAGCTCAAGCAGCATCTTGAGAACAACAAGCCTCTTCTTCGATTCCTCCTAATGTTGCACCTATCCAACCAGCTGTGTTTACCAATCCTTTCCCTCAGTAAGGATATGTGGCTGCCCAACCCCCTGAAAGTCAGGCGACCACTCAACATCCCCCATCTACTACCTTTGATTACCGGATCCTCATGATAAACTCTGGACAGGCCAATACCGCAGACCTCAACCTTCAGACTCGTTCACGCCAGTACATCAAGCCCCCCGCTACATCCGTAAACAATCCCCCGTCTTCAAGTCCCACAAAGCCAATTTAGACACCCAATGGTCCTTTAAATATCCCTCAACTAAGGCAGAGGTATATACCAAGATCCCAAAAGGATTGTTACACCGAAACGCTGCTTCCAGTAAAGCCACCCACACCTACAGTTTAGTAAATGACTTGGTGCAATCCCCTACTACCATGTCAACGCTGGAAGTCCTCCAGTCATTCCCTTCACAACAAAAATATATACTAACTACTATGGGAAATATGGATCCTTCAGATGATCATTTGATTGTCTTTGAGGTTGATAAGTCTAAGCATCCCCCCCTTCCCGCATCCGTCGCCTTCCAAATCAATGTCAAGATCTGGAATGCCAACGTCTCCCAATGTGTCATTGACGAGGGGGAATCTACCTGGATGATGTCTGCTTCTGTTTGGAAAAAGCTAGGATTTCTCGAGTTATCCCCTTCCACTATCACCCTCCATGCATGGGATGGCCACTCTTCCTAGCCCCTTGGCATGTTCCGCAATTATCCTATTACTCTTGCAGACAAGACTGTTTGTGTTGACGTTGAAGTCATTGATGCCCCCTTAGACTACAACATTCTATGGGGTCGTAGCTACACTTATGTGATGTCTATTGTCCCATCTGCAATTCACGGTAAAATTTGATTTCCTCACAGTGGAAAGATCATCACAATTGATTAGTTGACATATTACGAACTAAAGTCCTAGACCTCTTCAGATTCCATTATTTCTTCGGTGTTCAATAAAAAAACATTTGAACCTCCAACCAGTGTCTCACCTGGAGTCTATAAATATTCCTCTTTTCTTGGTTCATTCCCTAGTCTTCCCCCTCTTATCTCTGACCCTAGCTCATCAAATGTTTGCGTGATGCAATCATCTCAGTCTAACCTCAAACGGTCTTGTTCGACTTGTCAGCAGCCTCTCCCATTACAACCTGCTCCTAGTACTTTGACTCACCCTTCAGGACCTCCTCTTCATGGCCCTCCATCTTTATCTAGTGTCCTTGATCCTATTTATCCTCCTGGACTAGTTCCCCCTAGCCTTAACCACCTGCGAGTTGTTTTGCTTGGCCATTACACCTCTGGTCAAATACTGTTTATTTCTCCCCCTCCTAGATTATTTTTGGTACTTTTTATGGCTACCTTTACCCTTCTCCACATGACCGTAGGGATCACATTCTGGTATATTGATCCCCCCACCAATACCTCGCCTGGTCAGCTCAAACCTTACACTGCTTTTACCCCAGTCCAACTGGTCGCCATGAGCGCCCCCGCCCCCCCCTTTTCTTATGTGCCTCAACCACCTCAATGGGAACCTACTCCTGTTGCACAAGCCTCATGTGAGGGGGGAAAAGCCTGCAAGAAAGCACCTAAGGAAAAGGTTTCCCAAACAACACCTGCTCCTCCTAAGCCTCCAAAGCGTACACCCCCGTGTTCTTTGTGTGATTTTGATGGTCATGTCACCCATCATTGTCATAAATTGCCTCGTATCAAATCCATGGGAAATGTCATGTTTCCCAAGTTTGATGTCCTGGAAATCCATGTTACATTACCGACTTTAGCCAAGAAACTCAAGGCTATGCAGAAAAACCACCCTTGTGCTTTGTGTGATCTCCATGGCCACTATACTCACCTCTCTCCCCGCCTCGCATACTATCACATCTCCTTGGAAGTGGTTCACCAATACTATGCCAAGCGCAATGAGTCCACCACTCACTAGTACATGTGGTCAATTTTTTGACACTTTAGTTCTGACACTTTTGACGTATTGTCGGAAAGTTCCCCAATTTGTCTCAATTCTTTTAATCTCGCCAACAATCGTTGCTCTAGCGACGTTTAGGAAAATCGTCGAAATTGCAACGTTTAGGAAAATCGTCAAAATACTGACATTTCAGGACAAAGTGTTAGAATTGCGACATTTCAGAGAGAAGTGTCAGTATTGCGATGTTTGGAGACAAGTGACAGTATTGCGATGTTTAGGAGGAAAGTGTTAGTGTTTAGGAACAATATTAGGGTTTACGGTTTAGGAACAATGTTTGGGATTAATATTTTAGGGTTTAGGAACAATGTGTTAGGTCATGTGATCATGTTTATGGTTTAGAAACAATGTTTCGGGTCGTGTGATCAGGTCGTATGAGGGTGCCCAAGGAAATTCATTCGGGCGGGTCAGGTTGGGTCTGGTTGGGTCGTGTCGTGTGAGGCTTCCCAAGGAAACACACTCGTATGGGTCAAGTCAATTCATGTGATGGGGCTCAAGGAAACGCGTTCGACGCGAATCGGGTTGGGTCTGTTCAGGTCGTGTCGTATGAGGACGCCCAAGGAAACACATTCGTACGAGTTGGGTCGAGTCATGTGATGGTGCCCAAAGAAACGTGTTCAGGTTAGGTCAGGTCGGTTCATGCCGTATTGTAAGGGCACCCAAGGAAACACGTTCGGGTCGAGTCAGGTCAAGTTGGGTCGGGTCGGGTCGGGTCAAGTCGTGTGATGTGAGGCCGCCCAAGGAAACGCGTTCGAGTAGGTCGGGTCAAGTCGGGTCGGGTCATATGAGGTTGGTCATATCAAAAATTTGAAGTTTTGACCACCCATGTAATTGCTTGTGCACGTTTCTGTGATCCTTTTTCCATTTTCTCCCTCGTGCGCCCTTTGTTTGAGCAGGTTAGGTCGTGACATGTGAGGGTGCCACAGGAAACTCGTTTAGGTCAAATCGTGTGAGGGAGGTCGTATAAAAAATGCTAAGTTGTGACCGTCCATGTACCTTGTGCAATTTTGTGTGACCCATTTGTTGTTTTCTCCCTCGTGCCTTCTACGTTCACGTGGGTCAGGTCGGGTTGGGTCGTGTGATGGCACCCAAGGAAATGCATTCAGGTCAGGTCATTTTGGGTTGTGTTGTACCGTGAGGGTGCCCAAGGAAACATGTTCAAGCGGGTCAGGTCAGGTCGAGTCATGTGTGGGCGCCCAAGGAACATTTACGACTGGGTCGGGTTGTGTCGAGCCATGTCATGAGGGTGCCTAGGGAAACACATTCAGGTGGTTCGGGTCGAGTCGTGTGATGTCACCCAAGGAAACATGTTCGGGTCGGGTCAATTCAGGTCATGCCATATTGTGAGGGAGCCCAAGGAAACATGTTCGAGAGGGTCGGGTCAGGTCTGGTCTGGTCAAGTTGTGTCGTGTGAGGCCGCCCAAGGAAACACATTCGGGCAGGTCGGGTCGGATTGGGTTGGGTAGTGTGAGGGTGTTCATATAAAAAATTCTAAGTTGCGACTGCCTATGTTTCTTGTGCATGTTTGTGTAATCATTTTTCCATTTTCTCCCTCGTGTGCCCTTCATTCGAGCAGGTTGGGTAGTGCCATGTGAGGGCACCACAAGAAACGTGTTCGAGTTGGATCGTTTAAGGGAGGTTGTATAAAAAATGCTAAGTTGTGACTACCTATGTGCCTTCTGCACGTTCGTGCGACCCGTTTTTCATTTTCTCCCTCGTGCCTTCGAAATTCGGGCAAGTCGGGTTAGTTCGAGTTGTGTGATGGAGCCCAAGGAAATGCATTCGGGTCGATTCAGGTTGGGTTGTGCCGTACTGTGAGGGCGCCCAAGGAAACATGTTCGAGTGGGTCAGGTCAAGTCAGGTCATGGAAAGCTACCCAAGGAACGTGTCTGGTCAGGTCGGTTCGTGTCGGGTCATGTGAGGGTGCCCAAGGAAATGCGTTCGAGTGGGTCGGGTCACGTCAGGTTGGGTCGTGTGAGGGTGCCTAGGGAAATGTGTTCAGGCGGGTCAAGTCGCGTCGGGTTGTGTGATGGTGGTCATATCAAAAATGTAAGTTGTGACCACTCGTGTTGCTTTTGTACATTTTTTCGATCTGCTTTCCATTTTCTCCCTCGTGTGCCCTTTGTTTGGGCGGGTCGGGTCGTGTCGTGTGAGGGTGCCATAGAAAATGTGTTCGGGTCAGATCATGTGAGGGAGGTCATATAAAAAATGCTAAGTTGTGACAACTAGTGTGCCTTGTGTACGTTCGTGAGATCCATTTGTCATTTTCTCCCTCATTCCTTTGACGTTCGAGCGAGTCAAGACGGGTCATGTGATGGCGCCCAAGGAAACGCATTTGGGTCGGGTCGGGTTGGGTTGTGTCGTACTATGAGGGTACCCAAGGAAACGTGTTCGGGTGGGTCGGGTCAAGTTGGGTCATGGCAGGCTAAACAAGGAATGTGTCCAACTAGGTCAGGTCATGTAGGGTCATGTGAGGGCTCCCACAGAAATGCGTTCGGGCAGGTCTAGTCTGGTCCAGTCTGGTCGTGTGAGGGCACCCAGGGAAACACGTTTGAGCGGGTCGAGTCACGTCGGGTCATGTGAGGATGCCCAGAGAAATGAGTTCGGGTGTGTCGGGTTGAGTCGGGTCAGGTCATGTGAGGTTTTCCATATAAAAAATGCTAAGTTGTACTAATCGTCTGTGTGCCTTGTACTGCATTTTCGTGTGATTTGTTTTCTGTTTTCTCCCTTGTGCCTTCAACGTTCAGGCCGGTCAGGTCGAGTCGGGTTGGGTCATGTGAGGGTGGTCATATAAAGAATGATAAGTTGTGACTGCCCATTTTTTTTCAGGTCAAGTCTGGTCATGTCGTGTGAGGCTGTCCAAGGAAATGTGTTCACGTGGGCCAGGTCAGGTCGTGTCGTGTGAGGGCGCCCAAGAAAAAGCGTTCAGGTGGGCTAGGTGGGGTCCGGTCAAGTCGTGTGAGGGAACCTAAGTAAATGCATTCTGGTGGGTCAGTTTGGGTTGTGTCGTGTGAGGGCACCCAAGGAAACGTGATCGGGCAAGTCGGAGTGGGTCGAGTCGGGTCGTGTGAGGGCGCCCAAGGAAACGTGTTCAGGTGGGTCAGTTTGGGTCAGTTCTGGTAATGTGAGGGCGGCCAGGGAAATGCACTCAGGTGGGTCAGGGCAGGTTAGGTTGGGTCGTGTGAGGGTGGTTGTATCAAAAATGTTGAGTTGTGACAGCCTATGTGCCTTGTACTGCACATTTGTGCAACCCATTTTCTATTTTCCCCCTCATGCCTTCAGCATTTGGGCGGGTCGGGTCAGGTCTAGTTGTGTGATGGTGCCTAAGGAAACGTGTTCGGGTCGGCTTAGCTCGGGTTGTGTCGTACTATGAGGGCACCCAAGGAAACGCGTTCAGGCGAATTGGGTCAGGTCGGGTCATGTGAGGAGCGACGTTTAGGGTTACAATTACTATACTCAACAGTTGTAAACCCATTATTTACTTGATTCGACACTGATTCAGGGGAATTAATCTAATTTACCAACAAACAATGGTGATATAAATGTTTGTACTCATGACATATTCAACATCTAAAGGGTATACGCTCATAGTTGAGTGTCTTCTTCCACAACTCATCTTGAAATTAGATATCTATTGATTTCGGAAGGGGTCAAATATGTTCATGTATACACATATGCAGACATGTTTTAATGTGCCACAACATAATGAACAGATTCATGTGTTTTACCTTTCCATTTACTGGGTGTTTTACCATATTCAATGAAGGATTGTGCAATGCCACTACCATAGGAAGCGCACCACTGAAATAAAATTATGATACCAAACAACACATAGTGATGAAACAATGCATGGTGATGAACCAATGATCCAAATCGACATAAACACAAATTATATGGGTATCATTCAAATGAACCAAGGGAAAAATTAGAGAGAATGTAGTTGGAATGGAAGGGATATCAGGAAAGAATATAGGGAGGAACGTTGAAAAGCGAGAAGAAATCAAGGGAAAAAGTCAAGCATGCTGATTGTAGAGCTCAGGCCCAGACAACAGTGGGATAGAGCTACAAGACTTGGAGCCATTTTCCTTTTATTAAGCATGGATATTGCTTGGTTATCTAGGGTTCCTAATTAAATATAAGGGTGGAGGTGTGGAACCAAAACCTCTGGAATCCCTCATGTCTATTGGGTGGAGGAATATCTCCTCTAGAATCCCATAATATGTCTGCAGGCTAAATCCATAAGGGTGGAGGCGTGGGAACAAAAAATCTATAGTCCCTAATTCCTAGATATTAAGACAATGTTGTGATCCTCATTATCTGAAAATATTACAGGTCTGGCATGGTTCTTAGAGCCACCCAACCAGTAAAATTGAATAGATGTCTTGTTGCTTCATATGCACATATTGACAGTAAAGAGAGATTTCAATTCATGAGCATGTGGCATGGGAACAAAACCTATGTAATCCCTATGTGTGGGGTTAATTAACCCTATGCCTAAAATGTTTACTATTTTCATATCGGATTTTGTGGGGGTAGATAACTCATAGCCATATCACATAGGCCCCATTCACTTACGAAGGTTCCCCAAACTCTACCCCCAATTTGGTTTATCTTGCTCACCTTGAAAATTTTTAATTGTCATTGATGATTGATTTTCCTCTCGCTCGAATGCAAAAGGAAGATGAATTTCATCTTTTTCCTCCATAATTTCCACATTCGACATCTATTGTAGCTATTCACCTATGCTCATCTGGAATCACCACAAGTTGTACTTTTTTTTTGCAATGGATTCTTGATGTTGATCTCGACGAGATTTCTCCTCCTCAAAAAACATATCCTGGTTGTAAGCATGGTTGTGGTATGTTGATGTTCAGATGAAAACTACAACTTGTAGCCCTTGATCTGCTAGGGGTTACCTTGATATTTACGGTGGTGTATTCATACTCCTGAATAACCAATAAAGGGTCAAGGAAATTGACCAATATGTTGTCAAGTTTTATCTTATCCACCTTAGCAACATACATACATGTTTCACACTTCAGAAACCTAAGACATGTAAGAGAGGGTTTCTTTCCACTTCAACTTCCTCTAGTGTCATGTCACCCAAAATTGAACTTGGTGACATATTAATTTAATAATTATTTGCAACAACTGCTTTAGCTCAAAATCATTTTCTTAAGATAGGTTTTCAAGTTTTGTCTTATCCACTTTAGCCACATACATGCATGTTTCACACTTCAAAAACCTAATATGTGCAAGAGAGGGTTTCTTTCTACTCCAACTTCCTCTAGTTTCATGTCACCAAAAATTGAACTTGATGACATATTAATCAAATAATTAGTTGTAGCAACGACTTCAGCTCAAAATCCTTTTCTTAAACTAACATTCTCTCTCATGCTTCATGCATTTTTTTATCAAGGTCTACTTTAGTCTCATAGCCAGGCCATATTTTCGAGACCATGTGGAATGGTCTTCAAGCATGCAATTCCCCAAGATTTTCAAATTCCTCAATTTCTTAGGAGCAATACTTACCACCATTATTAAGTTTTAATCTTGTTCCACACTTGTAGCAGAGATTTTAATTGTGATTATTGACTTTTAAAGCGATACTACATCCTAGATTATCTGGTCAGGTCAGGTCGTTTCGTTTTAGCGCACCCACCCAAATGTGTTCAAGTCGGGTTGTTTCATTTGAGGGTGGGCGTATCAAATTTTCGAAGTTGTGACCGCATGAGTGCCTTGTGCATGTTTGTGCATCCTGTTTGTCATTTTCTCCCTTGTTCCTTCGTTCGGCCGGGTGCGCCATGTCATTTCTTTTAAGGGTGCCCGCCCAAACCCGTTCAGGTTTGGTCGTTTCAGTTCAGGGCACCCACCCAAACACGTTCGAGTCGAGTCATTTTGGTTGAGTGCGCCCGCCCAAACGCGTTTGGGTCGGGTCGTTTCGGTTGAGGGTGCCCGTATCAAATTTGATAAGTTGCAACAACACAGGTGCCCTTTTCACGTTCTTGCGGCACGTTTTCCAATTTCTCCCTTGTGCCTTCATTTAGTCATGCGCACCGTGTGAGGGCGCCCACCCAAATGTGTTCAGGTCGGGTCATTTCGTTTGAGGGTGACTGTATCAAATTTGCTAAGTTGTGATCGCATTGGTGCCTTGTGCATGTTCGTGCGGCCCATTTTCTGTTTGCTCCCAAGTGCCATTTTTTAGTTGGGTGTGCCGTGTTGTTTCGTTTGAGGGTGCCTGCCCAAACCTATTCAGGTCAGGTTGTTTCGGTTGAGGGCACCCGCCCAAAAGCATTTGGGTCAGGTCCTCTCGGTTGAGGGCACCTCCCCAAACGCATTTGTGTCGGGTCGTTTCAGTTGAGGGTGCTCGTATCAAATTTCCTAAGTTGTGATCGCATGGGGTCCTTCCACAGGACGCATGAAGAACAGTGTTCAGAGCAGGCGCGTTCAATTCGAGTCGGGTTCGTGTATCACGTCCATGTTCAGGATGTGCGAAACAATTTTTGAAGGTGTGAAGGTCATTCATCAGGGTCGGTCTGGGTCGAACGCGACCCGAACGCGTTGAGGAGATGCATGTAGGTCGTGACCCCAGTGACCCGCGTGCAGACCGTGGCCCCTGTGACCTGCATGTAGAAACATGTTCAGGGTGCCGAGGGCGTCTGTGACCCGAGTGACCCACTTGAACCAGAATTCATGAAGACTTCATAAGAATGTTCTAAAAGGGAATTTTTGGGTTCCTTTTGATTTTTTTCACTGTTGGGGAGCTGTTAAGGCTAGACCAAGGTTATATAATCACATTTTGAAAGAAGCATAAATGGTTTATGCAATCTTGGTTGTATAATTATTGAAAATTATACATATTTATTGAAACATAATATTGGGCAGACTTATTAATGGGAGTTGCCCCTCCCTAATCCCTTAACCACTAACTCATTATTCATGTACCTAAACCCTAAGTGTGCCTAAATCCATTAACCCGTAAGCCCCCAATCCCTAATCCCTTAACTACTAACTCATTATTCGACCCCTAACCCCTAAATGCACCTAAATCCCCTAACCCCCAATCCCCAAACCCTTAACCACTAACTCATTATCTCCCTAACCCCAATCCCTTAACCACTAAATCATTACTCCCCTAACCCCTAAGTGTGCCTAAATCCCCTAACCCCTAAGCCCCCAATCCCTAACCCCTTAACCACTAACTCATTATTCTCCTAACCTCTAAGCCATAAACCCTAAAACTCTAACCCCTAGTCTCCTATTCATCGAATCCCCAAGCCCTTAATCCATAATCCTTTAACCACTAACTCATTATTCCCCTAATCCTTATAATAGTCCTTAAAACCCATTAGGATTGGCCATTCAAAACGAGAGCAGGTCTAGTTGGGACCTATGATCGAGTGATTAATTCCCCCTTGTTGGAAAGATGGAATTTTTTCCCTATCAAAAACCCTATAGTCCTTAATCCATCTAACATATACTTATAACATGCTCTCTTTTTTTAAATGTGTCCCTTGACTATGCCATGAAAACCCTCCAAAAAATTCTTAAATATGGGAATTCCTATTCATGCATGAAGCTAGTCATGGAATGTGACAAGTCATCCAAGATACATCCAAATATTTGATTTGTGCCTTGGGGAATGTGAAATAAACGGTCAAGGGGACATAAGGGTTGCATGGATGGGTATAATTTAAAGGTGCAAGCATGGTTTACTATGATCTATAATCCTAGCATTAGAGAATGACTAGAAGGTGGCTTAGGACCTAATTTCATATAAGGGGCTAGGGGACCTAGAGGGAAGGTAGCGAGAGAAATCGATAGGGGAACCCCCAATAGTGGTGATAAGTCAGGGATTAGGAGTCCAATGATCACAAACCATAAGCCCTTAACCCATAGCCATTGAATTCCATATCCCCTTAAACCCCAATCTATAATCCCTTAACCCCTACAATCATAACTCGTAATCCATAAATCCCTTGACTCATTAAATATTAAGAAAATAACCCATAACTAGCTATAATCCATGAACCTTGTAAGCCATAACTCCTTATCCTCTTAACCTGTGCCCTTAACCCCTCATCCTTCACCCTTAAACACCTTAATTAACTTCTAATCCCTTAAACACCTAAATCCCCTAAATCTTAAGTCCTTAACCACTAAATCCTCTGACCCTAAATCCCTTGGAATTTAACCCTTTACCTTTGAAGCCCTTAACCACTAAGTATCTGAGGCTAAAAATAACACCCCAAACCAACATATTGACCTCCTAGGAGAATCCTGCATCTCTAATTGATCATATTGGAAACATTTGATTTTTAGATAACTAGGTATTGGTTATGAGGGTATCATGTGTTTGTGGGTAATGCCATTATTACCATGTATACCAAACATAGGAAAATTAGATGATATAGTAGATGATATTTTGGTCACTTGTGAACAACTTCATTCTTTAATTTACAATACAACCAGTGGACCTGATCTTATTAGATACAATGTTGGAAAAACAATGACCAGATAAGTCGAATTAACTCCACCCCTATGAAAATTCACTTGCAGAAAACTAATTTTTCAACGTTGGAAAATGACAAGATATATATTCATTGTTCAATGTTGAAGACAATACATATAAGAAATGTAGGCATACTGCAAAAATATTTCAAGCTGAGTACGGTGCAATATGTCTATCATAATATAGGGTTTACTCAACTATAAAGAGTGCTGAGGTATTTTTTCAAATAGGATATAGGTTCTTTGTTTATGTAATGCGATCTTTTGGATGCCAATTAAACAAGACGGACACAGGAGCTAAGGAAAAGAGATGATAGTCAACCTGAAGAACTGAAATAGATGCTATTAATCCAAAATAGCATGAAAAATGTAGGAAATGGACCATAAAAAACACTAGTGTGCCCATCCTAAATTTACCCCCCTATCATTTTTTTATTACTTGGTTAAATGATCTGAATATTTAAAATTGGTTAAAGTAACTCCTAAAATTACAGTTACACACTAGTTACGCTGGGTGTCTTCTCATATTTGTTTGTAAGAACATATAAGATAAGAAGTAATTGTTTTCTGCAATATGGTTTGTAATTTATTTAGATAGAGGTATCTTCTCTAGAGTTCCTTTTTAGATCCACAGTTTCATTTAAATATTCAAGCTATAATTCATCATTGATTTCTATCCATTTGATTATAAAGTAATTGTTGAATAATTTCGCAAGATTTTATAGTAAAATAAAATTCGAGTTGCACACTTAAGGGTTTGAAGAATGAGTATATGAAGCAATAGGAGCTGATGGGATAACATTTAGGGGTTGAAGAGCTTCACCAAGTGTGGACTCAATTAGGCCCTCTATCATTTATACAATAATCATTGTATTATTCTGATTGATATCTTTGGCAGTTATCTTCCATCTATGTAATGGATTATCCCTTGAGGTGTAAAATAGACAATGACAAGGTGCTCTATTAAGAAAATCACTGGTGAGAAAATCATTGGTTTGAAACTATGTGGGAAAAATTCCAGTCAAGTTAAGGGATGGTGTGGCCTAGGTTGGATGCAATCCCTAGGTGATTTTTACGGTTTAAAATCCCTTGGTTCATGGATACTCAAACCACATGTTAGGCATGCAACTCATCTGAAAAATCACATTACCTAACAAAATAAAAGTAATGGATTAATGCACAACTTATTTATTTGATGGGCATATGTCTAGGTATGTTGACATAATTTATTTACTTATTCATTAGGAATAACATATAATGGTTCAATATATGGAAATTAGAATTTTAAATATCAATATTTGTATTTTCAAAAGTTTGCATAGGATTATAATATGCACTAAAAAATTTGTGTGACATATCATTATGTATATTATTATTATCATTCATACAATACAACCCTCCTAGAGCCAAAATCATTAACATGGTTGAATTACCATAGGAAATGAGCTGATGTTCTCCCGAATGAAAGTTCCCATTTTATGTATGGAAACATATAAATAACCTACATACTTTAGAAAATAAATTTCAACTTCCTTAACTTTTCACTTTTGTGTACAATTTAGAATTGATTATATATAATCTTATAAATGGGACAATTTTTTGTTTAGGAAAATTGTTGGAATACCGATGGTACATGAAAAACCATCGGAATATCGACGTTACGGGAAAACACTTGGAGATTTAATTTGGTGGCTACTCTATCTTAATCAACCTATTAAAAAAAAAATTCCCACTCCGCTTGTTCGCTCAGTTTTACTATTCAAAGATCAACAACTGTTTCTCCAGAGGCTTTGAAGGATATGGAAGCCAAGTATCCTGCATTTTTTAGGCATGACATGTATGGTACAATGGGAAAGGGTCTATTTCCTTTGAAGGAGAAGGCTATTTTGCTAATTGCATTGATCACCCTACTTCCCATCAGATTGGTATTGGGGAATAGCCTTCTTCTGGAAGAATCTGCTGAGTCACAGGACCAAATACCAATCACCGAGTGGCCCTTTCTAATCGCTTATGCCAATAATATTTTTTCTAACATCAAATTTCCAACAACACCCACTATTCTTTTACATAAACAATGGCTTTATCACATGTGTTTTGCTGCCAAGTAATTAAAAAGCAGCTTGTTTCTGAAAACCAGAGTCCCAGATCCTTGATTTTTTAGTTGAATTCAAAGCATCCCTCTATGTTTCTCATTCTTTTGTAATTTACTTTAAGCATTTCCTTTATGCCTTCTTGCCCATATCCCATATTCTCCAGAAGCAGAGGAGGAATATTTTTTTATTTTCTGAACAAACTTGATAAAAAATGGCGGCTTCAACAGCTACTCCTGTATTTCCAATCTCTGAACAGAATGATGGCTTTGATTTTGATCCACAAATGTATTATGCCCAGGTACTCTTTATAACATTTTTTATTTACTTTCTTTTTGTTTTTTTACATGATTCCATTCTTCCCTATGATACTTTCATTTTTCCAGATTCTTGCAGAAGCTGGGAATCATGGACGCTCTGAAACCCTAAAGCGGCCATCGTCCATTAACAACTCGAAATCCATAATAGCTCGTGGAGATATTTCAAGTTCTAAGGTTTTCGATGTTCAGAAATATGTGGGAGATCTAAAGAGAAATAGATCATGGAAGAATTCTCTCTTCTTCTGGAAGAATCAGATTGGTATTTGACCAAAAAACATATTTAATAATTTAAAGCATTTAAGATCATTTGAATGTCCTAGAAATTTAGTGTAATATAGATATATTGTTTTCAAATTGGACATGCATGAAATATGTATGATTCATGTGCATCACGTATGTTTTTGAGCTCTACCAACAAGAAAATGGACCAGTACAGAATGAATAGAAAAGAGTAGCGTAATTGTAATTTACCAAAAGTAATTTTCATCATGATATCTTGCTAGTTATTTTAGAAAGTCTTATTTATCTGAAATCTATTCAAAGCATGGCTGTGTTTTCTAGCTTACTATGTTCCTAGCTTAAGAGGTTTTGTTGTTTTTTATTTTCTCTTAGTTGATGACTGATGGTAAGTAATATGAATGCAGGATATTTTGAAGCGCATGTTACTCTTTTGCAAAGATGCAGTTGAGGTGGGGACCCTAGCTTAGTGGGTTTCGGATTTATCATTTTTTATTATTCTATTCTTCTTATATTTAGTTTGCATGTACTTCATAGTTATATAAACAGGTGTCTGGTACATTTACATATAATTAAATATAAATCCTAGAAATATGTTTAAAATCACTAAAACACTCAATCATGTTAATATATCTTGAATGAAACATTTAAATTGTAGAAAATGATGTTGTTAGAGGATATACTTCAGACAAAGAGTAATGATAATTAAACTACCATCCAAGTCAAATTCCAAATCCTCCAGATAAAGACTGTTTACGATTTTTTTCAGAACTGTTTAATAACTTAATAGATAATAGAACCTATATCTGGCCTTCATTTCCTATCTTATCATTGTCGAAAAGAACATCTCTATTTCCCCATCAATCTCTTGCTGTCTTAATATTAACATTCAAGTCAAACACAATTTTGCTACATGTCTTTAATTTGTGCTATGCAATCTCTAGCAATACTTAATGAGCAACTGTTTTATTTCTTCCCCATCCTATCAGTTATATTATCATATTCCTCACTATGGTGATTTAAATTATGTCACAAGATAACTAGGACCCTTTTCTTCCATTTCATTTCACTTACATCTATAAACTTTGATTTAAACTTTTTTGTCATCTGAGGACACCCGTAAGCTTGGTGAATAGTTGTTTTTCACTAGTGAGCTATTCCCTCCTAATATTTTTGAATTACGACTTGTTAGAACTCTCATATTTTGCTTTTGGTGCATCTTTCCTTTTCTAACTCATTATGTTCATTAAACATATCATTATATTGTTTAACAAATTAAAGATCTCATAGTTTTTTGATGGGTAGGGGACTGACGTTGGAAGTCTTCTGAACATGTTCCTTGGCAAGTGCCTTGTGGTGGTGTATGTTATGGAGATGGCAACCTGGTCATTGTTGTGAATGACCGGCACACTGAATTGTTGCATGTCTATTTTCAGGCATATTATGAAGATCATGGCCTCATGAAGTACACTCAAGCTATCCTTGTGATTCATAACATCACACACCAGGTTTCATTTCTAACCCAAAGTTAAAACACATCCACTTTTTTACTCCTGCCTCCTCAGGAACAAAGGTATAATATTTGCAAGTGTTCATAGCTTAAAAGATAGTAGTAGAAAAAACCATATCTAGAGATATCAATGGCAACGGTGGAAACAGGACTCAAATGAAAGTAGATATCAGTGACATATTTTATGGTTTCTGCATGTTTAAGTGTGTTATGTCCAAATTTCACCTTAACTTCCATATTAATTATTTATGCATAAGAAAAGGGCACAAAAGATAGTGATCTCAAATTGTCCAAGAGACCCTCTATACATATATGAATGCTTCCATTTCTAGGTAGAAATCATATTTCGAAATAGTCTTGTGAACCCTTCAAATACGTCAAAAAATACTTGTCAATATATGTATGAAATTTTCCCAACCAATATTGGTTGCTACTAACCCAAGTAGACAGAAAAAGCTCAGTGTAGTGTGGAAATGAGGTTTATTGAGGAGGTCTTGAAAGATCAAGAAATTATTCAGAAGTGATGGAGAATATTTCAAGAGAGGCTTAATGGATTGCATGAATTATTCCTCAGGTATGCATTAAAGAGGTCTGTAATTGATGTACCAGAGATATTTTCCTTAACATAGAGCCAAACCTTCTACACAGAAGTCATATATTAGTGTTACAGGTGTCTAGAAAATGTTTCAGATTAGTCCTTTATGTTAATGAAGGACTGTAAAAGCTCATCCCCCGTCTCTTCAGAATCCAACATGTGACATAAAAATATAGCCAGTTCATCTCCATAAATCTGTGATCCACCTCTAGCAGCAAAAATTTGATTACATGTTTCTTTGAGCCATCACAAATTGACAATTTTATTATCAAGATCCAACCTTGAACAATATTCCAAAGGAATTATCGTATTTAAATCCCTTGTTTTACCCCATTCAAATTCGCTATATTACAAGTATCTATAAATATTTCAATTTTTTCTTCTATGCTATCTTGGTTATGAGATATAGATGGTGCTTTAAATTCCAGGTCCATCCAAAATTCAAATTCAATCTTAAATTTCATGCTTCCATATTCCATGCAAAGGCCCACTTGAACAGTGGATGCCATAGAACTCTCTTCTTGCAATTTATGTAGCCTGTAAGAAAATGAAGCAGTTTTATGGAGACTAGAATATGAAGCAATGTGGCCTAATAACCTTTGCATTGACTCTTTTTTTTTGTTCATAAGAGAAATGTTGTTGCTAGAAGAATCATTGTCAAAATCATGAATAATGTCATAGATAACTGTAGTTGATTCATCCAGTTCTTCGATGGATAAATCACCATTAATCAACTATGCAACAACACTCAGAAATTTCTCATATGTCCACCGAATTTCAATAGGTATTGTCTCCCAGTCACGTACAATTTTTTGTGCAAGTTTGAAATTTCCAATAGAAGTTGCAGATCTTCTACAACACGTATTCTGAAATATTTGCTTGCATTCCAAATAGGCCTTATCGATGTGATACACACATTATGATTAATTCCTTGACTCTTTATGCGTTATATTCAAATGAGGGAGTTGGGTCAGTGGCATAATGACTGCTACTTTGGTTCTTCAATTCGCACAAAAATTAGAATTAATCAATTTTTAACAAATTAGTTCAGAAGATAGAAAAACTCATGCTATCCAAGTTTCCCCATTGATGTTGGTAATGATGCTATTATAATGAAAGATAATCCAGAAGCTTGAAATACAACATGTTTAATAGTGAGAATGTTGGAACGTTTGTCAATTTTTTGCTATTATATAGAACCAAACTTAGAATTTATGTGAAATTCTTAGTCACTCCTCTATAGGGGAATTGTTGGAGATGTTGACCTGATAAAAAAAAATACCTAATCATCATTCTTTTCTTGATATATCTTAGGACCTTCAGTTACTATCTCAAACAATCACTGTTTTTTCTTCAGAATAGTATTATTGTAGAAAACTAAGATGACCTTCCATACCTCTTGCTTTATTTCAAATTTTAAGATAACAAAGACTCCTGCATTAAAGCATTCCCTTTTTACATGATTCTACTGCAACACATTGCAACAAAGCCATTTGAAAATTGGCTGAGTTCTTGATTATCAACATTACATCTTGAAATTTGGCCTTTCACATAATTGTGAGTAAAAGAAACCTCAGCATCTGAGAAAATAATATATTGTGGGAAAACCATGTTTCTCATTAACTACCTTTGTATTTTATTCTAAAAGAGTGAACTACAATACACCTCTTTTCCATACTTTATTTTCACTTGTTCATTTTTTTTACTCTTTACTGGAGATGAAATGTTAGGTCCCTATATTACTAGTATAGTCCCTTATTGTTACTAGTGTAACCCCCTTAATGTTATTGTTGTACCCTTGTAACCCCCATTTTTTTATTATTGTGCCCTTAAATTATTATTGTTAGGTCAAATAGGATTACATTGTGGCCCACTAGGATTACATTATGGCCACATGGACTCCTATATATAGAAAGGAGGGTTTGTAAATTGTATCATCCAAGAATTGTTCATTTATGTAATGTATTGGAGGTTTCCCCCTCTAAGTGGCTTATTTATAAGGCGTTGGTATCTCTTTTCTTCTATTTTTGGAGCTGGTTACACAACATTTGGTATCAAAGCTTTGGATTCTACGGTTTCGCTGCTCCAAACAAGTCATCATGGAATTTTCGCTATAACTTTTTTTCTACAACGTTTCAGAAGCTGAAATTTTTAGGGTACGAAACTGAAATCTTGAGGAATATTGTCTAAAAATTTCAGAGCTTGGTTCGCAATATTTTCGAAGATATGATCTGTGGAAGTTAGGTATTTTTTCAGGCTCCTAAACAGGTCATTGTGGAATTTGCGCTATAAATTTGTTTCTACGAAGGTTCAAAATCTGAAACTCTTAGGGTGCGAAGCTGAAATCCAAAGGAAACTCTTCAAAAAATTTCAGAGCTTGGTTCACAATATTTTTGGAGATATGATCTGTCGAAGGTAGTGCTTTTTCAGGCTCCCAAATTTCATCACAAAGAGGTGATCGTGGGAAAAATTCAATAACTCTCTCTCTCTGAGAATTGGATTGGAGTGCCGTAAAAAGTGGTCGCAAGTAAACAGACTTTAATTTCTTGGCTATCAATTTCAGATGTGAAGGACGAAACAGTGACACGTCGCAAGTCATACAAGTTCGCTCTACTGAACCAGTCCATAATTAGGTCATTGTGGGAGATTGGACATAACTTTGTCTTGGAGAATCAAAATCAGGTCAGACCTGTGGCATTCAAAAGAGAATTTATAGGGCTAATTTATTGCTAAATTTCAAATATTGAAGAGCCAAAATCACAGATATAATCCAATTTCAATATCGAGCTCCTCAAAAGCAAGAAAAAGGTGTGTTTTTTTTTTCGAATTGCATAAGTCTTGTTTGAAGAATCAATTTGAATTGATTCCAAGGGCATATTGTAGAATAGATATGAGTATTGGGTTTTAAAATATGCCTTATAAAAATAATTCAACACCCATTAAGCCTTCATAAGGCTCTACTATGACTCATGAAGATGAAGAATTGAAACATGATCTATCAAAATTACAAGAGCAAGTGCAACAAATTTCACTCTCGCAAAGAGCAACAAAAAATGAAATGGAAGTTTTGAAGAAAGGCGTGGAAGTGAAGATGGACGGTTTGAAGAAAGGCATGGAAGCTAAGATGGATGGCGTGGAAGCGGACATGAAAGAAAACATGGAAAAAATGAAGAATGATCTCAAAACAGACATTGAAGGTTTGACAAAGTTGATACAAGAAATGTTTCCTAATGGTGAAAAGATAGTATAAGAACCTCATGATGAAAAAAATAAATGTTAATCGTGATTTCATAAACTCTAATGTTGGCGGGAAGAACCTGCTCAATTCATGAGATGGCAGGAACACGAAGATTGGAAAGGATCCTGTAACATGGATACTACAGATGGAGCAATGTTTTGATCTCCATAATGTGCAAAACACACAAAAGGTACGCATTGCAACTTTACATTTAGAACAAAATACATTTGTATGGTATCAGTGGCTTTGCTCCCGTAAAAAAATTGTCACTTGGTCAATTTTTACGGAGGAAATGATAGCACATTATGAGGATACAAAGAGCAACACCTTCTTTAGCCAATTGATAAATCTCAAACAAAAGGGTTTGGTGGGGCAGCACATTGAGGACTTCCAAAAATTGAATATAAGGGTAACTGATATTCCAGAGGAACACAGGATTGATCTCTTCATAGGTACTCTAAAGGATAACATCCAACATGAAGTTCATGTTTTGGAGCCTGATTCATTGGAGAAGGCATTCAGGTTGGCAAGAAAAGTTGAATGTAAAATTATGGCGACAAGGAAGCCTACCACTCAATTCTATAAAGAAGGAAGTGTTGCTACGCCTAAATTTCCACAACCTACAAGGTTGACACCACAACAATTGGAAGAAAAAAGAGCAAAAGGGCTTTGCTACAGTTGTGATAGCAAATACACTAAAGGTCATAAGTGTGCTGAGAAGAAATTATTTTACATAGATTGTGAAGAGGAAGGAGAAAATGAACAAGAAGAGGATATACACCAGGAACCAACCCTAGAAGAGGAAGAAATGAATCCGACCATATCGTGTAATGCACTGGCAGGAATTACCACTCCTCAAACTCTCAAGATAGAAGGACAAATCAAGAAGAAAAAGGTAATAGTGTTGATTGATTCAGGCAGCACCCATAATTTTATTCATTGTAAGGTAGCCAAGGAATTAAATTGTTTCCTATACCCAGCACCAGAATGTCAAGTGATGGTTGCAAATGGAGGAACTATAAATTGCTCTGGAAAATACCATAATATCAAGCTAACCATGGGGGAATATGTATTTACTAGTCCAATGCTTGCCATTCCTATGGGAGGTGCTGATGTTGTACTAGGAGTACAATGGTTACAATCTTTGGGGACGGTAGCTTTTAATTTTCAAGAACTTTTCTTGAATTTTTTTTCAGAAGGAAAGGAAGTTGAATTATGGGGTATTGCGGGGAAGCCGGGAAAGATAATAAGCTCTAATGTCATGACAAAGCTTCTAAAAAAAGAACAATGAGGCGTCATTGCACAATTATGCTCACTAGAAGTTCCAACATCAAAATCATCTATTTCTGCAGATCTCCAACAAGTCTTGGACAATCATTCCAAGGTGTTTGAAACTCCCAAAGGACTCCCACCTATTCGTGATCATGATAATTCTATTCATTTGATTCCAGGAAGTGTTCCTCCAAACATCAGGCCTTATAGATATCCTTACTTCCAAAAGAGCGAAATTGAACGTATGATTGCAGAAATGTTAGAGGCGGGTATAATTCAACCTAGTCAAAGTTCTTTCTCTACTCCTGTAGTATTGGTACACAAGAAGGATGGATCATGGTGAATTTGTACGAATTATAGGGGAGCTCAATAAGCTCACCATTAAAGACAAATTTTCCATTCCTATGATTGCTGAATTATTGGATAAATTACATGGAGCAATTTATTTTACCAAGTTGGATCTTCGTTCAGGATATCATCAAATTAGAATGAAGACTGAAGATATTCCAAAAACAACATTTCAAACTCATGATGGTCATTATGAATTTTTGGTCATGCCTTTTGGCCTTACCAATGCACCTTCTACATTTCAAGGGTTGATGAATTCCATTTTCAAACCCTTCCTTAGAAAATTTGTGCTAGTATTTTTTTGTTGATATACTAATCTACAACAGGTCTTGGAAGGATCATGTTGAACATGTTTACAAGGTGCTCAAACTATTGTAGGAGAAACAATTATATGCAAAAACATCCAAATGTTTCTTTGGAGTACAAGAGGTGGAATATCTGGGTCATATTGTATCTCACGAGGGTGTTAGGGTAGACCCTAACAAAATTAAAGCCATTAAGGAATGGAAAGTCCCCACAACCATAAAGCAGTTGCGAGGATTTCTCGGGTTAACAGGGTATTATCGCAAGTTTGTTAAGAATTATGTGAGAATAGCAGCACCTCTAACAACATTATTGAAGAAAGATGCATTTTCATGGACTCCTGAAGCAACTAAGGCCTTTGAACGTCTTAAAGAGGCAATGTGCTTAGCACCGGTCTTAGCTACACCAGACTTCACAAAAACCTTTATTGTGGAATGTGATGCCTCAGGAAATGGAATTGGTGCAGTTTTAATGCAGGAAGGAAGACCCATTGCTTTTGAAAGTCGTCCAATCAAAGGAAAGTATTTACAGAAACCTATTTATGAGAAGGAAATGTTAGCAATACTACATGCACTAAAGAAATGGCGAACTTACCCAATGGGAAGACACTTCAAGGTAAAAACTGATCATGATAGTCTTAAACACTTTTTGGAACAAAGACTATCTTCAGAAGAGCAGCAAAAATGGGTCACAAAGATGTTGGGTTATGACTTTGAAATAATCTACAAAAAGGAAAGCTTAATATTGTTGCAGATGCACTCTCAAGAAAGAATGAAGAGGTGGAAGCATTGCTTTGTGCCATTTCTATTATCCAACCAGATTGGATAACCGAAGCAAGAGAGGAATGGAAGAAGGACAAAGATGTATGGACACTCATTCAAAATTTGCAGCAAGATCCTAGTACATATGATACATTTAGTTGGAAAAATTATTCCTTATGGTACAAATATCACTTATATCTTTGTAATAATTCCCAACTTAAACAAAAGATTCTTCTGGAATTGCACACTTCTCCTTTAGGAGGACACTCAGGATTTTTAAAAACTTACCACAGGGTGAAGAAATAATTTTTTTGGGATGGCCTTAAATCTGATATTCAAATTTTTTTGGTGGAATGTTTGGTTTTCCAGCAGAATAAAGTTGAGACAATTAAGACCCCAGGACTTCTACAACCTTTATCCATTCCAAGTCAATGTTGGGAGGATATTTCAATGGATTTTATCAAAGGTTTAGCTAAGTTCGAAGGAAATAGTGTCATCATGGTGGTAGTTGATAGAATTACCAAGTCTGTACACTTTTGGGCATTATCTCATCCATTTAAAGCAAGTATAGTTGCTATTACATTTATGGACAAAATTCAAAAGCTACATGGAAGCCCAAGGGTTATTGTGAGCAACAGAGATCCCATTTTTACTGGAAATTTTTGGACAGAGTTATTTTCTTGTTTGGGTACTCAATTAGCTCATAGCTCATCTTATCATCCTCAATCTGATGGTCAAGCTGAGATAGTAAATAAATGTTTGGAAGGATATCTTCGTTGTTTTGTATCTGATAAACAAACACAATGGGTCAAGTGGTTACCTCTCGCTGAATGGTGGTATAACACTTCCTTCCATACTGCAGCAAAAATGACCCCATTTATGGCACTTTATGGATATCATCCACCATCCATCACATCATCTTTGAGGGAAAATTCGAAGGTTCAAGCAGTGGAAGATCACATCGAGAATCAACAAGAATTTCTCCAACTCTTAAAGGATAACCTGAATTTGGCACAAAATCGAATGAAACCACAGGCAGATCAACATCGCAGCGAGAGAAGTTTTGATGTAGGAGATTGGGTATTTTTACGGCTACAACCATATAAACAAATGTCCCTCAAGCAAGCTAAGAAGGATAATAAATTATCGCCAAAGTACTATGGTCCTTACAAGGTGTTGCAAAAGATTGGTACCATGGCATACAAATTGGAGCTTCCTGCTTCTTCGCGAGTACATCCAGTTTTCCATGTTTCGTGTTTAAAGAAGGTTATAGGTGAAAATCTTCCAGTTCAAACAATATTGCCAGAACTTGATGAGGAAGGAAAAATCATATTGGAACCTGAAGCGGTCATGGAAACAAGAACTCGACAGTTACGGAATCGATCAATTTCAGAGTATCTCATCAAGTGGAAGAACTTACCCACTAAAGATTCTACATGGGAGGATGAGAAGTTTATACAGAAGCACCCAAAGCTACTCAAGTGTTGAGGACAATACTCTTTTGAAGGAGAGGGGCATGTTAGGTCCCTATATTACTAGTATAGTCCCTTATTGTTATTAGTGTAACCCCCTTATTGTTATTATTGTACCCTTGTAACCCTTATTCTTTTATTATTGTGCCCTTAAATTATTATTGTTAGGTCGGCTAGGATTACATTGTGGCCCACTAGGTTTACATTATGGCCATATGGACTCCTATATATAGAAAGGAGGTTTTGTAAATTGTATCATCCAAGAATTGTTCATTTATGTAATGTATTGGAGGTTTCCCCCTTGAAGTGGCTTATTTCTAAGGCGTTGTTATCTCTTTTATTTTATTTTTGGAGCTGGTTACACAACATGAAAAACTAACAGAGAAATACTTTATATTTGTTGAAATATAAAATCACTTTCCAAGAGTGCGTTATCTAAAGTTATTGAGGATTGTCGAATTTCAAAAGTCAAATTTTTTTTCAAAAAATCTTTTCTCTTTAAGTCATATTGAGCTAATAACATATTATTTGGTGAAAGCAGTCCCTTGCTAAATTTTTCTTGAAAAATCTTTAGCATTTTTCAATCGATGCCCAGCAATGGAGAAATATACTCTCAACTGATGTCAACCTAAATTATCCAGGACTCCAAGTCCTCTAACAAAATATTTAATCGGATGCCCAGCAATGGAGAAATCTACTCTCAACTGATGTCAACCTAAATTATCCAAGAATTCAAGTCCCCTAACAAAATATTTAATCGAACAACATTGGCCATTATAGAATGAGTTATGAAGCTTTTATCTCGCCAATTGCAACCTCAAAGACTGCCCTCAAATCTGTGCTTGCCTCTGCCTTGCAAGCATGCACCAAATTGAAAGAATTAAAACAAATCCATGCCCACATACTCATAACTGGACTTGATCAAAATCTACACATGGCAACCAAGCTTGTGATTATATACGCGACGTTCGGTTGTCTAGATAATGCACAACTATTCTTTGGGAAAATTCAGAAACCAAGTACTCAACTATGGAACCTGATCATCAGAGGATATGCTAATAACTGGAAATGGGAAGAGGCACTTAGACTATATCATGAAATGAAACGATTAGGAAAGAAAGTAGATAACTTCAATTTTACTTTTTTGCTCAAAGCATGTGTTGACATGGAAGCTCTGCAAGAAGGCAGAGAGATTCGCTGTGACATCTTGGGATCTAGACTTGACACCAATGTATTTTTGGCAGCTGCTCTCATAGATATGTATTCTAAGTGCTCAAGTCTTGAGGATGCACGCTATGTGTTTGACAAAAAGTTTGAAAGAAATGTGGTTTCATGTACTGCCATGATATCTGGGTATGCTCAGAATGGACATGGGAATGCGGCTTTGAAGATTTTTCATTAGATGCAAGTTGCTAATGTTAAACCCAACCCAGTTACTGTGGTAAGTGTGCTTCCGGCATATGCCAAAATTAGGGAATCTAAACCAGGGGAGTCTGATCCATGGTTTCATAATTAGAAGTGGCTTTCACTCATATCTTACCATCAACAATGCCCTTGTAGCCATGTAAGCAACTTGTGGAAGTATTGAGGTTGCGTGCATATTGTTTGACAAAGTGGCTGAAAGAGATATTGTCTCATGGAATGCTATAATTGTTGGTTGTGCCCAGACTGGGTATGGGGAAGAGGCTGAGAAGCGTTTTAATGAAATGCAGCATGCATATGTAAAACCCAATGTGGTTACCGTGGCTAGTTTTCCTCCCGCTTGTGGTTGTCTTGGACATCTGCGACAGGGAAAGTGGATCCATGGTTACACAATTAAGAATGGATTTGAGTGGGATGCTTTTGTATGGTTTGGCCTCATAGAAATGTATATAAAGTGCAAGAGTCTCAGTGATGCACGCCAACTATTCGAGAAAATGTTGAACAAAAATCTCGTATGTTGGACACTAATGGTTGTTGGTTATGATCATTGTGGATATCCTGATAAGGCCCTAAACCTCTTCCATCAAATGCAATTTTCTAGTGTGGTGCCTAATGCAATCACCATTACAAGTGTGCTCTCGGTGTGTGCCCATTTAGCATATTTGCAGCAGGGTATATGGATCCATGAGTGCATTCTTAGAAGTGGATTTGAATCTTATCTTTGTATAGGCAATTCCCTTGTAGCTATATATGCCAAGTGTGGTAGTATAGAGGTTGCTCGCGATTTATTTGACAGGATTTCTAAAAGAGACATTGTTTCATGGAATGGAATGATTTCTGGGTGTGTCCGTAACAAACATTGGAATGAGGCCCTCAGGCCGGTTAATTTTTTTAAACAATATTTTGTGTTTTCAGTATTCCAATGGCTATTTCTTCTAAAAAATAATTTGAAACGTCACTCTACCGACACTTGCATTCTTTTAAAAATGTTTTATACGTCGCTCTAGCAACACTTGATTTTTTTTTTAAATGTTTTGAAACGTTGCTCTAGTGACACTTGTTTTCTTTTGAAGAAGTTTTGAAATGCCACTCTAGCAACACTTGATTCCTTTTAAAATTGTTTTTTTTACGTCGGTCTTGTGACATTTACTATTTTATTATTAAAAATTATTTCTGTCTGTATTTCGACGTTCTAGTGACGTTTATGGTATTGTCGCAATAGTGACGGTTAAAATTGTTTTTTTTATGTCGGTCTTGCAACGTTTACTATTTTATTATTAAAATTTATTTCTGTTGGTATTCCGACATTCTAGAAACGTTTATGGTATCATTGGAAAATAAATGGTTATGGTATCGTCGGAATAGCGACATGTTTCTACCATCAGAATAGTGACGATCGAGCTAACGTCAGAATAGTGATGGACATCGAGAAACGTCGGAAAATGTGTCGCTCTTCTGACACTTTATCGAAATGTCAGAATTGTGACTCTATCACTAACCATGTTTTGACTTGCCTCAAAGTTTCATTCTTGGGATGCCTATGTGTCGCGAGACAGACATTTTGGCCGTCAGAAATTGGGCCAAATGTGCTAGTGTCTCCCTTACTTGCACATTATGCTTCGACACAACCAAAGGACATATCCACTGCCATTGAAATTCCCCCTCCCGATGTCAAGATGATGGAACCTTTGGACACTATCCTCTACCTGTCATCATCTATGATATCCATGGTTGAAGAACCCTCTAGGGCATCCCATTTTGTTTTGCTTGACCTCCCTTTAGCGATCACCTTGGGCTCAAAATCGGTGGATCCATTATCTACTTCTTCTTCTGTCACCCTCTGTGATGATGTGCTTGTGAACCTAATTTCTCATGATGATGAGTCAGGTAGCTTTGCTGAGTCATGTGGTCATCCTTCCACCAGTCACCCCCATCTTCCATTATGATGAAGACATTATGGAAGCCATGACCACCCCTGACTTTTCGTGGGATGATATGCACCACTGTGCCTTCTCAAACTCCATATAAATAGCCACACCCTCTTATGGTTGGGAAAATGTGTAGCAGAGTGCGACTAATCCTCCCACTTCAAAAAAGAAGAGGAAAGGAAATCAGAACCAACCCACTCTAGGTAATCCAGGAAACAATTCCCAAGGGAATACATCTAACACTGTAACCCAGCAACAAGGCACTTAGCCCAAGGAGGATAAGCCTCTTCCCATGAATAAGCATTGCTCTTCTTGTGGTGTCCATGGTCACTATACCCATGATTGTGCCCTTTTACCTTAGATACTTCAAATATGGTAAGTTCAAGCAGCATCTCGAGGATAGCAAGCCTCTTCTTTGATTCCTCCTAATTTTCTGCCTATCCAACCAGCTGTGTTTACCAATCCTTTCCCTCAGTAAGGATATGTGGCTACCCAACCTCCTGAAAGTTAGGTGGCCACTCAACCTCCCCCATTTGGTACCTCTAATTACCAGATCCTCATGATGAACTCTAACCAAGCCAATACTGTTGACCTTAACCTTCAAACTCGGTCATGCCAGTACATCAAGCACCCCACTACGTCTGCAACCAATCCCCTGTCTTCAGGTCCCAAAAAGCCAATTTTGACACCCAATGGTCCTTTACATATCCCTCAGCCTAAGTCATATGTACATACCAAAATCCCCAAAGTCCTGTTACGTTGAAACACTACTTTCGGTAAAGCCACCACACCTACAATTTAGTAGATGACTTGGCACAATCCCCTACTACCATGTCAATGTTGGATGTCATCCAGTCTTGCCCTTCACAATGAAAAGCTATACTAACTTATATGGTCATTTTGGATCGTTTAGATTATCATTTGATTGTCTTCGATGTTGATAATTCAAAGCATCCCCCCCTTCCCGCATCCGTCTCCTTCCAAATCCCTGTCAGGATTCAAAATGCCAACGTCTCCCAATGTATCATTGACAAGGGGGCATCCACCTGCATGATGTTCGCTTATGTTTGGAAACATCTAGGATCACCCAAGTTAGCCCCTTCCACTATCACCCTTTGTGCATGGGATGGCCACTCTTCCCAGCCCCTTGGCATGTTCCACAATTATCCTATTACTCTTGCGCGCAAGACTGTTTGTGTTGACATTGAAGTCATTGATGCCCCCTTAGACTACAACATTCTATGGGGTCATAGCTACACTTATGCGATCTCTGCTGTCCCATCTGTGGTTCACCGTAACATGTGATTTCCTCACAGTGGAAAGATCATCACAATCGATCAGCTGACAAATTACGAACTGAATTCTTAGACCTCTTCAGAGTCCATTATTTCTTCTGTGTTAAATAAAAGAATAGTTGAACCTCTGACCAGTGTCTCACCTGGAGTCTATAAATATTCCTCTTTACTTGGTTCATTCCCTAATCTCCCCCCTCATATCTCTGACCCTATCTCGTTAAATGTTTACATGATGCAATTGTCTCAGTCCGACCTCAAATGGTCTGGTTCAACTAGTCAGCAGCCTCTCCCTTTACAATCTTCTCCTAGCACTTTGAATCAGCCTTTAGGACCTCATCCTCATGGCCCTCCATCTGTAGATAGTGTCCTTCATCCTATTTATCCTCCTAGAATGGTTCCCCCTAGCCTTAACCACTTGCGAGTTGTTCTTCCTGGCCATTATGCCTCCGGTCAGATACCGTTTCTTTCTCCCCCTCCTGGGTTATTTTTGGTACTTGTTATGGCTACCTTGAACCTTCCCAACATGACCCTGGGGATCCCATTCTGGAACCTTGATACCCCCACAAATTCCCCGCTTGGTCAACTCAAACCTTACACTGCTTTTACCCTGGTCCAACTGGTCACCATGACCCATCCCTTTGCTTTTGTGCCTCAGCCACCTCAACAAGAACCTACTCCTATTGCACAAGCCTTGGGTGAGGGGGCAAAGCCTACAAGAAGGCACCTAAGGACAAGGCTGCCCAGACAGAACCTAATCCTCCTAGGCCTCCAAAGTGTACACCCCTATGTTCTTTGTGTAATGCTGATGGTCATGTCACCCATCATAGTCATCAATTGCCTCGTATCAAACCCATGTTCAATGTTGTGTTTCCTGAGTTTGATGTCCCAGATGTCCATGTTATGTTATCGAATTCAGCAAAGAAACTCAAGACAATGTAGAAAAACCACCCTCATGCTCTGTGTAATATCCATGGCCACCATACTCACCTATGTCCCCGCCTCGCATAATACCTCACCTCCTTGGAAGTGGTTCACCAATACGAGGTCGAGTGCAACGAGTCCACCTCTCCCTTACTTGCGCATTATGCTTCGGCACAACCAGAGGACATATCCACTCCCACTGAAATTGCCCCTCCCAATGTCGAGATGACAGAGCCTTCAAACACTATCCTCTACCTATTATCATCTATGATATCCATGGTGGAAGTCCCCTCTGAGGCATCCCCTTCTGTTTTGCTTGACCTCCATTCAGCGATCACCTTGGGCTCAAAATTAGTGGATATGTTATCTACTTGTTCTTCTGCCACCCTCCGTGACGATGCACATGTGAACCTCATTTCTAATGATGATGAGTCAAGTAGCTTTGCCAAGTCATGTGGCCATACTTCCTCCAGTCACCCCATATTCCATTCCGATGAAGACATTATGGAAGCCATGACCACCCCTAACTTTCTGTGGGATGATATGCACCATTGTGCCTTCTCAAACTCCACAGTAATAGCCACCACCCCTCAGGGTTAGGTGTATGTGTAGCAGAGTGCAATTAATCCTCCCACTTCCAAAAAGAAGAGGAAAAGCAATCAAAACCAACCCACTCTAGGTAATCCAGGAAACAATCCCCAAGGGAATACATCTAACACTGGAACCCAGCAACATGGCACATAGCCCAAACAGGATAGGCCTCTTTGCACGAATAAGCCTTGTTCTTGTTGCGGTGTCCATGGTCACTATACCCATGATTGTCCCCTTTTACCTTAGATGCATCAAATGTGGGAAGCTCAAGCAACATCTTGAGGACAGCAAGCCTCTTCTTCAATTCCTCCTAATGTTGCACCTATCCAACCAGCTGTGTTTACCAATCATTTCCCTCAGCAAGGATATGTGGCTACCCAACACCCTGAAATTCAAGTGGCCACTCAACCTCCCCCATCTTGTACCTCTGATTACCAGATCCTCATGTTGAACTCCGACTAGGCCAATACCACTGACCTCAACCTTCAGACTCGGTCACACCAGTACATCAAGCCCCCCACTACGTCCGCAACCAATCCCTCATCTTCAGGTCCCCCAAAGCCAATTTTGACACCTAATGGTCCTTTAAAAATACCTCAGCCTAAGGCAAAGGTACATACCAAGATCCCCAAAGGACTGCTACGCTGAAACGCTGCTTTTGGTAAAGTTGCCCACACCTACAGTTTAGTAGATGGCTTGGCGCAATCCCCTACTACCATGTCAACACTAGAAGTCCTCTAGTTGTTCCATTCACAAAAAAAAGCTATACTAACTACTATAGGCACTATGGATCCTTCAAATGATCGTTTGATTGCCTTCGATGTTGATAATTCAAAGCATCCCCCCCTTCTCGCATCCGTTGCCTTCCAAATCCCTGTCAAGATCTAGAATGCAAACGTCTCCCAATTTATGATTGATGAGGGGGGCATCCACTTGCGTGGTGTCTTCTTATGTTTGGAAACAGCTAGGATCACTCAAGTTATCTCCTTCCACTATCGCCCTCCGTGCATGGGATGGCCACTCTTGCCAGCCCCTTGGCATGTTCCGCAATTATCCTATTACTCTTATGGGCAAGACTATTTGTGTTGACATTGAAGTCACCGATGCCCCCTTAGACTACAACATTCTATGGGGTCATAGCTACACTTATGCGATGTCTGGTATCCCACCTGTGGTTCACTGTAACATGTGATTTCCTCACAGTGGAAATATTATCACAATCGATCAGCTGACATATTACAAACTGAAGTTCCAAACCTCTTAAGAGTCCATTATTTCTTTGGTGTCCAATAAAAAATAAGTTGATCCTTCAACTAGTGTCTCACCTAGAGTCTATAAAGATTCCTCTTTGCTTGGTTAATTCCCTAGTCTCCCCCCTCCTATATATGACCCTAGCTCGTCAAATGTTTGCATGATGCAATCATCTCAGTTTGACCTCAAATGGTTTGGTTCGACTAATCAACAACCTCACCCTTTACAACCTACTCCTAGTACTTTGACTCAACCTTTAGGACCTACTCCTCATATCCCTCCATCTATAACTAGTATCCTTGATCCTATTTATCCTCCTCGAACAGTTCCCCCTAGCCTTAACGACCTGCAAATTGTTCTTCCTAGCCATTACGCCTCCGGTCAGATATCGTTTCTTTCTCCCCCTCCTGGATTAATTTTGGTACTTGTTATTACTTCCTTGACCCTTCCCAACATGACCTTGGGGATCCCATTCTGGTACATTTATCCCCCCACCAATATCCCGCCTGGTCAACTCAAACCTTACACTACTTTTACCCTGATCCAACTGGTCACCATGACCCCTCCCTTTTCTTCTGTGACTTAGCCACCTCAAAAAGAACCTACCCTTGTTGCATAAGCCTCAGGTGAGGGGGGAAAATCCTGCAAGAAGGCACCTAAGGAAAAGGCTGCCCAGAAAACAGCTGCTCTTCCTAAACCTCCAAAGCGTACACCCCCATGTGCTTTGTGTGATGTTGATGGTCATGCCACCCATAATTGTCCTTAATTGCCTCGTATCAAACCCACGTTTAATGTCATGTTTCTCGAGTCTGATTTCCCAGAAGTCCATGTTACATTACCGACTTTAACCAAGAAACTCAAGGCTATGCAGAAAAACCACCCTTGTGCTTTGTGTGATCTCCATGGCCACTATACTCACCTCTGTCCCCACCTCGTAGACTATCACACCTCCTTGGAAGTGGTTCACCAATACGAGGCCAAGCGCAACGAGTCCACCTCTCCCTTACTTGTGTATTATGCTTCAGTACAACCAGAGGACATATCCACTCCCATTGAAATTCCCCCTCCCAATGTCGAGATGACGGAGCCTTCAGACATTATCCTCTACTTGTCATCATCTATGATATCCATGGTGGAAGACCCCTCTAGGGCATCCCCTTATTTTTTTCCTGACCTCCCTTCAGTGATCACCTTGGGATCAAAATCAATGGATCTATTATCTACTTGTTCTTCTGTTACCCTCCGTGATGATGCGCATGTGAAACTCATTTCTCATGATGATGAGTCAGGTAGCTTTATCGAGTCATGTGGCCATCCTTGCACAAGTCACCCCATATTCCATTCCGATGAAGACCTTATCGAAGCCATGACCACCCTTGAATTTCCATGGGATGATATGAAACCCCGTGCGTACTTCCTCCCATAGTTATCCCATGACCAATATGTTGTGGAATAAAAAGAATTCATTCCCAATGAAGTTGATTGGTTTAGAAATCCTATTCCTGCACCATATGCTTCTGAAGAAGGAAATATGGCCAATATCTCTCCTACCATTAAAATTAAAATTTCTAACAAACTAGGGGTTGAAGAAAACATCACCTTGGGTGCCCAATGCACCTTGGAAGGAATTGAGGCTTACACTAAGATATTAAAGTAATTCCACGATGTTTTCACCTAGTCCTATTCAAAAATGCTTGGAAATGATCCCTCCATTGTCGAACACCATATTGATACACGACCCAATGCCAATATTGTCCATCAAAAGTTGAGACCCATTAATCCTTCCAGATGACAGGTTTTCAAAACTGAAATCTATAAGCTCATGCAGGCCATTTTTATCTATCCCAACAAATACACCACTTGACTATCCAATCTGTTTCCCGTTATCAAAAAACAAGGCACCATCCGTGTCTGCATTGAATTTCACAACCTGGATAAAGCTTGTCCTAAAGGAAACATCCCCACATCGTTCATTAACCAAATCATCGAAAAGTGTGTGGGGCATGAGGTTCTATCCTTCATGGATGGTTTCTCTGGATACAACCAGATTGTTATCCATTGTGCTAATCAGCTTAAAACTACGTCCATTAGTTCGTGGGGAACCTTTGCTTATAGGGTCATGTCATTCGACCTTAAGAATGTTGGAGCCACTTTTTAGTGGGCCATGTCATACTATTTTCATGACTTGGCTCATATTATCCTTGCATATTTAGATGACCTCACTACGAATTCTAAACATTGGGTGCAACACCTCCATGATTTGTGTACCATATTTCTCAGATGTCGCAAGTATAATATCCGCCTCAACCCGCTGAAGTGCGTCTTTTGTGTTCCTGTCGGCCATCTTCTAGGCTTCATTGTATTTAAAGATGGTATAGTTCTTGACCCCTTGAAATTTCAAGCCATTCATGAGCTTCCTATTCCTCGTACCTTACCCCAGTTACAAAGCCTCCAAGGCAAAGACAATTTCCTTTGTCGGTTCGTACTTGACTATGCCACCACCACGCATGGGTTCCTTAGACTCCTTAGATGTAACATTCCATTCGTATGGGATTAATATTCTCAAGAGTATTTCGATGCCCTGTAACATGCTCTCACCTCCACTCCCTTGATTAGTCCTCCTAAATCTAATAGGGATATCATCCTATACATCTCAGCCTCCACCCACTCAGTTGCTGGGGTCCTTATTTAGGAAGATGACAACGGAATCAAGCATGTTACCTATTATGTCAGTAAGAACCTTATAGGCCCCCCTATGTCCTAATCAAATGAAGAGAAATTGGCGTTGTATGTCATGTTCTCAATCTAAAAACTTCATCATTATATCCTCATGTGTTCCACCAAGCTCATGACTAATTCCAACCCTATGGCCTTCCTATTGAGTCGATGGATCATCAATGGGAAGTATGCCCATTGGATCATTATCCTTTGGGAATTTGATCTTAAATTTGTCACATGAAAGGGTAAGAAATGTTTACCCCTCACTGAACTCATTTCTGAATTACCTACCAGTACGCAAGATCCACCAATTAATGACGATTTTCTCGATGGACATTTGTTTTCCATTACTTCGGATGACCGTTGGTATGGTGACATCCTCACTTATCTGTGAACCCAAAATTTTTCCCTCCATCTTGATCATGATGCTTGACGACGTATCTGACACTAGGCCCCCCGCTACCTTCTCATTGTTGATGACCTCTATTTTCACGGTGTAGATACTTTCCTTCATCGTTGTCTCACGCATGCTGAAGCTGAGAAAGTCCTTAATGCTTTCCATAACGGTGGTTGTGGTGGCCACCTCTCTGGTCTCATTACTACCCAAAAATCATGTGCACTGGGTATTTTTGGCCTTCTCTCTTTTGTGCTTGCATTGAAGTAGTCAAACATTGTTCCAATTGCCAAAATTTTGCCCCAAAGGCTCGAGCCCCTCCAGCTCTCCTCCATCCTGTCATCTCAACTGGTCCCTTCTGTAAGTGGGCCATAGAATTTATGGAGTGTTGACCTCCATCTACTGGTAAACACAAGTATATCAACATGGTAGTTGACTATTTCACAAAATGGGCTGAGGAAATGACAACATTCAATAACACGGTAGCTGTCGCGGTCCTATTTTTTTTTAACCATGTTATCGCTTGATTCGGGGTTCTGAAAAAATTGGTCTTTGAACATGGCTGATATTTTGAAGATGAGATATGTTGTGAGCTATCCTCTATGTTGGGCTTTCAGTATGAATATTCATCATATTATTACCCCAAGGTAATGGCCAAGTTCAAGAAGTCAATAAAATCCTTAAAACTATGCTTCAATGGATGATGAACAAGAAAAAAACCAACTGGCACCTTATGCTCTTCCCTTCTTTGTGGGCCTATAGAACTTTTTTTAAAACTTCCATTGGGTTTAATCCTTTCTACCTTGTTTTTGGTGAGGAGGCAGTCTTACCGATCGAGTGTGAAATCCTTTCCCTTCACCTAGCAGTCAAAATTCTCCCTGAAACCCAACCATTTAAGCAAAGACTTATCATGCTTGAGCATGCTTCCTAAGACCATCGTGTTGCATTGAAAACCACCCAAGCAGCGAAGAGGCATACCAAAGCTCAATATGACCGAAAATTCCACTCTTGTACTTTTCAAGAAAGTGATCTTCTTCTAATGTATGACTAGGCTCACGATGTCTTCAATCATGGGAATTTTGACTCATTATGACTAGGCCCTTACATCATTAGTAGGGATTTGAGTAAAGGAGCATAAATTCTAGAGAATTTTGAAGGCCACCCTCTTCCTAATCCCCATAATGCACTTTATCTTAATAAATTTTACCCTTACAATTTCCCTCTTGAAATGCACGTTTTATTTCTTTTAGGTAGCTATCTTTCTTTTTGGTGATTTGATACTTCACTCAGAAGCCCTTTTTCCAAGAAGGGTCACTTCACTGCTTCTCAAAATCAAATTTCTTCACTTGAGACACTTGTACTTGGGGCACCACTTTGCCTTCATACTTGTTGACGCTCATGTAGATTTTTGTCATGAGTAACCATCTTGTACTCATGTTTTTATGGTCCCCACTAGACGTCCTCTGTATGGCAATATCATCGAGTCACTCTTGTTTAGAGCATCCGAGTTGAGTCATAATCACATCCATGGAGTCTGTCCTAAGTTCCCTTTGTTTCCTGTCACAGTCTTCCATCCTTCATTTCTTTGTACCTCTCTCGTGTCGCACATTTTGGCCCCCAGTCATACTGTCCTCGATCCCCTTCGGAGTTGATTCAGTAGCTACCAAGTCAACCATGCCCTTTATGCTCTAACAAGGGAAGTCTTCAGCTCACTACTCAGTAGCCCCCATTCCACCATCATCCCTGGTGTCAGTCTATCAGTCTCTCTACTATTATCCCTCATGCCTTAGTTGAGGATCCTTTATTTCCTCTCCTATGGCAGAACTCCTTCTGTCAACATCAGCTTATTCATTCCAGAAGACAGGTCTAGAGCACGATGTACCTTGGTTTCAACTTCCACTCTTGTTTAGTGCCTCAGATCAAGCAAAGGGACCCTTTATTTCCCTTTGACTTGATTGTTTCTCAGTTCCAAATTATTATGGCATGATCGAGATTCGTATGCTTGATGGTTTAGTGATGTAGCATATTATACCATCGATTCCCGGGTGTGTGTGATATTTTTTCAGACCTTATGAGGGGGTGGCCCTTCAGGTAGCCCCCCACATGCCCGGATGACCTCTTTCCTACAGCCTTGGATGAAGCTCTATATATTTGATGTTACTAGCCCCAGCCACTTGTAGTTCCTTTTTTTTGCATATATCATTCATATTTTCAGATCCCTTTCCTATTTTACAGGGCCTCTTTGCTTGTACTTATATCTCATGTACTAAGATATTATTTTATAAGTCATAGATGTTGTCCCACTCACAATATGTCTGTGGGATCCATTATCATGTTTTTTCTCTTGCCCATGTTTATGCCAGCATGTACTATATAGTTCAGTCCCATGTTTGTTGGACACACCATTATTCATTGTACTTTTTCATCTCAATGGGCATAGGTATGCGTCCCCCACCTCATTTGAGAACAAGTACTCACCCATAAAAGAGACTTGTCACATTTGTAACTCTCACCTCCTCAGGGTCTTGTCCTCTCTCACTTCATTCCACCTTATATTTCTCTCTCTCTCTCTGACTCCCCTTCAGTGTCTAGTGATTGTGTTCTTACAATGTACTTTGGTCATGCAATTAGATCCTAACGCTCGCATGTTGGGGGGGATTTGTTACACCAATTTTTGTTCATCTAACCTGTTACTATTAGATGGACTAAATTACACCATGAAAGACCAATTTTACCATAGTAAAATTCCTTTTTCTATGAGAAATAATTTAATAACCCATAGTTTATTATGTTATTTATGGTCTAAACAGGAAACCCCATGAAGAATAATTAAATAAATCCTTATTTGTTTGATTTTCCTCTATGGATAATTAACTAAACCACTATTTAATCAATATTCCTAGTCATATTTTAACCCAAAATAGGAAAAATAATTGCATAAATCATTATTTATCTTATTATTTTCTAGGAATAATTATTTAAGTCATTATTTAATAATATTCCTTGTTAAATTTGACTAAATCATTTATAGATAATTGAATAAATAATTATTTATTTAATTATTACTTAACCACATTCTTAAAATAATAAATAAATAATTTATTTATTTATTATTTCTAAATAAAGGGATTTGACCAAATTTAAATTCCTTTTCCCTCCAACAAAAATAATAAAATATTCCATGAAAGATGAATCTAAATTTGGTTAATAATATTTTAACCATGCACAAATATCTAGACTAACTCAATATTTTGTTATAAAAAGAAGGGTTTTCCATTCATTCACCACCTTTTGTTGCCTTTATATCACCTTTTGATCTATACTTTTTCTTTGACTTTGATCCCCCATCACTGTCATATTTTTTACTTTTTCTTGTGAGCTCCCTTTGAGTTCCATTTTGTATGGGTTTTCTGTACCATCAAGAGAGAGAGATCTTGGATCCGAAGCATTGAGGACATGCAATAACCCATCCTATTGAGGGGGACTGGTAACATATTTCTATGTTACCTTCCCAGGTGTCATAATATAAAAATTATTTATAAATTCTTGCCTTTTCCATTGGATGTATGGAGCAAACTCTTACTTATTTTTTATGTTTAATGTATTTAACTGCATAGATCTGGATTTTTGTAGCATTTATTATGATCACCTACTGCAGATCTAAGGAAATTGATAGCCACATTTGATGTTAGGGTTGTTTTTTATGCACAGCTAAAGTGAGATGAGATTTTTTTGTACACTTGCAATTAGAATTCACACTAACATTACCCCTTCACTAGACTCGTAAAACATAAACACTGTAGGAATCATCAATCATGACGATACCGAACCACTCCTTCTTATGGTTCGTTAAAAATTCTTTGGAGGACTTATTCGAAGGATGAGCTTATAGGACAAGAAAATGTTATTCTCCTCAAGCTTGAAAAAAGTAAAGAGGTACTTTACATTAATGGTGGGGGAAAATTGGAAAAAGCATTAATTTTTTTATTTCATTTATGGAAGCATGCCACTCTTGAACATGACACTCCATCACATATGTGTTTGGGTTGGGAAATCCATTTGTCTTACATTTAATCGAACCTCATTGAAATCCTTCATCTATTTTTGGGTATTATTGTTCAGTCCAATGCAACCAATTCTAAGTTTCATGTCACCGATATGTTAAAGAGAAGTCCAACCTTAGTTCAAATTACCTTGAAATTTGTAACCTTCAATCCCACTGGTCATCCCTGAGTCAGTGCTTGAAAACTGTTCATCAAAAGTTGGCATGAGTTTCGCCTCGTAGGCCCTCCTGTGATGGATCTCTTCCTATAGACTATAACTCATTATCTAGGAAGTTGATTTATAAACCTTCTTCAGCACCTTGAGGCAAGCATGCCCTAATGATAGGTTTCTCACATTTAATGACAATTTCTCATCATTGACCTTTGATCGAACGATTTTATGTGTGTTTGAAATCAGGACATCTTTTCACACTCCATAGATTGTATTGCGAGTACCTGGAGGATCATTGACATGAATGGTGGTTTATATTGTACTTGTTAACAATTCACATGATTTACTAGTAATCAAGTGGTTTCTACCATGTTCGATTTCAAGACATTTACTCGCATGGTTAGATTCGTACGATGGATTGATAGAGATGGAGATTAAGATCCTAGATCTAATTTCATCCACCTAGACTGCTATGAGCTATGTATTCATAATCGTACATATAGAATCATATTTGATGCTTGCCTCCATACTGTGTATACTCTTGACATCATTTTTAGTGTTTTTCTATACTAGTTCATTGAGTTATGTTTACTTTAAGTATGGCAATTCCTACCTCATTGATGATTATATTTCGTTTTAATCCTTGATTGATTGTTTCAAGTTGCCAACCATGGTCCCCAATTCAATATTTGGCATGATAAATCATTTCAGTCCTTAAACATCTTTTCTAACTTTGCACTTTAGGGGGAAATCTTTTACACATCATTTTTTCACCATGACAACTGATCGTTAGAATAGATCTTTTTCCATCCAATTAATGTGTTCCAAAGCACTCCCTTGAGGGTGGAAAAATTAATCACCATGAATAAAGCAATAATTCTAGGATATAATGCCAAAAACCTAATTTCAAGTGACTTGCATGCTTTCCTAACTATTTTATGTGCATGTGCAATTCCTACCATTGTTACCTACACAAAACTACACTCTGTCTTCCATTATAGACTGCAGACATGACTCAAAAAAACGTAAAAATAAAAATTTAATTCTAGAAACCTTGTTGGGATAATATATCCCAAATGAGATCTTCAAGGTCATTTCTATTCAATCCTAGCCCCTCCCATCATGGAGCTAATTCCAATTCTTCAACGAGCCCTGATCTTGCCTTAAGTGGATCTCATCCTTTTGATATGGATCTTAAAATTCCTCCTCTTGGCCTATAAATCAACTACAAGATAGAGGGTTGAGGGAGGTTGCTTAAGGTATAATTATTTTTATTAAATTAGTCTTGAGAGTTTATCATCCAAGGAAAGGATTGTAGACTTATGGGAGGAGCTTCACTTCATCTAGGCAAAGGTTGTGAGACTCTTCTATATTTCTGAATTAATACAATTGAGCTCTTTTTCTCACTACATTGTTTTATGGATCTGATTAATGGTTTATGGTATTTCTATTTTATCCATTAAAATGATGCTAGTTACTAATATCCTTCATCATTATTTTGAGTTACTGAGTCATCTTTGTTGCATATGCCTTTGATCCTTTGTTTTCTATGTGTGCAGGTTTGTTTCAAGCATTGAAGAGTTGCATCGAGGCATAGAAAGGATATTCATAAAGAATGTTGTAATAAGTTATGGATTACATTCCCTCACCTTTTTAGCTTTATGATTCAAGCATAGATAGGCTCAGGGAAAGAGTAGTTTGATTGTCTTCTTGTTACTAGGTTTTGTTGGAAATCTAGGGAGATCGCTCTTGTCCGCAAGAGGGATTAGTTTAATATAATAGTGAGATAAATGTTAAATTAACTTAAAATTTATCAATTTGTGGAAATTATGCTTTCGTTGATTGACCCCACCCGGAGGGGTATTTGAATGGGGCCAATGTTGATTTTATTTTTATTTTATTATTGCATGCATTGGCATTTGACATGGTTATAGTAGATGCATGTGTTTGGTAATATGGGAGGGTTTCAATACTCAAATATGAATGACATGAAGAATTATACAATCAAACAACAAAATTATAACATAAATTTTAAGAAGACGAAATTATTTATTATTTTTAACTTTCCTTATCATTGTATGCATTTATCCCCAAGGTTTAGCTCAATTGGTCAAGTATGCATCGTCAAAGCACATTAATTTGATGTTAATAGGTCACATATTTAATTATATTGACTCTCTTGAGGTAAATTACATGTTCAATTAATTTAAAATTTAGGATTTAGTGGAAATTATGCTTTAATTAATTGACCCTGCACAAAGGGAGTTGTGAATGGGGCCAATGTTGATTTTTTTTTTTTCCAGTTTGTGCTTGTATGCACTGAAATTTGACATGGTTATAGTCGATGCATTTTTTGATGTTATGGGAGGGTTTTAAGACTAAAATATGACTCACACAAATATTTTGAAACTCAAACAAAAAAATTATGACATAAATTTCAAGGAGATGAAATTATTTATTATTTTTTAATGTCTTTATCATAGTATGTATTTAGCCCTCGAGGGTTAGAACAATAGGTTGAGTACCTATCATTAATTCACCTTAATTTTGTATTGATGTATCATGGGTTTAATTCTCTCAATTATCTTGAGGCCAGGTAAATTTTTAATTCACTTAAAAATTACCAATCAATGGAAATCATGCTTTAAATAATTGACCCTACATAGAGGGGGTTGTGAATGGCGCTAACGTTGATTTTTTTTAGTTTGTGCTTGTATGCACTGAAATTTGACCTAGTTATATTAGATGCATGCGTTGATAGTATGAGAGGGTTTCTAGAATCAAATATGAGTCACACAAATAATTCAACAATCAAACGAGATGAAATTATTATTTATTTTTTATTGTCCTTATCATGGTATGTATTTAGCCCCGAGGGTTAGCTCAATTGGTCGAGTACCCATCATCAAAGCGCCATAATTTTCTATTGAGTGACCATGGGTTCAATTTTATTGAAGCTATTGGGGTTATATAAATTTTCAATTCACACATTTAGCAATAAGTGGAAATTATTCTCAAATTAATTGACCCCGAACAGAGGGGTTTGCGAATGGGGCCAATGTTGAAATGTTTTTAGAATTTCATTTTATTCAATGAAATTTGACATGGTTATAATAGATGCATGCATAGATGGCATAAGAGGGTTTTGAGACTCAAATAAGACTCACACAAATAATTCGACAATAAAATAAAAAAATTATAACATAAATTTCAAGAAGATGAAATTATTTATTTCTTTTTGGTTTCCTTACCATGGTATGCATATATCTCGAAGGGTTAGCTAAATTGGTCAAGTAACCATCATGAAAGAACCTTAATTTTCTATTGAGAGGTCATGGGTTCAAATCTCTTAATGCTCTTGGGTTTAGGTAAATGTTAAATTCACTTAATATGTACTAATTATTGGAAATTATTCTTTAATTAATCGACTCCACACAAAGTGGGTTGTGAATGGGGCCAACGTCGAAATATTTTAAATTTGTGCTTATATGTATTGAAATTTGACATGGTTATAATATATTCATGTATTTATGGTATGAGAGGGTTTCTATACTCAAATAAATCTCACACAAAGAATTCAACAATCAAATGACAAATTTATAACATAAATGTCAAGGTGATGAAAATATTTAGTGTGTTTTAATTTCCTTGTCACGGTATGTATTTAGACTCGAGGGTTATCTCAATTGGTCAAGTACCATTCATAAAATCACCTTAATTTATATTGAGAGGTCATGGCTTCAATTATATCGACGCTCTCGGTGTCATGTAAATATTCAATTCATTTAGCAGTTAGCAATCATTGTAAATTATGCTTTAATTAATTAACCCTGCATAGAGGGGGTTGTGAATGGGGCCAACATTGGAAGGGACATGAGAATGTTACCTCTATAAATGTACCCTAGTACTACCCTTGTACCAAAGAGTTTGAACACTTGAATAGGAGGTTAATGATGTCCACCAAGGTGAAAAAAGATAAAAGGCGTAACTTCCAAGAATCATAATTCATTATATAATTCAACTCATGGTCGCTACTTTCATATCAAATAAATTGAGTGTAAGAATTTTATATGAAGTAATGGAAAAATGTATCTCATTTGTTTCAAGATAATCATGATATGAGAGGCATATGCAGTAAATTTTCTAGGAAAATCCTGAATGTCACCATTGGGATCATTGTTTGTGATCATGTTCATCATTAAAGAAAAAATATCCTCTAGTTATCATTTTATTTGAGGGGGTAACAAAGTATAGATAGCGTTATAACCCCACAATTTATAACCATAGCACCAAAGTTTAATTTGGATAATGTCTCAACATGGTTGACCAAATATGACATGTTTCAAACATTTTCCTGGTGAGACATTGGTGATGAACGAGATTGTCCTATCATCAATCATGGATGGTATGTTGGATTTAGGAGAGGTCTATACATTAGGATCATAGTAATTTAGTTGATATACTGTAATGATATTTCCTTGTGGGGAAATCACATCTTATGGAAAACTAAAGATGTGACAACTGACATGGCATAAGTGTAACTACGACCTAGAAGGATGTTGTAATCCAATGAGGCATCAATGACTTCTATATCAATGGAGACCATATTCCCAACAATAGTGATAGAATTGTTGTGAAGTAAGCGAAGGGGCTGAGATGGATGAAAGTATCAGGCATGGAGAGTTATGGTAGATGGGGACATTTCTGGTGATTTAATTTGTTTCCAAACACTAGCAGCCATCACACATGTGGAGGCACCTTTATCAATGATACATCATTGTACAGTGACATTTTTTATTAAGACTAGTATTTGAAAAGCAACGAATGAAGGAAGTGAGTTATGTTCTGATTGGTCAATGTTAAAGATGATCATGCGATCATCTGAAGTATCCACAGCACCTAGGGCATTAAGTAGAGCTTTCTATTGGGACAAGCACGACTGGAGAACTTCCAATTTGGACATGGTAGTAGGAGATTGTACCAAGCCATCTACTATGTTGTAAGTGTGGGTGTATTTAGATAAAGCATCATTACGATGTAATGGTCCTTTGGGGATATTTGTAACCTCTTCCTTAGCCTAAGGGATCTATAAGGTACCATTTGATGATTGTTGGAATAGGGGTTAAATGGACTCAGTGGAAAATTTTGGTTAGGACTCAGTTATAAACTTAGTAGGTGGATTGTCATACTGGAGTGATCAAGTATAAATATTGGCATGCTTTGTGTTAACCTCTTTAGAATAATCATGATATGATAATCATTAGGACCATATTATAGAGATTGAGGAGTGGTCTAACCTTATGTGGGTTGGGAAACTATGTACCCTTGGTGAGGAAATGGGTTGGTAAGCACTTCCCGTTGAGATGAATCAGGGGCCTGAGGAAGCTAAGCCATGGGTTGCTTTCCTCTCGAGGTACCTACTTGGGCTTACCATACTTGACGCATTTGAGGTAAAAGTGGGCAATCATGAGTATAATGGCCATATATGTCCTAAAATGCATAAGTCTTATTTGTATGAAGGGCCTTGTTCTGCTTGGGTTTTCTTCCCTGTTGTTGGGTTGTAGGATTAAGATGATTTCCTTGGGGTAGATTACGTGTAGTACCCTGGTTACCCTCATTACCTTCGGATTGTTGATTCTTATTACATTTCCCATTATTATTCTTCTTGTTTTTTTTGGGATTAGTTGTGCTCTATTGAGCATACACTTGACCTTGAGGAGGAGGTGGTTGATGTGGCATAGGTTGAGGAGGCATGGGAGGATGAGGTGCTCGTGTTGGAGGGATTGGAGCACTACGCAGTGCATAAGGAACATATGGAGGAGGGGAAACATTTGAATAAATAGGTTGTGCAATAGTTGGCCCTAACATCTTCTGATGTGATTGGGAAAATGCATATGGTGTGCCCTAACCTGGATAAGGGTTGCCTGGTGGAGGGGGATAATTGTAGGAGTTACTGGTCCCCCCTGGGGTTGACCATAACTCATCTAAGGGAGAGAATATGGTTTTTGATAAGGGTGTGGAAGAGATCCAATGATACTGTTGACACCATGATATTCCCCAAGTGAATTAGTAGCACCAGGCCGAGGCAGATCAGGGAGAACGATATAAAGATAACCTAATTGAGCATAGATCAAGTGATATTTCAAGGCTATTTGGAGCACATATTCCTCTATCTAAGGGAAGTTCGAAGTGAAATATTTTCCTATGGGGGCCAAAATTGATTTGAGGAACCAATCCATATAGACATGGTCTTCAAAAGCAAGAGCCCTACATGAGATCCTCCTTATGCACCATTCTTGTACATGGTCAGAAAGGTGGGTGGCATAAGTTTTACAGAATGAAGTCAAGAGTTTTTTCTCATTGTTATAAGAAAGAGGTAATTGGAAATATGATAAGAAATATTTGGCGAGAGTCAAAAAATTTGAATGGGTGGCGTGAGGTTGGTTGACATACCACTTAGCCGCAACTCCAATAAGCATGCATTGGAATAAATAAAGATGAATGGATTCATTGTTCATCGAATTAGAGGAACACCACATGTGAAATGAGCGAACATGATTAGTGGGGTCTTCTCCAGGATTTCCCTCAAACTTGGGAATGCATAAAGGAATTTTAGTATGCATAATTGTCCAACTGAGTTCATTGAGAAGGGGATAATTTATAAGCTGATTAAAATCTAGGAGATTCAAACCAACCATAAAGGGAAGAAATGGATTAGGAGTGACCATACCGGTTTAGGTTCCACTAGTGGTATTACTCGGGGTAGGACCTGAGTTACCACCTTGTTTTCTCGAATCTACATTGGTGTTTGACATGGTGGAGATATGAGGTTGAGAAGACATAGAATCAAATGAATCAGTAGGCTCGAATTTAGAAGGGCTCGATGGATGACTAGGAGGATGAACTCGCACCCAACATGGGGGAGTAATATATCCTAAATGGAACTAATAATGAAGACCTCGAATTTGACACAACCAATGCCTAGGTGGGACAATGATGTCAAGAAAAATATAACACTAAAGGACTAAAGGGTGTTAGTAAAATCATAGTAAAAAAAACAAGAAAACACCTAGTGCAGTGATTCCAAGTGTAAACAAACTATATAATGATGCTAGTCTAATACAAGAAAAACCCTCCTATCAAATAAAATTACCTCTAGCCTAAAGGTGATCTAATTCCTCAAACAATCCTAAATATATTGTTTTAAATGGCATTACAAAGAACTTCTTACATGACGGATACTCATCCCCTCAAGTATAACTATCCATAGAAAGGAGGGGTAGAGAACTAGCTGATTCCCACAACCAGTCCTATAAGGTGTTTTCCTAAGATTAGTCACTATGTTTACCTTCGTCCCATGGGGGTGGTTGCGTCTTAAGATTATTGGTGATCAGAAAATACACAAAATTCCTTACCACGAGTTGGGTAGCCCCGAGGAAAATTAACTGCATGATGTCCTAGCCTAACCCCTTCTAAATCGATTTTTTTACAGACTTTGGCTTTGACCATGGGATGGTGAAGGATTTTAAGCTCCCTAAAAACTCAAATTTCATGTCTCAATGTAAGTGATCGATGGGTCTTATTGGAATCCTATCCCACCAATCCTACACCTAACTACATAGATTGTTTGGCACTGATGCCCAAGTGGGATTAATCTATTTGTGTTATATTATTAATTTTTGTGTTTAAAGTATTGACTTGGCGGTGTTAACCAAGTTCACGTTCACTTAGGGTGTGTGTGTGTATGTGAAAATGTGTTTAGTGTATGAATAAATTGAGTAGGTTTTGTGTTGCCATATGCTGCTGAAATAAAATGTTGAAATACTATAAATAATGTTGAAATATGACAGAAAAATAAAAATAAAAATCAAGTGCAAACCCCACCCAAATAAGGCTCTCAAACAACTTGAAAAAAAGAGGTAAACAAGCCACTCAAAACACATGAAAAGGGCCTACAACATCTAATGTCAATAGAACTAAGATCTAAGGTTCTATGTTGCTGAAAATGGTGTACAAAAAAAAAAAAAAATAGAGGTGAGATCTTTTGCAAAGAATATGAAAGAAGCTCAATAAACTAAGGAAACTGAAGGGGATCTAGAGGGGGAAGGCAAGAAAAAAATCAAAATGGAGTTATAGTAGAAAAAAAAATATCGAAAAGTGTTGAAATAAAGTGCATTAACCCAACAAACCAGAAGCTAAAAGTGTTGAAAACTCTATACTCCTCACTCAGAAAATCTCTTCCTAAAAAGGTGGAGGATTACAAAAAACCATAGGGGGTTTTTTCTTCCTCAAAGAGACAAAATAAGAGTATCCAGGCATAAGGATGACTGAAACATAAGTGAAACAACTGTGACCGAGTACACAGACAACACTCATGCAATGCTAGAAGAAACCCTGAAAATTTTCTGATTTTTTTCAAGACGTGGGAATGGACCTGTAAAGGGTTGAAAATGTTGTTTTTGGGCCAAAAAGTGTGTTCTAGATCTCAACATGCATTTATGGGGATGAAAAGTGTGTTTTTATCCCCGTGTCTGTAGTTGTTAGATCTCGCCAGATGTTGTTGTCTCTTGCTCGACTGGTACTTGTGACCTGTAGAAAACACCAGAAAACTTACCAGTATCTAGAAATTTGACAGGGTAATGGAGATATATTTATAAATAGAAAAAAGAATCTAAAAATAGTCGTAGAAAACCCTGAAATTTATGTAGTAAATGTCACCCAAGAAACTTAATTGTTACACTAGTGGAATTTCCACTTGTTAGTATGAAATTTCTTGGAAGGTGTACCAAAACTATCTCACTTAAGTCATGAGTGACTAGTGACCCTAACAACAATTTTGGTTGCTTATACTTGAGATATGCAACAAATATGTGAGAAAAACCTGTAGAAATATAGATGTATGCAAATCTAAAGGAACAAATGGAAGAAATAACTCTGATGTTATAACCCAACCTTGGAAAAGCTTTGAAAGAAGAATATTTTATTAATGACATCTAGTGAAGGATATTTACAGAGGGTTGTAAGTCCCCCTAAATGGGATGGGTCCTTTTATTTCCTCGTCGCTTCAATATTCATATCTTCCTCTCTCAAATGTGTGAAATCCCAAACAATGTAGAACTCAAAAATGGGAGCTTGAATGGCATGTGATGATAATGGTGATGATGATAATGATCATGGTGAGACTTGAATGAAAAACCCTATTATTTATAGAGAAGTATTGGGTGTATCTCAAAAATGGAGAATAATAAAATATTATTGACCAAAATCTAGATCTAACCACTTGGAATACTTTATTATATTTTTTGAGAGGAAAAATATAATTAAAATAGTTAAATATATTTAATTAGAAATAATTAACAAATAAAATGATTTATTAAGTATTCGTGAATAATACTAAAGGTGTGAAATGAAATAATTATCAAATAATGATTTATAATTATTCCTAGATAAAATTAAATAAATAATAGTTTATTTAATTATTATCATGGGTTTTAATCAAAAATAACTTAATAAAAGTGGTTTATTAAGTTAGTTCTTATTGTGAAATAGATTTTACTATGGTAAAATTAAGCTCACGTGGCGTATCTCAATCCACCTAATTAGAAATGGCTAGGAGATCATTTTTTGGTGATAACAATATTGTTCTGTGACAAACAAAGGAGAGGGAATTTCCCTTGTTCATCCAAGTTCAAATCTCACTAAGGTCTATTCTAAGATTAAAGTGGAGGGGATTTCCTTTAAGCCCATATAGGAACACATGTGAGGTGCATATAAGTGATATAACCCAATTATTTATCACAATGGGATCCAAGATTGACTTAGATAATGCCCTAATAAAAATCACTAAGGAGATGTTGTGATTTTTAACATTTTGACTACTTCAAAATAAAATAAAAATACAAAATTATTTCAAACTATAATTATAAAAATGAAATAAATAATAATTTAAAAATTAAATAAATAAAAAATTATTTAAATTTAAAATATTAAAATATGGTATATTATATATAATATATATAATATCTCTGCATGAAAATCCATTGTGTCGAGTCCATTCCAAACCATGACAGCACAAGGGAAGACATTGTGCCGAGTCTATTCCAAACCATGCAAGGACTAGAAAAGTCATTTTTTCGAGTCCATTCCAAGCCATGAGAGTGCCAAATATCGAGTCCATTCAAAAGCACGAGAGCATTAGAGAATCCATTATGTCAATTCCATTCCAAAGCATGAGATAACTTGAGCATCAAGAGCACCACAACACCAAGAGCCCTGGAGCATAGGAGAATCGTGGTATGTGTTCCATAGGTACCATAGAATACCTAAACATGTTAATCCCTCTGATGTTTCCACCATTATAATGGTAACATAAAATATTCTTCTTATTCCTCTTCTTATTTTTGTTGTCAAAGCAAAGCTTCTTCGAAATTCCATTGATAGTAAAACCTTGGCACATGAACCGTTTATTAGATTTGATGTTCGATTGGGGGCTGAAGGACTCACAATACTAATATTTGAAGGAAGAAATAGTCCCCAGGGTGTGACAAAAATGTGGTACTATTTTAGTGCCATTCCAACCCTAATTGTGTAAAAAAAATGTAGAAAAAGGGGAAATCCCCTATAACATTAAAATACTAAAAATAAAATCTCCTAAAATTGAACCTTAGATAAAATGGGTTGAACCTGTTGTTGGGACACAAATATGTCATTATTATTATCATTATTTAACATCTATTTCATCCATTTCTATCATTATTTATCATATCATTCATTATAATTTATCACAATTTACCACATAATTCCATTTTATAATTATTTATGCTCTTATGGATAAATACTACTCTTTCTCCTTTATTGTTAATTTGAAGATTATTATGCATTATTTTTCCAATGATAGTTTATTAATGAATTTTTTATAACATCACTCATGATTTTATCCTCCAAGATATTTTCTAGATTGCAAATTTGATTTCCATATCATAATCAAATATTCCAACTCAAAAATTCGCTGGAATAAGAAGTGATAGTTTTGCATTAGACTTTTCAGAGAAATGAAGATGAATCCTGAAAATCCGAGACATGGGTTTTGTGCATAACAGACCAGATTAGTTTTCCTATGGAAATTTTTCAAAAATTCAGTTTGTATTAAGAGAAATGAAAGGTTTTTCAAGGATGATTCTCTTAGATTTTTTGTTGTGGCCGTTTTCCAAATTCTTCCAATTGCAACACTAGATTCGACTTGTTCCTGTTGAATGATGATGGGAATATCTTTCAGATATGATATTTTTTATTGATATTATGTAATAAATCCAAAATTGTAATGGAAATCATTTTTGAAATCAACTTTGTTGTAACTTACCTTTTCTCTCTATGTATTTAAATGAAAATAGAGATCAAAGAGAGGGAAGGATAATTAGGAAATAAGAGAAAGGAATAATTAGGAGATAGGAGAGATGGGAGACGTACAATTTTTGAATTCGAGGCAAGGCTATGAACTTCATTATGTTGTAATTATTTCTCTCATGTATCTTAATGAAGGAAGTTATCCATTGAGTTCTATATATGTTACTTGTAATCTGATCTGAATTATTTCTCAAGGCATAACTGAGTCTTGAGAAGTTGGGCCCCCTACCTTGGATGAAGTGCTGCCTTGAACATATATATTAGTTTAGTTGCATGCTTGTTTATTTGAATCAGTTTTCATTCCTTAAAGTATGTTTCCTTTCTTTTAAGTAATTTGTTGTTTCATGCATTTTCTAGATTTTTTATTTCTTGCAATTTCTAGATTTCATTTATTTATTGTTCTAGATTAACATTTGAATTATGTTGGGTGCAATAGGTTAAATTTATAATTCATCAATGTGTGATTTAATTCATTATTGATTCAAGTCATGTGATTAGCATAATTATTTTCCTGTCATTACTTTCTGTTTTTAATATTTAGTATTGTTTTTCAAGTCTTACATTTTATTTATTTTCGAGTGAACTTAATAGTGTAGAACATAATCATACAGAACCAGTGCTAGCTGTTGGTATTTTCTTACATATATTTTGTTGATTTTATTGAAAAAAAACACATTCCTTGGGTTGATAATTAATGTTCAAGTGATTAGTTTTTTATATTAAGCAATTAATTTTACCCAACACCTTTGATGGTTGAAACTAAAAACTAGCTTGCAATCCTATTAAAAATTCTTGGATTTAGGTAAATGTTTATCACTAATTACATTGATAATATTTTCAGGATTTCGTTGGCTCCCTTCGACATTTTTTTTGTAGAGAAACCCTGGTTAAATAACCATTGGTTGGCATCATTCAATATGGTTTTTTTTTTTAAGTACGAGTTTGATAGTCGCATATCAACCTGGAGTTTTGATTTTTATTCCCTCTAAAAGATGTTTTGGGTTGAATTTTATGTTCTATGTGTCACTATTTTAACCCTACACCCAACTTCTTCGGTTCTTCAACCCTTTATTTCACAAGATTCTCAATTATTTTTCACTAATTGTCCACTAAATCTAGTGCGATTGAACTCATCATGGGCCGTGTATGACATATGATAAAGCTCTACTAGATAGGGCTTAGGTGGAGATTCCTATGCTAATACATATAAAATTAAACATACTTATAGGCCTTATGTCTTACCCAAGTAGAAGAGGAAAGTTGTTTTCTTAGAGGAGGTTTAATCCTATGTAGAAGAATTTTAGTCATGTGGATGTTTAGAGAATTCCATTCATGCATAGTCATCCATTCTAAGCCTTAATGATAGGAATTTGGCCTTATTACCCTAATATTTCTCAATTTAGAACCTTCTAGGCCTATTAAGTAAATTTCCATATGTTCGGGAGAGTTATTGAGTGCATCTAAGATGTAAGTAAATCTTAATTATGATTTACCAACTCACTAGAAGATTTCGTATCAGTTTGACTAAGTTTTAAAGCCTCAAAGAAACTTAGAATTCCAAACTATAACATTCTAATCCCATAAATCTAAAGCATTCCAATAAGTGACTAAGGAGTAGCTACTTTTTTTTTTTCCATCATACTAATGTGAACCACTAAGATGGTGTAGGAAGTGTCACCTTTAGAAGAATGTATGAACACATAAATTAGCGCGATAATGCATTATTCATTTAATAAGACCTAACAAAGAAAATATTTTTAATTTTAGGTGGTATTTTCATAGAGATTACCAAGATCTTGAAATTTAATCCAACATATATTCATATTATTTATCTATTAATTGAGCTTGGAAGTTAGGTTTAGGAGAGCCTATGCTTGGATGTTAATATTAGCCTATCCTATCGTGTCATCATTGAACTCACATCAAATACATTCAATGGCACCTTAAATATCTTGCAACCATACATCTTAAGAATCTAATGGGATAGCATGGAACTTATTACTTTTAATAAATATATGGTGTCTTTCATTTTTTATATATTTAACTTATGGGATCTCACTAATATATGTGTTTAAATATCTATATTTATTTATACTTTATAGTTCTTAGTTTCAATTTCTCATAGGATGCATGAGGTCATTTTAACTACGCACATAGTTAATGTTATGAAAAATATTTATAATATAATATATTTCTTTTATGTTTATAAATTTTAATTTTAATTTCAATTTTTATGAATTTTAAAATCTCAATTTTGAACTTTTTCAAACCTTGGAGCTTTCATTTGATACTATTAACCAATATAGTGGCTTATGTGGTCAAATATCATTATGTTGTTCATTAATTTTGAATTTTCAAATTTCGGATTATTTATACCATTGCATTGTTAAATTTAAGAAACGTTATAAGAGATTGAATAAAATTGTTACAGTCTCATCTTAATTCTCATAGTTAGTAGAATATATTGTTTCTTAATGTATTAGGGCCATCTTTATTAGATACTCTTAAAAGGTATCATCAAGTGAAAGAAATAAATGTAAGTGACCTCAGTGAATAAGTTCCACTATTTAGGGTTTGAGGCTTCATTAATTAATTAATGTTGACTAAGTTATTAGGGTTTGGGTAAGTTATAAACTATATATAATAATAAAAGTTATTTTATTAGTTTTAAAATGAATAATATTTTATCTGTGGCTATATTAATTTTTTTTTTTTTTAAATTATAGAAGAGGCAAGTAAGGTTTCCCCGTGGAAGAAGCAATATATTGTGTTATTAGTTTTAAAGTGAATATTATTTTATTTGGGGCTACAATGAGTTAGAAATTTCCATGTGAAAGAGGAAACTTAAGTTTCCATGAATAAAAGACAAGAAAAGTTTGTGTGTGACATAGGCAAGTGTATGTTAGTCTAATTCTTAAATATTAATAAAGATCTTTTTATTCCCATCTCTCCATGTTTTAAAGCCTCAGAGAAGCTTATAATCTCTCATAATACAACTATTTATTTATTTTGGAAAACTAAAAATCATAGGAACACTTTAATTTTCTCTAATGTAACCTATGTTATTAACATATCGCTATGTAACCTATGATATCAACATTTTCTCCTATTTTCAATTCCTTGTTTTCTTCTCTAAGTCGTGAATTTTGTGAACCTCTCAATAGTTCAATTAGGATTTAGGTTCCTAAGCCACATCCTTCTCTAAATCCCATCTCTCCATGTATCTTCTTTTCTCTCCATGTATCAGTAAAGTTTTGTTATGTCTTGGGCATAAGTGTGTAGTTGTTGTAATCTCTCATGTTGGTTAATGGAAAATTCATTTTGATTGTTGGTGCACTTAATTTTGGTTTCTGGTGTATTTTATTCTATCTTTCTTCTTTGTGGTTTTTGACGAGATCTCATTTGTTTAGTTTAGATTAAGCATTTATTTGCAACATAATATATTTCTACAATGTTAATATTTGTTATATTTCTCTTGAGTAATCAGTTTGAATGTTGCAATTTTATGGTATTATCATACAGATGTTGTGATTTAGTATTAGCATACATATCTTATGGTTTAGTATTGGATAATTGGTTTAGATGTCAACAAATTTGGTGAATTGGAACAAATGGTATAGACCCTCAATAAAAAATGTGGTTATTTGCAATATTGTTCTTTAAGGGTCATCGTAGAAGGATGTTAGGACCCTATAATACGAGTGTATCCCCTTATTGTTGTTAGTGTAGCCCACTTTTTATTATTGTTGTACCCCTGTAACCCCTATATTGTTATTATTGTGCCCCATAAAAGACACTATTGTTGTTGTTGTGCCCTTACATTATTTTTGTTAGGTTGGCGAGGATTATATTGTGACACCATGGACTCCTATATATAGAAAGGAGGTTTTTTAACTTATATCATCCAAGAATTGTTCATTTATGTATTGTAAAACAGGTTTCCCCCTCGAAGTGGCTTATTTATAAGGTGTTGATCTCTCTTTTATTTTATTTTTGGAGCTGATTTCATAACATTTGGTGTTAGAGCTTTGGATTCTAGGGTTTCGCTACTTCAAACAAGTCATTGTGTCATTTTCTCTATATAATTTATTATACGAAGGTTCATATGCTAAAATTAAAACCCATTTGCGACGGAATTGTGAGGAACTTTGTGTAAAACTTTTAGATCTTGGTTTGCAATATTTTCAAAGATATGATTTGTGGAAGTTAGGGTTTTTGCAAGCTCCCAAATTTCATCTCAAAGAGGTGACCTTGGGAAAATCGTCATAAATCTATCTCTGAGCATCATATTGGAATTTTGTAAAAAGTTGCCAAAATTACACAAACTGTAATTTACTGTATATAAATTTGAGAGCCAAAGGAGGAAACAATGACATGTGGCACATCGTACAAGTTCGCTCTACTGAACCAATCCATAATTAGGTCATTGCAGGAGATTAGGCATGACTTTTCCTTGAAGAATTAAAATCAGGTCAGACCTGTGGCATTGGAAAGAAGATTCAGAGGGCCACTAAAATATTGAAGATAAAATCTTGGGGATCCAAAATTCCAGAGATATATCAGCTTCAATATCGAGCTCCTCAAAAGCAAGTAAAAGGTGTGTATTTTCAAACAAGTTTGCATAACATTTGTTAGAAAAATCAGTTTGAAATGATTCCAAGGACATATTCAAGCATAGATATCCGTATTGAGCTATATAATTTCTCCCAAAAATAACTCCACACCCATTAAGCCCTCATAAAGCTCTACTATGGCGCATGAAGAGTAATAATTGCAGTATGATATATCAAAATTACGATACCAAGTGCAACAAATTTCGATCTTACAAAGAGCAATCGAAGATGACATAAATGATTTAAAAGAAAAAATGGATGCTAAGTTAGACGGTTTGAAGGATCAAATGAAAGATAATATGGATGATAAAGTAGTGTACGATCACATAGAGCATCAACAACAAGTTCTCCAACTCTCAAAGGATAACACAACTTTAGTGCAGAATCGAATGAAACAATAGGAAGATCAACATCGTAGCAAAATATTTTCTGAAGCAGTCACAGAAACAAGAACTTGACAATTACAAAATCAATCAATTTTAGAGTACCTCAAAAGGTGGAAGAACTTACCCATTGAATATTCCACATGGGAGGATGAGAAGTTTATACAGAAGCATCCAAAAATAATCAAGCATTGAGGGCAACGCTTGTTTGAAGGAGAGGGGCATGTTAGGTCCCTATAAAACTAGGACATCCCCTTATTGTTGTTAGTGTAGCCCCCTTATTGTTATTTTTTTGCCCCTGTAGCCCCCTTATTGTTATTATTGTACCCCATAAAAGCCACTATTGTTATTGTTGTTCCCTTACATTATTATTGTTAGGTTGGCTAGAATTATATTGTGGCCCCATGGACTCCTATATATAGAAGGGAGGTTTTTTAATTTGTATCATCCAAGAATTTTTCATTTATTTATTTTAAAGGAGGTTTCACCCTCGAAGTGACTTATTTATAAGGTGTTGACCTCTCTTTTCTTCTATTTTTGGAGCTATTTTCATAACAAAGGAATAGGGAAATCTTCCCATCCTCTCTCTTCATGCAATATGTAAAATATCTTCCTCTGTTTCAAGTTTCAATATTGTCCTTTTTGGGCATTTTAATAAAGCACTTGTATAATGGATTAACAACATATTAGAGGTCTCAAGTAAAATTGGTTTTTGCATAAGTCATTAGCAAAAATTAATCCATAAACACAAACTTGTGTATTACTCGTATCCTTACATTGTGATTTAGCCTTAACTTAATCGATTATATTCATATCTCTTTAGTCAACACATTTCTAATTTTCATAACCAAATAATAACTTCAAATATTTCCTTAGTTTAGAACTATTTTTTTCTACTTGATAGGTATTTGGATTCCTAAGACCAACATTCTCATTTTCCAAAGGAAAACAATTGCGCATTCACATTGTGTACATTAAATCCCCAGGAAATGAAATATCGAGTACTAAATTTTAGCTAAAAGCGGGGGATCATATGTGGACATTGGCATGTTATAAGCCATCAATCTTCTAACTAATTATCTCATTTTATGGAATGTAGGTACAACCAAATAGGTACCTATAAGATTTGTCTTGATTGAGTGAGGGAATTTCAGGTAGAGTGGAGGAAATTCAAAGATCTAGTATGTCAAGAAAGATAATTAAATATATGTGAGAATATCAGAAGAAAATTTCATAGACACATGGAATTTTTTCTTGTTGGATAGGTGTTATGTTCTTATGATTCTAAGAGCATATACGACATCAAGATCCCGCTAAGGTACAAACATCTAGTGAAATGATGGGTACCCAAGGACCTTCCTCAAGTAAACATTGGTTTTTGTCTCAACGAGAGGATATATCATATTTCTCCATCATTGCTACATGGTTTGGGGCTATTTTCCATGGATGAAATAGATGTTTGTTATGTCAAATTAATTGAATTTATGGAGTTTGTCGAGACCTATTAAAATTAAAGAGATTAGATGCAGTTTGTATAATATATGCAAGGTATGTGGAGATATGGATTGGTTTAAAATTATATAAATATTAGATGTAACGATAAAAATAAAGGAGTGTCTATAAATTTTAACAAAAGGACAAAATCATCAGGGACTATTGCAAGGTTTATAAACAGTACATAATCTAGGACAACAAATAAGCAACCCAAATGCATATTTGAGGGATATGAAGGAAACCATGTATTCATATGCACAATAAAATAAATAGTTGTAGGAGAAGAGTTGTTGATCAATTACAAATTGAATCGAATAGATACACACATTGCTATGGGGGTGGTTGTAACCTCTCATCAATGATTCTTATATTTTATGTTTATAAGTGATCCAATATGTCCTCATTATTATGCCCCTAGTTGTATTTGTAACTTGGTATAATGAATTCATATAAAAAACATGTTTATGAACTTGTTATAATGTATTCATATAAAAAAATGCTTATGAAAATTAATATGGCATTGCATTGTTGGCAACACCATTTTCCCAAGTGACAAGGGGAATGAACCAACATTAGTGTTGTCTAAATATCCTCCTAAGGAAGAGATTACAGATGAAGAAATATATTCCCCCATAGACCCAGTGCAAAAAACAAAGAAACTTCTAAGAAGATCAAACAACAAGATCGATTCTTTAGTTGATATTCAGATGAAGACACAGTCCACAAAGGAAAAATAAAAACCTTGAAGTAGAATATTCATCATTATGGTGTAAGATGAAGATATTTAATCATCCCACTTAAGTATTTACGCTTTTAATTTTTATACTCTTACAATTCCTTTATAAAATAATATATATATTTCACATGAGTTTTTGGATGAGTTTGATCCTCAGCGTATGCGCCCTATGGAGGTCGATGTTGGTACCAATGCCATTTCTCCACTTCCACATCATGATACTTGCACCCATTTTCAATCTCTACCTGTGAATAAAACATCACTCACTCAGAATAGTACACCCCCCAGGGTTGATGTTAGTACTACACCCCCTGAGCAGCATAGGCCATAATGTGCACAAGATGCTAATAATTACATTGCACGTTTTGAATCATGCTTTTCTAGATCTACCCATTTCACTAACACAAGATCACTACCAGTGACTTTTTTGGTAGATGATTAGCACATCCATGTGAAAATATAAAAGGTTCCAGGAATTTAAGAAGTGTTTTAATTATTATGTACAATCTAATTGAAATTTATGAATAATGTGTGATTATTTTAAACTAAAGATAATATCATTTTTCAAAAAATGATACATTTTATAAACAATTGAATGACCTAACTCTAGATATATTTGGTACCACCATGTACTTGGGGTGGAATGTACAAATCTCCAAGTTAAAAGATGAGCTCATTATCATGTTGGTTGACCTATTCAGTGATAGTTCCTTCATCAAATCCAAAGTCACCTCAAAAGAAGTAAAATATTTAAAATATTTTTGGAGCAATATATGGTTCAACTTGAAAATACCCCTAAGTATGAGCATCCTCTAATGATTCCAGAGAGGGAGTGGAAGGTTCTCATGTATAATGCAAAGGAGAAGTGAGACTGAAAATGAGGAAAGATGCCACATGTCTTAGTGAGGTATGTGACACCTCAAATAATTGGATTATAATGATTTATCATCACTGCAACATCTAATTACGCACTTGAAACTTTTCAATATAGGCTCTCATGATACATCCAAAGCAACAAAATCCATAATAAAAAATCATGGGCAACACAAACTTGGCACATGTAGTTTCTCCAAACTGGATGCACAAATTGTAAGTATAAAAAATCAATTGCTTCCAAATAATACATTGTTAACAATCTTAATTTAATTTCAAATAAGAACCAAAATTCATGTTTGTATTCAATATTGTAGGGGTTGGAGTCCAACAAATCTCCAACCAAGGAAGACCTTGATCTTGCTTACAAGCATGATTATCAAGTTGTGGTTGAATGCATAAGAAGCTTGGGGAAAACACAGTTTTATAGCACTCCCATCGACACATGGGTAAATAAAATCAATGAAAAATACTTATAATTTATTACTTGTACAATCTATTCATTATTATTTTTGGGCATAAATTAATGTGTTTGTTTTTTTTAAGTAGGAAATAAATGAATATACACGACCTAGTGTCAATGGAGTGGAACCCAATGAAGGTGATTTGCAACTCGATAATGGACATATTTCATGTCCTATGGAAATTGTAGTGTATATTAAAATTAAAAATATTTAATTGAAAATGGTGTATTAATTATAACCTTTATTGTTTCAACTCCAAATCATGCACAAGATGAGGCTACATAAGAAGAGGAACATATGGCTACATATGAAACTACTCTTATTTCCCCAACTACTAAAGAAAGTAAATAACACTTTAATACTCTTTTTATTAATGAAATTATTGTAATAATAATAATAAAAATATCAAGTCAACATGTATTAATTTTGAAATTGATGATACAACCCTCTTGCATCAACCTTGTTGAAGTCATGAATACATGACTAGGTCATCAATGAGATCTATATAGGCCATAAGAACTGAAGGGGAAGAATCAAATGATGAATTCATTTCTGAATTATTTTTAAAAATGAAGAAAAAGAAAAAGAAATGATTTTTCTATTTATATCATTAGAAACGTCATGTACCATATTATGAAAACATATTTTCGATGATAAAATTTATTAAGGTAATCATTTTGTGTCTATGAATAATGAATAAATGATTGAATTTTATAGGTCAATGAATGATTTCCATATGTTACTTTATGTACAAAACCATATATGTTTCTTTGTGATTTTTTGTTTTGCTAGTGATTGTGCATGAATTCTAATGTGTTGATTCTAACTATTTTATAGTAGATAGAATGGGTATTAGATAATTGAGAGTAACGTGAGGGGAGCGGGGGGAATCAGAGCTTCCACCTGCATGTGGTTGGCCCTATTAAGTAGATAATAAATTAGGACTTAGATAATCTTGGAGAAAACCTCCCTTAATCCAATAGAGGAACAACAAAGTCAATGTTGACTTCATTGTTGCTCTATCATATCAAGGGATATTGGCTTCAAGATTAGTCTATTGTGATAAATTATTCTCAAAACTAAGAGGAGCTCACTTAGGCATTCATGCACTCAAGTCTTTGTAATTAATATTTAGTCATAAAAATGTTTGTTAATTTATTTTATTATTTTGATGATTATTTATCTAAATTTAACTCGATTTATGTGAATTGCATGTATTTGTATTCTCAATTTATCTGTTTTCATCCCAATTTTGACATCAAATGAGTTGATATGGAGCTTTACTCGTGCATTTCAGATATGTTATAAAAATAAAGTGAAAAGTTTACTTTTTGTCATTTAACTTGTCTAGAATCACTCTACTTATATTACTTATGATCTTGAAATAAACTTAATTAGTATATTGCTTTTGAATTTCCTTCTACTATTAAAATTTTATTGAATTTTCCTTTGACATAAATATCATATGCATTGATATTGTCCTAGTAAAGGGGGATATGCAACAAAAAAATTATTATCAATACATTATGATGGGATATTACTAAATAATCCCCATTAACCCATCCAAAAATCAAGGAATTTGTGTTGAAAATGAGCCCTGATCAATATGTCACATGTTTCCATTATATTCTTATATATTTGTGATTTCCTTAAATTATAACCATGTACATGCACCTTTGTGTCCTATATTGAATCCATATGTTTCCATTTTAATCTATAGTGTACATTCAACCATGTGAGATTGAGGTTAGTTCCATTATCAATCTTAAATTTGATTCAAGAATGATGTTGCCAATTCCTTTCCAATTTTCTAGTGCGTTAGTCATGAGCCTAAATATTCAAGGGGATAGTTTATAATGATAGGGTAATATCTCATGGTCATATGTTGGTTCCCCATTGAAAGGGGAATCTACTTAATCTTAACATGTCCATGAAAGTTCCCAGAATCCCCTGATGTTTGATAAGAAAATATTGCCTTTAATTTTAAATATCCAAGGTTCTATTTGTTTTCTTCAATATTGTTTTCTCATTTTGTTTGAAAGGTCATTTTTATTTTCCATATCAAAGATATTCTTTCTCTTTTTTATTTCTTGCCCAAAACAAAAGCTACAAAATCTAATATTTGATGATAAAATATTTATATAAGTGAAAATTGAGGTTGCATTTTCTTACCTCATGATCGATTGGTCTTTTATGTTTTGAAGAGTTCCAAACCACCTCCCTGTTCCTTTTATCTTCTTAAAATTTTGGAGAATTTTTTTAGTTTCTATGTTGAATAAAATGATTTTATTTCTAATCCAAGATCATAATTTATTGGTTTTATCCCTAGAAGGTTCAAGCCACTCACTTTTTATTTAATTCTTTTTGTATATCCATTTTTTTTTTTTGTCTAAATTGTGTCTTATGGCATCTTCAATTTTGTTAGACATTTTTCAATTTTGTGAAAACATTTCTATAGATGTTCCTGCCACCTTCCATGTTGTGCATTAATATTGTCACCTACTCAACCAAGGTTGTCCAATAAGGTGAGGACTATATAAATAGAGTTCAACTTGTTGAGATATTCCATAATCATTTTTTCAAAGCAATGCATTTTCCCACTATAAATGAGTACTAAGATGGTTTTCATTGAGGTTTCGGTGAATGTGATTAGCCTTTGAAAAGAGATCAATAAATGTGTCAGTTATTTTTTATTTTTCCTCTATAAAATTTTACAACTGGAAATAACATATAAATATTGAAAAAGGACTACTCTATGTTTAAGATTCTCACCTCCCCAACTGAGGTTTTCTAGTAAGTTGAGGACTACATAAATAGAGTTCAATTTGTTGAGCTCTTTCATAATCATTGTTTCCAAGAAATACATTTTTCCACTGTAGGTGAGTGCTAAGATAGTTTTCATTGAGATTTTGGTGAATGTGGTGAAATTGATTGCTATTCATTTTATTGAAAGCTTCTCTTACACCAGTCCATGAGACTGAATCATCAATGTATCTTAAAAAATTATTTATGTAAAATTGAGGGAACTTTAAAACTATGGCCTCTCATGGCATATTGATGCTAAGTATTCCTAATTATCTTAGGATACATAGAGTTCCAATATGTTTTTAAATTGTTCTTTTAATATACAAAACACAAAAAAGCATACGATTTCTTCCTCTCAGAAGTAAATTATATGATATCATTCTCACAAGTATTGGGAGAAGGTTAGGTTGTCAAATGAATATGCTTTATGAAGCATAAATGCAGTTTCACATCCAATTTTTGTACACACACACACACACATATATATGCCCAAATACTTTTCATATACATATATATATATATATATATATATATATATATATATATATATATATATATATATATATATATATTTGGAATCTATGTGAAACTTTTGGTGTAACAAACATTGGGAGTGGATACCACAATTCAAACAAGAGCGTATTTAAAAGCCCCTTTTTTTATTTCCAATCAGTGAAGCTAAAGAACCAATGTCGCCTTGTAGAAGATTAATTATTCCATTTTCTAGTGAAGCACACTTTGCTGATTATATATTCATTTAGCTTATTTATCCACACTTGAAGAACATATTATAAATCCTCCTTCACCACAAATGTATGGTTTTGGTTGAACATTAAACAATAATAATTGTTGATTAGGATAAATATATTTCATTCTGGGTAACAAATATCTTTTTCATAAACCAATTTGAAATCTAATAGATATTGAAAGTTTTGTAGTTGAGCATTGGTGATAATAAAATATAGTCTTGCTATGACCAATCATAAACAAAGGGTTGATTGGTAATTTCATTCATGTTACAAATATAAACAAAAAAAGCCAAGCCTTGAAACCAAGAAGCATCGATGTTTGTATGCAGGCTACATAAGAAATAAAATCTTGATAGTTATAACATCAAGGACAACAAGGAAGCTAAGATAAATGTGTCTGTACCACTACAACAATGATAAGGACAAGTTCAAGTCATTTTGTCCATGTTTTATACTATTTAATTGTGTTATATATAACTTATATTTTGACATTGTTCAATCTTATTATGGCTTATTGTGTATTGGCACAAATAAAAATGTTGTAATAGTTACTTTCATATCTCAATGGGTTAGAGTATTGTTGAGGCCTTAGAATTCCACTGCCAAAACATGGGGGAAAACCACCCAGTCGGAACCTTAAAGTAGCTCCTTTTCCATTTGGTGTAGTGGCTCCGACTAGGGATAATGGGACCAGTTTCCCAATAAGGATGATTTTGGGGTGTGTTTTAACTATACAACATGAAATGGAAAATGATTCTAATCTATGACATGCATCTATCTAAACTATCTATTCTATTATATACCCGAGGTGTTTCTTCCTTTATGCGATATAACGAGATATCCTTCAAATATTAGTAATATAGATCATTTAACAATTGAAAGAGATGAAAATTATGTAAGATGGTTCCTATAAAAAAATAGTTTGATTAGAAGAATTGTGAAAAATATATTGCATTCATATGTGTGATTATATATTCAATAAGTAAACACAGAAAAATATTAGAATATAAGTGCATGTAACATTCATCTATAATAACGTTTCAAATATATAATGCAATAGAAAGATGACTGTCAATCTATAAAGAAAAACTTAATACAAGTGAATAGAATTCCCATATGTACGAAGTTCTACTCATTAAACTAACAGTAATTGATCTGCTCCTCTTCACTTTCAAGCAATTTAAAGAGTACAGTAGTGCAACATCAGTTAAACAGCTTTAATTGTCAAAATATAATAGATTGTGTTCCATCCATTCATCAAAGCATTCACAAACTTACAATAGTGCATTCTTTCCAAAAAAATTTGACAAATTTCTGGACCCTTATCTAAATGCGTGAGAGGGGTTTAAATACTAAACTAACTATGTTCTAAAAATAGATTATTACATAAAAATAGAGGAGGTTTCAAACAACCATCCTCGTAAGACTAACTTTAACTACAATATAGGAAAATAAATTAATAATATGACTTAAGGGTTCTGATCTTTCTTTTGGATTTCCTCCCGAAGTTGAAAAATATCCAGCATGGGCTTGAGATGATCTGGATGCAAAATCTGTGATTTGACCTATCCTTTGAATATCGCATTTGAGAGTGTTGTTTGTGATCTTATTTTTGAATCTGTCAAAGACTGCAGGATCTCGTATTGATGATAAGGTTTGATCAAAAAATTCCAATAATTTTCTTGATCAAACTTATTTACTTCTTTAATTATTTCATCCTACATTTCTGCCTTTTTTTTCCATTGTGTTTCTAGTTTTTTGACTTCTGAGAGCATTTCAGACGTGCACTCTTTGATAAGTTCTTCTTTCAAAATTTTTTCACACACAGATTCAATAATTTCCTTTTCGAACTTGAATGCTTTTGTTGCTGCTTTATTTGCCTGCTTTATCTGTGCTTCCCAATCTTTGAATAAGATTTCCTTGTGAAACTTATCTACCTGGGGTAGATTAGCTTCCTTGCTTGAGTCTGATGTTTGCCATTGAATGTGTTCATTGATTTTCTTCTCGAACTTCTCACATTCAAGTTTCTGGATAGCTACTTGCTGGATCAATATTTTACTTGAGTCACAATAAGAGCCAGTAATAGAAGCTTGTTGGAAAAATACTTCTTGTTGTTGCTTTAACTTAGAATTTAAATCCATTGCTTCCTTTATGAATTGCTCCAACTGTGTTTTTCTTTGTAATATGGTCATTGTTGCTTCCATTTTTGTTTTCTTCTCAGTGATTTCTACTCGATGCTGCAAATTAAGACTCAAAACATTTTTGAAATTGGGCCATCTTTGATTTCATTTTCTCGCTGGAGTTAGATTCTTCTTGACGTAACAACCTCTCTAGTTATTGTATTCTGTCTTCCATCTTCTTTAGTAACATTTTAACCTTATTAAATTTATCAACAGTGGCAGTAGCATATTCCCCTGCAAACTATGATAGTTTGGTTAAATTTTCTGTAGGATCAGTTGGGGGGTCCTTCCATAAAAATTCAATAGATTCATTCGTAATATTTGAGACTGTATTATCATTTTTTTCTCTTTTTTCTTCTCTTAACTATAGCCTTATGACTAGGATTGTAGAAGATATACAGCGAAGGGATTTCCTCAACTTGTAACACTATCTATTCTGTAGGGTAAGCCAGAATTATCTATCGATTATGAGTTTCTAGAACTTGTTGTAGTGGAGTGACAATTTCCACTAACTTTTGGGAATGTTCAGGTGTCTGAAAACTAGTAGCTTGATCAGTATTGGGATTGTTTTTACGAGTTTTTATTGCTTCATAAAAATCATTCCATTCACTATTCAAATTCTTTGGTTGGGATTTTCCTGACTGATCAAGTGTATGATGACTGTGTTGAACTTCTTGAGAAGTTGACTTTGTTCCATTACTTCCTTTTTTCTCCTACATCTCAATCTCTTGGATTATTTGATCAATTATCTTTTTTGGGCCTTCCTTTCTTCTTTTGGATTCATTTTAAGAATGATTTGAATTGTGATATTGATGCTTTGATTATCCTAACTCATCCTCAGACATGTCTTTTTCTTCATTATCCAATCTAATACTTGGAGTAGGTCTATTGACATCTTCAATAGTTAACAAGTTAAGAGGAATTCTCTTTAGTCTCTTCTTTCTATATGTTTGGAAGCCTTCCAAATCATCTTGGTTGAGTTGACTGGATGAAAACTTAATTATATCTAAAAACCTTTCCATGCCTTGAAATAAATCATCAAATATACCTATTTCTTTTACAAAAGGCTTCATTTTGAGCTTCGTGGTGTATTTTTTAATTACATCATTTGGATCATATGGTTGTTTTGGAATTACTGCCAAATTCAATATATTAATCTTGGAAACTTCCTTGTAAGAATGACCAATATCAAAAAGTGCAAAATTACAACACTGTAAAGGAAAATTAGGCCAAATGAACTTCTTAGCAACTTTAAGTTGTTTAGAAATACCATTAACAAGCTAGTAGGCTATCTCTATTGCATGTAACTTATCAGGAACATAATATGGTAGGAATTGGGGAGAAGCATAACTCCTAAATACTCTAATATATGTGAAACTCTCCTCTACAAACCATCTACCAACATAAAGAATATATGTACTAGCCTCTTTGGAAACCCTAGGGGCTTTCTCACTGAATATCATCTAGTGCATACGTAACATGAATCTATGGAAAATTTTGTAAAAATGCAAATGGAAATCTGAATCCCAAAGGGATATGTGGTATATGTGGATTGGCGTAGGGTCTTGGGTCATCCATTTCCATCCCATGGTAGGAAAACTAGAAGAAAACAAAATTGTGTCCATGACATAGGCACTCATATAAAATGGGGGTATTTATCTAGATGAAACTCTTTTCTTATTCCTATACTCCATGATATTTTTAGCTAAATTATCATATAGGATATTTTCCCAATTCGGAATTAAATAATTGACGATTGCATCAATTAATGGGACCCAATCTACAAAAAAGCTAGTGGTATCAGGTTTTGCATATAATCTGGACAACATACCAGCGACATAACAATAAGGGTAAGGAATTTGGGCAATTGGATATGTACCGAGTTTATCTTGTTTAATCTTTCCCTAGTCTTCATTCCATTCCTTTATGAATTTTGTTAGATCTAGATTTTTTGCTCCAAAAATTTGAACAAAATCTTTGTCATAATTTTTTTGTGGGCCTAGTAAGTGGCACATTGCTTTTAAATCGTCTGCCTTGAAAGAACCAATATTTTCTCCCTTCGAATCCTTAAAAGTTATATCTTATATGTTTAAGTGTTCAATTACCACTTAACCATGTATGTGTAAGGGAGATTTTTTTTCCTTCCAGCTACCTTGTGGATGAATGAACATGCGACATCAAAATTTTTGGGTCTACAGAAACAGATTCACCTGCTGAAGCAACTTTGTCTATTACCCTTGGCTTTTCATTTTCGAAAAACTGATACATTGCCTCCTATGACAAACTGTTGCATTCCTTGTTGCAGGTGGTGTTAGAAAATAGGGGAGACATATATCAATCTTCAGTAGACAGTGTTTGAGCAATTTTTTTTCCTTTATTATTCATTTCAATTTTCCTTACTCCGTTAAGTGATCTCCTGATTTCAAGGAAATAGATCGAACATTAAAAGTATAGAAAACAGGGAAAAAAACAGAATTGAAACAATTGTGGCATTCAATCACTTCAACACATGCTCGAATTAGATATGAATTTATCAAAACCTTACTTCTATTAAATGTTATTAATCACCAATAACCTTTTTAAATCAAATCTCTTACACCTTCACGTGAAATATCTATCAATCAACTTAAAGACGTGTATCTCGTATTTCAGTTTGATATGACATAATTTTTTTCGCATGCTTGAGTAATTAAATTTCATTCATCACATATCGCAACTTAAAAAAATTCATTTATGATGTTACCCATACATTCTGCGAAATGCGATTTGCGCAAATCGCACATCACAAATTTTATACGGTAAATAAATTTCCTTTTTGTTAAGTCATGTGAATTACGAAGTGCACATTCAAGAATTCAAGCGGATGTGCTTTATGGGAATTTGGAGCTTTGATCAAACTATGGATAATCCGGAGATCTCTTCATCAAACTATAACCACAGAAAATTAAAAACCATAGCTTTATGTTTATTAATTTATTAGCTCGTCAGGTTCGTATAATCGCAACTTATACCAAATTTCTTTATATGTTTGATTGGTTAAATGGGGTGTGATGCGATTTTAGTTTATAACAGTGATTAAAGAACTTGTAATAAGATTTTAATATAGCTTCAGAAAAATCTTAGTGCATTTTGCAGCCCATGTGAACTAGTGGGTTTCAAGTATTTTAAGTTATGCGGTTTGCGATGTGCACTAAGGAATAAGGCGGAAAAGTACAAAGAAAATTTATTTCCTAAAGTTTTTTTTTACTTAAAGTTGAAAATAAATGAGAATGAATTTCCTAATTATTTCTAAAGGTTCCCCATTTATTTCAATAAATGGGGGGTGTAGTATAGCACAACAAGTACCCACTTAGTAAGGCAGGGGTCATGAGATCAAATATCACTGAAAGCATTGAATATTCAAAGAAATTATCATCAATTCCTGTAAAGGGCAATTAGATAGTTCTTGTCAAATTTTATTAAAAAAATGTGAATAAAACATATTATAGAAACTCAATTATTATCCATTATCTTACTTTTCCAGTATGTAGGGAGATTGAGGTCATATTGAATATATCAAATACATGTGTTCAATTCACTCTCACTACATCTAGCACTACTTACATTTAGTTTTTTATTATTTCAATTTTAGCTTAGGTCTCTGGCCTAGAAATACGATATTATATATGGAAATCCTCAATGTAGGTCCTCCATGTGAATTGTATTTTGTTATTCATATTAGAAGGGTTCTGTGTTTGAAGGTAATAAACATATCATAACTCAAGGATAGCTATCATGGATAGTCATTTTGGTTGGTATTTGTTGAGGTTATTATAATATTTGAGATTTTTGTCCTAAGAATTTATTTATAAAAAATGATACACATTTCTATTATTGTTGGGTTATTTATTATGGAAATGAAAAAGTAAATGTTTTTAGTTTACATTATTTGCATTTCCTCGGAGTATTTGGGTCATATATATGCAAGATCCAAGAAAAAGTGACACGTCATTGGTTTACATTCATTACAGGATCTTATCACTAATTTACTTCCTAGGCTCATTAACCTATCCTTTTGTCATTCTTTGAAAATTAATAACATGATCTTATCTTATGTTGTCATCTATGATACTTGAATCTAAAAGGCCAACACTATCATCTATCAAGTGTGAAAGGGGTAACAGTTTATAGGCCAAAACATTCAAAAGGAAATAATTGATTAAGCGTATATATTTTTTCTATTTCCTAGTTGTATTGTTTACAAAGTTTGGTGAAATTTTCCATATCCATTTAAACTCAGCTTACAAGTGATAGTAGTTGTTCTAGAAACGGGTCTAGTTGGTGATTAACATTATGATCCATATAGTTTGACTTGGACCATAGAGTATTAGGCTAAAATGGTACAACTAGATACTAATTACTAAGTATCAATAACTCATATTTTAATATTTTAAATACACAAGATGTATAGGTATGCCTACACGAACTCACGGAGACTCTAAAAAGTGAAATTTTTTCCCAAATGAACAATTTTTTTTAAAATGGATGAACTTGACTCTGCTAAATTGAAAGGTATTCTAGAATATGAAGTTTGCATCAACTTGCTAGTATTCAGAACACAACTCTAGAAAATTAATACACTTGGTATTGTTATTAATTATTACAAATAAATGTACCTCTAAATCCTTTATGAACTATGTTGAAATCTTATAATTCAAATTCATTAAATTTTAATTTGTGGGGAGGGGATTTTGAAAATAAATATGTAGATTGTAGCTTATGTGTGTTACAAATATTGAAATGTGAAGGGTACAAGTTAGAGAAAAGGAGACATGTAACATCTCTTTTATGTTGGGAGAAAGTACAAATTAGTTCAATTCCTATGTCATGGTTAAATAGTTGTTATGTTTCTCTCATTCTCTAAATTGTACCTCTCACATTTCCAAAAAAAAAATGATACTAATAAGTAAAATAGCATGTACCATATGTTTTAAAATGTATAAAACCACATTGGTGAGGTCCATAAAATATATCCTTTGGAAGGAAAATTAGATCCAAGAACTCTTTGACTCAACTCCTAATAAATATGCTTAAAAATAGGATTTGAAATTTTTGAGATATGAATCATGGCACATATTTTAGGTACTTGGGAAAGCCAATCATCATGAAGGAAACACTAAAAATCTAAATAAAACCTTGTAGAAATACTATAGTTAATCACTTCTACTCATTAAATATGAAGCACGAACTGTTTGATTTATTGTAACTTTGCAATATCATGCACCAATTCTTGGATTGATTATGAATTGATTTTTGGAAAAATAATAACAACGTTCAACTTTAAAATTGATAAATAAAGTATGATAAAGAAATATGCCAAATAAATTTATAGAAAAACAAACCCAAAAAGATATTAATTTTTTTTAATATTCCAAAGGTCATAATATTTTTGATGCCGTATCCATTGGATGCACAAAAATGCTAGCAGATTCATTTGTTGTCCATCTGTCATATTTCCAATGATTAATGGTCAAATGCCACTTGTTCAATGTATAATAATTCCATTATATGTGGTTTCCACCCTTCCATTTTCTGATGCACAAGAGTTAGACATAGTATGTTGAATCTCTAGTGGCTCATCGTGGGATAGCCCAAGCCATATCGTGCATCTTGTCATTGGATTTATAACTTTATAATGTTGGAAAAGTCTCATAAAATTTATGAGAAATTGGAAGAAACTCGCTGGATCTCCAATGATATGGTGTCATAAATCTGACTGACTATTCGTCCCCTTGTTTTTGGTGTCGGAAATATGATCAATGATTCATCCCTTGTCTGTTGGTTAGCCAACATGGGACATGTGTTAGATATCCAACGATTATTTTTCTGTTTGATTATTCAACTAACTTTCATTGATGAACCTAGGAAACAAGCTCCAATGGAGTGATAACACAAGTTTGTCTAATAACTAGTGAAAGGCTCTCATATTTTAGTACACTATGCAATAGTGGGAGAGATGAAAGGGCAGGGTCACAAATATCAAGTGATTCTTTAGAGTAGTGAAACATTGAGGATACATCACAACTTGTAATTTTTCCAAGGGGAAGAGTGGTTAGAAACCAATAGAGCCTCCTTTTATATATACTTCTAGTGGATTATTGAAGGCCCTTAATAAAATAAAATCATTATGAACCGGCTTCAGATCCCCTCTATGATAAAATATGTCAAAGACTAAAACCAAGTGTTTAGATTTAAATTATTTTTCCCATAACCCTAAAAAATGTAATCCCATATTCCAACATACCTTGAAGCCCCAATATAGACCAAATAATGTAGCTAATAGAGGTAACCCAAATCTAAAAATCTAGCCAATGGTCTAGAATTGGAAGATTGCTCCTAACAAAAGAATTACCCACCTAGAATACTAGCCAAATAAATACACCATACTTCCCCCCGATGACCTTTGACATGAAAGGAGTGAGGTTGCAATAGTACACTCAGGCTAAGAAAAAAATTGACAATAGTGAGATATTTAAAATAGGAAACACACTCCCGGATGCGGGTGGATGCAAGGTTTAATGCTGCACAAGGGGCCATGTGGGTTGGCGCGTGGCTTACCACCACCGCCACCCATCTTCGCATGATCCAGGCCTTTATTGCTGCAGTCAGGCCATTCAATGCCTATACTTTGGAGCTCTCTCCCCGAAACTGGCGTATTCATTCGACCGCGATGGAGAGTTCTGGACATTCTGTGTTGATTTCTCCCCTCAACGTTTGTTGTCGCCCTGCTGCGGTTGAGCGCTGCTATCGCACCAGCAATGGCAAGCGCTGTGTGTTAAACTGTTGCGTGGAGCTTCTGCCCAGCATTCACTATTCCAATTGTGCCTCCTGCACATTTCAGCGTCCGTCAGTCTCTGAGTTTGCTTGCCCACCTGCACATCCCGCCCCCATTATTCTTGCTGCTCATCACACTATGCCGCGCCTCCGCCCAAGAATGCCCTGCAGGAGAGGGGGGGTCCAGGGGCGCACCATTAATCGTTCCTCCCCCTCAAATTCGGATTCCTCGTCCTATTCATCCGAGTTTGGTCCTGTTCGGCTTCCAGCTCCGCGCAGAGGGCGTGGGAGGGGACGGAATCGCTTCAATTCAGCGGGGCATTTCCGTCTGTCTTCCAGGGCTAATTCACATCACGCCCGTTTTCATTTCCCCTGCAGCATTGATAACACTTCCCTCCTCGCCACTGTGACCATAGACCTTCGTGCAGCTCCCACTGTTCCAGTTTCTTCGGCCCAAGCTCGTGCCACCACTGTTGCTGTTAGGGAGCCTCTCATGGAGACAGCGCATAGCATGCCCCAGGAAGAAATTGGGAAGCCGGCTTCCTCGAGCATTGACGCCAATCTGGGCACTTCGGCTGGTCCTTCGGCTTCCACTGTAGGCGGTCCTGAACGCAATTGCGGTCCCCCTTCTGATGATGAGGACCCGTACAAATATGCATGCCTCATTGTCGAGGAAGACCCTTCCTCTGCTCAGTAAGCTGGTCTCATCCGGGTGCGACGGCGTTTTGGTCTTCATCGGCTTTCAGGTGCTTTTCCACAGTCTCATGTTCATGACAAATTATGCTACTGTTCTCTTGGTTTCAGTCCTGTTTAATGGTTGGTCTCCCCTGCGTGGGAATTACACTCAGGTTTTTGTCCAGTATCTTGCTCTCCTCACTGGTTCAAGAATGGTACGTTTTGCTTTTGGTATGGCTAGAAATTGTAAACATTTAGCCACTCTGGTCTACTCCACAGGAGTTTTTTTGTCTAATTCTGTTCATGCTACGATGTCAGTTCATGCTATGATGTCTAAGTCTGTTCATGTTACAAGTTTGAGTCACTTGATAGGAACAAACAGTCTTGCATCTCTTCGACGCTTTCATGGTCTCTCTCATAAATGTAATGTTGACAAATTACCTGCTGGTAAAGCTAGGATGCCTCAGTTCTGGGCTGGAAATCATGAGGCCATGGCCTCCTTGTAACACTATTTTTGTACCAATATCAATATAGAAGTAGCCATATTCAGAAAAAAAAAAAAAAATAGGAAACACACATACAAAATGGAAATACCTAGAGAGATGAGGATATAACCTATAAAATACGACTACTACCCCACCAAGCTCCTGCATTCTCGAATATTTCATGCTGCTCATGACTTGGCATGAAGACCAAGTTTCATGTCCTCACACCCATGTTTATAAGCATCATTCCTTCATCCCCATATTCCACAAAGACTATTTATTCCTACTCCATTGCAATTAAAATTTCAATTTGCACCCAATATGACATCGTTGAATCATCTTTGAAATCAATATGGCGTTCTAGGCTGGTGGAGTTATTGGAGTTCTTGTTACAATAAATTTCCAACATCACCAATGTACATCAATTAGAATGTACCAAAAATTCCCATATCCTTCCCATTTTATGAGGGTTTTGATCATCATGTCAATGATGAAACACCCATCATGGGGGTGTAAATAAATTTTTTTACGAGTTCCAAACATATTGATCTGAGAGAATCCTGATGATATATTTTCCATAAATATTTGAGATGTTTTTCTTCTAAATATCCTCTTGCATTCGCTAGCCTATATGTTAGCTGGCTACCTTTCCTTTTAACATGTGAGGTGTAAACCATTTGGAGTTTTTAGAGTAGATCTTGCACCATTACTAATCATCCTTCTAATATTCAATAATTCACAATCTTGAAAGGGGTGGATCCATTTATGATTTTCCTTATTATATTGATGATAAGAAAATAATATCCTTCAACAATTAGGTTGTGGAATCCTTTCCTCAGAGCGATCAGAAAGCCTTTCTCCAAAGTGAAAATTTTAGCAGAGTCGTTAGTGTCCTAGCTTATGAAACAATATGTATATGGAAAATAGTTCTTTAATAATCCCTAAATACTCCACCATATCTATTTGGGTTTGGATTTTCTTTTGAGGCACCATCAAAATTTAGCTTAATATATTCAGCGGGAAGTGGGCTCCAGGTCTCCTAGATTTCATTTCTATATTTTTGGGGAGGACATAAATGTATGCAACCTAGTTGAGAATTACCTAGCGGGCTTATAATCTCACCTTCTTAACCCTTTGTTTTCACATATTTTAATAACCAATCAAAAAATATGATTTTTCTTATATACATAGGATAATTTTTTTCAATACATAATTGATAGAAAGCTCATTGTTTTTAAAAAATCACTAGTTCCTCTACTTCCATGTTTCTTAGAGAGTCATGCCTAATAATAATTGTGAGGCCTTGTTCATGATTTTTTTTCCTGAAAGTTAAAAATTTTCAATTTTTGAGTGCTTCCAAGATGTTGAGTCTTACTCTATCAGTTTTTTTGAAGATGATGGCCCCTCGATCCCAGAAGTTAGAGACATAATAACATGACTCGAGTAAATGGTATGTTTATTCCTTTACTTAGTAGAATAGATGAAAATATGAGGGTTGTTGAAAAGCGCATTCTTGAAGATTGTACCATGTTATGTAGAAATTATACAACAAGCATGTATATCTTGGATTCACCCGATCTAACAATGTGCTAAAGTTAAATACTAAATCACTTCTACAAATCTTTCGTGGAATTAAAAACACAATCGCTAATCACATGAACATGAAGAATGATCAATCACAAATAAAATAGATAATTTCTCGGGGAAAGCTTACAACTAAAAACCCCACTATCTTATTTTGTATATTAAGCATGGATCATGAAAGAATTACATACAAAACTCTTCTCACAAGATCCCTCAGTACATCAGCTAATTGTCTCACATTGTCATATGCAAAATTGACCAACACATAGCCAATTCTTAGCCTCCAGATAGCTTGCCTTTCTTGCGCAACCCCTAATGGTAAAGGTCCCTAAAAGATAGGAATTCTTGCCTGCCTTGACTGCACAAGTATCATGGGCACTCCAATGGATGTTTTCCTGCATGTGTGTAAGCAGATAATGTCACAATTGATACTAAACCTCCCTTTCACCTAGAAATCAATTGGGTCTCCATTGGATCTAAAATGCATGCAGCTAATAATAGTAAATCCTCAATTGCATGTGATATCACTGATTGTGAATTAATTAATATTTAATTCACTAGATATCTCACAAGTGTATCCTCATTTACGACTAGCACAACTGAGTTTAACTCACTTAACTAAGTTAAACTGATTTACAACTTGCACCAACTCATGCACCACTGCACTTCGAACTATGTTACAACTAGAATTACTCTTCATGTCCCACCAACCATCCTCTAACTTGAAATCCACTAGCTAACTGAATTTTCCACTTCAGTTAAATATTTCAAGTCCAAATTGAGAATAGATTATAGTTTAATTTCCATCTAAATTAAGGGATAATAAAAATAGACATGCACCCAAAAATAGCATTGTGGGCCCCACATTAGTTTAGGTGCTTAATGCAATAGTGTGGGTGTTGAATATTATTTTTGAATCTCAACACTCCCTCTCAACAAGAAACAAATTATCCTTCACCCCAATCTTGTCTCTATGGTATTTGAATTTTCTCTTGGTGAGCACCTTCATTAGAATATATGCATCATGATCTTCCGTGGGAATGTATTGAAGCAACATGATCCTCCTCTATGCAAAGTATTTAAGATGATGGTACTAGATATCTACATGCTTGAACCTATCATGAAACACAGGATTAATGGAGAGTTTAGTGCAAATCTGATTATCACAATGAATCACTGTTGGATCCATTTGAGAACTAAAAAAACCAACCAATATCTTTCTCATCTAGATAGCCTCACATGGAGCTTAACTTGCTGCCATGTATTCCGCTTCCGCTGAACTGAGTGCCACGGATCGTTTTTTCCTGTTGTACCAGGAAACTATTTTCGATCCAATGCTAAAGATCCCCCCTAAAGTTCTCTTTCTGTTCGATGGAATTCCAGCCCAATCTGCATCTGTGAAGTCATGCAACTTGACTCCATCCGTCCTTCTGTACCATAGACCATACTCTGATGTACCTCTTAGGTATCTCAGGACATGCTTCACCGCCTTTCAAAATAGCTTGGTAGGATTAACCATAGCTTGACTCAGTTGGTTAACTGCGTAGAAAATTTATGGTCTCATGTTCACTAGATACATTAGCGAACCCACTAATTGTTGATAGACAATAGCATCCACTACCTCTCCAGAAGTAGCATCCTCTTTCCTCCTATTTCCTAGAAGAGAAGTATCCATGGATTTGCAGCTCTCCATGTTAAACTTACCCAATATCTCCTTTTCATACTTTCCTTGAGGCACAAAAATTTCACCATCTAGCTACCATATTTCCAACCCAAGGAAATAATGAAGGAGGCCGATATCCTTCATTTTGAACTCCCTTGCAATATCCTCCTTGCATGAGTGTATCATCTGCTCATCACCAGTCAAAATTAGATGATCAACATAAAGAACAATGATCAATATCTTACCCTTAACCATAATCTGGTACAGGTTTGCAACTGCTTCAATTTTGGTGAGGCCCAATCCGGTGAAATAGTTTTCTATCTGAGTGTACCAAGCACGGGTTGCTTGCTTCACCCCATACATCACTCTTTTGAGTCTGCACACGTGATAATCACTATTGAAGATCTTGAAACCTTCAGGCTTCTCTATGTACACTTCTTCCTCAATGATCACATTGAGAAACACATTTTTCACATCCATCTGATGAATGCAACAACCCATCTTCGCTGAGAGTGCAAGAATAGATCTTATGGAAGAGTACCTTGCGATAGGCGTAATATCTCATCATAATCTATCCCATCGATCTGTGAGAAACCCCAAGCCACAAATCTGGCCTTGTATTTATCCACACTCCCATCTGCGGCTTTCTTTACCTTATCGATCCATCTCGAACATACCACTAATTTTTCGACTGATCTTGGGACTACCTCCCATGCATTATTTTTAACAATGGAGTCATACTCCTCCACCATTGCATCAACCCAAGTAGGATGTTGCACTGATTCCTGAAAGGAATATGGCTCAATCAAAATACATTTTCTCATAAGAGCCATATATCCACTAAATTGGTCAGGATACTGTCTCTGGCTACACTGTGAAGTAGGGGCTTCTACATTCTGTGTAGCATCAAGTCTCAACCTATCAGCTTCTGTGGTGTGTCTTCTATCATTTCTGATGGATGGCTCTGCATGAGTGATTTCCTCCACTTCATGAACCTCCTCATGTGGCTGATCCAAATCGTGAGACTCATATTTGGGAACCAACAGTTCGTCCTCTACATGCAAGTATGGCTCCCTCTCAAGGGACAACCGCATGGATTTCCCTTCATCAAATTTTATATCTTGTCACACAACATTCATTCTATTTTTTGGAAAATACACACGATAATTATGGGGTGTTTCAGTGTACCCCATAAAAATCCCAACTTTAGCAGTCGGTTCTAGCCTCTTCCTGGTGTCCTTGGTCACATACACATAAACAAATGAGCCAAAAATCTTATAGTATGAAAAATCAGGTTTCTTACCAGTGAAAGCCTCTTCAGGTGTACTCATGCCAAGTAGTCTATGATGAAATGGTTTTTCACATAAACCATAGTGTTGCATGCTTCTGCCCACAAAATCATTGGTAGGCCCTAATCATGCAACATCACTCATGCTGCACCCACGATCATTTTTTTCTTCCTCTCCGCGACCTCATTTTGTTGTGGGTTATGAGGTGCTATGAGTTCTCTTCGAATTCCTTATTTTCTGAAGAAATTATTGAATTCATTAGAGATGTATTCTCCACCATTATCACTCCTAAGAGCCTTGACTTGCTTCCTCGACTCTTTCTCCACCAATGCCTTAAACTCACAGAACTTAGATAATGTTTGATCTTTGATCTACATGAAGAAGATCCAACATTTACAATAAAATTCATCAACAAATATTACATAGTAATTATGTTTTTTTGTTGAAGCAACCGAGAACGGTCCACACACATCTATGTGAACTCTCTCAAGGATCCCTCAAGCATGGTTCTGCTTCTCAGGAAAGGTGGACTTTACATACTTCCCCATGGTGCAAACCTTGCATTGATCTAACTAAAAAAGTGTTCCCATTGGAAGTACAGTAGAAATTGTTTACATGACTTTCAAGGCTCCATGATGAAGATGGCCCAATCGCATGTGCCATAATTTGCCCTCATCCCAGCTCACCACTTTCTCTGCCTTTCCCATCATGGCAGTGAAACCATCTACCTCCAAATTGTAGATATTCTTAACTCTACCTATCCTCTTGGCTTGACCCATTGTTTTATGTCGTAGGAAGGCTTTTCCATCACTAAAAACAATGTCATAGCCTCTGTCCTCCAAAATTGAGACTGAGACCAAATTTTTCTTCAGACTTGGTACATGCATTACATCTTTTGATTGAAATGGTTTACCTAACTCCCTCTGAAAGGTAATGGTACCAATCCCAGTAGCACTATACCATCCATCATCACCCATCTCAATATGTATCTAGAGATCTTTCTCCTCCAAGTCACTGAAAAGTTCCTTATCTTCCGTCATGTGAAAGGAAGCGCCACTATCCAAATACCACATTGATCCCAATGCACTTGACACCATGCATACGATTAATGAGAGGTCAAGCTCAAATTGCAAGGCAAGGGCCTCACCAGCTGTAGATCCAACAACCTTCTTGTTCTTCTTCTTTTGTGGATAGTTAGCAACAAAATTCCCATGTTCGTGACAATGAAAACACTTCCCCTTGGACATGTCCTGCTTCTTGTCTTTGGACTCGTATTTTGAAGGAAAATTCTTCCCCTTCCCTTTCCTTGCCTTGGAATCCAAAGAAAAATCATCTTCATCCTCATTCTTAGATGAATATCCATCTCCGGTGTTTCATCTGAAATCCTCCTACACCAGATCTAACCACAGTCGTTCCTAATCTGGAAATTTTTCCTTTACGTTGACAGAGTCTTGATAACTGTGCCAACTCTTAGGAAGTCCTAGGAGAGCCAATCTCACCAAATCATCATCAAATATTGTTATTCCCACATTCCCATGTTCATCCCGACATTGGACAAAATTTGTGAGATATTTTGGAATGGTGTCACCCTTTTCCATATTAATCTTCCTGAGTTTATCTTTGAGTGCCAATTTCCTATGGTTGTTTCTGCTTTGGAATAGATCCACGAAAGCCTTCCACATAGCATATGTCGTGACTTTCCCATGGAGGCTTGAGAAAATGTGGTCTTGTAATCCCTCCATTAGGATCCTCCTCACCTTTTCCACTTTATTTTTCCATTCATCAAGATTTGAAACATTTGCAGCATCGGGTTTAGGAACATATTTGTCAATGAATTCCATCAACCCATTGTCTTCGAGTATTTCCTCCATCCTGTCCTTCCAATCAATGTAGTTCGAGCTGCCCTCGAGTACATACTCTAACCTCAAGCCATTGAAAGCCATTTCGATCTTGAATCAGCTGTAGCACCAAGAAAGTCTTTTTGCAAATTATAATTCTATCCAGTCACAAACTCAGCTCCTACTTCACTTCTACAATATTTTGTGGTCTGATACCATGTAGAAATTATACAAAAAGCATGTATATCTTGGATTCACCCAATCTAAAAATGTGCTAAATTTAAATATTGAATCGCTTCTACAAGTATTTTGTAGAATTAAAAACACAATCGCTAATCACATAAACATGAAGAAATATCAATCACACACAACACAGATAATTTCCCGGGGAAATATTACAGCTAAAAACCCTACTATATTCTATTGTAGACTAAGCATGGATCATGAAACAATTACACACAAAACTCTTCTGAAAAGAGCCCTCAGTACATCAGCTAATTGTCTAACACTGTCATATGAAACAATTACCAACACATAGCCAATTCTCAGCCTCTAGACAACCTTCCTTGCTTGCACAATCCCTGAGGGTAAAGATCCCTAAAAGATAGGAATTCTTGCCTCCCTTGATTGCACAGGTATCATGGGAACTCCAATGGATGTTTGCCTGCATGTGTGCAAGAAGATAATTTCACAACTGATATTCAACCTCCCTTTCACCTAGAACTCAAATGGATCTCCACTGGATCTGACATGCATGCAGGGAATCATAGTAAAACCTCAGTTGCATGTGAGATCACTGATTATGAATTAATTAATTTTTAATTCACTAGATATCTCACTAGTGTATCTTCAGTTACAAATATCACAACTGATTTTAACTCACTTAACTAATTTAAACTGATTTACAACTTGAACGAACTCATGCACCACTACACTTCGAACTCTGTTACAACTAGAATTACTTTGCATGTCCCACCAACCAACCTCTAACTTGAAATCCACTAGCTAATTGAATTTTCCACTTCAGTTAAATATTTCAATTCCACATTGAGAATATATTTCAGTTTAATGTCCATCTAAATTAAGGGATAACAGAAATAGACATGCACCCAAAAATATCATTGTGGGCCCCACCCTAGTTTGGGTGCTTAATGCAACTAGGTGCTAAATGCAACCAGGTGCTTAATGCAATAGTGTGCATGTTGAATATTATTATTGAATCTCAACATGTTATGAATTTTTTATGCCGAAATTGCCATTAAAATAGAGTGATTTTGGGCCACAATTTTAAGGGCCATATTTTTCTCCAAATTGGATTTTCTAGCAACTAGTTGTAAACAGTCAAAAGGTTATATGCTTCCTTCAGGGTGAAGTGACATGATTGTTTGTGTCCCCACCTTAAATTATCCAAGCTTATTGGCACTCTTATTTTTATTTTTTGAGGAATCTCCCATAGCTTATCCCCAACCTTTATTTATACTAGAAGGGGGCATTGTTCCTTTGAAATCCATTTTCTCCAAAGCTAAGAGTTTGATTGTGAGTGTCAATAATCACCCACCTTAATTTTACCCTATTTAGTGAGTGTTTCCTTAAGGCTATGAATGGTATTTTATTCTTTAATATTGGGAATTTGATTCCAGGAATCCTCCCAAAAGAAGTAGTGGAACATTCTTTGATTTCCCAAAAATTGTGATCCTGTATGAGAGAACAACCCTACTAGTCCATATTTCATATCGTTGATCCCTTTATATCCCCTTCCAATATAATTAAGCTGCATACTAGGATGTTTGATATATAATGTTTCCTTCAAAGCTTTCCACATACTTTATTTGGGGAGTTGATCCATTTCCACCAAGTTTTTGTTTCCAACAGGTTACTTAAATCTTCAATATCTCTCATTCCATGCCTCCTTTCAGTTTGGGATTAAATATTTTCTACAAAGCTATTAGGGCCCACTTTCTTTCCAATTTTCCTACTTGCCATCAAAAATTTAATATTCATTAGATTTTCTATGACAACTTTTGGTGCAGCTAGATCTAAGAAGAGGTAGATAGGAAATGATTAGAGCACTAATTTTAGGGGAACTAACCTACCTACTAAATTGAGGGATATGAAGGTCCAACTTGATATTCTCCAATCAAAATTTCTTACAATATCTTTCCAAGCTAAGTATCTTAGTGAATTTTCCATGATAGGGGTGCCTAGGTATTTGGACATAAGGGTATTCCTTTTTATTTATAGGGTTCTACAGATATGAACTTACATAGTTGGGGGAGTATTGAAGAATAAGCCTTAAGATTTATTTAAGGTTAATTTCCATCCAAAAGGAAAGTTGGAAATTTTCAAGGATATGCTTAAAGGTCTTGGCTTCTCTAGTCATGGGGTAGCTAAATAACAATGTATTATTAATGAATTGTTGATGAGTGATGGGTGGATCCAGGTTTTGGATTCTAAGGCCTTTTAGGTTTCGTTTTTAAAATTTGGCTTTTAACACATAATTGAGACCCTCTTCCATTAAGAGAAATATGAAAGGAGAAAGAGGATTCACTTGCCTACCACCTCTAGATGGGGTGAATTTTTGTGAAGGAAAACCATTAAGGAATATGTCATAGAAGGCTTTGGACACAAAGACTAGAACCCAATGCCATTTATCTAGGAATCCAAAGAAATAAGTAGATGATAGAGGTATTTCCAACTAAATCTACCAAAATATTTAGCCAAGTGAATTATTAGTTATTTTCGATGAGGTATTTTTAGTTATTTTCAAAGAGTAAATTAGTTCATGGACTATAATGATACTATCCATGATATAACTCCCTTCAACATACCATACTTGTTCATTGAATATAATTTTCAAAAGGATTGATTTATGTCAATTTTCTTTCACTTCTATGACAATTATATAGATAAAATTACATTGTGCAATAGGTGAGAAAGAAGCATGTGACTCACCTTTTTTTATCCTCTAGTACCAGAGCTAAGAAAGTTTCATCTAGGATTGAGTGGATGGATTTTATTTATATGGAGTTTTCCACTAGTGCCCAAATATCTTTCCCTAGAATAGGCCAAGATGCTTGATAAATCTTTGTCATAAAACCATCTAACCCAAAGGCCTTACCTTTGCTCATCCCCATTATTGTATCCCTAACTTCCAATTTTGAAATTTCATCAAGGAGAAAGGCATTTTGTTATGGTGTTATGAGGGAAATAGCATTCCAAATTATTTTGTAAATATTTGGTTTTCTTTCTAGAGTTGATTAAGTTAATATCCAATGATAAAAGGTAACAAATTCCTTTTCCATTTCTTCATGATTTTCCAACCTATTTTCTTTTGTGTCTTTAATTCCTATAATGATATTTTGTTTTTATATATTGTATCATTGATCTGCTAAAAAATTTGGTATTATTTCCCCCCTTCTTGGAGCCATTGTAATTTGGATTTTTGTTTTAATAAAATCTCTTCTCACTAAAAGTGTTCATATAATTAGGATCTAAGTTTCATTTCCTTCTTTTCTAGACCTTTTTTTTTCACCTTCCTACATGATTTGAAGCTAGATTTCTACCATCTGCTTATTGAGTTTAGCCTTATCCTCTTATATAGTACTAAATTTTAGCATGTTTTATAAATTCATTTGATGATTTATTTATTTTAGTTTTTTATAATAGTTATGCATAATCATGCCTTGGGTGATTGGGGCTTCCTTTCACCAATTTTCTACATTGTTTAAAAATGCAGTGTGTCTCAACTAGAAGGATTCAAATTTGAAAGGTTTTTATATGGTCCTCATTGCTAGTCAACCCATAAGCTCATTGTCAGTGATCTAATCCATGCCTAGATAGAAATGCAACTTGTATTTTCATTTGATGTAGTTGTCATGACATTGTAAAAAATATCACTTGCACTTTCCCTAATCTTCTATTTTTCCAAGTGTAGTTTCTATTGGGTGATTTTACGTCAACCAACATATTGAATTATTTTTCCTCTTCTTCCAACTTGAAAGTACCACATTTTTATCCTATAGTAATTTTATTAACTTAAAATGTCCTCTTAATATACACTTTTCATTTATTAGATGAGAATGCAAGTTTTTGGTATTCTTCAAGAAAGTAGAATTCTCTTGTGGATTAGTTGGGCCATATACATTGGTGATGTGCCTTGTGGTTGATGAGCCTTTTTTATTTATTTTTAAAGTGATGGTTGTTGCAGTTTCTACTGATTTTGAAAGATGAATGTTTGTTAAATTCTACCACATTTATAATTCTCTAGACATTCCCTTAACATCTATTGCTAAGCATTGGAATCCTTTTCATATAGTTTGGATAAGTTTTTTAAGTTGATGCCCTCCTATTTTTGTTTCTTTTATCATGAATATGCTTGGTTTTTATAATATGATTTTTTCTTTGAGGATTTTGTGTTTGTATTTTCCATTTAGACCCCTTTCATTCCATGTTATTATCTTCATAAATAGGAATAAGAGGAGGTTTGGTAGGAGTATTTCCTTCGATTTATGCTACCAAAGTTTACTATTTTTTCCTTCATTTCTTGAGTTAACTACTACTTTATTTTCAACCTCTTTTCTTACCTTATTTACTTTTTTAATGTTTTATTTATTGCAGAGTTTATGAAGTCCTAATTTAGACAAACCAATATTTATATTACATTTTAATTAGATGTATTGCTTCCTTTGAGCTTGCATGTAAGCCTTTGAGTTGACCTCCACTTCTTCTCTGGGAGTTGAAGTGGATCCCAATTTTCCCATGAAACAACCAATGATTGGATGTTAATCCTTTCCAAGACCACATATTCCACATATTTTAGTTAAGGTATCCATTATTGTTCTTCCTACATGTTTTTATTTTTTGTGTTCCTCAAAATGAATTATTGTCTCTCCTTTGTTCTTGTATCTTGTTTTCCATTCATTTCCTTTACCATTTTCTTCACATATTTGTAGATTTATTGGATCCTCTTCCCCATATTGATGTTTTTTCTCATCCATACTTAAGGCCCCATACTTTTTATCTTGTTTTGTGATTTATTTATTGATATTTCCAACAATACTCTGATTGGTTCTCCTCTTGGAGGGAACCTTTTCGAAACCTTTTGATTCCTTCACTAGAGGGATTTTTACAGTTTTATGGATCATTTTAAGTGGGAATTATCTAAATAGATGCACATGTTGATGAATTTCCTACATCTTAAATAAATGTGCTCATAATTTACAAGCTAGAGCCATCCATTTTCCTAATATTCAAATCAAATATTAGATATAAATGGTTGTGAGACATTCATATGCATGCATATTCTTGCATAGAATGCGTATCAACCATATTGAGTTACCTCTAAGCACATGCCATATGAACCAAATGCATTTTGAATCCCCTAAAATTTCTCAATATCCCAAAAATCCCGAGGAAAAGAGTATAGCATTATCCATATTGGTTCCATTGAGAAGTGTTCTTTATCAGGGTAGAAATACTCCTTCCAGAATTTGAGATAGAGGCGTACATAGTTAAAAATGTATGGGCAATTTTAGAAATTTGGCTGTGGTCCTCTAAATTATTGAAAATTTCCATGGAACCTAGCTTGAGTTAAACATCTACTTTAAGTTACCAATTTTTCCAATTCCAACGAATGGGAGTCTTTTCTATTGGCCATAATGCCAAGAATTTCCCTATGAATGCATGGTCCTACATCTATTGTATTTTTCTCCTAATTCTAGAATATGTGACATCATATTTATGAATTTTCATTGTCACGATATACATAAATCTTTTATTAATTTCTTTCCTCCTGGGATTTCCTTACATTTTTTGTTTGTGGAGTTTTCCCTTGAGAATATTCTTTTTTGCCAGCTAATTGACCTTGCATGTTATTGGATGAACTATTTTTATTGATGGGTATACACAAATTAGTTGATATTTTGTGAGGTTTTGAAAGCCGAGAAGGGCACTATGGTAGGAGAGGGTTGGAACCCCTCCTCTTGACGAAATCATGCTCCCAAATTTTTTACTGACAACCTACAATTTTAGGGTTTGTTGCAAAGTGTTGCATAGCTCCTCCTTCACACCACCCCCTCCATTCATCATACTTTAAAAAATCCTCTCCACATAATAAATATTTAGAATATAAAAAAAGTATGATACACACACACACACACAATTTTTGGCTCCCTTTTAACTATGCCAAGTTAGATGAATTCCTTCAAGTTAGAGATGATTTGGACTAATGAAAGAGGGTTTTTTTATAAAAATAGTTGTTACTTTATAATTTTACTTGAGGAAGGAACATGGTTGCATAAAGAGTGTCAACAATCATGAAGTTCCAACAAAGGGGTGTTGAACGTTACAATGTGGAGTGTGACAATGGGTTGTGAAGGGGCAATCCATGGAGTATGGGTGACCTCCCTTCCCTCTCCAATGATTATGGGATGAAGAGGGTCACTTGTCATGGAGAAAACCTCTCCATTTTAGGTTTAATTCCCTTATGGTGGTGTGGTCCACTATGTATCAATGACTCCTTCCAAAACATGTTTTTTTGATGATGCGTAGTGACATTTATAAGAATTATTTCAATAATAATTAATTCTAGAACATGATTTGACCAAGAACTAATTCCCTACAATGGAAAAAATGCCTTTGAGAGGGTCTAAAACAATCAACCAACAAAAAATATATTTTAACATAAACACTTAATTTCTTATCTTAAATAAGTTGTGTTTAATTGCATGGAAATGATTAAATATATTATTATAGTTAGTGTATAATATTCACTTTGACTTTATTATCACAAATGTTTTAAGTTTTAAAGTTTACAAGTGAAAAAATGCAATTAAGTTTAAAGAAACAATAAAAAGAATCAATGCCACACTTATATCTTCTTATTGTATATTAAATTCATTGTTGTTATAAAAAATACCATAGATAGTTTACTAAATATTTTGTTACAATATATCTTACAATATTCCAAAATATTTATTATGTATTGTATTACCTTATATCTTATATTTAGTATTGCAGGATTTATTCTTGCATTTATGCAAGTAACTAAACCTAAAAAGAAAGTAACAAGAAAATGACAAAATATCCACACAAATGAACAAAATATGTGACCTAAGAAACCCAATATATCATAAAACCGGACTAGAAGGTGAGACATATGCTCTGCTCTCTTTGTATTAGCTATGAAATGCATGTGCAAAGAAAGTGCCACTCACTATGGAGTTTCCATGAACATTGTGGTCCAAATGGATACTACATAATCTTCTAACTCATTTTTTATGCATCAATATCTCAGTCCTAGGTGCTTTACTCAATTACAAAACAATAGAAATTCTAAGAGAATGGAAGCCTAGTATTTGAAATAGGTTGATAGCCATTAGGGTTAGGGTTATTTTTTTTCATGTCTCCAGCTTTGATTAATGCTATGGTTTTTTACCCTATATAAGCTTATTGAAATTTCACATGTCACTAACCCTACATGGTAAAGTGGCCTATCGTGGCATACACTTGGTACCATGGTGGTCAACAAGGTAGGTCAACAAGTAGGAAGTACAACTTTCATATGAAAACTCTTATTGAGTGGTTTTTGCATCATTAAGAAGCATATTATTTGTAGAACAATGATGAGAGGGTATTATCTAAGTTCAAGAAATTTTGAGAATGTTTTTTTAATGCCTAAAATGAGCTCTAAAAGTTCACAAACCCAAAATTAGGTGAGGCTTGTCCCTACAATGGGCACTACTAGCCAATTCTTCCAATTTTCCCTCCCAAAAGTGCTAAGATGAATGATAAATTCTATAATAATAATTTTTATATCATTCATCCCCATTTATGGAGTCTTTTGGTCTCCAAAATATTTTATTGAATGAGGTGAGGAATTTTTTCCTCTACTTTCTCCCTAAAGTACCACTTGGCCTTGCCTAGAAGTTTCCCTTTCACCCCTATATACAAAATTTCATAATTCCCCCATATAAAACTTTTAGAATTATTTTGTAGGAGTATATATTATGCTAACTCCACATAAAATTCTGGTGATAAGTTATCAATGAAGGTAGGACTCACTCCTTAGTTTCCTAATCCGACATGTAATGCTAATAGTGTTTCATATTTTCCAATTTCACCAGAAATTAAAAGCACATAAATTGTGGTAGACTAAGTATGTATGTATATCACCCTCCTTCTTGAATACTTCTAAAGTAAAATATCATACATTATTGATATTCTTATCAGGACCTTGTAGCCTTATTAATCATGTTTTCTCCAACTCTATCTCCCACTCTAAATGTTTTCTCAATTCCATGTTAATCATGTTAGACTGTGCACTTTTCCTATGACTTCTTTAGTGTCTCCGTTATGAACACACACACACACACACATAGTATAATGAAATGGTATGAATTATGAAATGATATAGTATAAATAACATGAATATTATGAAAGGACTAGAGAGAGAGAGAGAGAGAGAGAGAGATGATATAGTATAAATAAAATGACTATTATGAAAGGACCAGAGATAGAATGGTATGACTTATGAAATGATATAGTATAAATAACATGACTATTATGAAAGGAATAGAAAGAGAGGGGGAGGGAGCGAGAGAGGGAGGGGGAGAGGGAGAGGGAGGGGGAGAGGGAGAGGGAGAGGGAGAGAGAGGGGGGGGGGAGGGAGAGAGAGATGGAGAGGGAGAGATGATATAATATAAATAACATGACTATTATGAAAGGACTAGAGAGATAGAGAGAGAGAGAAATGATATAAATAACATGACTAATATGAAAGGACGAGAGAGAGAGAGAGAGAGAGAGAGAGAGAGAGAGAGAGAGAGAGAGAGATGATATAGTATAAATAACATGACTATTATGAAAGGACTAGAGAGATAGAGAGAGAGAGAGAGAAATGATATATTTAGAGAGGGAGAGAGAAATTATATAAATAACATGACTAATATGAAAGGACGAGAGAGAGAGAGAGAGAGAGAGAGAGAGAGAGAGAGAGAGAGAGAGAGAGAGATTTTAGGTATCTAGACATCTTTGAAATTAGGAACCATGTAAATTTGGCATCAAATAGATTTGGTATGTTAATGCATATGATTAATTAAGAAATAAAACCTTGGAAGACATTTACATATCATATAGCCATTGCACAATAAATTTGAGTCCGTACAACCAATTTCCTATGCATTCATTATATCAGTTTATTACAATCTCTAGCCATACAACACATTCCCACTAACAATCATTCATACACAATAATTTGGTTCCTTGTACATAATCATGAAATCATAATTAATGCATCATAAAATTGTTTCAACTTTTGGTACAAAAAAATTTACTTACATTGACCCACATAGTCATTGGAGAATGGTAGTTATTAATTCCATTTCTCCTTATTCCTTAATATTTTATTGTGAACTTAATTTATATCTTCTATTTTTGTATTAGATATATTCATCAAACAAATTTCAAGAGAAAAATATTAAATACAATGGCCACATAAATTAGGCCCCAGACCAAGGAAAAACCCCTCTAAGGGGAAAACCTAGAAAATCTCTTCTCTTTTTATAGAATCTGCTTCAAATGAGACAACCAATGCCCAAAACCTAGACCAATTCCTCCTCCAAGCACCAAGTCATCCCTCCAAGAATCCCTTCCAATGAGGTTCGAGATCAACCAAATCAGCAAGGATCAATTCTGTTTCAACCAACTTCTAGCTTCAACTTCAACCCCCAACTTCAACCTACAGCTTCAACTTGCAACTTCGGCCTTCTAGCAGCTATAGAAACCATAGCTTCGTTGCATGTCTGAGAGGAAAATAGCCCAAAAATGAAGTTTCTTCTTTCTTCTTGAGTTCTCCTTGATTTATTTACCTTTGCACTTGCTTCCTTGATGTTTTCAGCTTCATATCGAACTTCTTCATGAGAGAGATTGAATTGGTGATGCTACTTCTATTTGTGCACATTTGAGTGGTTTTAATTCTTTCTTTTGGGTCGAATCCTCATTTCCTAGTCTAGCTTGTGCTTGGAGGTTTCTAGGACATTCCAGACTCAAAATCAACATCTTTTACATGTTACAACTTTCCCAAAAGGGTATTATATAAATGATAAAGGCTCACTTGAATAAAGAAAAATATTTTTTTGACATGAAAAACATTAGAATCATGAAGAACATGCTTTACCTAGATGACCATAAAAATGGAGTATGAAACCCATACTCAAAACAATATCTGTATTTCCTCTTTTTTTGTAACATAAAATATACATAATTATTTGAGTACATTGACAATTATGAAAACCAAAACTATTCACATTTTCCAACAGTCCCTCTTAACTAGGGAGGTATTCATAATTGTACACCTGGTACAAGTTTATTCTCAAATTGAAGAGTTCTCATAAGAAGATTCAAATTGATAAGCTAATTGTAAGCACCAACATTATAACCACCATTGTATTTGAGACCTAACTAGACAAGATCAACTTCATTCGAGAGCATTATGCTGGGAGGATTTACATGTGATACCACACTACCTTTAAGGCACATACCCCATATGGATGTTCATTAGGTATGTCCTTTTAGGAATATTTTTATCTTGGATTTTTAATCCTTAATACTCAAATAATATCAGTCATCTTTGACCACCCTTATCTTGACTACATATTTATCCTCAAAGAGTGTCAGTAAATTTCCTTTCTTGGATTATTTATCCTCAAGGAAATCGTAAATGCTTAACCAATCCTGCACCATTCTCTCTTTACGACCTTCACTTAGACTTACAATTATTATTCTTGGTCAAGTGCATGACACATTAAGAATATAATGCACATGTGATGTTCATCATGACTCCCTCTCAACTAGAGAGTATATCCCATTCTCTCTTGATTAGGAAATAGATCCTTGATCCTTTTCAAGGAGACTCCTTTAATCCTTCTCAAATCTAGAGGAGATTCTTAACATTCCTTTCAATTTGAGAAGTCATAACCACAATATTTATATTTGTTTTAGTTGCTTGTTCTTTATGGATATAATTTCATGGCTCCCTCTTTCCTTCACATCTCCTTATATAAATATTTATTCTTTCTTAAGTATCATGGAGCTATCTTCATTGTTCAATCTTATGATACGGTCAATTTTTCACATCACTTTCAGATTTTCATTATCAATGTGGGAATTATTTTGAGCCTTACCAAACTTCAGGATAACCATAGCTTCCTCATGAAATAATATTTATGAACATCGGGTTATCCACTTATATTTCTACCTTTTAATCCAAAGGTGATGATGTGAACACCTTGACTTCATATTTTCCAAAATAATATACTCAATTCATCTGTTCTTTGAATTAAGTTCAAAAATCATAGTTGAACTTGCCTCAACTGTCATCTTGCATTCCTGAAATGTCTTACTAGGTATCAAACCAACATGTTAACTAGATAAAAAATATAAAAGTATGACATATTAGACTTACCTTATCATGAAGGCCTTCTCATAAAAGCATCAACTAGCTTGAATTTTTAGAGATCAACATTCTTTCACATGATCCATCTCCACATAAATTTTAATTAGAGTTCCCATGGATGCTACTTGATTACCAAACTACAATATCTTCCTTTTAGGAGTTGTCATTATAAACTTCCTTTCTTTCATCTGAAAACCATACTTGATGTTGACCAATATTACCATGTTTATGATATCTTGTGGGCGAGTCTTAACCAAAATTCTTCTTCTTAAGCATCAAGTAACACATTGAATACTTACGGAGCACATTCTTATCACCAACTCTTATTTCATGATTCCAGTAGATAGGAGTCTTATCTAAGGAAGATTTTACCTAGTAACATGCATACCTTTTCTTCCATATAACCATCTATCCATCCATTGAACAATCTTCATTCTTTTACTTTTCAAAGATAGGCATAATTTTCAAGGAGTAGAAATAATTTCATTATTCCTTTCATCATGCAACTCGACCATATGCATTCCTTCATCATTTAGGAGTATTGATTCCATACTATATGCAATACCAGTCATAATGATTATTCCAATAACCTTCTAGAGTGACAATTCTTAGAGGATATTGATGACCCCCTTTCGAAAAGTTAATACCTCTATTATGATGTTATAAAATGTTTGGATGAACTATAATATGCAATATGATCCTAATATTTCCATTCCTTGACAACTAGATAAATTTTTGAAGCAAGGTAATCATGTAGACTTCTAATTCTATTATCACATGCTTCTATCTATGATGCCATGATTTTACAAAAACCAACACTCCTTTTAGATAATTCAACAATGCATGCTACTATACTTTCTACTTAATAAAAAATACAAATTTTGTAAATAAACTGACAAAGATGGATCTTCCTTCAATAGTATAGATCCTTGGGATCTTCTCCTTTCGACTTCGTATTAAGTTATCCCCTTTACTCAACTATTTAAGCTTCACTCTGTTCCCTCCTTTTGTTTTTTCCATTTATTGTTTGGGAAATCCATTTTAAAGTGTCCATACTCATTTCATCTGAAAGATTGAATCTTGGGCATGTTTATCTTCTTCTTGGACTTTCCAAACTTTCATTTCCTCGTCTTCTTGATTTTGGAAATCAAGGCTTGAGATATTTCATTTGATTCAGTATCATCCTTTTCCTTTATCCTAGATTATTCAAAGATAAATTAAGCCCATAATTCATCAAAAGGTGTAGTATCTTTCTTTGAGTATATGTTGGTTGCAAAATTACTCCAATCAGGTGGCAGAGCATTCAATGCACAAAGAGTCATTTCTGAGTCAGGAAAAGTCTCCCCAATCCCTTGTAACTGATCTCTTATTTTTTATTTCTTCATCACATAGGTGGCCATGTATTCATCCTTAAATTTCCTTATTATTTATAATGGATTTCTCAAGGAAATGTTTTGACCTGATGTACTTATAAAGTACAATTTTAATTTACTATCAAACAAAACCTTAGATGTCTTCAAATTAGCAACAAAAGGAATATGATATTTTAATGATTCCACAATGATTCTTTATGCTCTTAATTCCCCTTTATTTTACTTTTATAATTATTGATTCTTCTCTTTGCTTGGCTCAGGAACTTCATCAAGAACATACTCCATGACTTTGGTTTTTGTGAGTTCCAATTCAATCGTTTTCTTTCATGCTAGGAAATTTGTTGACCCAAAAAGCTTGTTGATTTCCTTGCATAATGAAGCCATGTTATTTGTATATTGAGACATATAAAATAATATACTACTTAATGTTCAACCAAGATTCATTCTTCTTGATGATGTCTCCAACTATATAGAAATTTTCGAGACCTCCAAGGAGACTTCAAGTATGTCCTAGGTATCTTCTAGGATGCCTTCAATAATGAGTTCTTTCAAATAACTTCAAATACTAAATGGTGATTCCAAGGCTCCTTGTTTCTTCCTTCCTTTATTAAGATGATTAAGTATACAATATAACTTCCAATGAGAGCTTGACGATGAGGTATTCATCAGTGTAATAACCTACTTCTAGGTCAATAGGTCTTCTAAATTATTCCCCGTAACAATAAAACCTTTATTTGTGTCCTTCCAGCTACCTTATCTTGTTCACCTTAGCTTTAAACCATGTTTTAGAATGAAATATGGAAGATATTAATTCAATTTCTCTATATTCCTTAATATTTTCTTGTGAACTTGATTCATCTTCTTTTGTTTCTTTACTAGAAGGATTTTCATCAAACAAATATCAAGAAAAAAATAAATACAATGGGAAAAGAAATTACACTCAAAGCTAGGGAAAAACCCATCCAAAGGAAAAATCCATAAAATATCTTCTCTTCTTATATAATTTTCTTAAAATGAGACAATCAATACCCAAACCATAGACCAATTACTCTTTCAAGCACTAATTCAACCCTCCAAGAATCCCTTCCAATGAGGTTAGAGATCAACCAAATCAACAAGGATAAATTATGATTCAACCAACCTCCGGCTTTATCTTTGGCCCTAAACTTTGATATGTATCTTCGATATGCAACTTTGACTTGAAAACTCAACCCTATAGCAGTTGCGTAAATCCTAGCTTATTCGCATATGTGAGAGTAAAATAGCCCAAAAACAATGTTTCTTTTTTCATCTCAAGTTATCCTTTCCTTCTTTACCTTTGCACTTGATTATTTGATGCTATCAGCTTGATATAGAACTTATTTATGATATATGTCAATTTTTCAATGAAATTATGTCAATTTTGCTTCTATTTATACACATTTGAGGGTTTCAAATTTCTTATTTTAGGTCAAATTCTCATTTTCTGGGCTAACTTGTGATTGGAGGTTTCTAGGATTTTCTATACTCAAAATCAAAATATTTTACATGTTACAACTTTCTTGAAAGGGTATTATATAAATTATAAAGAATCTATTGACTCAATAAAAATATTCTTTTGACATGAAAACCCCTATAAGTGTGAAAAACATGCTTTACCTAGATGACCATAAAAATGGAGCATGAAACCCATACTCAAATCAATATTTTTCTTTCTTATTTTTATTCTAACATAAAGTATACATAATGATTTGAGTACATTGACAATTCTGAAGACCAAAACTAGTTACATTTTCCAACAATAGCCGCCAATTTTTCGACCATACACCCCCCATCAGTAACCAAGTTCATTCAATGTGAAAAGAAAAATTCTCTTATCAAATAATAAATCAAGCATTTCCACCCTAAAAGGCATCATCATTAACAAGAAAGACACCGTTTTGGATCTTGCACTTGTAAACCACTCATTTTAAGCAGTTAAAAACCATTGGTATGAGGCTACAATGGAATATTAAAGGATAAATAAGGGTATTGATAACAAGTGCTTTTGGGCAGGATTTGTGGAGATATTAAATTACTTTTATAGTAAAAAAGTATAAGGGAAATTATATATGGAAAAAAATATAAAAATAATCTTATTCAAAGTCAATTAAAAGAGCATATTGTATTATTAAAATATACTCTATTATATTTTGAGAAGGAGCCTTACAAAAAAAATAAAAAAATTAAGTTTAATGTTTCAATTAAAAGGAAGTATAAAAATAAGTTATTATAAAAGAGATATTTGGAAGAAGTACGTAATATTATCTTCTAAAGGTTTTTTGATTACATGTTTTGAACTATTTACATTAAAGGGGATTATTTAAAGAAAATATATTAGCATTGTTATTGTAGAAATTCCTTGTAGATTCAAACTACTAATTGTAATTTACTAAAACAATAGACTTGAATCGACTCTACCAATTGCAGAAACCAATTTAAATGATCGTGAAATCACAGAGAATACAAGAGAAAGAATTCAATCAACACATTACAAAATGATTTCCTGAGGAAAGCCATAGCTAAAAATCCCACTATCTGTATATTGCATTAATCAACAAATATGGGAATATTACAATGTTTTTCTCAAGCCCGAGCAACCTCTGCACTATCTCTATCCATCTCACCACTTCCTAGAAAATCCTAGGCCAATAATTAACCAAATTTATACTTTCCCAAGTCCCTATTTCCTTGCCTTGTTTCCTTGGGAATTATCCCACTATTAATTAGGTAAATTATTAATTGTAATTATAGAATACATCATAGGACTTCCTCTTACTGCATGCACCACCTGTGCAATTTGGATGATTATATAACGGATAGTACATTGCCCCTGAACTCCAATCTCAATTGGGTAACTCATAGATCACACATGCATGAATTATTTATGTCTAATCTATTAGTTAAATGGTTGATCATATAGCACACACCCCACTACGTGACCTCCCACTAGTTCCTCCATCAATTGGAACTAGTTAAACTGAATTTAACTCAGATAAACTAAATTAATTAATTACAACTAAAAATAAACTCAACTAGGGATCCTATAAAGTAGAATACACTCTATATGAATCAAGTTAGGCCCTCAACTTGAATTAACTAAACAAAATAAGTCAAACTAACTTATCTAACTCATACAAGTTGTCATGATATGTGAAATTACAATTTTCTTATAATTTAATTCAAGGTAAAATTAAATTAGAATCTTTCTTGGTGTGATTTTCAACACTCCCTCTCAGCAAGAAAGACATTATCAGATACCCCAATCATGCCTCTATGGAACTTGAATTTTCCTCTTGACAGTGTCTTAGTCAAGATATATGCATCATGTTCCTCTGTAGGAATGTACTCTAGCAACATGATCTGCCTCTGCACACAATCACTAAGATGGTTGCACCAGATGTCGATATGCTTGGACCTATCATGAAAAACTGGATTCTCTGATAGTTTGGTACAACTAAGGTTTTCATATTAAATCATTGTAGGATTCATTTTCTAACAAAATAACCCAAAAAGGATCTTCCTCATCTAGATAACCTCACAAGTTGCTTGACTAGTAGTCATGTACTCTGCTTATGTTGAACTAAGTGCACTCTGCTTCTGTTGAACTGAGTGCAACTCATCATTGCTTAATGTTATACCAAGAAACTATTTTTGACCCAATACTGAAGATTCCTCCCTATGTGCTCTTCATGTCTGATGGAATCCCTACCAAACCTGCATATGTGAAGCCTTTCAGCTTCACTCCCTCTGCTCGTCTATACAAATACCAAACCGAGTGGTGCCTCTGAAGTATCTCAACACATGTTTGGTTGCCTTCCACTAGAGTTTGGTAGGCTTAACCATTTCTTGACTAAGTTGGTTAACTGCATAACACATGTTCAATTGTGTGTTCACCATGTACATATGTGAACCCAAAAGCTTCCTATAGATGGTAGATTCTACCACTTCACCTGAAGTAGCATCTTCCTTCTTTCAATTCCCTGCTAGAGTAGTCTCCATGGGTTTGCTACTCTCCATGTGAAACTTCTTCAGTATTTTGTTGACATACTTTCCATGAGAGACAAAGAGCTCCCCATCTCCTTGCCAAATTTCCAAACCAAGGAGTTAAAGCATGAGCCCCATGTCATTCATCTTGAATTCTCTTACCAAATCCTCTTTGCAATATTTTATTAGCTTCTCATCACCTGTTAGAATTAAATCATCAACATATAATAAACAATTTACCTTCAACCACAATATGGTAAAGGTTTGCATATACATCACTTTTGGTGAAGCACAACTCGGTGAAATATCTTTTGATCTTGGTGTACCAAGCACGAGGTTCAAGTTTCAATCCATATATTTCTCACTTGAATCTGCACTCGTGGGACTTTCTGTCGAAGGTATCAAATCCTTCCAACTACTATATATGTAGACCTCTTCCTCAATCACTCAGCTGCGGAAACTTTGTCTTCACATCCATCTAATGTATTTTCCATCACATTTGCACTGAAATTGCTAGAATAAATATGATTTAAGAGTACCTTGCTATTGGAGAAAATGTATCCTCGTAATCAATTCCCTCCACCTGAGAGAACACCTTCGCCACAAATTTGGCCTTGTTTTTCTCAACACTCCCATCTACTTGCTTCACCTTGTAGATCCACCTAGATCCTACAACTAACTTATCCTTTGGCCTTGGCACAACTTCCCATGCATTGTTCCTGATAATGGAATCATATTCCTCTGTCATGGCCTCAACCCATATGAGTTTCTACACTGCTTCCGTGAATTAGGATAGCTCAATCTCTACACTCTCACTCATCAGAGCCATGTAGCTAATGTACAGATTTGGTGATCTCCTCTATCCGCTTTATGATGTGCATGCTCCCACATCTCTCTAGCCTCATGAATCAATATATAAAACTCCGTGGTGTATTTCCTTCCATCTATGGATGTCTCTGCATAAGTGGGTTCTTCCACTCTCTGCTCCTCAGTTTTTGTCTTCTCCACAACATTCTGAGGCTCTTCCTATAGATCTAAAAGCTCCTCATCTACATGCAACTGAAGCTCCCTCTCAATGGATCATCTCATGGCCTTCTCTTCATCAAAATTCACATATATCTGGACAAATTTCATCCTATGATATCGAAGTTACACCTAATAGTTGTGAGTTGTATTAGTGAACCACACAAATATGCCCAACTTGGTTATTGATTCTAGATTTTTATGTGCATCCTTGGAAACAAGACAATAAACTAATGAACCAAATATCCTAAATTGTGCCACATTTGGTGTCTTACTTGAAAAATCTTCTTCTGGTGTACTCATCCTAGGAATCTGATGAGGAATATCGTTCTGCACATATACCTTTGTGTTACATGCTTGATACCACAAGTGCAACAGTAGACCTTGATCATGCAACATTTCTCTTGCAGCTCCCACAATATTTGTGTTCTTTCTTTCCACAACCCTATTCTGTTGTGGTTTATGGGGTGCTATTAGCTCCCATCAAATGCCTTTTGATGCACAAAATTTCTTGAACTCATTCGACACATATTATCCATTGTAATCACTCTTGAGAGCCTTAACTTTCCCTCATGTTTTTTTCTCAACAAGTGCTTTAAATTCACAAAATTTTTGGAACATCTTGTATTTCTTCTTCATGAAGAATATACAACACTTAAGTGATAAATCATCTAAAAATATCACATAATACATGTGCCTGGGTGGAGGTTGTCCATGACGAACCACACACATCTAAGTGAACTATTTCAAGGATTTTTTGCGCTCAACTATCCTTATCATGAAAGGTGGATTTGGTGTACTTCCCCAATGTACACCCTTTGCATGTATCATGCTCCTCTAGTGCACCCTTGGTAAGTCCTGTAGAAATCTGCAACATGATCTTCAAAGCTCCATGGTGCAAATGGCCAAGTCGCCTATGCCATAATTTACCGATATCTCAGCTTTGCACCTTCTCTTCTTTCATGCTAAAAGCATCACAGTATTCTACATCCAATTTGTAGAGGTGCTTTAACTAAACCCTGATCCACTTCACTTTCCAGTCACTATGTGATGAAGGAAAGCATTATTTTTTATAAATATCACTTCCTAGCCTTGGTCTTCCAACATAGCAACTGAAACTAAATTCTTCTTCAAAATTAGAACATACATGACATATTTTAATGTGAGCGGAGAACCAATCTCCCTTTGAAAAGTAACAGTAATGATGTCGATCATGCTATACCTTCCATAATCTGCCATATATATGTGCATCTAGAGGTCCTTCTCCTCCAATTTACAAGAGAATTATTTATTTCCAGTCATATGGAATGAGGCTCCACTATCTAGATACCACACACTACCCATCTCCGATGTAACCATGCATGCAATGAGGATGAAATCCAACTTGAATTGTGAAGCAAGAGATTCACTTGCCGCTCCTCATGAAGGCTTCTTGTCAGCCTTCTTGTGTGGACACTTTGTGGCATAGTGTCCCAACTCATGATAGTGAAAACATTTAATATTTGACAAGTCCTTCTTCCTTCCTGCCTGACCAGAATATCCTTTGGATTGTGATTTCTTCCCTTTATTTTATTTCTAGCCAAGGCACAGTTATCCTCATCGTCATGCTTAGATGAGGATACATCTATGGTGTTATTACTAATCTCTTCTTGCACCAAGTAGAACCACAAACACTCCCACTATGGTAGCTTCTCCCTCCCATTTACCGAATATTGGTAGTTGTTCATACTCTTGGGAAGTGTTGGAGCAGGGTTACCTGGGGTATATTTTTGGGTAATTTTGTATAATTTATGTTGCACGCGTTGTGCACAAAGAGTCAAAGGATCTTAGGGATGGGTCAAAATCCCTTAATCATTGTAATGGGTTTTAAGGGAAAACCATGAGTCTCAAACCATGGTTTGATACCATGGTATGTGTGTGTCTATATAGTTTAATTATATAAGGATGGAGTTAAGTAAGGATATATCATGGTGAACTATTTTGGTTAATTTTTTGAGCTAAGTCTAGGCTATTTTGGGTAGAAAGGCTTCTGTTGTGTGTGCGCGGAGACCTAAGTCCCGACTATGTGCAGACTCCACTTACTGTGTGCCCCGGAAGGGTTGGATGTACTGAATTGGTAGATTTCTTAATAAAGAAGATATTTCTGGAAAATATGTACACTTATGTGATTATTGCATTAATTATCTATTATTTGATTTAATAAATGTTCTTTGGTGCGCATTTACTTCTATTATTGGTTAATTTTTTGTGTGTGTGACTATTAATTGATGTTAGATGAGTAGATATGATTGAATGACATTTTGTGGATTGTGAAAAAGATATATTGAAATATTCTCTGATAATCCATGAAAGGGCTTTATCTATTGATGTGGAAATATGTTATATTATCTGTTATAAGTCTACTTAGGGCCACTGCATTAAAACATTCATCAAGGTGTGGAAACCTAGCTCCAGCACCCCCCATACTGCTTTAGGTGAGACTTTTATCTACGCAAGCAGGTCACTGTCGAAAGGGCCAGTAGTTGGAGGGTTTTTTGGTTGCACGATAACATCGAACCTAGGTCAGGATCCCTCAAGCCAAAAAATGGTTCTGTTGCCAAGACGGGGATCACTATTTTGAGGCATATTTTATTTCTTGGCATCTGACGTAGAATGAATTACAAGATTGGCTTGATAGGAAATTGAATTTGTGATCCAAGAAAATAGAAGCTCTAAATTGCATCCTGAAGATTGGGTACAAAAGTATATCTATACAGAATTCCATGAAATTTTATTTTCTTCCTTTGCCACTGAGTTGCACGAGTGGTTGTCTCGACTCACTAAAATTCATACCTACGCAAAATAAGACATGATCACCCAGTGGACTCTAGAGTTGGTACAATAATTAGAGAAGACTAGAAACATGATCACCCACATGGTAGATCATTGGATCGATCATATTCTGGGAGGATTTGTGACTGAATTTCCTATTGATAAATTTTTCCCATATTTTCTAGCTGAATGAAAGCTTTTCAAAGGTCCGAGAGGAAATTTCTTGTGGTCTTTAAAGCAGTGGCTTAAAATTATATTGTGTGAATAGGTTACTCTATGAAGTCATATAGAGTAAATGTCCCATAGAGGCCCGACTATGCATAGTGGAAGAACCTACCGAGTAGATCTAGAATAAGGGTTTATTTATAGTAATTTCAAAGGTAAATCTAATAGTGATGAAGAATCAGAAACTAGTATCTCTAGTGAATCTATGCATTCTGAAGAACAAGTATTGTGAGATTGGAATATTATTGGGCCGTTGGCCATAGTTCAGAAGTGTGGTGCACTTTATGTGCTTAGTTAACCTTATTATTACTTCATTTTTTTTATTTTATGTTGTTTTGGGGGTTTTTTTTGTTCTTTGATGTCTAAGGATGTTTTAATCTAAAAATATGAAAGGAATGGTGTGTTTTATTTATTGAGTCTATAGTCCTTTGAGTCTAAATTCCTTGCAAAAACACCTTGATACTTTCATGCTTTAATGGCAAGTCTTCTTGCCGATGAAAAATGGAAATACATTAATGTCCCTTGTTCATCAAATCTTCTAGGTGCTCAACAACAGAAAAATTATTCATACCTAGCAAGATGTGTTTGGGCACCTTGACTCTCATTCTCATCAATGGTTGGAGTTCTCATGTTGACTAGTGGCATCCATTAATGGCCACTAAGTGAACAATTTCCTGCTATGTTCGACATCAAAACATATATTCACATAGCAATAATTGTGCCAATGAGTTTTGAAGACATGAAGACTATCATTTTCAGCATTTTGGAGCAAATGAAGAAGATGGTAGCTACAGAATCAAATGATAGCTACATAATTAGATAGTAGTTGTGGAATTAGATGGAAGCTGCAGAATTAGATGGAAGTTGTAGAATCAAATGACAGATGTAGAATCAGATAGCAACTACAATATTAGATGGCAGCTGCAGAATCAAATGAAAACAGCAAAATCAACACCATTCCGCAGCAAATTCAGCAGTTTTAATAGAAGCAATAAAAAGACATCTTTACTCTTTCCTCCATAACTTGCACAACCACCTGAAAAATATTATGATCAAAATTTTGTAGCCACCACACATGCAGCTTGTTTTCTCCCTGTGATTTGCAATATTGGCAAGAACAAACACTGCAGGGGCCACATCAGAACCACTTTGGAATCCTAGGACCTAGCCTTCCTGGATTCAGAGAGGGATCTCTCTATATAATTATTTTCAAATGATATATCTTTATGCTTTTGTTTATGATATTAGGTTGGTTATGAAGTTCTAAGGACTTGTTGGTTTTGGTTGAATTAATTGATAGATTGACAGATCTGTGGTGTGAATAATTGATGGGATGTTTTATCTGAATAGATATACTGTGAGAAAACATTAATCCATTGGCCAATGGAGTCATAAAATGATTTAATTGCTCATAAAATCTACAAAGGTTTTCATAGGGCAAGCTAACTATATCAAGTGGATCTCTTAGATTAGATTTTGATATGAAACAATAATAAGTTGTGAGAGTAGCAAATCTATAGTCAATTAAGAATATCCTAGCTCAACTTAAACAAGAAAAGCCTTTCAGGTAATTGCTTGAGGCAAACCAAAGGACAAGGCATACCATAGACTTCTTTGGCCAAACTTTAATAAGAAAACCTTTAAGTCAAAAATCCACCAATCCTAAGACTACTTTCAGACAAAACAAAACATTTAAGATAATAGTGAGAGCCGCTAAAGAGAAAGCTAAACCTATCTTCTTTAACTCAACACTCAAAAGACCTTCAAAAAAAAAATTTGAGGCAGACTAGAGGATAGGGAATACCATAGACTTCCCTGTTTTAGACTCTACTAAGTGTACTTCAAAGAAAGGCCTTAAAAACAATATCTCAAGCTACACCAAAGGAAAGGGCTTACCATAGACTTCTTTGGCCTGACTCTTTCGAATCATTTCTAAGGCAACAAGCTAGATGGAACTGGAGAGAAATTAAGAATTCTCCAATAAGACCTTGCAGAAGAAAACATAAAGATAAAGAATGAAAATAGAAATAGGGTGCTGAGGTAGCATATCTTACTCTAAAAATTTTGTTCTTTTATCATAGAAATATGGATATAATGGAAAACATAAGAAAAACAATGACAAATGAGGAAAACTTCACCATTAACATAGCTCAAGAATCCTGTGTGCATGCTTGTATTACTGATGATCAAAACATTTACATTAATCCATGTACAATAGCTCTCTGCATCTCAGAGCTTTCTCAAATCCAGCCTAGCAATCCTCAACTAGCTTAGCAACAGAAATTAGGCAAATAACCACCAAATAACCAACACTAAAAATGAAACCCATATGCAGTATCTATCTGCAAAATGAGGAGGTGGTGCTAAGCTAGGGTTTAGATGTCATTTATTACAGAGTTAATGATTTTTTACCTTGAGACCATGCAAGGACCAAGGAAAAAATATCTGAAGGTGTTTCTTTGCAATAATAACTTCTAACTTAACTTCTGAGTTAATTTCTATGAAATGTTTGACTTTAAGGCTTTTTTAATAACTTTACAATAACTGCTGGTAGATGAAAAATATCTCTGACTATGTGTAACAACTATTTGATGTTTTATTGAAAGAAAACATGTTGTAGGTGGAAAAATATCCTTTGAAGAAGTAACTGTTGTAGGTTTAGTCATTCGAATGTGTTTCTAGGCTTAATATGCCTTTGTTTTATCTTTAAACTTTGTTTTTGGGCCTTTAAACTTTGATTTATTGTTTCACTGTCTATTTCACTGCCTCTTAATCTTTGAATTTATTAATTTAAACATTTAACCTTTATTCTTTTCCCCTGTCTACCTTTTCTTTCTTTAATCTCTTCTTATTGGCTAACTGTCATGATTTTTCTCTGATACATGATTAGCCCTTCAATCTTCATTTTTTTATCACAATCCTTTGACTATTTTTCTTCTCACTGTGCTTTATGTCTGTGTGTGTCTTCGATGCAGGGATGCATTTGTCGCTCATGGAGGATTTAAATAACTATCAATAACCATGCTTCTTTGATGATTTAAGCTTGAAATAGGGGCTCTGGTCCCTTTAAATTTAAATCAAACCTCTAGATCGTCACCTAGATATTTAATTGGATGTTCTTGGACCATCGGAATGAATTTAGTGCATTTTCGCCATTAAAACCTGCACACAAAAAAAAAAAAATAGCTTTCAAAGCCTACGTCACTACAATAAAAAAGCACATTGGTGAGGGTCATGCTTGTGACGGACCTTTAAGGTCCGTCACCAATGTCACATATGGTGATGGTCCTTAAAAAACCATCACTGTAAGTGTATATAGTGATGGTCCTTTATGGTCCGTCACCAAAGACATTTTCAATGACACTTTTGGTGAGGGTCATTAAAGGCCCATCACTAATTCTCTCTTTGGTGACACTTCTAGTGATGAACTTTTAATGACCCTCACCAATGCTCTTTTTGTTACTTTTGGTGACGGTCAAAAAATGTCTGTCATCATTGATCATTAAAAAACCGTCACTGTAAGTGTATATAGTGATGGTCCTTTATGGTCCGTCACCAAAGACATTTTCAATGACACTTTTGGTGAGGGTCGTTAAAGGCCCATCACTAATTCTCTCTTTGGTGACACTTCTAGTGGTGAACTTTTAATGAACCTCACCAATGCTCTTTTTGTTACTTTTGGTGATGGTCAAAAAATGCCCGTCATCATTGATCATTCCAATGAGTTTTTGATGACGATATGTGCCTATTAATATTTTTTTGTCAAAAGATAATGATTTAATACAATTATTATGGAGTATTTTTTATAATATGTCCAAGGCCATAGTGGTTAGGGTTAGTCAATTTTTGTAGAAGTAATTAGTGTGTATCATTTCCCTCAAGTAATGACTAGTCGAATAGAGATTTCCTATGAGTCAACACATGATTCATATCTATTAAGTTTATTATCTAGAAAATTCCCTTTAGATAAAGTTCCAATATTGTGTGTAGGAAATATATTATTTAATACATAATCAAGCTTTGACAATTATATTAATGAGAAAGACCTAACAATCCTCAACAATCTGGGAACACCTTAAATTAATGCTTTGGCACACACTAACATTTCTTAGCACCCCACATGTCTTGGAACATCTTTGTACCTAGAACATACCGTGATGACACTGACACCCAAGCACATGGTGGCTTGCGCTAGCACAACATGGAACTCTCCTAGCATGTGTTGGCATACTACATATAGTCCCTAGCATGCCCTAGAACACCTTGGTTGAATGCATTAACATACATTAGCACTTGGTACACAATGCCACTTGGCATGTATTGGGACCTATTATTAGTGTGCCTAGCATGCCCCTTTTCAAAAAGATAAAGTCCTGACTTATTAAACCTCTTAATATTGGTTCTTCCTTTTGTTGCCTTGACACATATTGACATACCCTGGCACCCTGCGCTACAATATCCTTAGCACCTAGCATGTATTGGCATATCTTGGCACTATTAATTGGCACATGATATAATTAGCACACCCTGGAACTCCCAAGCACACTTAGGGAATTCTTGACATGCCTTGATATTCTTTAGCATGCCTTACCAATTCTTAGCATACCTTGTCACTCCCTCCTTGGCATGACAACTAACACTCATTAACACTAGTCTCTGGCACACGTTCCTCATATTCATTAGCTTCCATGAATTTTTACCTAGTGCTCCCTTAATGTTTTTTCCTAGTAATCCTTAACACTCATAAACATGCATTATCACTCTCTAGCACACCTTAGCACTCTTCAACATTCCCTTCCACTTCATAACATGCATAACACTAGTCCCTGACACATATTGGCGCTTGGCATGTGTTGGCGCTTGGAAAGTATTAGCATGTATGGAATATGTTGAGATGCCTTAGTATGATTTGGCATGGTTTAATGCACCCACACTAGTTATATTTTCTACATGGTATCAGAGCAGGAATTTTTTGGACGACGAGTTTGCAGAGAATATTTGAATATTTTGGTGTAAAATTTTCAAAAACAAATAGAATATTTGGAATCCTTGTGAAAATCTACCCAAATGGAAAAAAAGAAAATCGATCGAATCAGAGCTCAGATGAGGGAGATATCATCGATTTAAAATCAATTCTTTTTAAAAACTTTTTGTAAGGTCGGGACAATTACATTATGCATGATTCAAGAACCTATATGTACTTGAGGTACCAGATACATGCAAAGCTTTGAGGAGAAAGGCAGAAGTTAGAGACTTGGTGGTTTAGAGGGAGCATAAATTACCTCTCAACATGCATTCTCATGAGAAGCAGTCTCAGAAGGTTGTGGATTAGCTGCCACAATTGGAGAAGTAGAGAGGAAACTGAGTGGAAGCATCCACTCAAGCAAAGACCACCACGAGGGGGAAATTTTGAGCCAGATAGGAAGACGGAGCAACCATACTCTGAGGTGTAAGGTGGGGTGATGTGTAGACATAATCCCAAGATAAGAAATTTGGGCAAGGTCCATTGAGATGGCGTGTCTCATGGATCGAACCTGTCTACGAGGAGCCCACAGTACAATAGTAGTAAGAAGGATCAATTAGATTGATGTAGTCAGATGTCAACAAGACAGAAATCAGAGTGACAGATGTCAAATACTGGAGCACAAATCAAAGTTAGCAACGGTTCAAAGGGCACAGATGTAGATGTCAGTAGCAGCGCAGAGAATCCACTACTACACAGGTGCAGTAGCTAGCAGCAGCCAGAAGACTCTGATGACAGATGCATTATACTGATTCAGTTGTTCGGAGGCTATTCAGTTTCAGGATTTGCAGGTGCAAACAACACTAGAGAAGTGTAGCATGCAGAACATTCCAAAGGTACCGGATGGGGATTGATTGAGTTCCTTCCTTGTTGAGAGGGAGTGTTGAAATTTGCAACAAGAAACAGTGAAATTGGCAAATAGAAAGGACAAAAAAAAATGCACCCACACCGATGAGGAATTTTGATGTACCAGGAGTGAGGAATGTGAGGCGTCTAATTTATTTTTCCCTTAAATAAATTGGACAATAAGTTGTAATTTCGTCTCATAACAACTTGTGTCAGTTAACTAAGTCATGATGATTGAGTTAGCTCAAGAAATTCGATTGAAGGTGATCAAGGTGGATATTTGTGGCCACCCGCCTATTCCACTTGGGCCCTCGCCATTGTCTCTTTCAGTTTTTCAGTTTCCTTAATTATAGCACAATTTACTATTTTTGTCAATTTTTCAGGTCCTGAACTTCCAGAGCCTTTTTGAGGCCCCAAACAACATTTTTTGGGCATGAAAGGTTTGGAAATTTCATATCAATTGCATTAGCTGTCGTATTCCTCGGAGAGATCTTTCTAACGAGGTATCATGTGCGTCAAATGAAGATCATATGACCAAGTTACAACCCCGGGAATTTGGCTGCCCAACTAACCCCAATGGGGCCCATAAACTCTTGGTGTTACATCTCCTCGGGTTAGGGTTTTGGTTGTTTGGGGTTTCATCTTATTTTTAAATGATAAAAATACCCTTCATCCTTATTGTAACACAGTTCAAAGGAACATAACTATCAGTTGTATTTATAGAAAATTTCCCATGTGCAATTATAAAGTCATTGGGATTCCATGATGGATTGCGCAATCAAGGAAGGTTGATTTAATTTCTTAATTAATATGGAGATAATTCCATAGTAATTGCGTGATCAAGGCAGGCTAAAGGAAGACTGAGAATTGGCTAAGTATTAGACGAATTTTGTCTAGATCAGCAGGAGATAATTGGCAGAGAGTTGGAGAATCTCAAGAGAGATTAAGCATTGTATTGTTTCATGATTCCTTGACTTAATACACAATAGAGATAGATGTGTTTTGAGCAGTTTCTTTCCCCAGATACAACTTTTGTTGTGCGATTGATAATTTATTTCTCTTACTTATATGTGATTGTGCGATTGTGTTTGTAGGAAGGATTCAATATCTTGTTTTAGTACATTACAAGATCAGATTGAATCCCGTTGGTTAGATTTTATACATGAAATAGAAGAGAGGATTGATACGATCTTGTCTTGCGGTGGTTATAAAGATAAACACAAATGGAGGATGGCTTGCACTGTAATTTAGAGCTAAAACAAAAGTAGACGCAGGCGTAATATTGACTGAGCTAACCCTAGTTTGAGGGTTGACATTGAGATCTGAAGTTCATGTCAAGATTCAGTCAAAGAAATGCCCAAAATCTATGGATCCATGTGAGCTAGGTTGAGTCTCTTATGGAGGCAAGAGTCGTGGTTTTTTCTATGGGTGGATAGGGTTTGTTCTACAACAATTAGAAGTACATAAGTATAGTGCCCTAGTTACCAAGCATGTTTAGTTCATAAGGTACGCCCTTAAGACTGTGAAAAAATTGCGTAGAAGAAGAGCAGTTGTGACCCTTAAAGCGAGGCTTATTTCTGAAATATAGACCGCAGCTCTGGAAGATGGCTTGCAGATTCAGTATGTGTGGAGATAGAAGATCCAAAGGAGGGTGGAACCTGAGCAGAAGATTGAGCATGCAGAAGAAATGTGCCATGTAAAGAATGGATTGACATGTTGAGGAGTTGATTTGGTCGACTATCCATGGATTTTTAGACAGATATCTGAAGCAACCTATAAAAAATTAGTCAATGGACTATTAGTGGTTGATTTGTGACCCTAGTTTAGTCATCTACAGATTGTTAGAAGGATGATAAGAGGAGCAGTTCAGATTTATTCATAGATTGGACAACAAAGATCAAATTGTTGATACACAAGAACAATGATTTTGAGAGGACTCAAACCATTGTTATGTGGAAGATTTGAAGAGCCCTAGATGAAGAAAATATTGTGAGCCCTAGATCAGTAAAAATAATTGACTATGGTTGGGCAGATTGATGCTAGTCCAAGTATAGTTGGAGGGTTGTTAGGTGACTATCAAAGAAGAACCCTAACTCTTGTACTTGTGAAGGACAACAAGATTGGTAGAAGGGCAGGTGTATAGGGCCTAAGGATGTGCATAATTTGAAGAACTAAAGTAGCAGTCAAGTGGGCCAACCAACTAGCCCTATTTCACTATATTGTAGAGGATCAATTCAGTGAGAAGAAGGGCAACCTCCATAGCCCTGGACTTCTCATCTTGGAGCTGTAGTATGGAAAAAGTGGGCATACCAAAGAGTTGTTCACAAATGGAGTTGTGAACAACTTGTTACCACTCAAACTAGTAGTGGACCTAAAAGGGGTTCCTAAGAGGGAAACAACTAGGACAAGGGAAATGGTGGAGGCTTAGCCCATTGTCACCACAACTAAGGCTCCTTGCTCTTCACGAAATTTCACCAATGGGAGGAGTCCTGGTAGTTTAGGAAGTCACTCGTATATTATAGGTCAATGAATAGGTGGGAAGTGACCCTAGAATCCCTTTCCCTAAGATAGAATATAAAGTGGGACATGCTTGCCTTTTAAGCAAGGGACTTGATCTTCTAGGGAGAGAGGAGGGGGATTGAAGGGTTGAGGGAGAAGAATAAGACTTATAAAGGAAGTTACCAATCCCTAAAATCCTTTGGGAACTTGGATTCCCAAATGGTCCTCGATGAAAGGCCTTTGACACCAAATGGGACCACATGGGGCCAAGTGGACCCAACCTAGGCTCGGGGATGGAATTTAGCAACCAATGATGTTCCTATCTTGGAAAATGTGAGGGGAAATGATTAGGCAATATTTTTTACTTCAATGGGTCAAATTGATCCTACTAGGCTCTAGCCTTCGGAACACCTATGCAAAAATTGATCCTAGAGCTAGGGCTTGAGGTATTTGAAGATTCCATTGTCGGAATTGGCCCAAATTAAGAGGAGAGTGAAGGCACCCACCAATGTCAGTGCCTTTAGGAGATCAAAGTTTTCCTCTGGCTATATTCTTGGGAAATTGATGCCCTAGGTGACCTGATGGGGCTAGACCTAGGGAAAAATGGAAAAATGTGAAAAAGGGGGTGGGGGTGGGGGAAATCATCACCCTTTTTGAGGTACTAGTGAATAATTCACTTGGGGATATGGAGTCAGGGGTGATAATGAACAATAATTCAGTTTCTTGATCATGGAGGCCCAGAAAGTCAACTTCGTCCAATGTTAGAGGAAAACGAAAAGTGACCTTCAAGCATTTATACTTCATACAAGTGGTGAAAATTTATTGAGATAAAATTATTTCTAAGATATTTCATTCATCCAACAATGGCCCATACATTAAATAAGATAAATAGACACATAATTTCACATTTCCATCATGCAGCAATTAACCCTAGTTATAGTGAAATTCAATAGTATGCAACAACAACAAGAATAGCGTTAAATTTTCACTCACAATGTTAGAGAGTATATCCAACCAACTTCACATTTTCAAAAGCAAATCTCCAAGATAAAAATAGCCCAAATCCATACATCAAAATGCATCCATCATCCAAAATAGTCCTCCAAGGAAAAATGTGAAGTTCTCTAAAGATAGAGAGATCCCAAATCAAGTGATGATACAAATGAATCCAATTAACTCCGAGAGATCCCAAATCAAGTGATTATACAAATGAATCCAACTAACTCCTATTTATACATTGATTAGGAGTTGATCAAATTAGCTTATGGGCCTACATTAGCCCCTAAACATAAAATATTATGCAAGTAACCCTAAATTTTGGTGGCAATCCCACCAAACTATCTCATACATGGAATAATAAGCCTCATAAGAGGTCAACTGATGTCTTAGGGCCTTCTAGCTGGAGGCATACTGGGGTCCATGAGTGCCATAATGATGCATGGGGCCCATCAAAAGTGTTTGACAAGGGGGTGGCCCCTTGTTCTCCAAACATTAAACTTGTGGTGCTCTCATTAAACTTGTGGACTGAAAGGGTTGTGTGTGGCCACCATCAACAAGTAGGTCAAGTTTTGTCTTGTTCATAATAGATTGGTTGTCAAAGGATTAACACCAATCCCTAGTTTTATTCCTTGTATCAGTGTGATTGTAAAGGGTCACGATCCACGGTACAAGAGCTCTAGCCTGTTGTATTGTAGTTTGTAATATAATGAAGAAGGGTTTGCACACTAACACTCCCTGACATGCCCTGGCACTCTAGCATACCTTGGAATTTCCTAACATGTAACCTTGCTACTCCCTTCTTATCACACCTGAAACTCATGACACTCCCTATCAGACACTCTTATTCATTCATTACCAGGCATTTTGAACTAGCTCTCCCTTGTGTTTTCATGGCACTCCCTAGAACGCATTGACACACCCTAGAATTTGGCACATCCTAGCATGTCGCCCTAGCACTCTAGCATTCCTTGGCACTAACTTACATACCTTTAAACTCCCTCCTTAGCACACCTATAACTCGTTGATACTCCCTGTCACACACTCTTATTCATTCATTTCCATGCATTTGACACTAGTGCTCCCTTGTTTTTCCTTGGCACTCCCAAACACTCCGCCCTGGCATGCATTAGCACACCCTGGCACCTGGCACATCTTGGCACGTTTCCCTGGCCTCTAGCATGCCTTAACACTGCCTAGCATGCCTTGACGTCACTCCCTCCTTAGCACACCTGAAACTCACTGACACTTCCTGTCACAAACTCTTATTCATTCATTTTTAAATATAGTTTTATCTATTATGTTATGATGAACTGTCTAGTGGAATATCCATGATAGTTTACGAATCACCCCAACATATATCCTTTATGCAAGTCATATGATGATATTTCTTCACACTTATTTATCTCTAGTTGTCCCAACACAGTGCAAGTCATCACCACCACCCTTGCAAAATTGAACATGATAGGCTCGTGGTCCTATCTAAGCTTGGAAGAAAAATTCAAAACTTAGTTACACAACATGATGGAAGATTATTATTATTAAGGTTTCCCATGCTCTCTAATCGATAATATCTAGTGGGATTGGAACAACAACACATTTTGTTCACAATAAATATCCATGATAGTTTACGAATCACCCCAGCATATATCCTTTATGCAAGTCATATGATGATATTTCTTCACGCTTATTTATATCTTGTCCCGACACAATGCAGGTCATCACCACCACCCTTACAAAATTGAACATGATAGGCCTGAGGTCCTATCTAAGATTGGAAGAAAATTTCAAAACTTAGTTACACAACATCATGGAAGATTATTAAAAGGGTTTCCCATGCATTCTAATCAAGAATATCTGGTGGGATTGGAATAGAAACAGATTTGTTCACAAGAAATATCAATGATAGTTTACGAATCACCCCAACATTTATCCTTTATGCAAGTCATATGATGATATTTTTTCACACTTATTTATCTCTTGTCCCAACACAATGCAGGTCATCACCACCACCCTTGCAAAATTGAACATGATGGGCTCATGGTCCTATCTAAGCTTGGAAGAAAATTTCAAAACTTAGTTACAAAACATCATGGAAGATTATTAAAAAGGTTTCCCATGCATTCTAATCAACAATATCTAGTGGGATTGGAACAACAACACATTTTGTTCACGAAAAATATTCATGATAGTTTACGAATCAGCCCAACATCTATCCTTTAGGCAAGTCATTTGATGATATTTCTTCACACTTATTTATCTCCTCTCCCAACACAGTGCAGGTCATGATCACCACCACCCTTGCAAAATTGAACATGATAGGCTCGTGGTCCTATCTAAAACTTGGAAGAAAATTTCAAAACTTAGTTACTCAATATCATGGAAGATTATTATAAAGGTTTCCCATGCATTCTAATCAGCCATATCTGGTGGGATTGGAACAACAACACATTTTTTTCACGAGAAATTCTAACAAAGATCACAATTGAATTAATAAAAAATAGTGTTTAGAAGACAAGATTCATCCTAAACCACAAAAATAATGGATTCTGGTAATTTCTCCACTCCCTCTTGGATTCCCTTGTGACTTCTTTGATGGTGTTGCACATGTTATCCCACCTAGCTGCAAAATGGGCGTGGTACTCTTCCTCTCCCAGTCTTATAGAGAGAAAGTAAGGTATACCCAAAGTTAAGGCTCCAACAACTGTGTTGATTCCATTTCTCTTTGTACACTTCTGGAAATTACATCCATCAAAAGAGTCAAATCTCGATAGATCATGGGGGATTAAAAAATCATGATCAATTGGGTCAATAATTCATGATAGAAAACATCTACCTACATCCCATCCTATAGGATATCATAGATCCCCCCAACTATTTGGACTAGCTATCTTTCACACACATTCTCCAAGAGCTAAACACCACAACACACAAGCTTTCAAAAGAATCTCTCAAACTTCCCATCGATACATTTGTGATACTAGATTCCATCGATAGTATGGAGTATGACCAAATGATTATTCATGTCTAAGCTCGAAAAACAACCCAATGTAGATTGATGCATGCACATTCCAATCATGACAATAAATTTCTACATCTTCTCAAAAGAGAAAACAAGTAAATTTTTTCTTTGTTCACTTTACAACATAAACACCAATTTCACCCACAATGTTAAGATAAGTTGAATGATATGACCGAAAAGGTGGGAGGAGTATTTTGTGGTGTATTGAACAAGACTAGGGGACACACATGTAGCATGGATTGGTAGAAGTGGGATGTCCAAGCATGATTTAATAAGATCTATAATCCACACATTAGAGAATGAGAAGGGGGATTAAGACCTAATTTCATAGGGGCTAGGGGGCCTGGAGGGACGGTAACAAGAGGAATTGAAAGAGGAACCCCCGATAGTGGTGATAAGGGGATTAGGGGCCCCATTATCACAACGAATAAGCCATTAACCCATAACCACTAAATTCCCTATCCCTTAACCCCGAAGCCATAATCTCTTAACCCTACACTCATAACTCATAAGCCATCAACCCCTTGATGCATTAAACCTTAAGCCATTAACTCCTAACGTAGAATATATGAACCCCCTAAGCACTAACCCCTTATTCTCTTAACTCATGACCCTTAAACCTTAATCCATAACCCCTAAACACCTTAAAACCCAACCCCTTAACCCCTAACACCTAAATCCCTTAATTATTAAGCCCTTAACCCCTAAATCCCTTTCCCCCAAGCCCTTGGCCCATAACTTTTAACCCTTGAAGCCCTTCACCACTTAGTATCCAAGGCAAAAAACAACACATCAAACCAACAAAATAACCTCTTAGGAGAATCCTTCACCTCTAACTAAGAATATTGGTACCATTTGAATTTTAGAGAACTAGGTGTTGGTCTCGAGGGTGTGTGTTTGTGGGTAATGCCCTTATTAACATGTATACCAAATGTAGAACAACTGGATAATTTTCAAAACCTCAATAAGAATTGCTCATAATATCTACACTTCATGTTGACATGGAGCTTGTAGTGCTCTCCCACATAAGGAGTTGGCAATGAATAGATCACTCACAATGACGCAACCTCTTCAACCCTAATGCACAAGGAGCTAACCCTTGATACAAATATTTTGTTTGCTAAAAAAACACAATTGTGTCAATGTAGAATACTATACACAAGAGAAAATAAAATGATATTATCCACATCAATGCTTGAAATAGCCTCACGTTTTCCATGAGTGGTGAGCCAAGGGGGAATGTAGGGCACTATTAAAGTTACATCATGTTTAAATTTCTTTTACATCATGAGATTGTTCTCCATTAGGGTTGATGCATCATCACAAGGGAGCATAACACTTTTTGTGGGGGAGCGATTAAAGTTGTAACATGATCAAGTGACATACACCTCCAATGTAAATGACATCATTATATGTCTGTGTCAAGTTGTTAAAGAGGTTATTTATAAACAATAAATTTAGTACTTGAACTTCATCTTTTCATGGCCTTGACACTAAGATGGATTTGTACTGGGAACACTTCATGCAAATAAGAGGGGACCTTATTTTTAAACCCTCATACACACTAGAGCACTAGATGTTGCCCTTCAAATCCCCCTTGGTGGTTTCAAAGTGGGTTTACATTAGTGTCTAGTTGAAACTAATGACATCAAGATATTCCTCTTCTCAATAACATATTCTAGCTTTGCCATATACAGAACATTGAGTTAGAGGATCACCTCATATGTAGATGCTCCATTTATTATGGATTCAAGGGATGTTCTATTTTCTTTTATCAAGATTTAGATGGTCGTTATCTACTTTCTTTCAATACATGTCTAACTATTTTTATGAGGGAGGTCCTTGGATTTAGATCTTTATGTAAGACCTTATGTGGCCTTACCCTTTTGAACTTTTCCAAGGGGGTCACCTCCTTCCATGTTTCCTTGCCTACTTAGGGCAAAAATTGACAAGCCAATATTCAAACTTCTTCAACTATCAAATTGGTGGGGCCTCATACCTCTTATTGAACCCCTTCATGAGACATTATTTCTCCAAAGAGACTGTTGAGTATTTCCCATTGCAAATCACAGGTTGGATGTCATAGGACCTGTTACCCCACTTTCTATATGAGTTTTTAGAGGATAATTTTAAATTTTGATTGACATATCAACCCTTGTGATTCTTGTGACATTAATAATTTTCCAATTAAGATATACGAATAATTGGTTTAACGACACCCTACCTTGGCCATCTAGGACACTAGGTGTAGGAAGATGTTGCTTTAGTGATCAATTTAACTTGATATATATGATCCATGTATATATCTCTAATATGTATTATTTTTATTGTGGTCACTTAAAAAATCTATTCTAACTCTTAAATGTTTTAGCCATAATTCCTATGCTAAATTATTTCATAGTATTTTATAATTTTACTCATAAAAATATGTCACCTTAATAATTTAAATATATAATAGTGATTTAAGTAATTACTACACATCCTATTTTATTATACCCTTATTTCCCTTGGTCAAATTTTAATTGCATAATTTCATAGCATATTCATTCATTTTAATTATGATGTCCCGCCCTATGATTCCCGCCACTAGGAAATCAATTATTTAATTCATAAAACTATGTAAACTACTCTGTTTCAATTTTATCACCGTGCTTTCATGTCGGGTTTTTGATCTATCAGTTGTGCAAGTTCATTGAACGAGCTTCAAGCTCTTTTTCTGCACAAGCTTAACCCAACTCGACCCTGACATCAAATGACAAGAAAAAGAATGTATGATGAATCACTTGGCAAGCAGATTACATGGTCATGATATGGTGGCCCACTGTTGATGACGCTCTCAGAATCACCCATCTGGATGATTTTTTGAAGGGGGCTCGCAATTCTTTCTATGGGGGATTTTTTATTCTTCCATGGATCTGGTTCCTCAATTGCTTTTACTTTTGGCCTCTCCTCAGACATCGCTCTTGTTACCTTAAAGTTTGACCAGGTATATACACACTTTCTCTAAATCCTCCTAAATGAAAATGTAATTCGATTTTTTAGGGTATATGAAATTGCAACGATTTCTGTTTGCTACTCTTCGAAAATGAATCTTAATTAATGTCATATAAACTCAAGATTTCGATCTTTACTATTTATTGAGGCACCTCTGCTGATAGCGGTAGAACTGTTCCAAAGTGCCATGCACTTTTTCTCCAAGCAGTTCTTCAATATTGAAAGCTTCAAATGTGTTGTAGTTTCTTTCGCCGTAGAATCCCTATCGCTTCTTCTTAGACTGACATGGTAACGCTATTACATGTTCAAAACTTAGACTGACATGGTAACGCTATTACATGTTCAAAACCCCAAATTTGGAAGGGAAGCCCACTATGAAGTTCTCATTTTTTCCCTTGATTAACAAGCTTATTTACTCAATTACACTAATGAATCATTGCATTTGAAGGTGAGGAGACACATTGGATCTTATATAGGATTGCAAGTGGGTTTTCATCTTGGATTTGGCCTCCCTATATTGGATCCAAGCCCTCCAGAGGATCACAATGGCATTTGTAGGCTGAGCGTTAAGAGCCATGGGCCTCCATTCATGTAAAACATTGATTGCCACACCATGGGCTTCTTCAACACCACCATTTTCTTGTTCATGCCTCAATTATTTGAGAGGATGATGCACTTGGACCATGTTGCCCCAACTGGCTACACATTGCACCGGACACTTGGCCCAGAGAAGGTTATGTCTTTCCTAGGGAGACATGGGAGGGCATGTGTCATCTTCTAGCCCTCATTGATGGAGCATCAGATTGATTTGATTTTGAGCCAGTTGGAGATCCATGAAACCCATTTTGGAGCCCCAAACCCAAAATAGGGGTCCCAGAGATGTTTTGCAGCATATGACCCTCTTCATCATGATTTTGAGGTTGCCATTTTTTTAGCATAAGAGGCCTTCATGCTACCTCTCTAGGCCTCCACACATGCATGACATCAACCTTAAGTGGGCTTTGGAGAGAAATAAAATAATTTTTAAAGCTATCATGTTTGGATTGTAACCATGGGTGGGTTACTTAGCACATTAAGCATGTTAGAGGGGCTTTGTCATATGTAATTTGAACTCATAACATTTGTATAAATAGTTGAGAGTCGAGAACTATTCTCATCTCATACCATCATAGTTGGGATTTTCGCATACCTCATTAGATATTTCAGGCCCGCAATTTGGAGATGATTTGGATGTTTATCGATGAGTTTTGATGTTTGGATCATTTTCGCTATCTCTCATGGAGCCTCGAATGTCTTGTTAATGGATGGATATATTTCACATTGTCTTGTAAGTGCTCTTTAATGATGTATTTATGATTTTCACTAATGTCTAATGCATGGAATATTGTCTCTTGCTAAAATTTTGTCCTAATTATTGAATATTGTTCTAGAATTGTAATCTTGAGAAATTTTTCATGTGTTATTCATTGATAATGTGAAAAGAATGTTCCTAGTGGATACTAAATATATTTAATCCATGAAACTTCATTAACTTGAATTGAAGAGGGTAAATGCTTGAAGGGATAGTTAGGGCTTCCTCTTTAGGCCTCCTCGAAGGATGATTTGGTCAAATCAAAGTTCCCATGACTTCAACCTCCCAATGGTCTAGGCACTAGTCTTGCCCCTTGGTGATCACTCTTAATTTTTCTCCACAAAATTCCCTTTCTTTCTTCATCCCTTTAAGGGTAAGGAGGCTCATCTAGGGCTTGGTGCGAATTCCAATAGAGGAGGAATTTTTGAGTTTGTCTTGGATAGAAATCTTCCTTTGTGTCTCCTCTAAAGGTGCTCAAGTTTTGGTGGAATTCCTGTAGTGAATTCTCCATAAATTTTGATGCCCTAGTTATCACATCAAGAGGGGCACCTAGAGGCTAATCCTTCAACTTAGGGATTCTTTGAAGGCAATCTCTTTAGTTATTGGTGAAGTAAATCATTAATTGCCTTTTCTCTCTCCTACCTTGACCTTGGATGCACATATATATCATGTTAAATTTCAACCCTAGGTCTCGTGTAGTTTATTTTCGAAGGGTTTTTTTGTGGAAAGTCTAAATAGCTTCTCCCAAAGATTGCACTTTTGTTGAACCTTTCCATTGAATGAGCTACCTTGCCTCACTTTAAACCTATCATTGATACATATATCACAAGTGAGTTCTACTGGGATTCCTCTTGTCGGTGAAAATCCAAGAAGAGAAGGGGACTTAGTCTGTGGTGATAGTGGGCCTATGTCCCAGGTGTTGTTGTGCCCTCTAGCTTTTGCCTATTCACAAGGCCTACTAGTTTGTGCAACAATAGGGCCCTCTAATGCTATATAATTAATGGTAATGTTAAATTATTAAAGTAAAAGAGAACCTTCTACTTAAATTTTAACATTAATTTTAATTTTTTTATGACGTTTAAGTGATTCCAACCTCATTGGATTTCATATGGAGAAAGTAGAATTTTAGATTCCACTCAAAATCCAATAGACTTAACTATTTTTAGGATTTTAGGATTTGGGGGGATTGCAGTGTTTCCATTTGATTTTGTTGCGTATGAGGGTATGGAGCAAGCATTTAATGAAGAGAACCAAGCCCTCTGTGTACCTTGATGTTAGTGGCATTGATTGTTGAAATCCTCTATCATGACCCTAGTAAAAATATACCCATAACTCAAAAAAAAATTTGATTTTCATTTGACATGTTAAACTTTTTCTATCTTATTTTAATGCTTGACATCGATGATCAGAATCCCTATATAGGCTATGGTTTTCATGATATATAGATATTTTTTGTAGCATGCTTTTTTCTTTTTGACACTAGACTCTAGAGGCCATCTAGAGCCTCTTTTTTGATGTAATTTTGGTTCAAATATCTATTGCACTAAGTGCTATTTTGGTTATATGCTCTCTTGCTATATAAATGAGAACTTTTGCATATTTTTGTATAAATGGTTTGGATTCATATGGATGCACATGAATATATATGTTTTTCTTTAAATTTGAATGTTTTATGTATTTTTAGGTTAACCAGTTTTTTGGTTTGATTTTTTTTTATTCCGGACTGACTCTTGGTTCAGGGTTTGACTAGTTCGATGACTGATTCATTGTTGACAACATTGCTTAGGGTTTGTTCGACCAATTTTGTAGAGAACTTTTATCTAAATATTGTCTCTTCATGCCAAAATTTGACCTTGTTTTGCCACTTGGAACCCCCATCCGTCATTGGATCACCTTTAATTGCTATTTTTTGAGTGATGCCTTCAACTTTTGCAAAAATTTCCATGTGGCATGTCATCTATATTTTATTCTGAGCAATTTGAGACCAAGTTGACTTTTTACTTCGGGGACGAAATGCATTGGGAAACATGATTTGCTGAGAATTGTGAGATTTCCATGTTGAGAAATGTCTGGTAAATACTGCAACAAGGCCAAGGATGCATGTTGACTCTATGATACATGACCATGTGGTAAGAGATATGTACGCACGACATGGGTTGGACTGGCCCCGACAATTGCAATCACACATACATAACTAGATGCTCCTATAAACCATGAGTTCCAATGTGATCCACTCCAAGTCTTCCAATCCTATCAAGGATGAAATGAGCTAAAAGTGGGAACCAAGGGGACCGGCCATGGTCTACCATGATAGCCCTAGAACACCCTAATACAAAAACTCACATGACCTATGAGGCTTTGACTTGTATCCTTGGGCTTACGGTGGCGTTATGCAAAGTGAAGAAATGTCTGTATGTACCCTTGTTGAAATGAGGGGTAACAGTTTCACATGCATCTAAATGGATTAGATCAAGAACCTATCTTCATTTATGCTAATTTCCTGGGAAAGTGTTCTTCACATGCTTGCTAAGTACAATACCCTTGCACACTCTAGTTTTTTTCAATCTTGAAGTTTGGCAATCCTTGCACCATATCCTTGAAGATAGGAAGTGCAACATAGAGTAGGTGACCAAATTGCTTGTGCCATAGCTTGCACAACTTGTCATTGTCATGCACTAAAGCATCATGTTTTATTGGATCGACATGCAGCTTGTAAAGGCGACCTTCTTGCACTCCTTTGGCAAAAAATCGACCATCTTCATGGTTGCCATCTCTAAAGATGATTTCTTGATCATTAATCTCAACCACACCCTTAAGATCTATCATTGATGAAATTGAAAGAATATTTTTAGTCAAACCATGATCATAGTAAACATCGTGTAACTCTAGAACAAGACTTGAAGCCATGCGAAAGGGGACATCCCATTCTGATAATTGGATAAGTGGTATCATTGCTAATGCCACTTTTTCCCATCCTCTGATTCTTGAAGTTTGTAGAAAGCCTTCTTGTTGAAGGTCACGTGTTTGGAGGCTCCATTTTCAACATACCACCCTACCCCATAAATGGTGTTAGTAGAAAGACGCAAAATCATGGAGAAAGTGGTCTTAAGCTTGGATGATAACTCATCCCCTTTGGCTGAAGCTTCTACACTCCTAACAAATTGCTTTTGTTGTTGATTGACTCTCTTCTTCTGAAAACATTGATATTTATAGTGGCCCATCTTGTAGCACTTGAAGCATTTCACATGACTCAAGTCTTTCTTCTATTGATTTGAAGAACATGATTCTTCATTCTCACCCTTTTGATCCCTCCCAGATTATGCTTTCTTACCACCTCTGCCCACCTTACGGATGAGAGCTAGGCTTTGAGTTTGGAACTCTTCCACTTTGGTTGCAACTGTCCATTTTTGGATGAAGCCATCATAAAGCTTTTCGAGTAGTTTTCATGAGCACAGCCACCTTGCACAAAGGCTTCCCAGGGTGTAGATAACCATTTTGTGCTATATGCATTAACTCCTCATCCTAAATCTTCATCTTGAGAAGAAAGAACTAATATTTCACCATGCATCCTACTTACCCTGGGAACTCTGTCCTCTCAGAATATACAAAATCATGTAATGCATCTTACCCACATTGAGATCTTCACCCTCCAAATATATATCGTGCATGCACCTCCTTGCATTGGGATCCGTGCCTTTGCAATCTAGAATATGCATGGGCCTTGCCTGTGCCTATTAACGACTAATGTGTCCTCATTAATACACCTTCCTCATCAAGAACAAAACAATTCTGCACAAGGATCTAAGCTGGCGGGGATCTGCTGATCACACTGTTACTGAAGAGAATGACTTGGAGTAACAAGGTGAAACTAACACTATGCACATTATTTTGGGTTATAATGACATATTTACCTGGTCTACTGTCAGCCTTCAAAGATGGCTGGTTGGATAGAAGCTTAAAAATTTGGGTATCATGCACCATTGTGTTTTCATAAAAGCGAGGCTTTTAATGGTGACCTCATGCAATGCGGAGCTCATCATTTAGTTATTATAGTGTTTGATACTGCATTAGGGCTAAAACCAACAAAATGGATACTATAAATTGGCAGAATCAGACTTCATTTGCCACAATTTGAATCCCTGATAGTTAGTGTTTGATGGATGACCTTATGTGGGTTGCAATTGTAAGAGTGGTCATCAGACTAATGCTAATGGCGAAAAAGATGCCATCAGTCGGACATATTAGACCAGTTCTGCAGCTCTGATTCCAATAGCTAGTTTTGATGAGTATATGTATATAAAACTTGCAGCCCTTGAATAATTGCAGTCCTTGAATACCCTCAAAGAAAAGATGCAAGATGTGAGAAACATTAGAGAAGCACAACACTAGGGGGGATATGGAATTACTATATGTACTTTGTAATCTGACAAGTGCTCTTATGTGAATCTTATGGAATCTAATTGATTGTCATTGGTACTTGGTAGGCTCATACTTACATTAGCGATGTTATTTCCTAGGAGCATTAGGTTGATATGGCACTGTAGGAGGGCCTGGAAGATGTCGTCTGCAAATTGCTTCAATGGAATACATGTTTTTACAATGTGTTCTTTTGTTGGAACTTGATACTTGCTTAAATTTCCGCAAACATATGGAAGGGGTTGGCCCTAGAGGCTTTAGTATGATTGTTGTTATAGACTGCCCTTTTTTATTGTTCCTTGATGCATGCATAATCTTGTAGTGACCACTATAGATGTTTATGATATTGGAGTATTAGTTCATATCGTGATTGTTAATAATTAAAGAAAAATAACTTTCTACTTATATTTGAGCCAAAGGCCTAAATAAACCATTCGGCGTGCAGGTTGTTGGATGTAAAGGCTTCATTTAATGGCAAAGGAAAGCACGTACTGTTTATGATATTTGAATATGCAGATTGTGATCTCAAAAAACACATTGATGCACACCACCAATGCAATACCAAGATGTCTCCAAGGTGTATTCAGGTTTGATTTCAATTCTATGGACAAGCCTATTCAGTTCTGATAACACACAAGTGATGAGGGACAGAATTGGAGTGACATGGTTTTTCTCTCATGTTTTATGTTGAGTGAGTGCAGAGCTATATGTTCCAATTATGTAAGGGTATTGCCTATTGTCACAGCCACAGGGTGCTTCACAGGTTATTTCTCTTTATATCAATTCCAGTTTCATCCTCTAGTTGTTCGACTTAGAAAATGCATGATTTCTTATTCTACACGTATATGTGTCTGACATGGATCTGAAGCCACAGAATATTTTGGTAGATCAAAAAATGGGGTTGCTGAAAATTGCAGATCTTGGACTTGGAAGAGCTTGCACAGTACCTATTAAGAGCTATACTTTTGAGGTGTGCTTTCCTTTATGCTATTGTCTGCATATTTTTCATGATAGAGATTACAGTCGTAAAAAGTTCTATTGGAAAGCATGCACATATTCACAACTCTGTAGGGTCATGCCCATTTTATGCATAATGCGTGCCCTTGACATATGCAATCTATGCTTCTCTATGCATAGTCCAACATAAAATAGAACATATTTCTTAGTTTTTAGCAGTTACATTAAGCATAAGAGAAGTAGGTGTTTGAACTCTCTGAACCTTTCATTTTCAGGTTGTTACTCTTTGGTACAGAGCTCCTGAAGTGCTGTTGGGTGCCAAGTGCTATTCTATGGCATTAGACGTATGGTCTCTTGGTTGCATCTTTGGTATGATATTATTCAATATGAAAATTTTTTATATCAAAAATTAGTTACAGTGTTTGATAGCATGGGAATTATTAGAGATTGTTCTTTGTTCCAGCTGAACTATGTAATCTACAAGCACTTTTTGCTGGAGATTCTCAAATACAGCAGCTTATAAACATATTCAGGTAAGAGCCCAAAGAGTGGCAGGGGAAATTTTGCTCACATCTAAGTAGAGCTCCCAAATATTCATATGATGATTTATGCTTGAAGGATTATCCAGGAAATAGCTTTGGCCAATTAGCAATTCCTTAATATTGGGAGTCGTGGAATAGAAAAACATTTCTACTCAAAATAACAATTTTCCTCTGGTTTGTACATGCAAATGCAAGCAGGTTGCTAGGAACTCCTAATGAACAACTATGGCCAGGTGTGACTCAGCTTAGCGACTGGCATGATTTTCCTCAATGGAGGCCTCAAGATCTTTCCAAAGTCGTTTTCAATTTGGATCCAAATGGTGTGGATCTTCTTTCCGTGAGTTTCAAGTTACTTTGATCTTACATTCATTTAATTACATTTTTGGTCAAAAATGGTTTTATCATCTAAAGATAACATTTACATTTCCCTTTTGAATCTCTTGTTATAGATATTAATGCCTTTAACCGCTTATGCATTCACTCTCAAGAGATTTTGGATGAAGTAGCTCTTGAAAGTCAACAGAATATTCATCCTTGAAAATATTGCACATGTGCAGAAAATGTTGCAGTATGATCTTGCAAAGAGGATCTCGGCAAAAGAAGCACTAGACCATCCATACTTCGACAGTTTAGACAAATCACAGTTTTGACATCAGTTTTTGTCAAAAACCTACATCCATATTATGATTGGAGAATACTATGATGGTGCCTTCCCCGAGGGAAAACTTATAGATCAAGGTGCTTTTAAAGATAGCTTGGCTCCATTCATCCTCCACTCTATTCCATGTGATGGTTTGGTGGTCCAATACACCAAGTTATAATTAATGAGGGGCATAACTGTTGTAGTTCACTAATCAAATTGCATGAATACTTCAAACAACACCCCAAGCTCTGGCACTTTGCAATCCTATACTTTAATTTCCCAAGCATACAACTAGGAAAAGGAATTCCTCTAAGCATACTAGTGACAAGATCTGGGATCGCTTTGTTGTTGAGGTAATGCCATAGTTGCAAAGACCTTTCATTCCATGTAAAGCTTCCTCTTTTGTTTGTGTTTGGTTGCTTGAACAGACCATAGACTTCAAGAATTGGCATTGTGATTTATAATGAGAACAGAGTATGAAATTTATTTGAAGGTTGTGTGTGTTTCTAGAGACCAAACAAATTGCATGGTTGATGCTTAATAACTATCACTTGGAGATTGTTCTTGGGAATTTGATTGTGTAGGGTTGTAGACCATAATATATTCTAGCTATATTCTAGAACAGAACATCGTCATTATTTTCAATGATTAAAGTTAAAATCCATTTTCGTTCCCAATAATATCTTTAAGTTTCTGAGGATAAGTGGCTTCTGATGCAAGAAAAACATGAAACTAGGTGAGAACATGAGCCATGTATTATTTTGTTCACATTGCTCCAAAGAAGAAATTTGTCTTGGATGTTGAAACTTGAGATATATGGAAAATAAAGAGGATAGGATTAGTTCCTATCTAAAATATCACAATAAATTTGCATTAAAAAGAATAAATAAAAATAAAAATTTAAGGATTAGCACATTTGAGATTAGATGGGAAATGGACTGATTTGAACTTTATTACTGTCAGGTAGTCTGTCCAGCCTATGGGACTTGTAACAAGGGTTTCTAAAGTGAAACTTCATGAGTTCTTTCATTGGTGATTTCAGAAGGGAATCTAGTAGGACTGTTGTATAAATCAAAAGGTTAAAGGTCCTGTAGTTTGTCCTCTTTAGGGTGCTTGCTAGACCTAGAATTTGTTATGAGAAACACTGTATATCACTTTCTTAGATGGTTGTAGGTGAAGCATCTAATAATGGGATGGTTGTCAGTATGGTCATTGTCTAATTTTCACAATCGTAAGCCCCTTTTCTTGATTCATACATTGGCCATTTCTATCTACCAAATTTAAATTTAAGTCATGCAAATTTGTCCTATTCGTCGATTTTCAATATTCACTTTCAGTTCCACCCCTCAGCAGCCCTACCTATGTCAGCACATGTCTGTTTACAAAGGAATAAGAGATTAGGAAATAGGTATCTTTCCAAACACCTGGTCTGGTGTTTTTGCTAAGGATTCATATACAGAAGTATTAAGTCTTGACTTTGAATTATTCTTGTACTTTGCTGCCTAACTTTATGTTTTTTGCTGATGCAAGGGATTTTCATTTTTTCTAGAAATTTCCTTTTAGGTTGCCATTGTCTACGTGCTTTAATGAATGCCATCCATTCAACCATTTGCAGTTCTGATTTTCCAGGTCCCAACTATTGTTTGTCAATTTCTGTTAATATTTCCTGCTAGGTTATTTGTTTAATAGCAGATAGTGTTAGATGATGTCACAGATGATAGGAATCTCCACAGTTCGCCATGATTTCCTAAGGTTCTCCACGAGTGTCTCATACTTTATGCATTGTACCGTTTAATCCCAGTCAACTGCCTCATCTTCTGGGTCCTGATTGTGGTTTTCTTTTAGTTTTATTGATTGGATCTACCTTTGGGAGAGTTTTGGTACCTCAAATAAATTATTTAATAGTTAATACCTAGTTTGGTGACTGGTCACATTGATGAGAAACTTCACTGAGGTATCCTTCTTCGGTGCTATCAAAAATTCGCAAATTCCATTAGGAGAAAAACTCATGCATATTACAGGTCACTGTAATATAGATGTACACTGCACAAGAAGTTGATTTAGATGAGGCTAGTTTCATGGAATGGGCAACTTGTGAAATTAAATTATATTGGTAGAAAAATGGATGTTCTAACTTCTATGTGACAATGGATAATGTCGAAGATGCTGTCGTCGACATGAAATGTACTGGTTATGTAGCTGAGAATGATGTCACAGTTAATGTCTTAGGTGATGTTCTTCAGTATAAGTGCCCTCCTGTATTGATGCCCTTCTTGGCATTGGTGTAGCATGTAAATGAGACTTCTTGTACATATGTTCTCTTGTTAAAATTATGATGGCTTTGACAAATATTAATTGCTGCACTTATGACACCTTGTATGGTTGTTTTATCAGTTGCAATAATGATGTCTTGTACATTCACCATCTCATTCTCCTTAATAATAATGTCTTCAATTGATGTGGTCCTTTCAATTATGGTGTCTTGAATGGATGCCCTTTTATCTATGAGAATGATGCTTTCTAGGGAGGTTCTCTGAGCTACAATTTCTGCATGGAATTATTTAATGGGAAATAACATGGCTACAAATTCTGCATAGACTGTCAATTGGAGAAAACTCGTGTTCAAATTTCCTTGAACCCAACAACCTGGCAATTTACTACCTAGCAGATTACAGATCTGCTGAGGAGGAGGTAGCACCTAAATTATTCACTTCAGAACATATTGTTTTAAATTATTCACTTTAGAACAAAGAACAATCATAAGAATATTCTTATTTTGTGCAGGCCTGCAATCCATGACTGAGGAGGAATTGACAGCAAACAATAAACCACATTGCTCAGAGGCATTCAACAAAATTGGCAGATCTTTGGTGTTTTTTCTCAAATTCACCCGACTGTTCAGACGTTGGTTGATTCTTCTTACCCGTATGTTCAAACGCATCTCCCAAAATATATAGCCATCTAGAAGGTAATGACTCTTTGAGCCCTTTGAAAATACACCACATAATAATCTCTGCCCAATTGTTTGAGCTGCTTATCAACTCACCAATGTCTGGTCCAAACAAGTTTTCTTCAAGGATCAAATTAATTTCCTCTTTTCAAATAGAGTTTAGAAGCATTTGAACAAATTCTGGAGTTGTTGCTTCTGACCATACATTTAAAGGTCTCAAATTGCTTGATTTATATGTATTTGCATCCATTTAAAGGTCTCAAATTGCTTGATTTATATGTATTTGCACCCATTTAAAGGTCTCAAATTGCTTGATTTAAAGGTCTCCTCCTCATATGATGTACTATTTTGAATATTCTATTCTTTTCATATCAAACATTATAAAGCCTCTTGCACACACATCTCTTTTATTTTAACATAATTCCGATAATCATTGCATTCATGAAGAAAGGATATATTCATGTGAAACCCTGTCTAGCTGCTTCTCTTGGCTAATGCCATCATCTACATCCCATAGAGAATCTGACAATTGAATGTCGACTTGACCAAAGGCATTGCTTACTTCCTGCTGAGATTGAACAAGAGAATCAAAATCTCTCCTTCCAGGGGTCATTACTCTGTGCTTTGAACTTGAAGTTTGCCTCTTTTCCCTTCTCTTCTATCCCGAGACTCCAAAAACTTGCTGCAGCCCATCCTTTCTGTCTCCTCTGCCCACTGAAATTTCAAAAGCACTTCATCCTCGCCCTTATATGCTCCTTCAGTTTGAAATCCAAAATCATCATTTCCACTATTCTTGTTTTCCGTATTTACTTCTGTTGAATCCGTATTTTGTGCTAGGTTATGAGTATATTGTTTTAAATTATTCACTTCAGAACAGACACCAATCATAAGAATATTCTTATTTTGTGCAGGCCTGCAATCCATGACTGAGGAGGAATTGACAGCAAACAATAAACCACATTGCTCAAAGGCATTCAACAAAATTGGCAGATCTTTGGTGTTTTTTCTCAAATTCACCTGACTGTTCAGACGTTGGCTGATTATTCTTACCTGTATTTTCAAACCCATCTCCCAAAATATATAGCCATTTAGAAGGTAATGACTCTTTGAGCCCTTTGAAAATACACCACATAATAATCTCTGCCCAATTGTTTGAGCTACTTATCAACTCACCAATGTCTGGTCCAAACAAGTTTCCTTCAAGGATCAAACTAATTTCCTCTTTTCTAATAGAGTTTAGAAGCATTTGCACAGATTCTGGAGTTGTTGCTTCTGACCATACATTTAAAGGTCTCAAATTGCTTGATTTATATGTATTTGCACCCATTTGAACTGAAAGCTATATTGTGAAAAGTTGTTTCAAGCTCAAAAGTATTATCCTGCCTATAGAAGCCTGAACCCCAATAATCCTTGCAGTGGCCACTTTCACCAAGTAGAATATGTGCTTCATAAACATCATCAAACCTCAAACCTCAATTTCCCTTCCAAGTTTTTCTCTATAACAATTTTTGTGAGTCCCGCTTGCTGGACACCAGTTACAAACTTTCTTTCACTTGAAAATTCACAACAATTGAATTTAAATTAGCCTCACATGGGTTGTATTTCATTTTTAGTATATTTCGCTTGATTATTTCTTTATACAATCTCCCCACTTTTCTTATCCATGTTCCGACGTTCCTTTGCACCTCTTGGTGCAATTGCTAGTTATAAGAATATTTAAGATTCCGGATCTATTGATCTGAGATGGATATTGCAATATAAATCTGAAAGATTCATGAGATTACTTCATGTTTGATCAGATTTTTTTAATGATAAATGTTATCTTGTAGGAAAATTTCAAAATTTGAAGTCATATTAATTCAGTACATTGATGCAAATTCATACGCTGGTGCGATGTATATGATGGCAATTTCATTTTTTTACAGTTATTTTTAGTTTAATTATATCATTTAGCTCGATGCTTTCCATATATTTAACTAAACCTTTCTTGCTTAACAAGACTTTGTCATTTCCATGTTTTAGTGAAACTGTTTATGGTTTGATACTCTCATACAACCTTTATCAAGTTACATGCACCCTCATTCGAAAAAACAAGAGAATTTTTCTTGCCATGACTAAGTTTCTTTGTCATTGTTAACTTAAGAAAGCCTTTTAGCTAAGAAACTAGTTTCAAGGTTATGGCATAACTTGTCATATAAATTGAACATAATTTATATCCAAAATGTTAACTTGTAAACTACTTAGCTGGTTTTAGGCTTTCCATTTAAAATCTACTTCAGTTTGAACTTTGAACGAGTTGTTCCATAGACTTGAATATTAAGATATTTTGGTGTAAGGATTAAAAATTAGCTCGTAAGGCCTCTCATTTATTCATTTGTTTTATCTAATATAACATTTACTATTAAATTAGAACCACTCGGCACAAATACGTCATAGATCAAGATCGTACTTTGTAGAGTGTCGTAGAATAAAAAAAAGAGCAAGGACACTGAGTTCTTTCGGTTTTCCTAGTTCTTATTCCTTTGGTGTATCTTTGCAACTTTAGGGGCAATTGCTAGTTTAAAGTCTAATTCTTTAAAGGGTGCTAGCTCAATCGAAGAGCACCTGTTTTACAAGCAGGAGGTTGGTGGTTCGATTCCATCGTGCCCTGATATTCATATATATGGAATGACGAAGATCATTTTTTGGTGACGGATGCTCTTTTGACCATCACCAATGAGTTTATGGTGAGACTTTTCGACCCTCACCAAAATATGAAATGGTGACGGTCAATGAACGCCACCATATATATGCATCAATAGTGATGACCATTAAAGGTCTGTCACCATAAATCGTTGTTGTTTATATGAAATGGTGAGGGTCACTCTTTGTCATTATAGTCATTATTCGTGATGGACCTTGATGTCACCAATGCGTTTATGGTGACGGTCAATGAACGTCGCCATATATATGCACCAATAGTGACGGCCATGAAAGGTCCATCACAAAAAATCGTTGATGTTCATATGAAATGGTGATGGTCACTATCCGTCATTGTAATTAATATTCGTGATGGACCTTGAATGTCACCACAACACATACTTTTGGCGACGCCACCTTTGGTGACGTTCATTTTTTTGGTGACGGAGGCTATTGTCCGTCACCATTGCTCATATGAAATGGTGACGGTCGCTATCCGTCACTATAAATCATTATTGGTGATGAACCGTGAATGTCACCACAACACCTATACTTTCGGCGACGCCACCTTTGGTGACGTTCAATTTTTTGGTGACGGAGGCTATTGTCCATCACCATTGCTCATATGAAATGGTGACGGTCACTATCCGTCACTATAAATTATTATTGGTGACGGACCATGAATGTCACCACAACACCTATACTTTCGGCGAAGCCACCTTTGGTGACGTTCAGTTTTTGGTGACGAAGGCTCTTTTGACCCTCACCAATGAGCTTATGGTGACCATTTTCACCCCTCACCAATGTCCTTTTTTCTTGTAGTGCGTGGAGGGTTTTTACTGTGTTTATAGGGGTTTTGGTCTTTTGCAGGGTAGAGAGTGATGTTCTGGGCTTTGTTCCCAAGGTGAAACCAGTGGGAATTTTGAACGGTGGGAAGAACAAGTGGGAAGTTTGAACGATGGGAAGTAGTATTCAAATTTTGGCATAGAGGAAAAGTGGTTTTCAAAAATCGAGAGGTGGTTTTCACATGGTTGAGGAGGTGGTAATGGTATTTGGGGCGGGCGTGTGATACCATTTAGTGAATGTCGTGTAACAGAGGAATACCGCCTATTTTGCATGGTTGGCATTTGTTTAAACCCCACACAATTATATTTTCGATACACGATCAGGGCCATCAGATCTCGAGGGCGAAGATCAACAGTGGTTGCAAGTTTCGGGAGCAATGGGAAAGTGCAAAGATGGAGCTTGGGGATAGGTGGTGGAGTATGAGTGGGCACGGGTTTTGATGAAAATAGGGGCCCACAGTCTTTATAAACCAAGCAGATGTGCTCGTTTATAAAGTGAAAATAAAGGGTTTATGAGGGGTTTTCAAATAATGTGCGGGGAGTTTTAAAACAATTAAGGTGGGGGCTATGAAAAATAGGCGGGTAATGGCCATGTGAGCACGATGGAGTGAGGGTTTAAGGCGAGGGGGATTAAAACCTTAAAGCGTAAAGTTTATATATAAAAATAGAGTTTCAAATATAAAAAGGTGGGTCCCGACAGTTTTAATTTTTCAATTAAAACAATGTAAAAGAGGGTATTTTACATTGTTTTGATAATATAAAGAAAAAGAATGAAGGAAAGGGCTTTTGAAGGGTCTTGAAAGGGGAAAATTGGTGATTAGAGGGAAAAATGAGAGAATGAGAGTTTAGGTAAGCAGGGAGAGTAAAAATGGGTAAAATAACCCAGAATAAGTCTTTTTAAGAGTAGCAAGGTAATTCTTTGAAAGGGAAAAGATGAAAAGTAGTGAAATAGGTTCATTTAGGATAATGAAGGCAGTAAGATTTATAAAGATAGATGATAGGAAAATTATGCTATCTTTAGCTGCTTGTATAAAATCAATAGTAACCTAGTGAACTCTGTAGAATACAGGAGGATAACAGTGGCTCCAGCTGAGGAGGGCAGCTCCTTTAGGAGGTGTCAAGAACCTCAGAGACAAAATATATGGAATAAGTAGACCAGTGACTTGATTTGAATTTTGATAGACTCCTTTTTTTCTTCAATTTTTTGTTGTTCCTTTGAAGCAGTGATCCTCTAAATCTGGAAAGCATGATTGCTTCAACTCAACTCTACCTACCCATTCTAAATTCCCTAGCATTTTTTTTATTGGATGCATTTAGATTAGCCAACCCTTGACATTATTTTTCTTTTTGAAAATAGGAAACTAATCTACTTCTACACTTATATCATCCAAAATTTCAGATTAAACTAGAGAGCTTTCATTCTCTACCTAATCTATTTATCTGTCAAGATTAAACATTTTGACATATTTTCATTCTCTGTTCTAAAAACAAGAAATTGAAAACATGATTAGATCAAGATTAGATAGTTTGATTTGTCATGGGATGTGGCATTTTTTACAACCTACATGTAGATTTTATTTGCAGAAATTAAAACTAAAACTTGAGGGCTGTGATTTGGAATTTGTTATTCATCCTTCTCTTTCTTTCTTGGTTCAAATTTGAGCATTGGAACAAATAACGTTTCCTAATCCAATCTAATGATAAGCCAAGTTTGAACAGTTCAGCAAACCTTCATTTAATAACCTATGAGAAGAAATTTAAAATTCTTTCAATCATGATTTAGGTTGTATGACTGAACAAAACTTTCTTTTTCAAGTAGTGGCATTTGGACTTGCACACTTTCAGAAATATTTCATTTTTGGTATGGGGCTATACCTATTATTTTTCTTACCCTATTTTTCTTCTTGTTCTTTGTTCTTGTGTTTATTTTTCTGATATTTTCTTCAAACAATGTTATATACAATGGATAAAGCTTTAAACTGAGTATTTTTAACAAAACTAATGCTTGAGCATCCTGCCATTGACAGGACCTCCAAATAATTATGTTCCATCCATCTCTTGCAGAAAAAATGCATTGTTACCTCTTGTAGAATGAATTATGTATGGGCCTTTCCATATATTTTCAAATTTTCCATGCTTGCCCTTGTCTTCTCTCCTTGAGTCCCACTTCAGTGCTTTGTCACCAATGTTGAAATCATTTTCTTTGGTTCTTTTATCAAACAGCTTCTTGATGTTTTCTTGCACTAGCTATGTTCTATTATATATTTCCTCTTTGGTTTGTTGCAACTATACAGTCTGATTTATCCTTCTTATCATTTCATCCTCTTCATACTGTACTTCTTGGATCATTTTCATGACTGGCACTCCTAAACTTGTTGGAAAAATTGCATCTGCTCCATAAACTAGTTGATAGGGAGACATACCAATTGATTTTTTACTTGTTAATCTATCTTCCCATAATGCATGTACTATTTTGTTGTACCGTGATTTTTTATTCTCTTCCAGAAACTTTTTGATGATGTTCACCAAACTTTTGTTTCAGGATTCTGCCAACCCATTACCTTGAGGGTCATAGGCTGTAGAATGGCGCAATGTAATCTGACATTTTTTGCAAAATTCCACCATATTCTTGGATTATTTTATGGATGTCTTGAAAAAGGGTGGGCCAATAATAACCAACTCTAAGGATTCTGTTGACAGTAGTTTTCCAATAGAGGTGGCCTCCACATTCTCCTTCATGAAACTCGTGCTTGATCTTATCTGCATCATTCTCAGGAAAATATTTAAGCAATATACCACTAGCATTTTTCCAATATAACATTTTATCTAAAATGCAGTAATTTACATCTTTCAACTTTAGGAATATTTCCTTTGTCTTAGACAAACCAGGAGGAACATTAAGATTAAGAAGCATATATAAAATATCAACATACCAAGATGAATTCAGAAATTATTCTTCAATAAGTGGAGTTGCCAACTCCTCCTATTCATCTAATGCATCAATCATGTTCATGTCTAGTGCTTGAAAGTTTGTTTCAACCATGAGTTTAGCTAATCCTTGTCCTTTAATGAGTTTAGTGGGTTTGATTTATAAATCATATTCTAATATAACAGCAATCCACTTACCTATTTTTCCATCAAGATCTTGTGTTAAAATGTCTTTTAACACTGAATGAGGCACAAATGTAATGATGTGTGAGTGTAAAATGTAAACTCTGAAATATTTCAATGCCTTGATCAAGGAAAAAGATTGTTTTTCCATTATGTTGTATTTCAGAGGTGCATCTCATAGTTCCTTGCTGAAAAATGAAATGGGTTGCTATTGTCCTTTTATTTTTTTCTATAGTAGGACAACAACAAATGTATGTTCTGATGCAAAGGAGAAGATGAAGAAATCTTTGGTAAAATCAGCGCTGATTAGAACTGGTGTTTGGGTAAGTGCTTGTTTTACCAGTTCAAATTATTTCTTTGTTTATATGGTCCATTTAACTCCTATCTCTCTTTTCAGCATGTTTGTAATGTTCCTTAGGAGTTCAGCAAGGTTTGGTATGAACCTTCTTAAGAAATTTATCTTTCCAATGAAATATTGCAGCTCTTTGATATTTCTAGGGTGATTGATTTGCAATATTCCTTCAATCCTCTTTGGGTCTATCTTGATCCCTTCTTCAGATATGATATGGCCTAAAAAAATTTCTTCTTGGAGGCCAAACAGATTTTTCTTGGGATTCAAAGACAGACCATACTTTCTACATTTTTCAAAGACTCTTCTTAAGTGAGCTAGGTGTTCTTCATCTATTTTAGAATATACTATGATGTCATCAAGGTACATCACAATGAAGTAATCTATTTCTTCTAAGAAAGCAATATCCATGGCTCTTTGGAAGGTGGCACCAGCATTCATTAACCCAAAAGACATTTTCACATACATGAAAGTTCCCCAAGGTGTAGTGAAAGTTGTCTTGTGTTGATAATTTTCATGAACCAACACCTAATTGTATCCTAAAAATCCATCTAGCAAAGAAATTCTTTTAGAACCCACTACCATTTGTAAGATGTGATCCATTTTTGGTAAAGGGTAGTTGTCCTTTAAGGAGGCTTTGTTTAAGTTTAAGTCTATGCATAGCCTAATTTCTCATGTTTTCTTCCTAACTGATATAAGATTTGAAACACATTCTGAGTATCTCAGAGGGACTATGATGTAATGTTCCTAATTAGCCCAAGCTAATTGGAACATTTAATTTTGTCTTAATTTTATGTACCGATGAATAAAATGGAAAGGAGGACATGAAAAACTCCTAAACTCAAGAATAAATCAATGCCTATTTGAAAAGAGGCATATTTGAGCTACTTGAATAAAAATTGCAGATGTGAAAGGCTCAAGACCACCAAAGGAGATCCTATTTGACCAATTCAACCAGCGATGTCTAGGTTCATTGAACCTCCTTGATGGACTGTGTTGTTCTAGAAGGGGTTTCCAAGTGTGAAATGGGCCAAAAAGATGAAGTGGTTTAGGGTTTTCCAAGAGACCCTAATGTTATAAAAAGGAGGAGAAGGCACATGAAGAGGTTTTTGATGTATTTTCAAAATAGAGGTTGCTTGAGAAACTCTACTTCTCTTGGTTGTTTAGCTAGAGAAGGAGGATTTCCTGTTTAGGAATCCTCTCTCCTTCCTTGAGTAGCTCTTGGAGGAGATTGTGATGCATTTCTCCACTATCCAGAATTTTGGCCAAGCTTCATCTCCATTAGCAGCACTGGTCCTGTTGAGGGTTTTGCAGCTGCTGTGAAGTTGCAGCAAGTGGTGATTCAGATATGCAAGGATCTAGATGTTTTGAGGGATTTCTCTCAGGGAGGGTGTCTTGTGACCACCCAGAAGAGGATATCTATTGTATTTTTATTTTATATCTATATATTTCATCCATTGTAATATTCAGCTCGAGCTACAATGATGTTTCTCTAGTGAATTGTGTTATTACATGTACTGCTTTTACTGCTAGTTGTATTCCTCTCATTGTACTTGCTTCCTGATGATTAAGGCTTTCCTCTCATCTTGAAGATTCATCTTGTAGCTACTGATATCAATTTATCAGATCTGATATACTATAATAATAATCATCTTCATCAATTTCTGGAATTTTCCTACAGTTTCATGTATTAAAAGTCAAATCTACATCTTCTTGTGCAATATATTGTAAAAACCCCAAAGGGGACTTGTAGAAGAGGCTGAGTAGTTTCTATATATGGTATGGATCTGATGTTACAGCCATACATCTTCCGTATATCTGAACTCCGTCATTTATCTGCTGAAGCATACTTGGAGGGACGCAGTCCATTCTTTTCTGCAATTTTATAAATGTCGGAGATGTCATTTTAGTGGATTTTTGCACTATTATTTCATGTGATTTGCTATATGTTAATGGGATAATATTTCATAATGCTGATCTGATGTCCTATGGCTGAATTCTGAGCCTTATGGCTGATATTCACTAATTTTTGGGCAAAACTGCACAATTCTGGTTGTTGGGTTTTCATGTTGCAACAACTCTTCTCTTTCGCTGATTTTTAACTAGTCAGCTTAGTGTGTGATCAGTTTAAGGTCCTTAAACACATTTTTTTCAGCTAAAATTCAGCACGGAGGTCCCCCATAGCCTATTAAATGGAATCCCAACCCTTTTATATGTTATTTTTTCACTCCCTTTCTTATACAGGGTTTTCCCTAAGACTGTTGCAGAATTTCCTGAAGTGGAATTTCTTGCTTCTTCCTTGGATGGTTTTTTCTCCTCTTTGGACACATTTATTAGATCTAAAGATATAAGAATCCCAAGGGCTGAAAAATCCATTTTTAGTGTGTTATTCCCATCCTTGTTTTGTTTCACCAACTTTCTATAGACATAGTCTGAAATGGGCCAGGTAGCCTCTGGATCTCACCCTCTCCTTAGAGGTGACAGATCCAGTAAAATCCCCTTCAGTCTATCTCTGGTTTAGAATTTTTGGTGCATTTCCATAATTTTGTGAATCCATAGAGGAATATCTCAAGATATTCCCTACTGAGCTTAATTTTCCCCATTTGGAACATTACAGTAGTATCAGAGCATGATCTTTGGCTCAGCCCGTGAGATCAGGCTATCAGAGAAGTGCTGAGAAGAAGCAGAAAGTAGAAATTATGGATAGGATGAAATTACTCTCATCTCTTTTCAAATCTAAGAAGAACCTCTCCAAAGAGGTTGTGAAAGAAGCAGAAAGAAGAAGCAGTGAATCTCCCAAGGAGTTTCAAGAAAAAGAAGATCTTCCAGTCATATCCTCAAGATCTGTGCATGAGGAACATCCAGAATCCTCATCTTACGTATATGTACACTCATCCATATCATCAGAGCCTCAAAAATTTTTTAGTGACTCCTTCATGAAGAGGGAAAAAGAAGGAGTGAGTTTATCGGATGCACTGCCAAGGGTCAGATCTCCTTTGGGTGAAGGGTCCTCTTCTCAGAAGGGAAGCTGTTGTAGGTTTAAACCCTGAACAGAAATTATCTACACATGAATCTTATAATAGAAAATAAACAATAGCGAGAGCATAAAACATAAAATAGATAAACACAGAGATTTTCCCTTGGTTCCCAAATCGGGACGACCAGCTTGATTTTTCATTATATTCCTTTTAGTGTTACAACACATATATATACATGCCGAAGCATACATAAACCCCAATCCATTAACCCTGGATTAGAACATAACCGTAGTTCCCTTGACCGGATCTACAAAATACCAGGGGACGAAAACCATCATACCCCAAAACCATGTGCAAACTCATGCACAAAACATGGGTGGGTCCGCACACCAAAACAATTTTTGTCGGGGCGCTGCCCCAGACCCCAATAGTGGGGGATGCCTCCTCCCTTGTGACCCCCCTGCTGCGCCTGGCGCAATTGTACAACGCGTGAGGCTAGTCGTGGAAAGAATATAACACATACCCAACATTCTCCCACTTGTTTTTTTATTTCCACAGGGGGCCACAGGAGAGCTTAGTCATTGGGCCAATTCTTCAACACCCATTATTTCTCTACACCAAGAGAACTTCTGAGTGCTCACAAACTTCGTCAATGCATCTGCAACATTCTTCAAAGTGTCCACCTTTACCAGAAACACCCTTTTAGCCTCAACCATATCTCTAACAAATTGATATTGAACATAAATGTGCTTTGTCTTTGCATGGTAAGCAGGGTTCTTAGCCAAGAAAATTGCACTTTGGCTATCACAGTCTATCCTTATAGCTTGCTATACCAACCCCATACTTGAACACAATCTCTGCAACCAAACTGCTTCCTTGCTTGCATGAGTGGCTGCTATGTATTCTTCCTCTGTAGTTGAAAGATCCACTACAAACTGTCTTTTACTCATCCAACTGACTGTGCCTCCAAATAGGTTAAACACATACCCACTTGTATATCTTCTTTGGTCCAGATCTCCATCCCAGTCTGCATCAACAAAACCACGAATGTCCAACATTATTTCCAATCCTTGTCTTCCCTGGTAGCACAAGCCATAATCACTAGTGCCACGTAAATATCTGAAAACCCACTTCACTACTGTCCAATGCTCCTTCCCTGGGTTTGACATAAACCTTCTCAATACTCCCACTGCATGTGCAATGTCCGGTCTAGTACATACCATTGCATACATCAGACTACCCACTGCACTTGCATATGGAACATGGGACATATCCTCCTCTTCTTCTAGTGTCTTGGGACATTGTTCAGCAAACAGCTTTACACCTACAGGAATAGGAACATTCACCGGTTTACTATCCTGCATATTGAACCTCTGTAATATAGTCTCAACATACTTCCTTTGGTTTAACCATAGCTTCCTCTTTGCCTGATCTCTCTTAATTTCCATGCCCAAAATATAGTTTGCAGCACCAAGATCCTTCATGTCGAATTTGGAGAACAGTTGGGTCTTCAAATCTTGGATAATTTCTTTGTCATTTCCAATCAACAACATATCATCCACATACAAGACCAAATAAATAACACAATCACCAATTAATTTAAAATAAACACAGTGATCCTCCTTGCTTCTGGTGAAGCCAAGTCCCCGTATATAGGTATCAAATTTCTGATACCACATCCTTGGTGACCGTTTTAACCCATACAGAGACTTCTTCAACCTGCATACCAGTTCTTTCTTACCCTTCACCATAAAGCCTTCAGGTTGCTTCATGTAGATCTCCTCTTCTAGATCCTCGTGAAGAAATGTTGTCTTCACATCCATCTGTTCTATCTCAAAATCAAATGCAACAGCAACAGATAAAAGTAATCTAATAGAAGTAACTTTGGCAACAGGAGAGAAAATATCACCAAAATCAATTCCTGGCACTTGGGAATAACCTTTTGCTACCAACCGAGCTTTGTATTTCTCCACCTTGCCTTCTACATTCATCTTCTTTTTAAACACCCATTTGCTCCCGATGGGCTTCCTTCCAGCCGGCAACTCCACCAGATCCCATGCCTCATTTTTGTGCAAGGATGCTATTTCATCAACCATGGCCTCCTTCCAGAGTTTTCCATCCTCTGAATCTACTGCCTCCCTGACAGTTCTGGGATCATCATCAGTTATAGTTAAGGCAAAATTTGAACAGAAAGAAGATGGACTATACCTTTCTGGTTGTCTTCTTTCCCGAGCTGATCTTCTCAAAGCTGGAGTTTGTGGCTCTTCCTCTTCTGAATCTTCTTCTGTTGTAGAGTCTGATTCATACTCCTTTAGCTCAAACTCTATCTTCTCAGGTTCCTTTGGTATTATTTCATGTTTAACAACATCTTTCACCTCTCTAAACACCACATCTCGGCTGTACACAACCTTCCTTGTTTCCGGGTTCCAAAGCTTGTAACCTTTTAAACCATTCTTATACCCAATAAAGATGCACCTTTCAGATTTATTATCCAACTTGGTCCTTTCTCCTTTGGAACATGTACATATGCATCACATCCAAATACCCTTAGATGTGAAAGAGAGGGTTTCTTACCAGTCCATACCTCATGTGGAGTCTTATCCTCCAACGCCGATGAAGGTGATCTATTAACTAAGTAACATGCAGTCTCCACTGCCTCTGCCCAGAATTCTTGTCCTAACCCGGTACCACTGAGCATGCTTCTTGCCTTTTCCATCAGTGTTCTATTCATTCTTTCTGCAACTCCATTTTGCTGGGGTGTGTATGGAGTAGTCTTCTGTCGTGCTATACCACACTTCTTACAGAACTCTTCAAATTCATTCTTGCAGAACTCCCCACCATTATCTGTCCTCAGCGCCTTTATCTTCTTCTCTGTCTGGTTTTCCACCAGAGCCTTAAATTCTTTAAATTTGTCAAAGACTTCACATTTCTTCCTCAAGAAATATATCCATGTATTCCTTGAGAAGTCATCTATGAATGAAACATAGTACACAGACTTTCCCAGTGATGGAACTGACACAGGTCCAAACACATCACTGTGCACAAGTTCTAATATCTTGTTCGCCCTCTTAGCACCAGAAGGAAAACTCACCCGATTCTGCTTCCCATATACACAATGTTCACATAAATCGAAATCCAGAGAGAAATTAGACATACCTTCTACCATACCATTTCTATGCAGTATCCGAAGGCCCTTCTCTCCAATATGTCCAAGCCTTTGATGCCATAGCATGGTCTTTTCTCCAGAGACAGCTAGTCTTTCTGCTCAACTTTCAGGAACCATAGAACTGTTACACCCATCAATAACAGTGCTACCTTGTAGCTTGTACAGAGTTCCAGTCCAAACTCCCCGTATTAATACCAGTGCTCCCCGAACCATCTTGCAGGCATCTTTCTCGAACACTGTTTTTACACCTGCATCATCCATCTTGCTTACAGAAATCAGATTTTTGGCCAATGCAGGAATATGCAGAACACCAGGAAGTGTTCTAATCCTTCCACCTTGCAGCTTCAGCTTGACCTTTCCACGTCCGATGATTTTGGCCTTCCTATCATCCCCTAGGAATACATCACCATCATATTTCTCATACTCGCAGAACCACTCCCTATGGGGAGTGAAGTGAAAGGATGCACCTGAGTCAATCAACCATGACTCATGATCTACATGTGTATTTGAAGAAGAAGCCAAATACACATCCCCACCTTCATCCAAGGTGGTTTTTGCCTCTGCAGAAGGAGCATCATCAGATCCCTTTCCTTTCTCAGGAGCTTTAGATCTGCAGTCCTTTTTGTAGTGCCCTTCCTTTCCGCATTTCCAGCACACCTTTACAAACTTTCCAAGAGATTTAGATCTCCCACTCGAAACCTTATTCTTGTTTCTATTCTGGGACCTTCCTCGTACAGATAAGGCATCTCCATTCTGACCCTCCATATTTCTCCATCTCATTTCCTCCGACGGCAAGGCTGAGACAATGTCATCAAAATTCAAGGTAGTTGTATTGCTACCTATTGCAATAACCAGACTATCCCATGAGTCTGGTAGAGAACACAACAAACTGATGCACTTATCTTCATCTGAGATTTTAATATCAACAGATGACAGCTGACTTACCACAGTATTGAAGGCGTTCAGATGCTTTTTCACTGAGTCTCCATCCTTCATCCTCAGGTTATACAGCATTTTCCGCAGGAACAGCTTATTCACTAGAGACTTAGATTGGTACAAATTCCCAAGTTTTTCCCACAAATTCTTCGCTGTAGCTTCCCCAGATACATTCAACAATACTGAAACTGAGACACACAACCGTATTGTGCTCTTAGCCTTCCGATCCAGTTTCTTCCAGTCTTCATCTGAAATTGTCGTTGGTTTAGTACCTGGATCTACCGCGATCCACTGATCTTTATCCACCAGCAGATCCTCCATCTTGAGCTTCCACAACTCAAAAATTTGACCATTAAATTTCTCGATCTCTATCTTTCCGCCGCTCGCCATCTTCTTTCACCGCAAGAATCGATCCCATATATCTCCTACTGAACAGGGTTTACCTCAGGCCTGAGCAAAAAAATCTCAACAGCAAAGGCGTCCCCTTGAAGCCGAAATAGCTTTGATACCAAATGTAGGTTTTAATCCTGAACAGAAATTATCTACACACGAATCTTATTACAGAAAATAAACAATAGCGAGAGCATAAAACATAAAACAGATAAACACAGAGATTTTCCCCTGGATCCCAAATCGGGACGACCAGCTTGATTTTTCATTATATTCCTTTTAGTGTTACAACACATGTATATACATGCCGAAGCATACATAAACCCCAATCCATTAACCCTGGATTAGAACATAACCGTAGTTCCCTTGACTGGATCTACAAAATACCAGGGGCCGAAAACCATCGAACCCTAAAACCATGTGCAAAACCATGCACCAGCATGGTTGGGTTGGTGTAGATGGTGCACACCAAAACAATTTTCGCCAGGGCGCTTCCCCAGACCCCAATAGTGGGGGCTGCCTCCTCCCTTGTGACCCCCCTACTGCGCCCGGCGCAATCGTACAATGCGTGGGGCTAGTCGTGGAAAGAATATAACACATACCCAACAGCTACAGTGAAACCTTTATGAGGTTTCAAGAGAAAGAAGAAGACATGGGGATCCCTCCTTCAAGATAAGACCAATATCTAAGGTCTCCTATTGAGGATGAGGCATGTTCCCTCTCTGAAGAAAAGGCTAGGGGTGACAGCGTAGACATAGCAAGAGAACCTCTAGTACTGCATGAAGAAGAAGAAGGAGCAACTGGTCCAACGAGAGAAGCTCTTGCATTTTTTCAAGGAGTTCCTAAGAGTCTCACACATAGATATTATGGCACAATCCATGGGCAGCATGTGCCATACTTATCAGATGGTGAGATCTTGAAGATTGCAGAAGACAGAGGGAAGGGCAAGCTTCAAATGGTGAGAAACTTTTTCCCCTCTGTATTCCAGAAACATGTTGCACAAAGAAGGCTGAAAGATAAATGCAAGCAAAGAAAGGACATATCAGTCCCTACATCTTCTCATGATCTATGCCTTGATGTCTCCTTATTTTAAGGAATTCCACCAAGGATTTCCCATGATGAGCAGAAGAGAAAAGTGTTCCCTCAACCTTGTGCATCAATGTCATCTCTTCCCAAGGGGGAAACTATGACAGCGCTAGATACTTTGGGTAAGATGCATGCTTATGAGAATCACATTTCATTTTATGGTTGCATGTATTTTCTTACTTCATATTTGCAGCCCATGACTCCCAAGAGGAGTGTTATACCATACAAGCTTCATGGCCAACTATGGGTCAAGATTGTTCTCAAACATGGCCACTCCCTTGATGGGCTAAGGGAGATTCTACACCAAGACGGGTGATGTATTAAGGAAAAAAATATAATTCTAACATTCAGCCATGATGAGATGAAGGGAGCAGCAAGTAAGTGGCCTGTGAACCACTTACAACATTCAGATTTGATGCAGGGAAGGGACAGCCTGCGCTGGTTCTTGTTGGGTGAGTTTAAACACTCCCCAAATTTTCTGATTTTCTTGTCACATGCCTTGTATCTCAAGAGGAGGCTGCATAATAAGAAGGAATGGGTGTTTGGGTTGACAAGGAAGAGGTATGGACATCACATGAAGCTCCATGTCCATACAATTACTTTTTCCTACCATGTATGTGCATGTATTTTTATTTAGAATGCAGTTCAAAATCATGTATGTACTTGGGCTTGGGAGAAATTGTAACCTTCTCATGGGTTGGCATAAGGAGGTTGGTTCAAGTCATAATGATGCTCCAAACATGAGAGGAGGGATGACACATTGGGTGATTGAAATCTCCCAAATTCAGTGGTATTTCAAGGAGAGGATGGAACCTTATATGACTGTTGCAGTATGTATAATTTTTCCTTATGTAAAAGGTCATGTATTGGGTTGGTATCATGAAGGGAAGTCCCTCACATGGGGGGGAATTGGAGAATGGCATTCATTTCTTGAATTCCATTCAACCAAAAATCATTATCCTCTATCATTTCCAAGCTTTGAAGAAGCTTATTTCAGCAAACAAGTGGTGGGATGGCCACTTACTTTTGAGCAGCATGGGAAGGGGAGCCTTCCAACATACACCTTGAGAAGCTATTGGTGGAAGGGCTCTGAAAGAGGGCTACATCAGCATTGTCGAAGAGGCATGGGCATTGTAGAGGTGGATCAGCAACATGACTCTTTGGGAGATTTGAATCAGCCCACTCTTCCCTCTATGGAGGGAGGGAATAGAACCATGCACCTCTCCCTTAATTAGAGAGGAATTATTGGTGAAGGACATGATAACGTTATACATTTTTTTTTTTTTTTATTTCATGCAATCTTACACCATTTTTTTTCAGTCCAAAGATTCCAAGGAGAAATGATATATCATGTGAGCCTCTTGGTCAATTTTGGGCTCCAAATTTTTTTGATTTGAGCCACTTACTTGAAAGGAAAAGGGGGATTTTTGCAAAGATAAGGTGGTGCCCCAAAGCACCAAATATGCATCACACTTTCATCCATCATGATGTGGAATGGGAATCAAGAATGAAGGATGGCATGTGCCTCATGAGAGGACCACTCGCCATGTATTAGATGTCTCACATTCCAGAGAGAGCATGGGGCAAACCATGCTTGTTTCATATGATCTATTGTATCCTTATGGGATGAGCTAATTGAATCTCATGAGAACATTAGAGGAGCAAGACATGGATGGATTGGTCAAAACTTGGCTTATGGAAGAAGCTTATCTTATGTTGGTGTCACCAAGGAGGAAATTTTGCAGCACTCACCTTGCAGTTGCTTGAGGGCAAGCAACAATTTTTGGAAGGGAGGACTGTAATGTTCCTAATTAGCCCAAGCTAATTGGAACATTTAATTTTGTCTTAATTTTATGTACTGATGAATAAAATGGAAAGGAGGACACGAAAAACTCCTAAACTCAAGAATAAATCAGTGCCTATGTGAAAAGAGGCATATTTGAGCTACTTGAATAAAACTTGTAGATGTGAAAGGGTCAAGACCACCAAAGGAGATCCTATTTGACCAAGTCAACCAGCGCTGTCTAGGTTCATTGAACCTCCTTGATGGACTGCGTTGTTCTAGAAGGGGTTTTCGAGTGTGAAAGGGGCCAAAGAGATGAAGTGGTTTAGGGTTTTCCAAGAGACCCTAATGTTATAAAAAGGAGGAGAAGGCACATGAAGAGGTTGTTGATGTATTTTCAAAATATAGGTTGCTTGAGCAACTCTACTTCTCTTGGCTGTTTAGCTAGAGAAGGAGGATTTCTTGTTTAGGAATCCTCTCTCCTTCCTTGAGTAGCTCTTGGAGGAGATTGTGATGCATTTATCCACTATCCAAAATTTTTGCCAAGCTTCATCTCCATTAGCAATGTTGGTCCTGTTGAGGGTTTTACAGCTGCTGTGAAGTTGCAGCAAGTGGTGACTCAAATCTGCAAGGATCTAGATGTTTTGAGGGATTTCTCTCAGGTAGGGTGTCTTTTGACCACCCAGAAGAGGATCTCTGTTGTATTTTTATTTCAGATATGTATGTTTCATCCATTGTAACATTCCTCTCAAGCAACAACATTTTTTCTCTAGTGAACTGCATTATTACATGTACTGCTTTTACTGCTAGTTGTATTCCTCTCATTGTACTTGCTTCCTGATGATTGAGGCTTGCCTCTCATCTTGAAGATTCATCTTTTAGATGGTGATATATATTTTTCAGATCTGATATACTATAATAATAATCATATTCAGCAATTTCTGGAATTTTCCTACATTTTCATGTATTAAGAGTCAGATCTACATCTTCTTGTGCAATATCTTGTAAAAACCCCAAAGGGGACTTGTAGAAGAGGCTGAGTAGTTTCTGGATCTAGTATGGATCTGATGTTACAGCCATAGATATTCCATATATCTGAACTCCATAATTTATCTACTGAAGCACACTTACAGGGATGCAGTCCATTCTTTTCTACAATTTTATAAATGTCGGAGATGTCATTTTAGTGGATTTCTGCATTATTATTTAATGTGATTTGTTGTATGTTAATGGGATAATATTTCATAATGCTGATCTAATTTCCTATGTATGAATTCTGAACTTATGGCTGATATTCAGTGATTCATGGGCAAAACTGCGCAATTCTGGTTGCTGGGTTTTCATGTTGCAGCAGCTCTTCTCTTTAGCTGATTTTTAACTAGTCAGCTTCGTGGGAGATCTGTTTAAGGTCCTTAAACACATTTTTTTCAGCTAAAATTCAGCATGGAGGTCCCCCATAGCCTAATATAGGGAATACCATCCCTGTTCTACGTTATTTTTTCACTCCCTTTCTTATACAGCGTTTTCCCTAAGACTGTTGCAGAATTTCCTGAAGTGGAATTTCTCGCTTCTTCCTTGGATGATTTTTGCTCCTCTTTGGACTCATTTATTAGATCTGAAGATCTAAGAATCCCAAGGGCTGAAAACTCCATTTATTGTGTGTTATTCCCATCCTTTTTTTGTTTCATCAACTTTCTATAGACAGATTCTGAAACGGGCCAGGTAGCCTCTGGATCTCACCCTCTCCTTAGAGGTGACACATCCAGTAAAAGCCCCTTCAGTCTATCTCTGGTTTAGAAGTGCTGGTGCATTTCCATACTACTATGAATCCATAGAATAATATCTCAATATATTCCCTACTGAGCCTAATTTTCCCCATTTGGAACATTACATATGATTCCAACATCATACATTTTCTTAATTTCTTTCTGAACTAGGGGTAGTTGCACAGGGTTTATTCTACGCAATTTCTGTTTAAAGGGTTTCTGATTTTCTTTAAGGGGTATCTTATGATGAATGATCTCTGTATCATAGGAATTTAGATCTTCATAACTCCAAGCAAAAACATCAATAAATTCTCTAAAAAGCTCAAGATATTTCTATTTTATATGAGTAGGCAGTGGTTTAAACATTTTGATCATTTTGGGTCTATGTTCACTGCCTATATTGCATTCTTCTATTTCAATTTCAGTTGGTTCCATCTTTTGCTTCTTAGCAACATAATTAAAGTCAAATAGTTCTTCTAGAGGCACCAGTCCTTTTGGAAATTTATAACTATTAGACTGCAGCACTTCAAAGTAATATTTTTCCAAATTAGTGCACAGATCTATTTTATGTATGTTTTCTTTTGTTAACATATTTATATCAGCAATGTCAAGAGGTTCTTCTTTGTAAGATTGTTCCTCAACAGAGAAGTCTTCTTCATACTCTGAGTCTGAATTTGGCATTTCAAACTCATTTCAAGAATTCTTCTATTTATTTATCTTCTTCAAAAACTTGCCAGTACTTTATATTATCAGGGACTGTTGGTCTATATTTGACTTGGACTATGTACTGTTTTCTTTGATAAGGTTTTTGACATGTGCTAACAGCAAATTCTAAACCATTAGCAAGGATGTTTTGGTTTCTAGGGACAAAGGTAAGCTCATATTCTATGAACATTTTTAAGAGGTCAATAGCACCATCTTTATAGGCTTTTAATCTTGGATGCTTGGCTGTGTATTCTCCATTTATTTGCCTAATAATTAACTTTGAATCTCCATGGACAGCTATCCTCTTGGCTCCTAATTTCTTCAATAATTGTAGTCCTAAGAGGAGTGCCTCATATTCAGATATATTATTTGTGCATTGAAAGTTTAGCTTGTATGAGTGACCTTCTCCATGATTTTTTTCTGTGTTATGTACCCATATGCCTGCTCCTGAACTAGTTTTGCTACAAGAACCATCAAAACTCATACTCCAAAGAGGTTCAATTTCAGATTTGTCATTAAATTCATTTTTTTCCTCATTATGATGTTTATAGTGGTTGCCACTATGTTTTTCACGATGTTGTTCTTTAGGGTTTTTACTATATTTATCATTGTTCTGTCTATCACGATTTCCACTATGTTGAGTGTTTTTTCTTTGTTCTTCATGGTCAGCCCTATGTTGATGGTTGCTTTTTTTCCCATGGTTTCCATTGTGTTTGATGTAATTTTTTGTGTTAGAAAAATGTTTTGACTATCCCTCCTTCTTTTCCTCTTTTTCTACTGTTGTTTTCTCATTTTATATCACTTGTTCATTAATATTTTCATCATTGTAAAGGATAAATAAATCAAGGTCTATGTGAATAGAATATTGATGGGTGTTATCTAGATTTTCTTGACTGCTAACCATGTATTTCATGTGTGTTTCCCTATACATTCTTCTTGGTTGACTAAAGACAGGGATGGTTGCATAAGTCATGTCCATTTGTAGGGTACCCTGGAGATTAGCACCCCATGACCTTGAAAGAAGCATGCCATATTTGGGAGGTATATCGACCACTAAAATATACATTACTAGGCTCTTAGCTGGTATTTGTGCTAAGTTGACACACAAATCTTTGATTAGGCCTAGACATTTAACTCTGTTGGAATAAAAAGAGTATAAATCTTTGTGTGGTCTACTTATCTCGAGGCCTAATATTTCCATCACTACTTTTGGCATTAGGTTGTGTAAAGCACCAGATTCTAACATGGAATTATATAAAATTTTATCATGAATGTTTAAACTAACATAAAATGGAGGAACACCTCCCTGTTGAAATTTCCCTTCCACTTCTAGTCCAAACAAAAGCTCAAGTTTGTCATCATTTAGATTAACATAATCAACATTTTCTCCTATGTTTAAAGCTCTAAAAAGTTAGGATCTATATACATCTTGAGTGACAAGTTCAGTAAGAGGAATAAGGATTTTAATATTGGAAATTTCATTCTCTATACTGAAAGGTGTCTGGGTTTTGGAAATGTTTAAATCAGCTTTTTTGGCCATTTTTTTCACAGCAAATTCATCTTGCTATTTTTTATTATGAACAACAGTTAAAAAAAATTTATTAGGAGAATTAGCTGAGTTGCTAGTGCTACTTTGGTCACCACTATGTTTGGGATTACGGTGGTTGTTTTTATTTTTGTTTTGATCAAAACGTTTAGCCACTATGTTATTGTTTTTTGTTGTCTTTTTAGAAATGTTTTCAGGACTATTCCTAGCAGAAATTTCAGAGATCTTTTTTTTGGGAGTGTCTCAATTTTTCTTGATTCTAAGGTCATATTACCTATGTAGTTCCATGATGGAATTTTCAATGCCTTTTTTGTAGTCTTCATATTCTAGGCTTTCTTCTTCATTAGGTGTAAATATACCTTGTTCTTCCTCAGTGAGAAGAAAAGTATCCTCATTGTTTACTCCCATTAAATTTATGTGACTTTCCTCTGTTTCTTCAATCACTCTGTCATCTTCGTCAGCATATTTTTCTTGGAAAGGAGGTTTGATTTGTTGATCAGGGCCTCTTTGTCTAATTCGTTGAGGATTTCTTCTAAAGTATTGGTTTTGGTTTTGATTTTGATTTCGGTTTTGAGGAGTTGTTTGGTTTTCTCTAGGGTAAGCTCTCTCATTCATGTTTATTCTTTCCATCATCATCTCCATTTTCCTAACTAGGCTATCAAGTTTAGCATCGGATGTGGAGGGTCCAACTTCTTCTTTGTATGTAACATTTTTCTCTCTTTTCAATCTAGCCCTTCTGGCATTTAGGTTAGCTTCTACACTTATTGCTCCTCTTTGCATGTCCTCTAAGGTTAGGGGATCTCTTTCTATTTTATGATAACACATGTCTGGGTCAAATCCTTCTGGAAAAATCACTAAGGCTAGGCCTTGTGGAGGTTTCATGTGGGGAGGGACTGCATTTTATACACTATTGAATCTAGTGCAATAATTTTGGACACTCTCTCTAGTATTTCTTTTAAGGTCATTATATTCTAATAGGATTTGAAGAGGATTCTTCTTGACTTCCCATTTGTTTAAGAATAGTTGATGAAAAGTAGGGAGGTCAATTATACTATTGGGGGTTAAGCCTTTGAACCATTTTCTTGCTTCTCCCCCTAAGCTTTGAGAGAACATTCTAATTATAACAGTTTCATCATCTATTTCTTGTCTATCAAAGTAGTCATTCATTTTTTCCACATGTTGTTGAGTAGTAGTAGAACTACTAGAATCATATAAGGGAATCTTGGACTGATAATCCTGTGGTAGAACAACTAAAGGTAAAGTAAGTACTAAGGGAGCATACCATGTTTCCATGATATGAGGTTGTGGAAACAATGGAGTTAACAACTGGAGGGTCTATAGGAGGAGGTACAAGGTTAAATGGAGGAAGGTGAACAATGGGAGATGAAGTTAGTACAACAGAATTCTATTGTAAGGTGGATGAGTCTAAAACTATCTCAGTTATCCAACTCTGGGATCTAGTCCTAGACAAGCTTTGTTCTAGGAGTGAGTTAGAGAGGATATTCTACAAGTATTTGAGGTTTTCGGGCAGGGAAATCACTTTGTGGATTGGTCTGCTAACAACTAAATCTTTAGATCTAGGAGACTTCCTAAGAATTCTTTCAGGATTGTCAACTATAGCAGGAGGATTTGGTTCAGGATAGGATCTAGTATGAACTCTTCTAGAAGCCAGAACTCTGAACCCAACAAATCAGAATGGTTGGAAAAGTATAATAGTCTTAAGACACAAACCAAACTTCAAAAGAAATACTTAATCCACAAAGTATTCCTGACCGGGTTTTGTTGATGTTTTGATGACAGAATAAGTTTCCCAGTGGAGTCTATGAAAACCATAAGAGTCAGCAGGCCTACTAAAAACCAGTGGAGTCACCAAGTGGAGCATTTTTACTTGTTTTATGGCTGATTGTTGACACCCAACAGCAATCAGGGACCATTCTTCGCTAACACTTGATTCATCTAGTTTAAATTGGGGTTTTCTGAGCTTTGAGGTTGTTTATTACTCACTATTCCCCACTATGGTCGCCACTATGTTGGCTCCCTATGATTTGCAAGATTGGCAAGAACAAACAATGCAAGGGCCACATCAGAACCACTTTGGAATCCTAGGAACTGGCCTTCATGGATTCAGAGAGGGATCTCTCTATATAAGTGTTTTCAAATGATATATCTTTATGCTTTTTTTTATGATATTAGGCTAGTTATGAAGTTCTAAGGACTTGGTTTTGGTTGAATTAATTGATAGATTGGCATATCTTTGGTGTGAATAATTGAAGGGATGTTTTAGCTGAATAGATAGACTATGATAAAACATTAGTCAATTGGGAAATGGAGTCATAAAAGGATTTAATTTCTCATTAACTCTATAAGGTTTTTCATAGGGAAAGCTAACTATATCAAGTGGATCTCTTAGATTAGATTGTAATATGAAACAATAATAAGTTTTGAAGGCAGCAAAGCTATAGTCAGTTAAGAATCTTCTAGCTCTACTTAAACAAGAAAAGACTTTTAGGTAACTATTTGAGGCAAACTGAATAACAGGGCGTACCATAGACTTCTTTGGCTAGACTTTGATAAGAAAAACTTTAAGACAACAATCCAACAATCCTAAGACTACTTTCAGACAAAACAAAACATTTAAGATAACAGTGAGAGCAGTTAAAGAGCAAGCTAAACCTATATTCTTTAACTCAACACTCAAAAGACCTTCAAAGCAACATTTTGAGGCAGACCAGAGGACAGGGCATACCATAGACTTCCCTGGTTTAGACTCTACTAAGTGTACTTCAAAGAAAGGCCTTAAAAACAATATCTCAAGCTACACCAAAGGATAGGGCTTACCATATAATTCTTTTTCTTGACTCTATTGAATCATTTCTAAGGCAACAAACTAGATGGAACTGGAGAGCAATTAATAATTCTCCAATCAAACCTTGCAGAAGAAACACAAAGATAAAGAATGTAGACAGAAGTGAGGGTAATGGTCATGTGAGCGTGAGGGAGTGAGGGTTTAAGGAAATGGGGCTTAAAACCTTAAAGGGTTGGGTTTAAAAAAAAAATCAGGTTTATATATAAAAACAGAGTTTCATATACAAAAAGGTGGGTCCCGACAGTTTCAATTATTCAATTAAAACAATGTAAAAGAGGGTCTTTTACATTGTTCTGATAATATAAAGGAAAATGATGAAGGAAAGGGGTTTTGAAGAGTTTTGAAAGGGGAAAATGGGTTTTTAGAGGGAAAAATGAGTGAATGAGAGTTTAGGTAAGGAGGGAGAGTAAAAAGGGGAAAAATAGCCCAGAATGAGTCTTTTTAAGAGTAGCAAGGTAATTATTTGAAAGGGCAGAGATGAAAAGTAGTAAAATAGGTTCATTTAGGATAATGAAGGCAGTGAGATTTCTAAAGAAAGATGATAGGAAAATGATTCTATCTTTAGCTACTTGTAGAAAATCAATAGTCACCTAATGAAATCTGTAGAATACAGGAGAATAACACAGTTAATCCATTTTCAAAGGGTAAGTTAAGGTACGTCATTTTCTAACTTTTTACCATAGAATTAATTGAAAAGCTAGAATGATAAATTTTGGAAAAAAACATTTCTCTTCCTCATTTCATAAAATTTCCAATACCATCAGTTGGGGTGGGGAATACATTCATATTCATACTTTGTCATGTTCATATCACATTCATAAACCCACATACTTCCAAAAGATATTAACTATTACATCATTATTATGAACATACAATGGCTTTTCAAAAGTACTTAAAATATAATTGGATACAAACACAATCATGGTTGTCACACAAGAACCAACCATGATGCAATCCAATAAAGATATACTTTGCAACAATAATCAAGTTATCATTATGCAAAGATCAAAGGTCAAAATTAAATGCAACAACAAAATATGGTTGTAACACAAGAACCAACCATGTTGCAATTCAAGTAAAACACTTTGCGTAAGTATCAAGTTATCAAATGCTATCATGCAAAGTTAAGCCAAAGCTCAAGGATCAAAAATAATTAATGTAATAGATTGCATGAATACATGCAATAACTTCATTTGGGCGGTATGTTGGGCCTTGAAATTTTCATTCAATTCCATTACATTTTCATTTATATTTCCATATTATCATCTTCACTCCACCTCCATTTCATTAAATTTACCTTACCATTACCACTATTGGGTTACATTTATGTTTTTCCAAACTTTATTAATTCTTAGCATTTTTAACTGAATTTGTGGTTAAAAATTAGAAAATAATGTGCATATGCTTATACCTAACAAGTGGGATGATATTGTTTCCATGTGTAGGTCAAAAGGAAGCTTCTAAAAGACCTTTATGTGGCCTCCCAAAACCAAATTCGAATTTGAGTGGAGAAGATCATGGGATCATGAGAATATGTGTCTCATTTCCTACTTGTATTGAAACTCTAAGAAGACATGTGTCTTATCATTTCCTATTTTGATTGTAACTCTAGAGATATAGGGAGAGATTCATGGAATCTCATTAATGAGATGGCTTCTCATATTTTGTATAAATAGGGGATGATTTATCCTATAAAATGGTGTGAAAAGTTGGAGAAATGCTCATGTTCTGAATAAAGAAGAGGGCTTGCATTTGGAGCTTCTCAACTTTCCATCCTCATGATTTTGGATTAGTCATCTAAATTCTGTGAGAATTACTCACCTTTCTAGATTAAAGTTTTTTTGCTTCCTTAGTATTAGTTTTAGAATGATTTTGTAATCTTTTCTTTTCTAAAAACATTTCGATAGGATAAATTTATCTATTTTCAAATTGGATTAAGTTTGAGGCAATAGAGCTCACAGTTATCTATTTTCCCTTACTGTTCTGTCATTTATTTTCTTAGATTAGAATTATCAATAAAATGTGTCAAAGGATGTTCTCAAAGGTCATTTCAAGAAGATGTTTCTAAAATAAATGATTGAATGTCTAATTCACATATTTATTGAGTTTTCCTCTGCACAGTTTTATTTGCTTTCTAGGAACTTAGAAACTAAGGTATAATTGATTTCTTATACAACATCTCAAGAGAGTAATACTTCACATTGAATGTTGGGAAAAATAAATTATACATTAGTTGTTTACAGTCAGTTTTACATGCTTTCATATTTTTCTTTCAGGTCCTCACTTACTTGTATCACTAATATTCCTAAAGGTCATTCCAAGGAGATTGATTTAATCATATTTCAAGGCTGAATGATTGAATGTTTAATGAATGTAATTACTAAGTTACCTTCTGCATACTTTACTTTCTTTTCTAAATCATTAGGTATAATTGGTTACTTAACACCATCTCAAGAAGGTAACACTTCATAATTGAATGTTGGAGTAGCTAAATATACATTAGATGTTTTCCTTTGCACATTTTGCTTACTTTTCTAGGACATTAGAAGTTAAAGTATAGATAGTTGCTTACACATCATCTCAAGAAGGTCACACTTTATAATTGAATGTTGGAGTAACTAGAAGTACATTAGTTGTTCACATTTTCTACTTTTACTTAAGACAGGCACTGCAATTTCAATCTTAGTTTTAAGAATTAGATCCATGTAATAGGACTAATGATAAGATAGATAGATGCTATGTTTTCCATATTAGATTCTAACTAGCCAAAAGTCTTTGATTTATTTTTATGTAAATTATATTAACTTAAGAACACTTCCTTTTATTCCTTCTTAAAATTCATTAGATTCATTTAAATCTTTTCATAGTTTTAATTAAAACATCCTTAGACATAAAAGAACAAAAAGACCACCCAAAACAAGATAAAATACAAACAATGAAGTAAGAATAAGGTTAACTAAGCACATACAGTGAACCACACTTCATCAGTTTGCAAACCTTGGTCGATAATTTATGTTAGCAATTTAAGACACTCAATTGACTCAAAACTGCCCAAATCCAGCACGAAAGTCTTGCAGTTACTATAGAAAATTTGATCATGCTATTAAATATTGTCTTGTTTTGACTACAAATATGCAGGAAAAGAAAACACATCCTCCTACTCAGATTTTTCATATGGTAAGTGTGGAGTTGCACGAATAAGAACCAAGTGTGAATGTTGTCACTAGGAGTGGTGGAGGCACTAGGGAAGAAAAAGTGAAGAAGCCTAAGGCTGATTTTTAGATATGAAAAAGCACCTGAGAAGAAGGAAGGATTCAACTTACAGTGCAAAAAAGAAACCTTCATAGAAGCGAAAAAGGATTTCACATAAGTAGGGGCTTCATCATCAAGAAAATAATTGGACGTGGTTGGAGTAGATGAAGAAATAAATCCCTTCCTACAAGCTTGCATCAAACTATTGTGCAATAAGAATGCAGTCGAGAACCTCCAAGAATTATGTTGTGGAACCGGCTCCAAAAATAGAAGAAAAGAGATATAAACACCTTAGAAATAAGCCACTTCGAGGGGGCAACCTCCAATATAGTACATGAATGAAAAATTCTTGGATGATACAAATTAAAAAACCTCCTTTCTATATATAGGAGTCCATGGGGCCACAATGTAATCCTAGTCGACCTAACAATAATAATTTAAGGGCACAATAATAACAATATAGGGGTTACAGGGGTACAATAATAACAATAAGGGGTTTACACTAACAACAATAAGGGACTATACTAGTAATATAGGGACCTAACATGCCCCTCTCCTTCAAAAAAATTTTGTCCTCAACGCTTGAGTAGCTCTGGGTGCTTCTGTATAAAATTATCATCCTCCCATGTAGAATCTTCAATGGGTAACTTCTTCCACTTTATGAGATACTTTGAAATTGATCGATTTCGTAGCTGTCGAGTTCTTTTTTCCGTGACCGCTTCAGGTTCCAATAAGATTTTTCCTTCCTCATCAAGCTCAGGAAATATTGTTTCAACTGGAATATTTTCACCTATAACCTTCTTTAAGCATGAAACATGGAAAATTGGATGCACTCGTGAAGAAGCATGAAACTCCATTTTGTATGCCATAGTGCCAATATTTTGCAACACCTTGTAAGGACCATAGTACTTTGGCAATAATTTATTATCCTTCTTATCTTGCTTGAGGGACATTTGTTTATATGCTTGTAGCCGTAAAAATACCCAATCTCCTACATCAAAACTTCTCTTGCTACAATGTTGATCTGCCTGTTGTTTCATTCGATTTTGTGCCAAATTCAGGTTATCCTTTAAGAGTTGGAGAACTTCTTGTTGATGCTCAATGTGATCTTCCACTACTTGAACCTTTGAATTTTCTCTTAAAGATGATGTGATAGATGGCGGATGATATCCATAAAGTGCCATAAATGGGTTCATTTTTGCTACAGTATGGAAGGAAGTGTTATACCACCATTCAGCGAGAGGTAACCACTTGACCCATTGTGTTTGTTTATCAGATACAAAACAAAGAATATATCCTTCCAAACCTTTATTTACTATCTCAGTTTGACCATCGGATTAAGGATGATAAGATGATCTATGAGCTAATTGAGTACCCAAACAAGAAAATAACTCCGTACAAAAATTTCCAGTAAAAATGGGATCTGTGTCACTCACAATAACCTTTGGGTTTCCATGTACCTTTTGAATTGTTTCCATAAATGTAGTAGCAACTATACTATCTTTAAATGGATGAGATAATGCACAAAAGTGTGTGTGCTTGGTAATTCTATCAACTACCATCATGATGACACTCTTTCCCTCAGAATTAGGTAAACCTGTGATAAAATCCATTGAAATATCCTCCCAACATTGGCTTGGAATGGATAAAGGTTGTAGAAGACCCATGGTCTTAATTGTCTCAACTTTGTTCTGCTAGCAAACACTGCAACTTTGTTCTGCTAGCAAGCACTGCAACAGGACATCATTACTCAGGGTCGGACGGAGATGCTCGCAGAAAAGGAAAAAGCCCTTCAAATACAGCTGGACGAAAGATACAAACAGGAAGAAATTCTCTGGAGACATAAATCCAGAGTCTGATGGTTAAAAGAGGGAGAAAGAAATACCAAGTTCTTCCACGCCTCCACTGTGCAGCGCAGGATGCAGAACAGAATCAGTCACATTCTCAGTCCGCAGGGGGAAAGGAAGGAAACGCATGAAGAAATGCAACAGGAGTTGCTCGAATATTTCAAAGGCATACAGCAAGAGCCTCAAATAAATCGACAACAAGATATTCATCAAGTTACCCAGAACATCCCCAAGATGATCACTGAGGAGCACAACAAAATGCTTCTCAGACCTATCTCCCCTCAAGAAGTGGATGAAGCTGTAGCGCAGTTCAAAGATGGGAAAGCTCCAGGTCCTGATGGCTTCACCTCTAACTTCTTCCACCAATTTTGGGATCTTATCAAAACTGAAGTTTGGCAACTTGTTGAGGAGTCCAGAACTATGCATTGGCTTCTCCCCTCTCTCAACACCACCTTCATTGCGTTGGTTCCCAAAGAGGATCAGCCCAACACTCCGGACAAGTTCAGACCTATAGCTCTTTGTAATGTCATATACAAAATCATCTCCAAAGTTATTGCCAATCATCTCAAGCCTCTCCTCCCTCTTCTAATCTCGCCGGAGCAGACCGGCTATGTAGAAGGGCGCCAAATTTTGGACGGCATCATCCTAACTCATGAAATCATGCACTCTCTGAAGACTTGCAGAAAACCAGGTATGCTTCTCAAGCTTGATCTATCCAAAGCCTTTGACAAGTTGAATTGGAATTACATTCATCATACTTTAAATGCCTTTGGTTTTGATCAAATGTGGACCAGATGGGTTATGAGCCTCATCACCTCAACCTCCTTTTCTCTTCTTGTCAATGGTGTTCCCTCTCCTCCTTTTCATCCTTCGAGAGGCATTAGACAAGGGGATCCTCTCTCCCCTTTTCTCTTCGTGCTCATGACCGAAGGTCTTGGCCGTTTAATCCATAAGGCGGTCCATTCCCAGCACTTGCGGGGTATCTCTCTTCATGGGGCCCCTGTCACCACTCATCAGCAATTCGTGGATGACAACATGCTCTTTGGCCATCCCTCTATGCAGGAAGCTCGCTCCTTCAAAGCCATACTTCGTCTCTTCTCCGAAGCCTCTGGTCTGACCATCAATAACACCAAATCCCAGATCTTTTTCTTCAACACTCCCCCTCTCACCCAAGCTAATATTGCTCGCATCCTTGGCTTTTCTATTGCTTCTCTTCCGGACAAATATCTTGGTGCTCCCCTGCTTGATTCCTCTATCCGGAACTCCTCCTGGAACAAGCTTCTTGATAAACTAGAGAAAAGACTTACTTCTTGGACTTTCAGAGCTCTAAATCTGGCCAGCAGACTTGTTCTTATAAAATCCGTGCTTCAGTCAATGCCAATGTATCTTTTCTCCGTTCTAGAAGCGCCCAAGTGGGTCCTTAAACAAATCAAATCTTTGCAACGCAACTTCCTTTGGGGCTCATCTGGCAGAAATAGAAAATGGGCCTTAGTCAGATGGGATTTGGTTTGCTCACCCAAAGACGCAGGGGGTCTGAACCTACGCGATCCTCAACATAGCAACGAAGTAATGGCTGCTCGCATCTGGTGGAACTGGACGTCCAGACCTTACACTCCTTGGGCTAAATGGTGGAAAGCTAAATATGCTAACAATAGACCCTCGGCTGAGCTAATCAGATTCACTCCGCAGCAACAGGGCTCTCTCATATGGAACTCCGCTAAACAGCATCACCTTCTCATACAACAACATAGCTTTTGGGAAATTCGTAATGGTGATTCAGCAAGATTTTGGCAGGATTCATGGCAGCAAAATCCTACCCTTATTGAGGCGTTTCCTGGCATCAATATGGATGACAACAGCAATGTACAAGATATCCGGGTCTGTCATCAATGGAAAGATACCAACAGTAACGGATTCAGACAGTGGAAGGCTCCTCAAGTTATTGCGCCTCAAGCCAACGGCCCCGACTTAGAAGCTCTCAATGCTGAACTTCGCAAAAGACAAATCAGAAGTACAGATGAACCTGACATTCTAAGATGGGGCAATACCACCAAAGGCATGTTCTCCACAAAAGAAGCCTACACCATTCTGCATCCCAAACCCCTCCCTAGTGATCCTCTTTGGAATAATATTTGGAACAATCTCACTTGGCCTAAAGTCTCCACTTTTCTTTGGCTCCTCAGCCACAAGCACATTCTTACCTGGGATAATCTTGTTAAACGAGGTTTCTTCGGTCCCTCCCAATGCCCCAACTGCCTTCAGTCTGAGGAAACCATCCAGCACCTTCTATTGCTTTGCCCCTTAGCTAATACCTTTTGGGAGAAATGCAGCTTCAGGTGCCAGAAGGCTAAACCCACGGGAGATATAACCAACATCCTCCGCAGATGGCCTTCCCGCCCTTTCCTCTCTCCCATCCTCAATGCTATGTGGTCGCTGATTCCAGGTCTCGTTTTCTGGACTTTATAGAAAGAAAGAAACAAACGAATCTTCAAAAATCATGCTTCCAATCTGGATCATTTATGGACCTCCTTCTGCAGCAATATTCAGGAATCTCTCACCCTCCGTTCTTGGAATGAAGAAGACTATCCTAACAACCCCAAGGAAATCTCCATATGGCAGAACTGGAACCTCCGCATTACTTTCACTTCTTCCCCTTCTGTCCATCCTTTCCTCTCTCCCCCCCCTTGTTGGACCCCACCCCCTGAGGGAGTTTTCAAGCTAAATTTTGATGGAGCCTCTAAGGGAAATCCGGGGCCTGCGGGCTTTGGAGGCATCATTCGAAATCACAAAGGAGAAACTCAGATCATCTTTTATGGAGCTATTGGATGGGACTCCAATAATTCGGCTGAGTTAGAAGGACTGTGGCAAGGTCTTTGTCTGACTCATCTCCACAATTCTTTTCCCATTATCATTGAAGGAGACTCCCAAATTTTGATCAATATTGCCAAGAGACTTTTATGGGGTACCACTCCGAAAAAATTTGCCCATAGTTGGCGTCTGGAGGCCAGAATCAAGCGTTTAAGTGATTGGTTAATGCAGCATAGAGCTATCTCTTTCAATCATACCAAAAGGGAAAACAACAAAATTGCTGATCTGTTGGCAAATTTTGGAACTGAGAGTATGAGCACCCTCACCCAGGGTCCTTTACACAGCATTCCTGATGAAGCACTGCTACAGCAATGTACTGCGCAGGTGCACAGCGATAGCACCACGCCGGATGCGGCTGATTAAAGGCCATCCGGGAACGTGGCACTCAGACCACTTCTCGATGGACCTCGTCGGTGCAGCCCACATGGCTCCCGGTACTGCCATTAACTATGGTCTTAATTTCTCACCCGAGGCGAACTCTCTTTACCTTGAAAGGCTCACTCGGCTCCTCGACATGGCTATTGTGTTTGGCATGGAAGGTTTACGCTGCGATTTGAATGGAGGAGTGAGCGACTTCTGCTCTCCACAGCCTCTGCAGGTGAACTGCTCGCCTACGAGCATTGAAGCCTCCATTAAAACCACTACAGGAAAGCGATGCTGGATTGTGGCCTGTTTCGAACCAGCTCCTAATTGCCATTTCTCTCACAGTCCTTGGTGTAATCGCAGAGCTTGGAACTCTGCCACCATTGCTCAGACAGGTAATTCCGCTACCTCTTCTGTCAATTTGTTTCGTGGTCTTAGTAGCATTGCTCTGGATTCGTCTGTTCAGGCAGGTGGTGGCCAGATTTCTCCTTCTCCCTCTGCCTCCTTGGGGAATTTCGCTCAGCCACGTTCTGCTACAGTCATCATGCCCCGCCTCCGAGAGCGCATGAGATCTCGAAGGGGCTCCACTCGTGGTCGGCTCTCTCATCAATATGTGCCTCCCTCTCCTGTTCCCTTGTCTGAAAATGCCTCTGGCATTTCCCCTGACGCCATCTCTACTCCGCCCGCTCCCCTTGAGCCTCCAGCCGTTGTCAGCTCCCTTCGACCCACCATTCGTCAAACCTCTCAACGCTCTGAGCTGAGGTTTGATTGCACCTCTTGTGATGCCACTCTCACCACTTTCATCACTGTGACTCTGAGGGAAGTTGTCCCGAATTTCGCTCCGCCTAGCTCCTCGACTATGGCCGCTCCCTCCTTCAGCAACAGCTCCCCACGGGACGGACCTGCTCTCTCTGCTCCTCAGCTCAGGCCCTCCATGGAGATTGCGCGCGAGGATGGTGGAAGTGCTCCAGGTGATACTCAGGTGAATAGCAGTGAGATGTTCACATGCAGAATTGTTGAAGAAGACCCCTCTCCTACTCATGGATCATAGCTGCTATAGCTTCCAGGTTTTTTTCAGTTCTAGTCGAAACTATATGCATCTTAGCTACACTGCTTTGCTGTACAGGCAGTTTACTTATTTCGGCTACAGTTTCATTTTGTTTTTTGCAAATCTAAAGCCGGTTTCCCTCTTATGGGCGGCTAAGACATTATGGATTAATGGACTGGTTTCCCGTACTGGGCAGTCCCGACTATGCTTGTCTTGCTTGACTATCAAGCACAGCGTTCAGGCTTCCCTAGCTGACGTTGGTGCAGTTTTGTACTAATACTTTATACATAATAGAATTTAGACTTACTTAAAAAAAAAAAAAAATTTAAGGCCATCCCAAAAAAATTCTTTCTTCACCCTGTGGTAAGTTTTTTAAAATCTTGAGTGTCCTCTTGAAGGAGAAGTGTGCAATTCCAAAAGAATCCTTTTTTTGGTTGGGAATTCTTACAAAGATATAAGCGATATTTGTACCATAAGGAATCATTTTTCAAACTAAATGTATTAGATGTACCAAGATCTTGCTGCAACTTTTGGATGAGTGTCCACACTTCTTCGTCCATCTTCTATTCATCCTTTGCTTCGATTATCCAATCTAGTTGGATAATAGAAATGGCACAAAGCAATGCTTCCAACTCTTCATTCTTTCTTGAGAGTGCATCTGCAACAACATTTAGCTTCCCTTTTTTGTATATTATTTCAAATTCATAACCAAACATCTTTGTGACCCATTTTTGCTGCTCTTCTGAATATAGTCTTTGTTCCAAAAAGTTTTTAAGACTATCATAATTAGTTTTTACCTTGAAGTGTCTTCCCATTAGGTAAGGTCGCCATTTCTTTAGTGCATGCAGTATTGCTAACATTTCCTTCTCATAAATAGCTTTCTGTAAATACTTTCCTTTGATTGGACGACTTTCAAAAGCAATGGGTCTTCCTTCTTGCATTAAAACAACACCAATTCCATTTTCTGAGGCATCACATTCCACAATAAAGGTTTTTGTGAAGTCTGGCGTAGCGAAGACCGGTGCTAGGCACATTGCCTCTTTAAGATGTTCAAAGGCCTTAGTTGCTTCAGGAGTCCATGAAAATGCATCTTTCTTCAATAATGTTGTTATAGGTGTTGCTATTCTCCCATAATTCTTAACAAACTTGCGATAATACCCTGTTAACCCGAGAAATCCTCGCAACTGCTTTATGGTTGTGGGGACTTTCCATTCCTTAATGGCTTTAATTTTGTTAGGGTATACTTTAACACCCTCGTGAGATACAATATGACCCAGATATTCCACCTATTGTACTCCAAAGAAACATTTGGATGTTTTTGCATATAATTGTTTCTCCTACAATAGTTTGAGCACCTTGTCAACATGTTGAACATGATCCTTCCAAGACCTGCTGTAGATTAGTATATCATCAAAATTTACTAGCACAAATTTTCTAGGGAAGGGTTTGAAAATGGAATTCATCAACCCTTGAAATGTAGAAGGTGCATTGGTAAGGCCAAAAGGCATGACCAAAAATTCATAATGACCCTCATGAGTTTGAAATGTTGTTTTCGGAATATCTTCAGTCTTCATTCTAATTTGATGATATCTTGAATGAAGATCCAACTTGCTAAAATAAATTTCTCCATGTAATTCATCCAATAATTCATCAATCACAGGAATGGGAAATTTATCATTAATGGTGAGCCTATTGAGCTCCCTATAATCACGACACATGCGCCCTGATCCATCCTTCTTGTGTACCAATACTACAAGAACAGAGAAAGAACTTTGACTAGGTTGAATTATACCAACCTCTAACATTTATGCAATCATACATTCAATTTCGCTCTTTTGGACATAAGGATATCTATAAGGCCTGATGTTTGGAGAACAATTCTGGGAATTAAATGAATAGCATGATCATGGTCACGAATAGGTGGGAGTCCTTTGGGAGTTTCAAACACCTTGGAATGATTTTCCAATACTTTTTGGAGATATGCAGAAATAGATGATTTTGATGTTGAAACTTCTAGTGAGCATAATTGTGCAATTACCCCTCGTTGTTCTTTCTTTAGAAGATTTTTCATGACATTAGAGCTTATTATCTTTCCTTGCTTCCCTGAAATACCCCGTAATTCAACTTCCTTACCTTCTGAAAAAAAATTCAAGAAAATTTCTTGAAAATTAAAAGCTACCGTCCCCAAATATTGTAACCATTGTACCCGTAGTACAACATCAGCATCTCCCATAGGAATGGAAAGCATTGTAATATTCAATACATATTCCCCCATGGTTAGCTTGATATTATGGCATTTTCCAGAGAAATTTATAGTTCCTCCATTTGCAACCATTACTTGACATTCTGGTGCTGGGTATAGGAAACAATTCAATTTCTTGGCTACCTTACAATGAATAAAATTATGGGTACTACCTGAATCAATCAACACTATTACCTTTTTCTTCTTGATATGTCCTTCTATCTTAAGAGTTTTATGAGTGGTAATTCCTACCAATGCATTACATGATATGGTCAGACTCATTTCTTCCTCTTCTAGGGTTGGTTCCTGGTGTATACCCTCTTCTTTTGAATATTCTTGACACTTATGACCTTTAGTGTATTTTCTATCACAACTGTAGCAAAGCCCTTTTGCTCTTTTTTCTTCCAACTCTTGTGATGTCAACCTTGTAGGTTGTGTAAATCTAGGAGTAGCAACACTTCCCTCTTTATAGAAGTGAGTGGTAGGCTTCCTTCCAACCTGAATGCCTTCTCCAATGAATCAAGTTCCAAAACATGAACTTCATGTTGGATGATATCCTTTAAAGTACCTATGAAGAGATCAATCTTGTGTTCCTATGGAATATTAGTTACCCTTATATTCAATTTTTGGAAGTCCTCAATGTGCTCCCCCACTTAACACTTTTGTTTGAGATTTATCAATTGGCTAAAGAAGGTGTTTCTCTTTGTATCCTCATACTGTGCTATCATTTCCTCTGTAAAAATTGACCAAGTGGTAATTTTTTTACGAGAGAAAAGCCATCGATACCATACAAATGTATTTTTTTCTAAATGTAAAGTTGTGATGCATACCTTTTGTGTGTTTTGCGCATTATTGAGATCAAAATATTTCTCCATCTGTACTATCCATATTACATGATCCTTTCCATCAAACTTCCTCATATCCATTTTTGGAATATGGTGGTTCTTCCTTCCAACATTAGATTTTATGAAATCACTATTAACATTTACTGTTCTCATCATGAGTTTCCTCCACTATCTTTTCACCATTAGGAAACATTTCTTGTATCAACTTTGTCAAATCTTCCATGTCTTCTTTTATATAATTCTTCATGTTTTCCATTTTTTCATCAATCTTAGCGTCCATGTCATCCATCTTAGATTCCATGCCAGCTTCCATGCCATCCATGCCATTCTTCAAACCATCCATCTTATATTCCACACCTTTCTTTAAACCATCCATCTTAGTTTCCATGCCTTTTTACAAAACTTCCATGTCATTTTTTGTTGCTCTTTGAGAGAGCGAAATTTGTTGCACTTGCTCTTGTAATTTTGATATGTCATGCCATTATTCATCTTCATGAGACATAGTAGAGCCTTCTAAAGGCTTAATGGGTGTTGAATTATTTTTAGGGGCCATTTTAAAATCCAATACTGATATCCGTTCTACAATATGCCCTTGGAATCAATTCAACTTGATTTTTCAAACAAGACTTATGCAATTCGGAAAAAAATACACACCTTTTACTTGCTTTTGAGGAGCTCGAAATTGAAATTGAATTATCTCTATAATTGCAGATCCTCAATATCTTAAATCTTTCCCTGTAGTAGCCCTCTAAATCTTCTTTCAAATGCCATAGGTATGATCTGATTTGGATTCTTCAAGACAAAATTATGTCCAATCTCCCACAATGACCCAATTATGAACAGGTTCAATAAAGTGAACTTGTACGAATTGCCACGTGTCACTTTTTCCTCCTTTGGCTATGAACTTAATAGATAGAAAAATAAATTACGTGTAATTGTGCTCACATTTTACAGCATTCCAATCCGATGCTCAGAGAGAGAGTTATGAATATTTTCCCACGATCACCTCTTTGAGATGAAATTCAGAAGTCTGAAAATGCCCTAACTTCCACATATCATATCTCCACAAATATTGTGGACCAAGCTCTGAAATTTTGCGAAGATGTTGCTCTGGATTTCGGCTTTGCGCTCTAAAAATTTCAACTTCTGAACCTTTTTAGAAACAAATTTATAGCACAAATTCCATGATGACCTATTTAGGTTAAATTCAGGAGCCTGCAAAATGACCTACATTCCACAGATCATATCTCTGAAAATATTGCGAACCAAGCTGTGAAATTTTGTGATGATGTTCCTCAAGATTCTATCTTCATACGCTAAACATTTCAAATTCTGAACCTTTGTAGAAAAAAAATTATAGTGAAAATTCCATGATGACCTGTTTGGAGCAGTGAAACCCTAGAATCCCAAAGCTCTGATACCAAATGTTGTGGAACCAGCTCCAAAAATAGAAGAAAAGAGATTTTAACACCTTATAAATAAGCCACTTTGATGGGGAAACCTCCAGTACATTACATGAATGAACAATTCTTAGATGATTGAAATTACAAAACCTCCTTTTTATATATAGGAGTCCATGGGGCCACAATGTAATCCTAGCTGGCCTAACAATACTAATTTAAGGGCACAGTAATAACAATATGGGGGTTACAGAGGTACAATAATAACAATAAGGGGGTTACACTAACAACAATAAGGGACTATACTAGTAATATAGGGACCTAAAAAATTGATAGACAAATGTGTAGAGAAAAAACAGCCCCAGATGGAGCAAAAGGTTGTGAACAATATCTATAAGAACAAAAGAAGAACTAGGTGAGAGATGAGCTTGAATACTCAAATTGGTGCATATGAGATGGATCAGTTCATTTAGGATCTAGATCTGATACGAATGTTTTACCAAAGAAAACTTGGCAATGAATGGGAGAACCTAAGTTGGAGTGGTCTACTATCCATCTGTGCATGGAAAATTAACAAAAGATTATCCCCTTAGGAAGACTCTGGTAGGTCATAGTGGATATTGAAGGAGTAAAGTTGCTTGCAAATTTTGAATTTATATAGATTATGGATGATACTGATCCCAGCCATATTTTTTTGGGTTTAGATTGGGCTATTGATATGGGGGGCATCGTCAATCTTAAGCGCAGAAGTATGGTATTTGAGAATAATGGAACCAAATTTGTGATTATCCTAGATCATGTAGAAGGTGAAAGATATAAATAGGCCATGCATGCAGATGATGATGTTGATCATATCTATAAGTTGACTACACAAAATGAAGATTGGATTAACTCGACCGCTGATGATATGAGGAATTGGAGAACAGGCAGAACCAGATGCATGAAGTATCTATGTTGCGCTACAGTCACGTCACAAAATCTCTTCGGTGCATATCCGCAGAGATACAAGAATTACCTTATTACGATGGTCTGACTGATGTTAACATGTTTTTAGGAGAACTTGAAAAAAATATTCCAGAAGAAAAAATATTTCATGCACTTGATATCATGCTACGATCAACCCCAGCACGCTGGTGGGAGACACATAAAGGAAAATTGGGAAATTGGGAAGAATGCACCCATATGATGAGACTACGATTTGAGCATCCAAATACTAAAATGGAAGAGACCTATTCCGGAAAAGGTGATCCATGCAAACATCTGGCTAAATGGACTGAAGCATGGGGCACAAAACCAAGACCAGAATGGGTGCATACATTCGTCCACACTTTGGGGAAGGTGCCTACAGATTGGTACCTGGAAACTCATGAGCTACGATGAGGAACTAATGAATGGACTGAACTGATAGAAAGTTTCCTCCTGACATTTATCTTTGAAAGTAGGTTTGGATGCTTGAATTAACCACTATAGGATATTCAAGAGGTCATCTTTGACACCACAAAACCAAAGGTAGAGCGCATCTTGCCATCATGAGATGCGCAAATGAAGGACATTGTGAATTTCCAAAATTTGTTAGACGAAGAGAACGAGGAAGATCTAAGGAACATTACGATCCCTGAATCTGAAGGTCAGCGCGCAGTTTTTGGACCTATGATTGAGTCACTTGATGTAACTAAGCTTATGAAGATCTGACAGGTTAATATTGGCTCAGAAGAAGAACCAAAATTAGTGAAGATCGGAGATTACTAGGATGATGATATGGTAGGAAAGGTCACTGATTTGTTGACTGAATATCAGGACTTGTTTCCTGAAAAATTTTCTGAGCTGAAGGGGATCATAGGAGATCGCAGGGTAATTAATATTACCTTGAAACCAGATGTGTGACCTGTGAAGCAATGTATGTATAGGTTGAATCTCAAATACAAGGAGAAAGTCAAAGAATAATTGGAGAAAATTTTTGTTGCATGAATCATAGAACCAGTAGAGGAATCATATTGGGTGATTCCTTTGGTGGTGTAGGACAAGAAAACTAAAGGATAAATGAGGATTTACATGGATCTGTGAAAATTGAATGATGCTTGCGTACATGAACCGTTCTCGACCCCATTTTATGATGAGATCGTGGAAAATGTAGGAGGAGAGGAGGCCTATTCATTTACATATGGTTTCTCAGGATACCACCAGATTAGAATCGCGCTAGAAGATAAGAGAAAAACAACTTTTGTGAATGAATGGGGATCCTTTCAGTATAAATTCATGCCATTTGGTTTGAAGAATGCACCAGCTATCTTCTCGCGCATGGTATTCACTTCGTTCAAAAATTACATCCACAAATTCTTATAATTATACTTTAATGAGTGGACTGTCTTTGGATTGTTGAAAAAGCATGTATCAAATCTGCGCCTAATGCTTAATACTTGTCAAAAATACCAGATCTCACTTAATCAGGAAAAGTGTATATTTTGTGTGCCATTCGAGATCTTTCTCAGTCGTATTTTTTGTTAGCAAGGATTGATGGTGGACCTAGCCAGGATCGATGTTATTGTTAATCAGTAAGTTCCTACAAATGTGAAATAGTTGCGCCTAATTTTGGGGCATACAAGGTTTTACAAGAAGTTTATCCAAGGTTATGCATTTATCACTACACCCATGGCATTAGGGAAGTTTTGAGGTCTAAAATGAGCCTACTAAGGATATCATAAAATAATAGTAGAAATATAAAATAAGATTATATTACATCATCAAATTTTAGAGGGAAAAATAAAAAACTATTTTTTCAACTCCTATTTTTAACTTATCTCCCTAGGGGTTTACTCAAATTTCGGCTAGGAACACTCGTTGGATGTAGAATTTGATTCCTCATCCAAGAAGTACCCATGTTGCATACTTTCTATGGACCCTGATATAGAAAAAATGAAAAATACATGAAAAATGTGATTGCAATAACGTTTTTTCATATATTTCTCATTTTTCGTGTAGTTGCATCGAAAGAATGCAACATGGGTACTCCTTGGATGGGAAATTAAATTTTGCATCCAATGAATACTCTTGCTAAAAAATTGAGTAAAAATTTAGGGAGATAACTTGAAAATAAAAGTTGAAAAATGTAGTTTTATTATTTTATTATTTTTTAAACATTTTAATTTTTTACCCCAAAATTGGTGAATTGTCCCCCATGGTTGACATCATAATCTTGAATCATATTGTTTCTTATAAAAATTATTTTGGTTTAAGAAATATGCCTCATTTTTTTGGGATGAAGAATGCCAAAAGAGCTTTGAATTACTTAAGGAGAAGATGGTCACTGCGCCCATATTGGTCTTTCTAGACTAGTCGAAGGTATTTCATGTGCATGTTGATGCCTCCTGCATCGTGCTGAGAGCTATTTTAGCATAGCTGGGAGCTAGGGAGATTGATTACCCTAATTCATTTTCAAGTAGGAAATTTTCGAGCACGGAGCGTAATTACTCAACCACGGAGAGGGAAGGATTGGTCATGGTCTATGCGCTGCATAAATTCCACCACTATCTGTTGGGAGGTCATTTTAAGATGTTTACTGACAACTCTGCTCTGAAGTACCTAGTCAATAATATTGTTTTGGGGGGGATATTTGCAGATGGTTTTTGTTGTTCCAGGAGTATGAATTTCAAGAAATTTTGAAACCTAGGAGACTAAATGTTGGGCCAGACCATCTGTCGTGCATTGAAAATGGAGGAGAGCCAACTAGTTTGGAAGACATCTTACCAGACATGAAACTATTTTCTCTAAAGGTATTTGATGATCACTTTTCCTATATTATTCATTTTCTGACCACTAGAAGTGTGCCCAAAGAAAAAAAATATGCTACAACAGAAGAAAGAGTTAGTCGTGCGCATAGCTGACTTTACTCGGATTGTCGTTCAGTTGTACAAAATGGGTGAAAATGAAATTATGCTAAGATATGTGTTGGAATTTGAGAGACGAGCTATCTTAGTTGGGGTTCATGGAGGAATTGCAAGAGGTCACTATGCAGGGAAAGAAACTGCACAGAATATCCTGCGAGCTAGTTTATGGTGACCCATGTTACACAGTGACGCACATGCATATTGTTGCGCTTGTGATGTTGCCAAAGGATAGGGAAGCTGTCACGCAAAGATGAGATGTCATTACACCCAAAAATGGAGTTGCAACCTTTTGAAAAATGGGACATTGATTGTTTTGGACCCTATGAACTCCAGGAAGGAAGAGAAGTGCACATTACATAATCACTACAATGGATTATGTGACCAAATGAGCTGAAGCTAAGCATGTGAAGGATTTTCGTGTAGACATAGTTGCGCACTTCATTTTTGAGAACATATTGACACAGTTTGGGTGCCTTAAGATTTTGATGAGCAATAGAGGTATGCACTTTTTCAATGAAACTATTGAAGCTCTAACGAAATAATTATAGATTCATCATCAAAAGAGTACTCCATATCACCCACAGACGAATAGTGCAGTGGAAGGTTGTAATAATATATTGGATATTGCACTCACTACGATCTATAATTCTAATTAGAATGATTGGGATGTGCACATGCTTGCAGTTCTCTAGGCATACAAAACCATGTGCAAGAATTTGACAGGAAAGACACCGTTTAAAATGGTGTATGGGCAGGAAGTTGTTATGTTAATGGAGTATATTGTCCAAATTTTGCGCATTGCAGCATTCACTAATATGGCAGAGCATAATATTATGGAAGAATAATTGTTACAATTGGTTGTGTTGGAAGAGGATTGATTCATTGCAGGTTTCCATCAGTAGGTGAAAAATTCATGCGAAAAGGCTTGGCATGACAAACACATTAGGCAGAAGGAATATAAGTAAGAATATTTGGTCTTGTTGTATGATAGTAAGTTTGCATGCCACCCAGGGAAGTTCAAGATGCATTGGCTCAAACCATATGTTGTCAAGGAAATCATGGAACGAGGTTCGGTATGCCTGGCCACCTTAAGTAGAGAAAACCTTCTTGTGTATATTAATGGAAGTCGATTGAAACCATTCAAAGATAACCCTCTCCCTGTGTGCACCAACTGACTATATGGCAGGAGATATGATGAGTTACAGTATAGGGAGGACCATGCATTCTGCACTGTAAATGAGTCTCAACAACGAGCAACAATACTGCAGTAGGGAGCAGAAGAGGCATGTCTCACAATTAAGAGTCGACACTCTGCATTAGAGGCCAAGATTGACCAAGTATGTGGTGAAATAAAAGTTAGAGAGATGGGCCATTGTGCTAAAGGCTTCGCACATATAAATACAAAATATATGGGCTTATTTTGAGTAGAAAATCATGGAGTTATAGATGAAACTTCAACCTGAGACACCATTGTAGGTCAGAACGCAGCTTGCATCAAAAATAAAGAGAGCCACAAATAGTATAGTAGCTGCAGTGATAGACTATGGCATCTTATTGGATGAGGCCATGGGTGCCTATAATTATATTCAGAATGACCCAATGATCGAGCATATGATAAATGTGATGCACACTAAGTAACAATAGTTTTTAGAGATTGGGATGGTGGCACCCACTTTAGTAATAGCACAGAGGCTTTCCAGACTACATGAAGGCAAGGAAATTCAGATGGAAATTGAAGACTTGCACCGATGAGAGAAGCTATTAGAAACCTGGATGAAACCTTAGGCTGAGGAAGCCCCATAGCTCTCATAGGCTCTATATGGTGCCCTCAAAATCCTCTAGCAAACACAACGTGATATCAATTTGGCAAGAGAGGGACCAACGACAACAAAATTGGTTGATGAAGCTCAGGGTGTTTCCGCATAGAGTGTTGAATTCATCATGCCACTCTAGATCTCTGTTGATGCACTCAAAGAAAAGATGAAGGGGGGAACCCCATAGTGACTCGAGACAAGTCACGAGTTTGTGTTGGGGTCCTATTGGAGCGGAGTCCTCTGGGGTACATTTTTGGGTAATTTTGTATAAGTTGTGTTGTACGTACTGCACACAAAGAGTCAAAGGGGATTTACAGAGGGTCAAAGTCCCATAATAATTGTAATGGGTTTTAAGGGAAAACCATAAGTCTCAAACCATGGTTTGAGACCATGGTATGTGCATGTCTAGATAGTATAAATATAGAAGGATTGAGTCACGTAAGGATATATCATGGTGAACTTTTTTGGTTAATTTTTTGAGCTAATTCTAGGTTATTTTGTGTAGAATGGCTCTTTTTGGTTGTGTGTGTGGAGACCTAAGTGCTGGCTGTGTGCAGACTCCACTGGTTGTGTGCACGGAAGGGTTGAATGTACTAAATTGATAGATCTCTTAATAAAGAATACAGTTATGGAAAATATAGACTCTTATGTGATTGTTGTATTAATTATCTATTATTTTCTTTAAGATCTATTATGTCTTGCACATTTACTTCTATTATTGGTTAATTTATTGTGTGCGTGACTGTCAGTTGATGTTATATGAGTAGATCTGATTGCAGGACATTTTAGGATTGTGCGAAAGATATAATTAAGTAGTCTCTGATAATTCATGAAATGATCTATTTGTTGATGCGTGCATTTTTTATATTATATGTTATAAGTCTGCTTAGGGCCACTACATCAAAAACTTCCTCACAGTGCAGAAACCTAGTTCCAACACCCCCCCATATTGCTTCGAGTGAGACTTTGATCTGTGCAGGCAGGTCACTGCTGAAAAGGCTAGTAGTTGGATGGTTTTTTGGTTGTGCGATAACTTTGAACCTAGATCAGGACCCCCCAATCCAACAGGAAGGCCTATAAGTGCTAGGTTGACCAAATCATCTTCAACAACTTTAACAACAACACTCTCAATTTCATCCCGACATTGGGTGAACTTGCTCAAGTATTGTGGTATTGTGTCTTCCTTTTCCATCTTGATTTTCCAAATCTTATCCTTCAGTGCCAGCTTCATGTGGTCACTTCTATTCTTAAAAAATTATATCATGCCTTCCACATTGCATATGGAGTCTCCTTCCCATGGAGCTTTGAGACAATATGATCTTGAAATCCTTTTAGTAAGATCCTTATTGCCTTGGCTACATTATTCTCCCATTTTGATAAAGCATGTGCATCCTTGGCTTCTGGTTTCAAAACATTTCTATCAATTTATTCCTTCAATCCATTGTCTTCCATGATTGCTTCCATATGGTCCTTCCTAGTAATGTAATTCAATCTACCATCAAGGGAATACTCAAGCATCAAACCATAGAATGCCAACCTGAACTCGTTGCTAGCGTTGGATAATAGATCTATAAAACTCATTCCTCTTGCTAGGAAAAGCTCGTATTCTTCTCTTTTATAGTGATTTCATCTCTGATACCATGTAGAAATTCCTTGTATATTCAAACTGCAAATTGTAATTTACTAAAACAATAGACTTTAATCTACTATACCAATTGCAGAAACTAATTTAAATGATCGTGAAATCATGAAGCATACAAGAGAAAGAATTAAATCAACACATGACACAATGATTTCCAAGGGAAATCCATAACTAAAAACCTTTCTATTAGTATATTTCATTAGTCATAAAATATGAGAAGATTACAATGCTTTTCTCAAGCTTGAGAAACCTCTACACTATCTCTCTCTGTCTCACCGCTTCCTAGACAATCTTAGGCCAATACTTAACCAAATTTATACTTTCCCAAGTCCCTATTTCCTTGTGATGCTTCCTTGAGAATTATACCCCTATTAATCAATGAAATCCTCAATTGGAATTGTGCAATACATCATAGGCATTTGGGGAATTTTGAGGTCTAAAATGGGCCTCCTAAGGAAATTATAAAATAATAGTGGAAATAATAAAATAAGATTTGATAACATCATCAAATTTTAGAAGGAGAAAAGAAAAAACTACTTTTTCAACTTATCTCCCAAATTTTTTACTCAAATTTCAAGCGGGAGTACTCATTGGATGCAAAATTTAATTCCTCACCCAAGGAGTACCTATGTTGAATACTTTCAATGAGCCCTCTTACATGAAAAATGAGAAATACATGAAAAACGTGATTGCAATCATGGTTTTCCATGTATTTCTCATTTTTCACATAGCAAGGTTCATCGAAAGTGTGCAACAAGGGTACTCCTTGGATGAGGAATCAAATTTTTCATCCAACGAGTACTCCCACTCGAAATTTGAGTAAAATATTTGGGAGATAAGTTGAAAATACGAGTTGAAAAATTAGTTTTATTATTTTATTATTTTTTAATATTTTTACCCTTTTATTTAAAAAATGGTGAATCATCCCCCATGGTTGACATCATCATCTTGAATCCTATTGGTTCTTATAAAGTTTATTTTAGTTGTACATTTTTCTTAGAAGGCCCATTTTATACCTCAAAATTCTCCTAATGCCTCCCCTAATGCCTTCATATGACTGCATGCACCACCTGTACAATTTGGATGATTATATAACCGATAGTACACTACCCTTTAAATCCAATCACAACTGGGTAACTTGTATATCACGCATGCATGATTTATTTATGGCTTATTCACTAGGTAATTGGTTGATCACAAAGTACACACCCCACTACTTGACCTCTTACTAGTTCCTCAATGAGTTGGAACTAGTTAAATTGACTTTAACTCAAATAAACTAAAATAATTAATTACAACTCAAAATAAAATCAGCTAGGGCTCCTATAAAGTAGGAGACACTCTACATGACTTAATCTAGGCCCTCAACTAGAATTAAATGAACCAAATAAGTAAAACTAACTTGGTTAACTCATACAAGTTGTCATGATATGTGGAATTACAACTTTCTTCTAATTTAATTCAATCTAAAATTAAATTAGAATATTTCTTGGTATCATTTTCAACCGTTTTCATTCTGAATCATAAGAAAAATCACATTAATATTGATTTGGAAAGTCAATGATTAACTCTAGAGCCAAATATAATTGAAAAACAAATTGGCAAAAAACAATATGAAATAAGGACTTTATAGTGATAATTATTGATTATGAAAATATATTAGTTCAATGTTGCAACTATGTACAAATAATATATTTACATAATTATCGATTTACCGTGGTTTCGAAAACTAAGTACCTTCACCTTAAACATAGAGAATTTTTTTTCGAAATTTCTGCATAAGAAAAAAATGGCACTTCAGGACATTACAATGAAGTTAGATTTGATAGTACCTTCATCAAAATATTGAAATATATATCGAATATGACCATTTAGAAAAATAAAAAATCAATATCAAATATGCAAAATAAATTTAATGAATCTATCATGGATAAAAATGAGAAAATTTCTTTCTTAAAATATCACAATAAAAATTTACTTGCACAAGTCAAGAACTCCAAGGCTACAAAATAGAGTTATCAAATATTAGAACAAGAAAAGGAACATATCAAGAAATAATTTCAAATGAAGTTACCATCAAAAGATGAAGAAATTATAACATTAATAAATAAATTCGATGAATTAGAATTTGAGAAACTTTCATGTGTCAGGAACCATAATCAGAATCTTCTTGCACAAATTGTGAAACTTAAGAATGATGAGCAATCATTGGAAAATGGAATTGAACAAGTGATCTAGATGGAAACATTAAATTCTTCAAGTAAAAAGGCCCAAATTGTATAGAACAAAAAAAATACAAATTCCATTGGTATCACAACTCACAAAGATGTCAATCTAGTTGAAGTAAAGACATACTAGGATGTTGTAGTACAAACGATGAAAATTCCAAGAGAAGATCTTGAAATCAACCTAGTAACATTAGTATGTTAAAAATATCATATGCAAAAAATAATCCAAAAATATGTTGCAAGTACAATGAAGGAAAATCATATTACATTCTAGTTGAAGTAAAGACATACTTAGATTCTACATTATAGATGATAAAAATTCAAATTGAGGATCCAGAAATAAACCCAACAACATTAGTACATGAAAAATATCATATAAAAAAAATAAGCCAACAAAATTATACAAGCATGACAAAGGAAAATAATATTACAAAAATACCTTATCAACATCCTGATTATAAAAGTCATTACTTTAACTAGTTGGTGTATCAACATCATTGAGAATGAAAAAAATTAACTTATGTTCTAAAAAATATTGATGTAAGTGAAATCAAGACTCATGAAAACAATTCACCTTGGAAATATTATAAGTGGAACGTTTCATAGAAGATCAAAATGGGATATTTAGATCATTTTCAAGTTTGAATATTATTTCCAATGCATAGAGGTTCATATCATCTTGTATCATCAAAAGTGGTAGCTCCAACAATTGGAAAATATTTGAAGAATTATAAGGTAAAGAAAAATATATCAAGCCTCTTCATCAATATTAAGAGTTAATTAAGGGGAATTAAATATTACACACACACACACACACACATATAACTCTTAATTAAATAATAGTTAGTATAATAAGATGGCATGTCTCAAAGGACATGAATATTATGAAAGGACATTATGCTTAGATATATATGTGGGTCCCCATTGCACTATCATCATCATATCATTATTTCATGAAGTTATGATATATTCATTATAAATGCATATTTTTATATTCCAGGTATTTTGGTTATTCTACCTGTGAGCGATATTCATTTGTCACAATGCATTATACTTACAAATGGATTTTCCTAATCTTTTCAAAAATCAATTATGTTTTTAATGAATATAATCTATGATCTCTTCCATACCTCCTCCTTAATATCCATATACAACGTATCAGGGTGATGGTAGAAACATCAAAACAAGTTTCAAAAGGAGAATTATTGGTAAAAGGTGGATTTATTTGTTGCAAGAGTATTGAATATAAATCAAATTTTCTTTAGATGCTTCTCATTGTAAAACCCTAAAAGTTTGAAGAAATGTCTTGTTGACTACTTCTATATACCTATATGTGGATGGAAATATGCATATCTCTTCAAATTGGTGTCCATATTCTCCCAAACTGTAGTCCAAAAAGCACAAAAAAAATCCCATATATTTATGTGAGATGATGCTCCTTGGTAATCCAAAATGCACCAGGACCTTCTCAAACAACATGTTTTTTTCTTCTTCTCCTTTTATGGTCTTTTACAAGGCATAATAATGTGCATATTATTTAACTTTTCAACTACAAAAAATATGTATTCATGTACATTCCTTCTTGTTATTAAACTAGCCACAACATCTATGGAGATGTTATCCCAAGGTCTAGTAGGAATAAGTAAGGGATGGTATAAACCTTGCTTTCAATTACTAGGATTATTGTTGCAAGAAATAATGTATCCTCTAAAAAATCAAGTTACTTCTTCTTTCTTTTAGATCCAATACAAATAACTATGTAAGTTGGAAATAGTCTTCCCAACACCAAAATTTCTTGGAACCTTGGAGATGTAAACCTCTCTGATAAACTACAATATTTCACCTTCAGGAACATATATATTTTCTAGTTGGAAGAGAAACCCATTATATATATTATAGTCAAACTTATTGTCACCTTATTCTACATGAATATATCCTTTTACTTTCCAAAATGCTTGTTAATATTACTCATCTCCTATGTATGCCTCTTTGTATGCATCGTGGCTAAAAGGTTCCATGTGCATAAGAGTTCCAAAATATGTAATCATGGATGTGGGATGTGGCCTTGAAAGAATGTTTCCAACTTGTTAATTTTCCCTTATTTTATTTTATGCCTAAATGAAATTGATGTGAGAACCCCAACCACTTGTACTATCTAGTTTGTTGCAGCATACTTTGGAACTACAAAAATTGTAGTGGATTGTGATTAATGTGTACAATTGTTTATTTTTCATTATATAGTTATTAAACTTATTAATATCTTGAATTAAGGTAAAAATTTCCTTCTCTTATACACGGTATTTCAAGACTCCACTATGAAACGTTTCAGAATAATTGAACACTTGCCTCCTTACATCAAAATGACTATAATAAAATATTCAGTTACGCTTGTATCCACTTCAAAATTCCTCTAAAAATTAGGTAATGCAAGAATTGATGCTTGAATTATCTTGTATTTCAACTAATTGAAAGCTTTTTGTTGATCCATTTATGACTATCTCTAATGGCATGAAGTGGCAAAATAATAGATGAAAATAATGCTATAAAATGGTATAGGTACAACATTACCCCAAAAAAGCTCCTAACTTCAATGTTATTAGTAGGAACTAGCCACTAGAGGATGGGCTCCATATTCACAGGATCTATCTTGTCTCTCATTACTAATCACATTCCCTAAATATACCAATACAAGTTTCCTAAAAAAAATTCTCCATAATATTATTAGTGGAGATTTGTTGCAAAGTTCTAAATTGTTCTATATCATCTGTATTGGAAATAAATTGATTAAGTAAATTTTTATCATCTTCCAATTTAAAATATATAGTTTGATAAATAGTTAGAAAATGTTGAATAGATTCTTCTTCAGAATATGTCTCTTCAACCCATGGAATTTGTTTCAATTCACTTAAAAATTTAGCAAGAAGATAAAGTATAACATGTATACTTTCATTCCTTTGAAATAGTCATGCTTCCCGATCTCAATAGGGGAATTTTGAGGCCTAAATTGGGCCTCCTAAGAAAAATGTACAACAAGAATAAACTTTATAAGAAACAATAGGATTCAATATTATGATGTCAACCATGGAGGATAATTCACCATTTTTTAAGTAAAAGGGTAAAAAGATTAAAAAATAATAAAATAATAAAACTAATTTTTCAACTTATCTCCCAAATTTTTTACTCAAATTTCGAGTGGGAGTAGTCGTTGGATGCAAAATTTAATTTCTCATCCAAGGAGTACCCATGTTGCATACTTTTTATGGACCCTGCTACATGAAAAATAAGAAATACATGGTTGAAAATACGAGTTGAAAAAGTAGTTTTTCCTTTTTTCCCTCTAAAATTTGATGATATAATAAAATATTATTTTATTATTTCCACTATTATTTTATAATTTCCTTAGGAGGCCCATTTTAGACCTCAAAATTCCCCTAATGACAACTAATGAAAGCATTGGTTATGGCCAACCAAGGTCTTCCAAGGACAAGGAGATGTTCTTCCAAACTAACTTTGGGTTGAATAATTACAAAATCAATAGGATATTCCTATGCATCCAAAGACACAATAGTATCATCAACTACACCTTCAAACTTTTCCCTAGATCTATTTTTTAGCTTGACTATTGTGCGAGTAGGTTTACGATTAAATATATTCAATTTTTTCATTGTTTCCATTGTCATTACATTAATAGTTGCACCTAAAGCAATTAAATTATTTGGAATAGAAAAAATTTTGATAAAAATTATAACCATTGGAACACTTGAATGAATATATTTTTTTGTTGTAATGTATGTTGACATTATGCTATTTAACTTTCCAACAACATGTACTAAAGGTGGAGCTTTTATTTTTATTCCTGATTTCATTAGAAATAATCCCATAATTGTTTTTTCATAAATTGGAATATTCTTTATAGCTTGCAATAAATAAATTTAGACACAAATTTTTTTTAATTAATGTAATAAATCATACTCATTAGAGATCATAGTTATTTCCAGGTATAGTTTCTCTCAAAAAGGAGGTGATTTGGTAAACTATGATTGTTCCTTTTAAGATTCATTTAATTTATTTTCCTCCTACTATGTAACTCCTTAATCTGCCTCTATCAATGAACTTTGGTCCTTTATTTCACTAAACTCGGCCCAAAAAAAATTTCCCTCTAGTTTCTCGTTTATCCTTCAATTCATCAACACATAGGGTCTTCAATCAATTGTTCACAACCTTTTTTGTGAACAAATCCTTGGTATTCCCAATAATTCTGCCTTCTTCTATTGTTATAATGATGGAAAGTCTAGGGCTTGGATGTTGACCACTCTCATAAAGAATACCTTTGCATCTCCACTGATCTAGGGATACTTGGATGGCCCACTTGACTACTACTTACTCCTTAAAATTATGAAAATCCTTAGGCCCAATAAACTCTCCATTCTACCATACTTGTTGTACTTCACAAGTGATGGACTTAGGGCTCTTTTGATAGTCACCTAACAACCCTCCAACTATACATGGACTATCCAACCAGATCTTTCCACTCGTCATTCTTCTTTTCACTTCAGAATTTTAATCCTAGGGCTACCAAAAACTACTCTAACCCTATGACAAATAAACTAATCTTGTCACTCTCCTTAAGGATTTAATATCTACCCAACTTTAGTCAAAATCTTGAATGATCTAGGTTCACATATTTTTCCCTGTATACTGCAATTTGTTCCACAAATTTCACAGTTCTGGGACCCATAGAGTTTCCCTCATCTAGGGCTTATTCATGCAACCACATAATAGTGCTTTGAATCCTCAAAGCCATTTTTCTTGTGCATCATCCTTACTATTGTTCAAACACACATTGAACATCCCTTCAAAACACACTCTTACAACTTGATCCAACAACCCTCTTCTCTATTCATTTTCCTCCGATTTATTTCACCTTTGAAAATATTTTGGTCTCACAAAAGATCATCACATACACAAGACTTGTGCATACTCCAGTGACCCTGATCTCAAGGATAAACCAATAAAATGAGCTTATCCTTTAGGGTCTGAGCCCTACCTTCTAGATCTGAACCAAGTCTCCACAAAATCATACTATTTGATATAGAAACATGGTTTTGGTATCTTTGAAATGGCCCTAATCTATAGCATACAACCCATGTCCTGAATTATTTAGGACAACCCTCCATCACTTGGCACTGGATCAATCATGAGAGCCAAATCAACCATCCTTCCCAAAGACGTCTTGTTGTACCATCTTAGAATCATTGTGTTATGCATTTCTCTAAGTTTTTTCAGCCTCTTTTAGGGAACCTGTTCCAACAACACGTGTACCCTAAACTCGACCTCCAATACTCCTTGTAGCCGTGTCAAATCCCATCTCATATAACCCTTTTATATTTGTGTTGGCATCTTTACATGTGTGGCCCTGATTATGCATTATATTTGGTATCTCGGCCTTACAAGGTTGAACTTTAAGCATCTCTAAATCACATGTGGCATGGTCACAACCCTATTCTAAATATCACCATATCTACGAACATATCCATGAGGGTATTGTACCACATATGCACATATATACACTATCAATTTTAGCCCATAGATATCCTAACTTGTTTATATCATATCTTGGAAGAAGAGATCCAACCTAGGCCTACTTCACCTTCCAACTGACTCCTTTAGGTCTACATATTTTTATACTTTTCCTCCTCCTCATGATTGAATGCCCTTGATGTACAAACACAAACTTCCTTGTAGCCCTACTCTGCCTTTCAAATAGGCCTCCTTTGGACTACATCTTTACTAGCCCTCCCAATCAAATAAGTCTCCTCTCACTTGATTGCCTTAGGATATATCTAGGCCTATTTAAATAGATCTTCCTTAGCCTCTTAGGAACCCTCTAGATATTAGGGGCTTTGATCCTTATAGACTTAGGAATTAATTTTTACTTTTATTTTCTTTTTAATATCTTCTTTAGATTTTAAACCCCATCATGGGTCTAAAAACCCTTCACTTAGGTTCATTTCCTTGTTGAGTCTCGATTTTGCTCACTTATGATAGCATTCTAATACCTTGTTACCCCCCATTTTGAACTCTTTTTGACTCCTAATTACTCCAATTTCGCCATATTACCTATGTTTTTACCAAAAGGGTTTTGTGTGTTCAAGGTACGCAAATTATCTTAAAAAGTATCATTTTATCTTATTCTTAAGTATTTCTAGAGGCTAAGTGTTTCCTAATCGAAATTATCTACAAATTTCAAGTTTGGTTGATCCAGTATTTTGTAGATTCGTCGGTATTCAAGGAAACTAAATGATTTCCTGTACAAAACCTATGGTTGCTGATTTCCTGCAGACACGTTGTGATTTCCTGTAACCGCCCAGATTTTCCACAGTAGAATCGGTGGTCCAGTATGTTCCAGTTAATTTCAAGAAAAATGAGAACATGGGTTTTATGAGGAAATCCACCTACATGGATTTTTTCCTATTGGATGCCTTGAATTCATCATTGAAACCACCCAAATCATTAGTCCTCTTCTTGATGGCCGCATTGGGAAAAGCTTCACCAATATAACGAAATCATTTTGATCCATGCTTTCAATCATGGATCAAACTCAGTAAAGCTATTTTTGATATTTTGTTTAGTTGTTGATATAAATTAGTTGCAACACATTAGTTTTCCTAATTCATCTTAGTATATGCCTCTGAAATTTTATAGATGTTATTATGCTCCATTTGCAAGGGGTTTAGCTGGTGGATTGGATATCCGACTTGTACATCACTATAATACTTTTCATTTTAATACAGAGAAATATGTTCTGTTCATTTTTTTGAGTAAACCATTTTAACAGTGAAGGGGTTATGAGTAAGGGAGGGCCCCCTTTGCTCACAACTCTATTATTTATAGTTTGTGTTTCTTTAATTTTTTTCATGTATTAACAAAATTATTTTCACAACCTATTTGTTTCTATTTTCTAAACTATAGCAGCATATGTGTAATGGTTGAATGGTAAAGTCCCTTTGATAAATTTTTTGGAATTATTTGATCAAGTTTTGGTTTATGTTATGGAATTTTAAATAGGTGTGTATGGTTGTTTGCTTAGTCCTTTATCTTTTCTTATCAACATCATAAATCTTAGGAGTTGTATAGGGATGATTAAATCCACTCAATAACCTTTTCTTCCAAGTGTTTATATGGAAAATATACATTAGAGTTGTGTGTGTGTGTGATTAGTTTAAATTAGAAAATCACTTAAAGTATTAGCCTGCATATATCTTGCAGAACATCTCACAAAATTACCTACCCCTGGTTGATAATTTATCTTTGTCAAATTATAAGTCTATAATTTTCCTTAACATTTTTGTGTTGTTGTCGGGGAGGGGTTAAGGGATGATACTGAAACTTTTTTAGTATGATTTATGTTGATTGAGATTTTTCAGGATTGGGGGAGTCTAAGTGATAAGACATAGGGTAATGCCTACGCATTTGTAGATATTAGAATTCAAGAAAGCCATGTCCTGATTGTTTGGTAAGTAGATTTTTTTTTACTTTGTTTGTATAATAGATGATTAAGGTCCAATACTCTCAAAATTATTTGGTGGTGGTGTGAGCACCACGTCATTCACAAATAAACTGGCAAGAACAAGGAATTCTGCAAGAAACAAGGCATCAACGAAAGAATAGTCTAAACAAGAGATATGTAGTCCTGAAAATATCTTGTTTGTTGACCCTAAGAAGATCAATAATTCTACAAAAAAAATCTTCTGTTGTTTCCCATTTATAACCTCCTCTTCGAAGGAAGTCAACATCTCTACTCAGTGGTTATCCTGAAGAGAAGTTCCTCATAAATATTATTCAAGAACCAAAGTTTTAGACCATTGATACTGAATAATCTATAGTTTACAAAGGTCCTACTCTCTCTTGGTCCGATATGGCCCATATAAAGGGTATTGGTAACATAGATGGGGACTACAATGAGAAGGAAGAGGAATTGGTCACATTTGAATTTCCTATCAGGGAGACTAGTGGAGCTACTTAGATGAAAAACAATCCTCCTTCATCCTTGCCTAATTTGCATGGTGTCTCTAGTGAAGATCCTGATGCCTTCTTATTTGAATTCAATGTGTTATGCAGAAGCTATGAATATTCTTCCAATGCTTAGAAGTTGAATTTTTTTCCTACTACATTGAAGGATGCAACTCTCAGGTGGTTTATGGGTTTGGGCTCAAACTCCATTTCAACTTGGGATGAAATGAAGAAGGTGTTCCTAAAGAAGTGTCAAGATTATTATAAAACTAGAGACCTCAGAGAAGAAATTTTTGGCATCACTTAGAAGGAATGGGAGAGACTTTAGGACTTGGTAGAGATATTTCAATACAATATGCAAAGATCCAAGATGAATCAACTGAGCAAAGAAACCAAGAGAACAATTTTACTCAGGTCAATCAGACTGAAATTTCTGGAATTTTAAACATAATGAGTGCAGGTGATATATCAAAGTTGAGTCATGATGATGTGTTTGAGATGTGTCAAAGGTATCCAATGGGAAATTCTAAAATTGAAGGAGGATTAAGAGACACTTCTTCTAGGCTTGTCAAATTAGTTGTCGAAGCTGGAGTAACCAGAGCTGAAATGGGTAATTTATTTGAAAATTTTAAAACTAATATTCTTAGCACTTTGTCTTCACAATTTGATGTTTTATAAGCTAATAAGAAACAAGAGGAATTGGATAAATCCCTAGTCATGTTTTGCTCCAAATGCAGGAATAAACATGGCTTAAGGGAATGTTTTGCAGACAGTATAGAGGTATGCTGAATTTGTGAAGCCGAGCATTCTATTGACCAATGTCCTTCTCTTCCCAATATTAAAGCAACATATCTAGTAGATCATGGATATTTCAATGAAATCTATGCAATGGCACCTCAAAAACCATGGAAACCTTGTCCTATAGCTATGTCACAGCTGCATTTTCAAATTCCCTATACTCAAAATCAGATGTGGAATATTCCAATGCCCTAGAAGCCCTGGCCTCCACAACAACCATGACAGGGGAAATTTTCTTACCCTACTACACATAATTTTCCATCTCAAAATTTTTATTCACCACAGCCTATACCACAACAAATGTTACAACCACAACAACAACAACTTCAGTTGCCTTCCCCACCAAATCAACCTCATCCCACACAACTTCCTCCCCATCCAGTATCTATCCCAAACAATAAAACCATCCAATATGCTCAAAATATTGTATTGTTCACTTATCCCACTTTTCCTACTTACTGTATTACACCATAGCTTCTACAAGAAATATTTGTTCCTTTGCTGCAGGAATTTCATGTGTCTCTACAAGAAATTAAACTCATATCGGGAAAAGTGGTGACTCAGTCTGAAAACATTGAAGAGATTATAGAGGAAGGCACTCTGTAAATACCTGGAGTAGAAAACACACTTGAACCAACAAAAAAAACCACTTCAAAGCCACAAGAACCTTCCTCATCCCATACTATCCGACCTCCTTTTCCAGAGAGGTTGGAGATGAAAATAAAACAACATGAGTTTGATCTTGTGTCTGAACTGATATATGTGTGCATTAAGATCCTGTTACTGCAAGAAAATAGGGATATCTCGATTTATGCCAAAATATCAAGGGAGATATGTACTAAGAAACCATGAAGACAGAAGAAATAACCTTCCACAATTGAAGTCAGTGGGAAACGTGCAAGCCTTATGTCCACCATATGTTTTACTGAGAAATATGCAGACCCTAGTTACCACCTTTATCAATGGTTATCCAATAAATATGAGTCTAATTTATTTATGTGTAGCCATTAATGTGATGAAAATGGATACTTTATCTCACATAGGATCCTTTGACTTACTTCCTACTCCTACCATCTTAGAATTAGTATATAGGTCTAAGGTAAAGTCGAAGGGTGTATTGGAATACATTGTCATTTCATTGGATTCCTGGGAGTACCCTGTAGAATTTAATGTTATTGAACCTAAAAAATAACATGGGATGGAATCCATTGATCTTTGGGAGGCCTTGGTTAGCCACGAAAAATGCCTACATAGGGTGTAGGTCGGGAAATATGACCATCACTCATGGAGCTGAAAAAAAGCATATCAATTTTTATCCCCCTGCTAAACCCCTCTTAAGATCAGAAAATGATCATTGGGTTGAAGAAAAGGAGCATGATTCAGAATAAACCCAACCATTTTTAACAATATCCCAAGCCATGAGCCTTAAGGAAAACTCAAAATAAAATCTGATAAATTTTTGTATTTCTAATCCTGATTTTTCATAGAATTTAGAAGGGCAGTCTAGTCATAATATAGCTATCATTACTAATCTGTAGGATTTTGATGAACATAGTACAACAGTTGAACTAAATTCATCCCTCTTATATTCATTCCCTACATATTCAATTCCTAAATGGGCGATAAGGTAATTGAAATATTTCTTGGAAAAACTTTAAACATCAATTCTGCCTTAACTCCTAAACAAGCGAAACAATTCATTCAAGCATTGAAAAACTTCTTAGATACATTTTCGTGGGAATATACAGACATGAGGGGAATTCACCCAGATACATACATTCATCATATCTATATAGAATAAAATTCCAGACCTGTGAGATAGCCACAAAGGAGAATGAACCCCTCTTTAAGAGAAATTGTGAAAAATGAAATGCAGAAATTGTTAAATGTAGGGTTCATATATCCTATCTCATATATCCAGTGGTTATATCCACTATTTATTGTCCCTAAAAAGAATGGTAAATGGTGACTCTGTGTATAATACAGGGAACTAAACAAAGCTACATTAAAATATCACTTTCCCTTGGCTTTTGTAGACCAAGTACTGGACACTCTAGCAGAGAAGAAGTATTTTTCCTTCCTAGATAGGTTCAAAAAGTACAACAAAATTAGGATAGCTGCAGAAGAACAGGAAAAGACAACATTCACATGTCCCTGGGGCACCTATGCATATAAGGTAGTACCATTTGGTCTATGCAACACACCAGCCACATTTCAACGGGTGATCCTTGGTAATTTCTCTGACCTTTTGCATGATTGCGTAGAGGTCTATATGGATTACTTTACAGTAATGGGTGATACTTTTGAAGAAGCTTTACATAATCTTCAGAAATATTTTCAGAGATGTAGAGAAACTAATAATTCATTGATTAATGAAAAAAAAATTATGATTATGATTGAGGGTATTGTTTTGGGTCATTATTTTTATGTTGCAAGAATTAAAGTTGATCCAGCTAAGATTGAAGTAATTTTGAACCTTTTCCCACCAACCAGTCAAAAGGGAGTTTGAAGTTTCCTTGGACATACAGGCTACTACAAAAGGTTTGCTAAGAATTTTACAAAAGTAGCCTCTCCAATATTTAAATTATTGACTAAAGAACCTGAATTTCATTGGAATGATGAGTGTCAAGCTACATTTGATACACTCAAGGAAAAGTTTTCTTCAACACCTATCTTGAGAGGCCCAGATTGGAAATTTCCCTTTCAAATTTCCACTGATTCCTATAATTTAGCCATAGGAGCAGTATTGGGTCAAAAGGAAGATCTCGTAACCCATGTTATTTATTTTGTTTGTAAAAATTTAACTCCTGTAGAACTGAATTACACTGTAAATGAGAAATTATTCTTTGATGTAATTTGTGTTATTAATAAGTTTAGACATTACATCACTAGTTACAAAGTTTTTGTACAAACTAATCATTCTGCTATTCATTATCTCATGAACAAACCAATCACTAATGGCAGGATCACTAGGTGGCTTTTTCTACTACAGGAATTTGGCATCATAGTATTGGACAGGCTGGGAAAATAAAATCCAGTAGTTGATTTCCTATCTAGGCTCAACCACACGGGTGAGGATGTTCCTATTAATGATAGCTTTCCTAATGAGAATATATTTTCCATTTCTATAAAAACTCCTTGGTTTTTAGACATGGCCAATTACCTTGCTAAAGGAAAGTTTCCACCATAGTTTTCATCTAATCAGAAAAAAGATAATTACTAGGAAAAGTGTTGATTACTCTTGGATTAAAGGAGACATATTTTTCACTAGACATGATTTGATTATTCACATGTGTGTCAGAGAGGATGAGATATATGATATCTTGAGAACTTGTCATGATGAACCCTGTGTAGGACACTTTGACAATAAGCAGGTAGCCTATAAGATCCTCTACTCAAGTTATTATTGGCCAAGTCTTTTCAATGATGCAAAGGAGTATGTCCAGAAATGTGATAGCTACCAAAGAATAGGGCAACATGTTCAATCAGATGAAATTCCTTTGCAGCCATAGGTTCTCATAGAACCATTTGAGAGTTGGGATCTTGATTTTGTAGGTTCCATTAATCCTATGTCCAAAGGTAAGAAGTATATTTTAGTTTGTACTGATTATGTTATGAAGTGGGTGGAAACAAGAGCATTCCCTAGAGAAACAGAGAAAGCAGTGGTAGAATTTATTTTTCCTGATATTTTTGTAAGATTTGGGGTACCAAGGGAAATAGTTACCGATCAGAGTACTCAATTTGTGTCAAATATTGTGCAAGGAATTATACAGAAATATCATATTACTCATCGTAAGTCTACCCCTTACCATCCATAGGCCAATGGGCAGGTGGAATCAACAAATAAGGTGTTGGAAACAATCCTAACAAAGATAGTGCAATTATATACAAAGGATTGGTCTGATCTACTTCCTGAGGCATTGTGCACATATAGGATCACATGGAGGAACACCAATGGCTTCTTCCCATATGAATTGGTGTATGGAAAACAAGTTTTACTACCCATTGAATTTCAGATCAAAACTTTCAAGATGGAAAAAAATTTGGGTATAGACATTAATGTGGCACATCAGCAAATAATCCTACAGCTCAATGAGTTGAATGAGATTAGGCAAGATGATTTTTAGCATATTTATCTAATCCAACAAAACCGGGCTAAATGGCACAACAAATGAATTAAGAAAAAATAGTTCAAAGAGCAAGACTAGACATTTTTGTTTGATTCAAAATTTAATAATTTTAAAGGGAAATATAACAAACATTTGCTGGACCCCTATGAAGTTGAAAAGGTTTACAATAATGGATATATTTGGGTTAAAAAAATTGATGATGAGAATTTTACCTTCTTGTTGAATGGGCACAGACTCAAGCTATATCAGAAACCCCAATCTAAGGAGGAATTTGTGGAATAAATTGTGAAGAAGAAGTAGTTGGAAATGGTGGGAGAGGGATTCATTCCTTTCACTACCTTTTCTTGATTTATACTAATACATTAAGCTCACTTTTTTCCTCCTTGTGCTCAGTAAACCATCAGAGTAATGTCTATTGGGTACTAGTTTATTCCTTTTTCTGGGCCCAATGGACTAGTTATGGAAAAGGAGCCCACTTAGAGTCTTGTTTCTCGATCTTTCAGACCCTCTAAAATTTAAATCTGGCGAGCATGGACTACCTTGGGCTCGTTAAAATCACAGGTCAATATATCCTTTGGGGTCCTCTCAATAAATTATGTTTTTAAGTTAATTTTTGGATTTCTCATGTTGGACTGATGTGGGATTTCTTAAGGCCCTCCTTCCAACAATCTTGGCCCATTGACATCAACAAATTATCTGGGACCAAGATGAGAGCCTTTTGATGCCTTGAAGCTTGTATGCCTTAATGACAGGCTATCTCACCAACATAAATGGGGATTCATCATGGCTCCTTAACTATTGGATCCTATAGGGGGTTCAATAGCAGCTCATAAATTCACACCTAATAGGATGCATCAAATGTACCTTGGTCCTCACTCTCATTAATGGTGATGGGCCTCACATTGGTTAACAATTGACCTTAATGGCTGGTAATCCAATGAGATAATTGCATATTCGACCTCAGCACCTACATTGATGTGCAATGAAATGTACAAAAAGGGATGGAGATGGTTTCCATATGACATATTTCCTGCATAAAATTTTAGTGGTTGTATTTCCTACAGCAACACCACTTATTTCCTGAAGAAAAAAATTTAGATATAACATTATCCTAGACCAATATGATAAAGTATTAATCATTTTCATTATTAGTGGAGAGCATGAACTATAAAATTGTTCATATGATGAGGTTTCAAGGTGGGTTATTATTTCAAGATAAAGCCAGTCATCATCCAAGTACTGGACCATTGAAAGGTAAGTTCGGTAAGGTAAGGTTGGTGACAAGATGCTTAAGGTGAAAGGTAATGATAATTTAACTTTAAAATTGCATGAATGTATGTCATGGTAATCATTGCGGAAGAAGGCAGATACGAGTTGTTACATCATAATCTGAGTTCCATTCCCAACTATCATTACGCTAAAATTTCGTTCTTTATCTTTCAGATATTCATCCCACGGGTTGGATCATGATGATAATCATGATCATGACTTGTGTTTTTTTTTTAAAGTTTCCCTTTTATCCCTGAATATTTCCAAATTTTAAAAATATCATTGCCAAGTTTTCTATCTAAGTATTAGAATTATTTTGTAAGTTAAATCAAATCTGCTCTCTCCTGCTCCTAGCTATGTCGATAATGTTATCTGTTCTTAGATTTTAGCCTTAGGGTCTTTCTCTATTGGACGCTAACCCTCAAAGAAAAGTAAGGTTGGAGAATGCAGGGTGGCTACCTCTGGTCCTGAAATTTAGTGGGCATAATTAAAAGGTAATTAATTCTTTCAACCTTAATTTAAATGGCGACATAGCACGAGTAGGTAATGTGCAGTTTATTTTGATGGAGGAGCTAGTAGCTCGAGCTTGTGGCATCCCAGAGGAAGGGGAGTGTTGGTTCAAGGATCATCGGTTTAAAAAATAAATTTTTGCATCCTTCCTCGGGAAAGAACATGAAAATCCTAATTGGAGTAAATGGATCCCACAAGAATACCTCTGAAGTAAGTATCGACATCTTTTGTTTTTCCTACAGAAATACATAACTTGTGAAATTCGTTTTTGGCTAGCATTTTTGTTTCATATTCGTCTTCTTAGCCACTTCTGAGATAACCCTTTTAATTTTCCCTACTATTTAATAATTTCCCTGATGAAAATTTCCAATTCTTCCAAGGAAAGGGCAGCCCACATAGAGGAGAACCTCTATCACCATGGTTTGATAAAAATTATCATGACAGAGGTTTTGTGAAAGCAAAAGAAAACATGGGAATAATTCCTTTCAGAAAATTACTTCGTGGAGGATTAGAAGGACCCTAGTTCTTTGGAAATAAAGGAGGAATAGAACTATAATGAAAATACCCTATAGCGGATGTTTTTGAGGAACCCCTTATAAAAATATCCTAGATAAATGTTTGTAGCGGTGTATCTAGAGGAGGTTGGTGGGTGGAGGTTTTTGCAGATGCGTTTTTTCCAGTGAATTTCTCATCATAAACTGCACCGATGTGTTTTACTCAGAAATAATTGGTGCGTACTAAAAATTGGCACATCAAGACACCGCGTTGTCCATACAAACCCACCTGATGCGTCTAAGTACTATAGCGCACAGGTGATCTACGCATAAATAGGCACGGTGTGGTATCAGTAATCCAACGCACTGTAATAATGTGTGGTGCACCATCGATAATACATCCCGATGCATTTCAAAAACCCGCACACCAAAACAGGGTTAAATAAATACAAATTATCAGTCGTAAGAACATCATTATTACCTCTCCAGTGCTCTAGACCTCTCAAGCACTAGTGTGAATTTCTCTTATGTGAGGCACCCTTCCATCGGTGCTTCCATTGCATGAATTGCTACCATCCATTTCCCACCTTGTGGTGTTCAAATTTTCGAAAACGGTGGGAAAATTTGGTTTCTACAATTCCTCAAAAAATATGACTACTCAATGCGCAAATGTACAACTATTGTACTTGCTTATCAATAAATAAACTTTTTAGTGGATTATATTTCTAAAAAACCTTAAAATAAACCATTTAATATATATATATATAGATATATTTGCGTGGTGCACTCGAGTCGTTCATCTCGCACCATTCACATTGCTGCCTATAAATTTACAAGTTGCACAACAAACAATGCTAAAGGAAACTGCACCGGGTTCTAGTGCGGTATCGAAAAACGTGCACCGTATTTAATTTTAAAACTAACATGGCAATGCGACCGCACTGCTGACCATGTACTAGTGTTAGGAGGGTGGTGCATTGACCAAACTATCTACCCCAAGCAAATAGTTAGGTCAGCACACTGCCTACGTGACATCATTACAGATTCAACAGTTCAGTCATTGACAGGACCGCACCGTTGACCATGTAATAATGCCAGGCGGTATGTTGACCAAAAGATCGACCCCGTGGTGGATATTTTGGTTAGTGCACTACCCAGCGAATAGCAGTACATGGTCAACAGTGTGGCCATTTACAGGACCACACTGTTGATTATGTATTATTATTGGGCGGTGTGTTGACCTAACTATCTGCGCCGGGGTGGGTAGATAGTTTTTTCAACGCACCGCAGAAAAATAACATTTTATGTTTTGTAGTGTGTGAACAATTTCCATGTGCACCGAGAGCAGTGCACAATAAAAACATACGCACTGGTGCCGATGCATGACTGTTTTTTTTGGCGCACCGACTACTTTCATTTATTTTCAAAAAAATTATATATATATATATATATATATATATATATATATATATATATATATTTCGTTTAATAAAAACAATTCCAATTGAATATGTGAATCATTCAGCAATGTCAATAGAGAGAACAAAGGGAACTACAAGAACATATGGAGGACCAGTATATTGTGATTCACCTGTGGGAGGCACGAGAGAGGGAGAGACTTATGTTCCCTCTCCCTATTATGGTAGCCACCCAGTTGCTCCTAAGGGATGTAGGCCTCCTCAAGTTCTATGAGGATGCTACATCCCTGAAGGGCAATAGTGGGATATTGGGACATCTCAACTCCAGGTGGGATGCCCACCAATAGGCTTTCTGGGTCGGTCATGGCCAATGGTATGCACCCACTAAGGAGGAAATATAATTTATTACTGGCCTATATAGGAGAGGGAAATATTTTACCTAGTTCCCAGATGTCCCCATCGACTATGCAGCAGGGAGTTAGTTGGCATACTCCTAGAGATACATTAGGGATGATACAGTTTCTCCTGCAAATTTTTGGGTGTTTGGTGGTTAGTTACATATTGCTTCATTTGGTGCAAAGGAGGTGAGGTGCCTCTCACTACTGCTGACGACCGTTGCACACCATACGAGTGACAAGAAACGCATTAGTTTCCCACTTTTATTTTATGTTGATTCTTTATTCCAAGTGCCACGACTTGTGAGATGGTGTCCGGTTTTTTTGCAGCATTTTTTTACAACATTAGATACGTGTCGTTCTCACACACATGGGAGATTGACATTCCCTTTTTCTTCAAAGTTGTTTTGTTTATTTTTTGAGAGGTTTCCATAGACGAGGCCTACTTTTTTTGGCAACCTCGTAGGGTAATGTTACATGTACAGATGTAGATGTGGGGCCAGATGATGCCCAAGAGGGGCCAGTCTGACTTTCCTACCTAGATATCTCCTGATGCACTAGAGTTTCTATCTAGTCTTGATGATCACTCCTTCGTTTTGGTGCCATGTTTGTATGTCGATTTGGATTGGTGAGGGTGTAATGTAATCCTATTCACATAGGATGAGCTACCAGATGCGAGAGGTAATATTAGTTTTTTATTTAAATTAATATAGTTTCATTTTATTGTCTTAATTAATTAATTAGAATTATCAAATTTATTCTAACATGTTCTTTAACTTGTCTTATTAAATTGTTTAATAATGAAAATGTATAGTTATTGTTGTGTATTATATATTTTGTAGATATAGAGACATTCGTTGGGGATGAGATTCCACCCCCACTGAATGATCCACACATAGATGTTGATGAGGAGATGGCAGAGGTGGAGGATCAAGGTGATAGACGTGATCCTGATTGGGTGTAGATACTCGCATGGGTGAGGTGTAGGTTAGACACTCGATTGAGGATGGAGTTGGGCAACCAACTCTGTCGACTGCTACTTGATGAGGGAGTCTTCCCGATTACAATCAGAGAGATTCAAGCTAATTGTAGGCTCACACATCTCTGGAGAGGAATGCCTCGCGATATGTTGACCCTCATGTGTCATATCATTGGAGCTTCTAGAGCACTGACGTGGGCTAGGAGGGGTAGGCGTCGTGGAGATGCAAGACAGAGCAACACCTCATCTAATGATCATGATCATGAGGGTAGTGATCATCATTCTAGTACTCCACCTCCTCCTCCTTCACCTCATAGAAAAGATTATGATGAGCAGTGAACATCCAATCCTAATCAGCAGACATCGTCTGAACATTCTGCACCACCTCAGTAGACACCTAGTCCTGAGTAGGCACCTGATCCTAAGCAAGCAGGTCCATCTGAGGAGGTAGGTATATCATCACAAGTCGCACCATCCACTAAGCAGGCTGCTCCATCTACAAGTCATCAAGAGGTAGTTCCTGAGCAGACTGCTCCATCGACTGATCAGCAGGGATCTCTGGAGTAGGCACGTCATCTATCTGAGCATGAGGTTGCACCATTGACTGAGCAGGCCTCAAATAGTAATAGTATTGATGCACCACCAGATATTTGACATTTATATGCAGTTATATTATAGTTGTATAATTTTTACATTATATATATATATATATATATATATATATATATATATATATATATATATATATATATGTATGGTTCATGTATTTTATGTTCATGTTGTTGTACTTAATGTACATGCTGGTGTTCATCATGATGTGTATATTGTTAGGTCATGTTAGATATGTTCATTAAAAGTGCTTACAGATAGATGTGTATGTGATAGTAGTTATTTGACATGAGATGTATATTTTATGTTTGTGTTTTTATGATGTTATACAATGCTTATGTTTTGTTAGATGATCATGATCACAATGATTAGATGATGTTAGCGAATTTGAATGTGTATTTTAGTCAAATATGATGTTTGTAAGATGGTTATCATGATCATGATGTTTATTTTTAATATTAAATCATGATATTTATTAAATATTGTGTCGTTTTTGTAATTGAAATTTTAATTTTAATTGTATGTAAATTGTAAAATTGTAATTGTAACTGTATGTAAAATATTTGCAAAATTGTAGTTGTAATTGTACGTAATTGTATTGTGAAATTGTAAAATTGTAATTGTGTGTATTCATGTCATGATTCAATTTTATTAAAATTTGTAAATTAGTAAATTAGTAAAATTCTAAAAGTGTAATTGCAATTAGTATGCATCATGATTATAATTGTAATTGTATGTAAAATTTTAAAATTGTAATTGTATGTGAAATTGTAAAATTGCAATTCTAATTCTATTCTAATTCCAATTCTAATTTTAATTGTAATTGTATGTAAAATATTAATTGTAATTGTATTGTGAAATTATTGTAATTCTAATTCTAATTGTATGTAAAATATTTGTAAAATTTTAATTGTAATTGTAATTGTATTGTGAAATGATTGTAATTGTAATTGTATGTATTGTTATCATTCAATTTTACTAAAATTTTTAAATTTTTAAATTAATTGTCAATTTTGAACCATAATTACTACCGTAAGTAAAATGTATACCGTAAATATTGCTAAATTACCATAATTGTAAATTTGTATTTTTTTATGAATACAAATAATTATAAAATAAAAATCTAGAATAATATGATTTTTTGTAACATAATAAAGTTTAGAAAATAATGCAAATACATTCATGTTTAGAATTATCATTATTTTATTATGATCTTACATACCAAAAATGATAGTATACATTTTGAAGATATCATTCACACACATTTAAATAAATCAAGTAGTATTATTTTAGGAATTGACATTATAAAAAAACACTTTATACAGTACGCCATTATTTCTAAGATCAACATAATTGAAAATTATCAAGTGAAATGATTTTAAAATTAACACAATGCAAACCAATTAATTCAAAATAAATATTGTAATGTTTCAAAAAAAGAGTCTTAGTTATAAGGTAATATTTTATTTTAAATGATCAGGATAAGGCACACTTCAACCATTCAACCATGTGAATTATTTCCTATCACTATTACATTTCATCCTCTTTTGTTCGTACAATGTTACCCATGGTTGTGTCACTTCGGAATTGTAGAGAATGAATTTATTCATTGCTTCAAATTTTGCATTCGCTGATGAAATCAAACTAACATATAGTACAAATGAGATCAAAATATACATTATATCAAACTTCAACATGAATATTTACTTTGTGTAAATTTGAAAAATTATAAGTCGCTTACTCTTTATCAAGCGCCTTTTTCCATTCATTTGGACCAACTCCCCTTCTCTTTTTTCTTCATCCCTTTCATTGTCCCAAATCACCACACCTGGTCTGTTGTCAATCTACTTGATGTACTCACTGGCATAATAGAAAGACTCATATGATATGTACCCATCTGCCACAGTGTTAGTACAGAATTATGAATTACAGATAAATCATTCTTCCCTAGAAAGGTGATAATCTAGAACAACAGATTAAAGACTTTATAAATATCTTTCCTAACTATAAACAGACACACTGACTGAAATAAGGAACCTACTTGGAATCCAAGAGCTTCCAAAGTCTCCTTCTGTCGCTTTTCATGTAGCTTCAAACTTTAGCCAGCTGTGCAAAATATTTCCTGCAAGAATGAACACTAAACAGCAAGAGATAGATATATTACAAATGTCTATTCAATTTATTTAGCTAAATCAATAAAGCATAAACAATATCAACTAATATCTTACAATATGGAAAATCAACACCAATACAGATTCATATAGGGAAAAATAATCAGTAATATTTATTGATGATAGAAGGGGAGGTTACAACCCAATGATTGATTTAGTGTCATCATCTCTAGTAGCATCCCAGCCTCATCACAATGCAGATATCTCCAGTAATATTTCACTCAAATCAATCTCCTCAATTAAAAATCCACCAGCATTTCTCTACACCATTTTCTCCTTATCAAACACTAAGATCTGTGCTCAATTTATAGAGGAGCTGAGGTAGTTTTACAATCAATGACTTTCCAATAATAGGCAAGACATGTTCCCAATATTGTAGATGTCAAATGGACACATGGATTCGAAGTTTGACACATGTGAACTCTTCTAGAAGGAACTGGCCAAGTGGAGATTCCGGAACAATGATAATTTTGCTCCCAACGTGACCAACGCACCCTTAGATGTCAGGAAGTGCTTTGCAGAGTAGCCTTGCATAGGGCTAACTACATATTCAATGCACTTAGTCCCTTTAGAGGTAGCGGTGGTGAGCTCTCATATGATATATTATAAACTTCAAACTTTGGAAACCTTTGCAAATGAAAGTCTTTGATTGATTTGTATTTTTTTTTGTCTTAGGGTATGTAGCAACTGAAATGTTAGGGGATGATAGACCCTATAAATTGGTCCTAGAGATGATGCCTAGTTAACCAGGTCATTGGGAATGATTCCCAAATTGACCTATAACAATTGCCCCCTAAATCATGAAGTCAAAATAATAATAACGGTATTTTGATTGATATGCTTTACACTGTGATGAGCTAGAGATGAAGTGGAGTGGCGGCCTACATCAATCTTACAATACATTACATCATGATATATCCTCTGGATCATAATTGTTGAGGGTAGGCATTCCCATGTTCAGCACATAAACAATCTAATAACATGTACATAATTCAGAAAGTTGTCGACATTGGAATGTTGCCCAATGCAGACACGCATGTAGATATAGGCCCATGTTTGGATGACGATCTGTATGTAAGATCACCGTACAGATGATATGTACAACAATCCTAAAATTTTAGCCTGGATGGCTGAAACTAGATCCAGGGTCTTCTTATCTCATTCACTCGATCATTCGGTTACAAGTATAGCCATGCAAATATATGATTTGTTGTCAAACATGGAAAGACATCGTTTGATTACCAGCCAATGATGTGAGTTGTTAACAAATGCGAGAGAAACACCATTGATGTCAATGGCCCTCAAGGTACTACAGTACATTTCATAAGGCATGAATAGATGATTTTATGTCGAACACCAAATAAAATCTTTCGGTCAAAATTCTGGAAGCGAGGATCTTGTCGATGTTGTAACAAGCCTCATGGTACTGGAATCTGATGTTTCTAAGTGAACTTCCTGGATAATGATTTTTCGTTGACGGGAAGACACCTTATTGCGAAATGGGAGTTACTAATTTCGGAGACAAGGGTATGACTTGATATATCAATTTTCAGGGATGACAGTCATGAGAATAAAGGTTTATGAGTATTGCAGAAGGATGAGTTATTCATTGGACAACTTCTCTTGAACATATCAGTGACATTGTGATGAGTTGGAAGCATTGACCCAAAATCAAAGTGAAGGTATGATGAACCACAGGTATGGATGAACCGTCAAGATGATTACCCAACCCAAACAATCACAGATATGGAGTGAAGGAAGTGTCATGTTCAAGAGAAACTTGCTACCATAAAGAATTTTTGCTCATTTTTCCCAAATTTTCCCCGGTCATTTGTCGACGAGTACCTATTTAATTTTTAACAAGCTTGAGGAGGATAACATTTTCTTGATCTATAATTCAACCCTTTGGGTGAATAAAGTATCACTATTTAATAATTTAACGAGTCTAGAGATGAATGAAACTCGATTCTTGCCATGATCGACAAGCCCGTCGCTATTTTATGTTTTATCGAGCTTAACGACAATGATAGCCCGATCCTTTTTCATATCCAAAAAAGTGTAAAATAATATCTGAGAGAACCTCTTTGGTCATGTTTAACCAAGGTATTCATTTTTCGTAAATCATATATCTCAGTCTGGAAAAGGGTTAAACTTATATTGAGTAGATATCAATTCATTTACTTTTACGAGCTCAAAAAGACAAGTTCTCGACAATATTTTCACATTATCGGAGTTTGAAAAGAGCTGAAAGAAGACTCCAGGGGTTCCTTTTTCACTGTTATCGAAGCTCGAAAAAGAGATAAAAGTGTGCTTCAAGTCCTTTTTATTTTTTAGCAAAGCTCGAAAAATAAGGAGAAAAAGTATGCTTTGTGGTCAAATAATTCTTGAAATAAATCTGCATGACTAATCTGTTTATTAGTTGTAAGACCTGTTCAGAACAACATCAAATGGATTAAAAATACATGTTTCATGATAAAAAAAACATTATAAAACTATATTCATAGCAATATATTCAATTTGCAAATAATTAAATGACTATTAAAAGTAGTTTCACTATTCATTTTTACAATTCCATAGCTACCATTTGCATTTTGGAGCTTTGAACTTGATTTTTCCCCCGAACTTTAGCTGCTGATTGTGATCATTTCTGTGGATGGTTTTCATTTCCGTTTGATCCAGGTTAGTAATATGAACCTCCTCTTTCCTTTAGTATTCATTTCATTTCCAATTTTTGCAAATTTTCAGGGTTTTAAGGCCCCTGGGGTAAATTATACCAAAAAAGAGGGCAACGCACCCCTAAATGTCGAAACCTGCATTGCATAGCAAGTATAGTGAAGGATACTTGCATACACAATGCACTATCTCTTGTTAGGGAGTGCATTGGGCGCAATCTAGATTTTTGTTTCTCACATTATGCCCAGAATTTTCCTAGTTTTGTGCAATGAATGGAATCTAATGGATCTTGTGGTTGTATTTCAGGTTTCCATCGGATTTAAATGACGATTACATGGAGAGAAAGAGAACATGAAGAACAATATATAATTTCCTTAAATAATCCGAGTACAGTAAGAGCCCTAAGATATTTTGGACTACTTAAGTACTTCAAATTTTCTGGGATAAGTGTTGGAACAGGGTCTCCTAACAAGCTGCGAAATTGGTCCATTTTGATTATTTTTTATTATATTTAGTCTAGTGTAGGGGTTTTAGGGTAGGTCAAAGCTCCGAACGCATTGTAATGGGTCAAAGGGTAAACTAGGGGTCCGAAAACCATGGGTTACGGACCATAGGAAAGTTGAGGCTAGATTTTTATAAATAGAGATGTATTTTGTACTATAAAGGATAAGAAATGATGAGTTGTTGATGTGATCTGTTGTTTAAGCTATCTGTTTGGGTTTTGGGGAACAAACTCCTGCTGGATGTGTGTGCGGAGATCCTAGTCTAGCTAAGTGTGGACCCTGCTATTGTGTGCGCAGGTTGGGAAGGGAATTGTAAGGAAATATTGATGGATGAATGAATGCGAAGGATTATTAGAGATCTGAATCTGTGAGTATTGTTGTATGAATTGTTGATAATTGTTGTGTTGTGTATTTTTTGTCTTTTCGTTGTGAAGATATGTGTACTGAATAATTGGATCTAGATCTATTCTGCTATATTTTTGTAATATTTAATTGATGTTATAAAAAGAAAATAACTATAGATCTAGTGCACGTGGATGCAAATAGATACATAATTAACCCTACGCAGAACAAGGTAATCTAGGAATTAAAGAAACAGAGCAAAACTCTTCCTGCCTTACCCATCCTTTCTCAGGGTGTGGAAACATGGTTCCAGCACCTACCCATACTACTTCGGGTGAGACTTTGACCTACGAAATCAGGTCACTGCCAAAAGGGCTAGTAGTATAGGGGAGTTTTGGCAAACCTTGCACACTGAACCAGGGTCAGGACCCCTCAAGCCAACAAATGGTTCCGTTGCCGGGACCGAAAGAAGTTTGAGAGAGGAATCGGGTAATGACAATAGAATACTAGAAGCCTAAAAGAAAAGAGATCGAAGACTGGTTCGAAAGGCAGATCTAGGAGTTCACAGTGAAATAAAACCGTAGTGAGAAGTTAACAGCAGAAAGGTGGAAAAATAGGTACATCCTGACTGAAACCTACGAAATATTCTTTGTGAACTTTGCGATTGAACTCCAGGAGTGGCTGGCCAGACTGGTAGACTTCCAGAAGTGTTACAAGGACAAGCGAGTCACTCAATGGACCCTAGAGCTGCTCGAGTAGCTGGAAAAAACTGATAATACTATCACATGCACGGTGGATCACTGGGTGGACAATGTGCTAGGAGGATTTGTGATGGAATTTGCCATTGATCAGTTTGTATCTTAATCTGAGGCTGAATGGCGATTCTTCAAATGGTTCCAGGGAAAATTTCTGAGAACGTTACCCTTTCTGATCAAGAAATTACTGTGCAAAAAAAGCATTATGTGTAGTCATACTAGCTGAATGACCTCAGATCTAGATGGGAGTGTAACGCACAATGGTAAGCACTATCAAACCAACCTTGATCAAGGAAGATCTGCCTATAACCTGTTTCAAGAACCAGCTATGCAAGATCCCCCAGCTACACCTCTGCCTAAGCCGCACAAAGGTAAGAATTCACCCATACCACCACCTCACTTGAACGGTGATATGGCTGCACATCTGAAACTGCCTACCTTCAAGGGGGTAGGATATGAGGATATGGACTGGTTTTGGTTTGTGGAAAACTCTGTATGGACTACACAGAATATGGTGAGTGACACAATAAAGAGGGCACAACTGTCTTTAGCATTCGACGACAGAGCTCTGGACTGGTATATGTAATACATTGCCCAGAATGGGAATGCCCCCATTCAAGATATCAAAGATGCTCTGAAGAAACAATTCCAAAAGCCAAAATCCTATTCCCTGCTGGTCATGGAAGTAAAGGACTTCAAACAAGGTGCATCAAAGTCAGTATGGGAGGCTAACCAGCAATTGAAGAAGGCAATCAGGGAAGGACAATTTGAATATGATGATAGAAAACATACAGAGTGGTTCATCGATATGTTGCTACCTCACCTACACACGTTGATGAGTCATCAAACCTTTGAATCATAGGAGAAAGCTGTGGAAGTCGCTATGAAACTATATGTTGCACCCCGGGAGGATACATCAGCAAGGGTACAACAAATCTAGGAACAACTTGGGGCTATGCATATGGAGATACAAAACCTGTGAAAAGAGCGAGGAAAGTACATTTGTGCAGATCTCTGGTGCATACGATATCGAGTGTCTGGCCATACGAAGGATCAGTGCCCTCTATTGACGGATTGCATGCAAGCAGGAGGACCTAGTCCGATACGCCCAGGGGCAAGTAGGGAACCTGTCCTGTTGCGACCAAGTTCAAGCGGATTTGCGCTATGGTATGATGATTTTTGGGTAGCAGGACTACATGATACGAACCATTTCCCTCGACTAGGTGCGTATGTCCCAGAACTAAAGAAACAATGGTGTCGATTCTACCGATCAATGGGACATGACGAGCAGAAATGTCATACGTATGACTTAATGATGGATCGTGGGAACTTATATAGGGTACAATCAGACCCTGCATCGCCGGCCCAAGGCAGAGGAGGTCGGGGAGGAAGCGCAGGCCGAGGACGTGGACAGCTAATCTCTTATAATTGTCAATAAATAGGGCACTTTTCCAGAGAATTCCCTAATCCCTCCATGCCATCATGCAAATATTGTGGACATCTGGACCATGAGGTAGAGGACTGCCCAATTTTAATAGCTAAGATGCAGGAAAAGCAGCCCACCCCTATGCAAAATGTACAAAGAGTTAAAGCCGAGCTAAGCAAGGTGGATCCAAGTGTAAAAATCATGACACGTAGTGGGCTAGTCACCCAAGGAGTCGAAGAAGAGCTTACCTCTCGGGAAGGAGTGTATTTCAAAGAACAAGCACCATTGGAAACCCCCGTGCAACCTCAAATAGAAGAAGGAGTTGAGCCCTTTTTAAAGGCATGCCTGATGTTGCTAAGGAATCCACAGGCCATAGGAAATCTCCAAGCATTACTAAATACCTGTGAAGCTCAGCTCAATTTGATCCCTGAGACCAACGATGTACACAAAATATATTGCTATAAGAAACGCATCGGAAGAGTGATGCGATTAATTGCACAGATCAGTGACTATGAGATGGATCAGGTTATCTTAGATCTTGGATCAGATGCGAACGTCTTGCCAAAGAAGACATGGAAACTAATTGGAGAGCCTAAATTGGAATGGTCCACTATCCAACTGTGAATGGAAAATCAACAAAATATCATCCCTCTGCGTAGGTTACCAAAATTCATGGTTGACATCGCAGGGGTAAGGGTCCTAGCTGATTTTGAAGTAATAGAAATAGTAGAAGACACAGACCCCTACTCTGCGTTCATCGGGCTAGACTGGGCAATAGACATGGGGGGTGTCATCAATCTCAAGAAACGCAACATGGTGTTCGAAAACAAAGGTATGTGTGTCATAGTACCACTAGATCCAGCAGAAGGTGCATGGTATACAGAGCCAACCTATGAGAAGGAGGAATTAGATCAAATTTATAAATTAACTGTGTATAATGAAAATCAGGTGAACCCCACGGATGAAGGAATGCTCTGGTGGGAAAAGGATAGTGAAAGTTTTTCTGACTCTGATGAGGAGCTAGAAAATTGGCAAGGTCAGTTGCATGAGGTCTCGGCGCTTCGAAGCCTTCAGACCATCAGGAATTTCCATCGCATCTCTACAACAAAAAGAACCCTACCCTACCAGGAGGATGCAGGTCATATTCAGTAGCCTGTTGAACCTAAGATTCCCATAGAGCGCATGCTAGGAGAACTGCCTCTCGCACTACGTGAAGCACCTACGCAAGGACCGGTATTATTCACCCAGGGGAAGTATTGGAGTAGGGTAATCCTACGCATAGGGACCCCAGTGGCTAGATGGGCTCCGAGGTCAGTAGACCTACACAGATACTTGCTAACATGCAACACTCAGGGGTGTGATCAAACCTTGCCCAAATAGACTTGCCAGGGTACCATTGACTTGAGCATGCATCGGATTATGAACCTGCCTGATCCCATGTATAACCAAGATAATCTTCAAACGTCTCAAATAATAAATGGCACAAGGATGCATGATGCAGCCCTATCGCAGAGGGACATCCCATCCACGGGTGTAGTAAAGGGCTTGAAAAGACTAATGGCCAACTTGCAGATACACCTTGCATCGACCCTCATTCAGGGTATGCGAATGACATACAGGCGTCATCCATGGTTTGAAATTTCGTGGATACGACCTTAGGCACAAAGGACGACCATCAGCACATCTCGATTTGATAAGAAAAGAACCTCACAAGTACGGAAAATAGGCAGAAGATCATCAATGTATCCATTTATGGTAAGAATTATCTGAATGATCGAGGGTACGTGCCACGAACGAGATACTTTGCCATTAAACAGCTCCAGATGGTGTGCAGATGGCTGGAAGACTTCGCGTCAGGATATTTATTTACCCTACAACATGCTCCTGCTATCTACGTACTGGTGTTTTGCATTCATCCACATTCTCTATGACGTTATTCTTTTTGTTAATAGAATGGACCCTAACCCAACGATGGATCCATTCCCAGCAGACATCGTCTTGAGAGGACTTGGGTATGCTGAGTGCAATTATAGGAATGAGCATGGGCTTCTGATAGAAGGGATTGTCTGCAAACCATGCACAAAAGGAACGTTGAGATACAGGGACATGTTGCGACTTCTCTGCAACTCCCGAGCATCGCCCACTGGAAGCAATGTATGTTCACTCCCTCGCACTTCCCTAGTGAACACTCCTGACCCAACTACTGGAGGCATCCAAATAGATTTAGCGCAGCTATCTAGTACAGAGCTCCAAATACTATCCTCCAGAGTGCTGCGAGAGGTTCACCACCGTGAATGGGACAGGCAACAGCAGTATGACTTACCTCCAAAAGTACGAGCCCAGTGAATTGCAGTGGTCATGGACGCAACATGTATTATTCAGGAACAGCTGCCACAAGGCACACAATTGGTCTAAAATGCTACACAATTATGGACGGCAGTACAACACCATTCTATGTTTCATTAGGTTCAACAGGAATTACAACAGGCAGAAGCTGTTTTGGATCAAGTCCGAGCCTCCACACCCTCCAACGTCTCTGTGCAATGCCTATCTGCCATGGATAAGATTGAGAACCTTCGCCACTCCAAGAATGTTGTTCAAAAACAATTGAAACCATGGTCCGACACCACACTCCAGCTTGCCCATGATGCTCAGTCTGCCATTGCACGCCTCCACTGGCTATTAGAACGGGTTACTGCAACTACAGATGGGCCTGCCTCCCTGACGCTAGTCAACATTGTGCAACAAGTTGTGGCCCAAAGTCAAGAAGTACTCCCTCCACTTGTCTGCACTCTGGATGCTTTGCACGCACACATGGAAGTTGCACTAGTACAGTGACTCGAGACTATTAGTCATCAGTATTATTCAATTGTTGGAGATGACTAGTTCTAACAGCCAATTTTTCTAGCAACTAATCCAAAAATTTGTCATATTTTCCAGCTGGGAAAACACCCATAAAAAAAATTTTCCCTCCTACCTTTCAGTCTACCCATAACGAGATGAAACCTCATTATCAAATCCTACTTAGCCTCAGCCCTACTAGTCTGCCCATCAGTTCTAAAGAAACAATCCAAATCTGTCCAAACAGTCTCCCCTAAGTTAGGAAGTGGCGCTTTAGGTTTTTCTCCCTTGGAAAACTATCCAAAGGCCAAAGAAACTCCATCTTCTATAGACCAGTGATAACAAACCTTCCCATTCTGCGAACAAATTTGGTTACAGCCCTAGGTCGCGCCACTATTTCCCCCTCAAGTCTCAGAAATACATGGACCATTAGTCAAACTAATTTTTTATGTTTTTGCAGTGTTTTGATGGATCTTTCAGGGACAGATGGCATACCACCATCCCAGAAGACAATATTTGGCTCCACATGAGAATACAGCTACTTCTCAATGTGATCTTGAGCCTGGGATGCAGCTACAGAACAAAGAGTTTTTCATTAAACTCTTGCGATCACATTCAAAGCCTAAAAGGACAGTAAAAGGCAAAATAACACTGTCAAAAGGCTGATGATACAACATGACTGAAAAACATCCTTCATCTATAAGTAGAGGGTTGAAGACTAAGAGCACCGCCTTCATCTATAAGCAGAGGGGCAAAGGTAAAATCTGTTTTTGAGTTTTTCACTAACAGTGAAGACAAGCTTTGAAGTACAGTAAGACAGAAACTGAAGGTCTCTGCATGAAAATGATAATCAAGGGCAGAGGTAAAGTAGTGGGTTTTAAAAAATGGTCTGCAGGAGTTTCATTACCTTTTGAATTACAAGGAAAAATATATAAGCTGACAGGTTCATCATCATTGAAGAAAGACTGTGAAAGCAGATAGTCAAAAGAGTCAAAGGGGATCTTGGTCTAATAACAACCTCTACCATCATGTTCAAAAGGAAACCAGGAATTTTTCAAAGGAGGCAACCTTCATAAGCAAAGTAAATAATCTCATCCTGGTTTGAAGATAAAATTAAATCATGGCATATGGGAAAGGCTCTAAAGAGGCTGCTCTTCCAAAAGAGGATTTGCACTTACAGTGTACCCATAGTCAAAGAGAGGCTCAAATAGCACCAGTAACAGCAGATGAGCAATGCAAAAACAAGATGAGGAAAAAGAATATGGAAACTGCAGCTAAGTTTTTCCTAGAAAATGGTGGTCTCCCTCGAAAGGCACATCTACAAATCCTCCATAGTAGCTCAGAGAAAAATTTCTCTCCTCAGCACAGATATCAGAAAAAGAGGACCCTTTCATTCTTTAAATGAGAAGCAGTCCAAGTTTCAAATTCTCAAAAGGGTTGTTTTCATTTTAGGAATGGGTAAGGTTCATAAAAAGCTGCTCATTTCCACTATGACACATATTCGAATAGAAGGTATCAAGTTATGATTAAAAGGATAAGGGTTTCAGTTCTGTTTTAAAAAGAGAAACAACGAAGGCCTTTCAAACATTTCTTAAAGAAACCCTCACCAAGCAAATGGGAAAGAAAATTTAGTGGTTTCGCTTTCAAAAGGGTTAAAGGACCGTTGCCATCCATTTTGCATTTCAAAAACACAAGGGAATACTCCTCTTGCTGTCCTCGAGTTCGGAGAAAGGAGTTTTGAGCAAATTCCACAGAGTTTTTGGGCTCATTGACTGTGCGGCGCGTTTAGGTGCACTTTTTTCAAATAAATACACAGGCGCACGGCATGCCTGTACAATTTCATGGCGCGCCTGTAACCTCCGGTCAGGTTGGCTCGACAAATGGCCCGACTGTTGTTTACGCGGCGCTCTCTCACGCTAACGCGCCGCGCATTTGTTCAAATTTCAAAACACCTCCAAAAGCCCTAAAACAATGCTCCAACTCCTCAATAAGGGCTTCCATCAAATTGTAAAGGTATTCCAAGTGCCTCCTTGCTTTTTTCGAAACTATTAAGTGATGGACAAGGGATGAAACTCACGGTGTGAATCACAGTTCTGAGTTGTTTTAAGAGAGAAGTGTTTTTGTTTAAAACTTGAGACTTGTTGTGGATGTGATTGATAGAGGTGAAACAATAAGAATGGTGGGATCCTATTGATGTTTAAAAATCCCAGTAGCTGCCCTCAAAACAATGATGAAAGGTAGAGGCACTATTTAAAAGCAGAAAAATAGAGTTTGAAAAATGAAAATAGTGGGCCTATTTTCAGATAACAGTGATTATTATTAATTGTTTTCTCATTTCAAAATGTTTTCCTTAGTATGGTAAAAGGCAAAAGCAGTGTTTCTCTTTTGTTCCATAAGGTCAAAATAGTGTATCAAGCTGTAACTCGCCATTTGGAGGTATTGTCAAACTTTGTATGAAGAACAGTGCATACAAGGGCAGTGTTTTGGTTAAGGGGAGTTTTGTTGTTTAAACTACTACAGGTCTTTTGTGCCCGCATCAGAAACACCTAGTGCCATGTGACCTTACATTAACACAGTGACTCTTTGACTGTGTGTATCTTTTGATGACTGTGTGCATGTTATTAAAATTATTGTTTAGTGGCATACAAAGAGAAAGGGGCACGGTTTGAAAACAGAGACACAAGTTTTAAAAATAAAAACAGCGAGTCTATTTTTCAGCCACTATGATCATTATATGAGTGCTCTTTATTTTAGAAGTCCTCCTTGTGGTGAAGAACAGAGTCAAGGCTGCCATTTTGACCATAAACAAACTTTAGGGTGCAAGGTTGTAAACTGTCATTTGGAGGTATTGTCAAAATCTGTATGAGGAGTAATGAACACAAGAGCAGTGTGTTGATTGTGAGGAGTTGTTGTTGTTGACTGCTACAGGGTTGTTCATGCTTGCACCAAAACTCAAGGAGCTTGTGACCTTACACCATCACAGTGACCCTTTGACTGTGTATCTTTTATTGACTGTGTTTTTGTTCTTAAGTTTACTTGTTCAGTGGCATACAAAGGGAAAATCATTGTTTTGGAAAGACCAGAGATTTCTGTGTTAAAGGAAATCTCACACAGCATTTGAAAACAAATTTTTGCCTTGGTTAAAACAGTGATTGAGAGGTGAAACAGTGTTGTGTTTGAAAGGACATTTCAAAAACCTTTTGAGGCAGTTTGAGTTTTGCAGAGGGCATCTAGAACAAGATGCCTCCCAGGCAAGATAGCAGAAGCAGCATAACAGTGATGAACAAGGATAGGAAAAGGGGCAGCCTTATGAGACAGATCAGCAGAATAAATATCATTAAGGGCATTCTCCAAAGCATGTGCTAGCTACCTCTCTTAGGCAAGGGGCCATGACTTCTTCACCAAAGCTAGAATGCCAAGCAACAAAGAAGAAAACCAAAAAAGGCTCAAAAGTGCCCAAAGAGGGCGCCCGGTCAGAAAAAAAGGACAAAAACACCTCTAGGATTGGAATTTTGACCCGACCTTCTAGAAATGTTTCTAAAAAGCCTTGAGGGACTTGCTCACCAAAATTGAGTGAAATTCGACATGTTTTGGTTTTTTGTCATTTTTGGGTTTTTGACCAAAACTCATGGGCTTCGCCATTTCAGTTTGGGGCATCATCAAATGAATGAGGATGGTATAATTGGATGCCATAATTTCAAGAGCACACACTCAGCGATTTTCAGGACATTTGGAGATCATTTTCTCCCCTGAAATGGCGAAAAATGCTCGTTTTTTGCACATTCTGCCCTGTTTATCAGCAAGGTTTATTTTCTGGGTTTTCACACATAGGCCTATTTCTAAAGGACTTCCAAGCATTATATTGGGAAAATTAAAGTTTCTCCATAAATTAGACACTTATATCTTTCCAACGAGCTATCATGAGCCTCGTTTTGACATCGGGAAGGATGCCAAAAGTTGCCGGCAAGTTAGGGGACCTTTTGCTGATGTAAATTTTGATTATTTTTGTAAAAAATGAACCTTTAAAAAATGATTTTTCCTTATGTGCGTTTAGCTATTTTTGCACATAAGAAGTTATGAAAAGTCAATTTAATTCCCTCTTTTAGCATTTTTTAGATATTTTATGAGATATTTTGTGCCTTGGGCTTTGCAAAGCCTCAAGGACAAGTTTAGATATTTATTTTGAACCAATGGCTAGATAGTTGCCTTGGTTGGTTTTCCTCCTCTTTGGCCTATATATTCCAAGAGGATTCATTGTAATAGAAGGCTAAACTTGATGATAGAAGCAATATATGTTCATATAAGCTTTGGAAGAAATACTTGTCTCATGCTTTTGGATTGCCTCTTGGATGTTCTTGGATGATGAAAGAGGATTGTTGTTGGATTCCATGACTTCGTAGAATGGTATAGTGTCTCTTTATTTGTTTTGTCTTCTAGTTTCCATTCATGAATACATGTTTCTTGCTTGCTATAGAACAGTAGAGAACGAATTTGAGACACGCCCATGCAGGCACCTCAAATTTCCTGTTTCTTCATAGCTTCTTTTTTTTCTTCTTCCTAAGTAACATTAAAGAATTCTTCACTGCTCTTTAATTATTTAGGATATCGTTGCTTGTTTCATTCATGGTTTTATACATGCTAAGTATGATTTACAGTATTCCCTACTTACCTATGGCTAGTTATAGTTCCATCCATGAAATTTCTCTTTGACTGATTATATTATCATTTTGTTGAACCAAGGAGGCCTAGTTCCAATCTATCCCTTTGTCTAAAGCTATGCCAATCTTGTTTTCGAAGTGCCCAATAACTTGAAGTACTGTGTTTAGGCATTCCGGAATAGTAAGTTAAGCTGTTTGTCTTCCTTAAGTGTTTTCCCCAAAGTCTGATAGCCATTTCCCAAAGTTAGAGGGTGATATACCTCTATGCATGGCTTGAATGTTTATTTCTATGTATTGATTAGCTTATAGTTGCATTTCTCATGATTAATGGTTTAACCTACCATGTTTATGTTTGCTATTGAACTAGTTATGCCTGAAACTCTTTGTTGTTCACAAACTTGATGTCCATTTTGTTCCATTTTGCCCAAATATCCTTTCTACCTCGAATCAAATCGGCCCTTCAACAGCCTTGTATCACCGTCTGATAGCTTTCTTAACCTTTTCGACCCCATAGCCCAGTTAATCTGACATCTTTTTACCTATCTTATATCTTTGATCAGTTTCATCCCTCACAACCTAAAAACCAAAACCAAAAAGCCTACTTCATAACTAGCCTAAAATCAGAACACAATAAGCAAACACATAGATATCCCTTACATATAGAGAGAGCCCTCTCTGAGTCCAGCAAGGCTAGGTACTTGGGCTCCAAAGCTTGGTTTGATGTTACACTGTCATTTGGCTTTCCAATCAGCCAAATCACAGACCCTAACATAATGGCGATCATGGTGGGACCTTTTGAGTTAGTGACAATCGAAGTACTCCTTAGTAACTCGCGAAGTCTCATTCAAACTTAGAAAACTTAAGTGTTGTCTGAAGAGTATAAAATATCTCCTTCACCATATTAGCAAAATGATGAGTCAGTTATAGGAAACTTTTCCAAACCTTAGAACTACATAAAACTCATAAAACCCCAAAAAACTCCCTTAGATTGGTTTTTGACAGTATTGGTGGTGGACCATACACATATACCTCAAAACAACTAAAAATACACCTGGCGACTCCACTAGCCTCCAGTAGGCCTTACTATTTTACCGAACTCTAAGTTACTATCCGATCGACTTATCCCACCGCTCACTAACATAATGGCGATCACGGTGGGACCTTCTGAGTTATTGAAAAGCTAAGTACTCCTCAGTAACTCTCCAAGTCTCATTCAAACTTAGAAAACTTAAGTGTTTTCTGAAGAGTAGAAAATAGCTCCTTCACCATCTTAGCAAAATGATGAGTCAGTTATAGGAAACTTTTCCAAACCTCGGGACTACATAAAACTTAGAAAACCCCAAAAAACTCCCTTAGATTGGTTTTTGACAGTATTGGTGGTGGACTATACACATATACCTCAAAAAAACTAAAAATCCACCTGGCAACTCTACTAGCCTCTAGTAGGCCTTACTATTTTACCGAACTCTAGGTTACTATCTGATCGACTTATCCCACCTCTCAGTAACATAATGGCGATCATGGTGGGACCTTCTGAGTTAGTGACAATCTAAGTACTCCTTATTAACTCTTGAAATCTCAGTCAAACTTAGAAGAGTAGAATCTAGTTTTCTCACCATCCTAGAAAAATGATGACTCAGCTGTAGGAAACTCTTCCAAACCTCAGGACTACATAAAACTTAGAAAACCCCAAAAAAACTCCCTTAGATTGGTTTTTGACAGTATTGGTGGTGGACCATACACATATCCTCAAAACAACTAAAAATCCACCTGGCGACTCCACTAGCCTCTAGTAGGCCTTACTACTTTATTAAACTCTAGACTACTATCTGATTGACTTATCCCACCGCTCACTAACATAATGGCGATCACGGTGGGACATTGAGTCAAAACATCCTAGGTATCCCTTAGGAGCACTCAAAATCTCAAACAAACTTAGAAGAGTAGAATATAGCTTTGTTACCATCTTAGAAAAATGATGATTCAGTCATAGGAAGCTCTTCCAAACCTCACAGGCAAGCAGTCCATAAAACCATTTAGTGTAAACTCTTTTTGTTCTCGCCACCCTAGCAAAGTGATGAAACAGGTTTAGAATAATTTATGTAAACCATAGGCTACACATAAAAACTCAGAAAAACCCCAAAACATTCTCAGATTGGATTTTTCCCTAGTTACTGGTGGTGGACCATAGCTACATCTTTTCAAAAACAACCAAGTTCCACCTAGCGACTCCACTAGCCTCTAGTAGGACTAAAATAAAAAAACTCCATAAAATACCAAAAATTCATAAACCATACCTTTTTGCTAACTCATCCTTCCAAAAACTTAAACTTAGGGTGGAAACTCTGTGATCAGTGACAAACTAAGTATAACTTAGCGATTCAGAAAACCTCACCTAAACATAGGAGATAAGAAGAAACCTTCTTGCCAAGAGAACCATTAGCTTGACCATACAGCCTAGCAAACTATTGAAACCAAGTGAATCACTCTTCTTTGCAAGTTTCCATCTCAAAGTTTGCTATAAAACTTTTTCCCGTAAGAATCTTTGATAGTGTTGATGGTGGACCATAGTTCTCATAGAAATCCACTTGGCAACTCCACTAGCCTCCAGTAGGCCTATTTCCCCACTAGTCCTTATAAAGTCTCCTAGGAATGCATTAAGCAATCCCAATCATGCTGATGGTGGACAACACAGTTCAAATCCTCCACCTGAGGACACAAAGGAGATATTCTTCGATGAGTAGAGAACATATCCCTGGATTCCCACACAAAATGCCTACAGACGTAGATTGGACTAAAAACCTACCTCTCTTTCAAGATGAAAATGTTGACAACCCATTTTTACACCTCATCAATTTTCATATACATGCATGGAGGTTAAAGGTTGAATGGCCTGAGGACTGCCTCATGAAAATGTTCATGGGTACATTAGAAGGAAAGGCAAGAGAATGGTATGAAAGCCTCGAACCTGGCATCTTGTTTTCTTTGAAGGATTTCCACAAAGTATTTTGTAAACGCTATATAGGGAATTTTCCATCTCTATCATTGGCTGAAAATTGTTGTGATCAATTTGAAAACCTCATACAACACCTTGTAAGCATTGAAGAAAACTTAGGAAATTGGCATCCTGAGGATTTTTTAGAGGAGATCCATAATTTTCTTACCAACCATCAAGATGACCAAGAAGATTTTATCCTAGATGAAATCCATCAAAAATAAGAGAGGAGCCGCAAGAGCTATTTGAAAAGGTTGAAACAAATAACAATCCATCTGCCCTTCCTTGTAAAATACAAGAGGACATTCAGCCACAAGATCAACTTCCACAAAAAATGGAAAGAAATTGTTGCCCACTTCAAAGAAAACAGAAAATACCTCCTCCTTTAACTAAAGAGGAAATAGATCGACTTATAAACATCCAGACAACCTCTAAAACTTCATATAACCAAAACTTCGTTGATCTTTCTCCTGTTAATCTTGCATATCATAAGCCAGAAAATAGATTTGTAAATCAATTTGAAGAAAAGCAATCTGATAGTCCAATGTGAATAACTGGTGACATTACTTATGTTAATAATTCTCCAATGTTTGATCAATATGTTGATGATTATGATTTCCAAACAGAAGCTAACTTTGCAGAAGACTCAGTTTTTTATTTTCGTGAGGAAGCTCAATTTCATAAACTTGAGAAAAGTGAGCAGCCATTACAGGTCATCTATAACACTAATGAGGAGAGCCTTGAGAGTTCAGAAGTAAGTGAAGAGTCTCGGACTCTTTTCTCTACTTCACTTCATTCCATCAAATATAACATTCACATAATTGGAAATCAACTATTTTTCAGCTTTGATGATGAGCTTGAGGAGGATGATGAAATTCTCGAGCATGTTGTAAATGAGAAGCCTTTTCCTGAAATGGTTGAGGAAATCATTTTGGACATGGAATCTTCCTTAACTCCAGATTTACAGCCACCAAGTTCCATTGAGTTACAAATTGCAGATGAAGAAAAAGAGGTTGATAAACACATGAGAGTTGTCACACTATCCTTTCAAGATAATTTACTGTCAAAGTGTATCCCTGCTCATCAACTTGCTGACCTTCACACAGTTTTCAATCCACTTAATCAGAACACATCAACTTGGAAAGAAAACTACAATATATGATGAGCCTAACAGTTCAAGTGATCATGAGCAAGAGGAAGAGTTGCTTTACCAGGAGAGTCCCAAATATAGCCAAGTGGAAGAAAGAGTAGTCCTAAATGAAGCCTATATATCAAATCCTCTAGATCAAGTATTATTCCAAGATCCATTTATTGTTTTCCTTGAGAAATCTGAAGGAGTAGTGGGTTCTATCATAAACAAGTTGCTACCAAGAATGAGAAAAAACTTAAGCACTACTGTCCAAAAACAAGCCAAATGGAGGTGGCCTTTTCATTACTTCAGCATCATGAAAGAACTAAACCAGAATCAACCATGCAATCATCTACTTGACTGGCTATATTGGAAAGAAGATTTCACCAAATGAATGTATGTTGTGTATAGTTTAGACTAGGATAGATAGATAGCTGTGAAATATAAGCTCAGCCTTTTGAGCATCTCTTCAGTTTTAGTTTTTTTGAAGCAAAAGTAAAAAGCAGAAAATACAAAAACAGTAAAAAGTAGAAAAATAGGGTAGTTTCTAAATAGCAATGGTACGGCCCCATACCCAAAAAATAGTCATTCAGAAAGCGCGCAAGTCTAAATGCCGCTACTAGTACTCAAATTTCTTGTTCAGTTATCTAGCCTAATCATAGCTGAACATGTTTAAATTTATTTGCTGATAAGTTAGTGAGTGAAAAAGATGGTCAACATTGTGTAAGCTTGACTTATCAAAGAGAGTAGATTAGGAAAAGATATTGGTTCCACACGCCCAAAACAGAACCAAAGAGGGAAGCGGGGATGAAAAACAAATTGTGCATCTTAGCCCTATTTTTCCTAGTTTCCATCTTCTGCAAAATAATATTTGTGTGTAGCTTGTCTTTCATGCCGCAAATACATGACAAATCAGACTATCTAATCCTGATTTGGTCATCTTTTAAATTTCATTTTTTAGATTAGAGAATAAAATCATGTCAAACATCTTAATCTTGACAGTTGATCTAGCGTAGGTAGAGTAATGAAGGAGTTCATCCGTTCAATCTAAACTCCCGGCAGATATAAGTGTAGAATTAGATAGGTTCATTTTTCAAAAATAAGAAATATATATTTTCAAAAGGCTGCTAGTCCAAATGCGCCAAAAAGAAGAAAAAATGTTAGGAAAGATACTGGGGTAGGTAGAAATATCATTGATGCTAATCATGTTGTCACCTTTCAGAAGTAGCATCAAGGAAGATTGAATTTTGCGCCAATGGGTAAGGCACTGGTCTTCATAAGCCAAAGATTTGAAATTCTGGACACCTCCTGAAAAGGAGCTGCCCTCCCCAAATGGAGCCACTGTTAGTCATCAGTATTTTTCAATTGTTGGTGATGACTAGTTCTAACAGCCAAGTTTTCTAGCAGCTGATCCAAAAAATTTTCATATTTTCCAGCTGGGAAAACACCCATAAAACTTTTTTGCCCTCCTACCTTTCATTCTACCCATAACGAGATGAAACCTCATTATCAAATCCTACTTAGCCTCAGCCCTACTAGTCTGCCCATCAGCTCTAAAGAAACAATCCAAATCTGTCCAAACAGTCTCCCCTAAGTTAGGAAGTGGCGCTTTAGGTTTTTCTCCCTTGGTAAACTATCCAAAAGCCAAAGAACCTCCATCTTCTATAGACCAGTCATAACATACCTTCCCATTCTACGAACAAAGTTGGTTACAGCCCTAGGTCGTGCCACTATTTCCCCCTCAAGTCTCAGAAATACATGGACCATTAGTCAAACTAATTTTTGATGTTTTTGTAGTGTTTTGATGGATCTTTCAGGGATATATGGCATACCAGCATCCCAGAAGACAATATTTGGCTCCATGTGAGAAGACAACTGCTTCTCAATGTGATCTTGAGCCTGGGATGTAGCTACAGAACAAAGAGTTTTTCATTAAACTCTTGCGATCACATTCAAAGCCTGAAAGGACAGTAAAAGGAAAAATAACACTGTCAAAAGGCTGATGATACAACATGACTGAAAAACCTCCTTCATCTATAAGTATATGGTTGAAGACTAAGAGCGCCTCCTTCATCTATAAGCAGAGGACCAAAGGTAAAATCTGTTTTTGAGTTTTTTACTAACTGTGAAGACAAGATTTGAAGTACAATAAGACAGCAACTGAAGGTCTCTGCATGAAAATGATAATCAAGGGCAGAGGTAAAGTAGTGGGTTTTAAAAAATGTTCTATAGGAGTTTCATTACCTTTTGAATTACAAGGCAAAATCTATAAGCTAACAGGTTCATCATCATTGAAGAAATACTGTGAAACCAGATAGTCAAAAGAGTCAAAGGGGATCTTGGTCTAATAATAACCTCTGCCATCATGTTCAAAAGGAAACCAGGCATTTGTCAAAGGAGGCAGCTTTCATAAGCAAAGTAAAGAAGCTCATCTTGTTTTGAAGATAAAAGTAAATCATGGCATATGGAAAAGGTTCTAAAGAGGCTGCTCTTCCAAAAGAGGATTTTCACTTACAGTGTACCCATAGTCAAAGAGAGGCTCAAATAGCACCAGTAACAGCAGATGAGCAATGCAAAAACAAGATGAGGAAAAAGAATATGGAAACTGCAGCTAAGTTTTTCCCAGAAAATGGCAGTCGCCCTCGAAAGGCACATCTACAAATCCTCCATAGTAGCTCAGAGCAGAATTTCTCTCCTCAGCACAGATATCAGAAAAAGAGGACCCTTTTATTCCTTAAATGAGAAGCAATCCAAGTTTCAAATTCTCAAAAGGGTTGTTTTCATTTTAGGAAGGGGTAAGGTTCATAAAAAGCTGCTCATTTCCATTATGACACTTATTCGAATAGAAGGTATCAAGTTATGATTAAAAGGATAAGGGTTTCAATTGTGTTTTAAAAAGAGAAACAACAAAGGCCTTTCAAACATTTCTTAAAGAAACCCTCACCAAGAAAATGGGAAAGAAACTTTAGTGGTTTCGCTTTCAAAAGGGTTAAAGGACCGTTGCCATCCATTTTGCATTTCAAAAACACAAGGGAATACTCCTCTTGCTATCCTTGAGTTCGGAGAGAGGAGTTTTGAGCAAATTCCACAGAGTTTTTGGGCTCATTGACCACGCGGCACGCCTGTATACTTGCGCGGCGCGTTCATGCGCACTTTTTTCAAAGAAATACATAGGCGCGCGGTGCGCCTATAACCTCCGGTCAGGTTGGCCCGACAAATGACCCGACTGTTGTTTGCGCGGCGCTCTCTCACACTAACGCGCCACGCATGTGTTCAACGTTCAAAACACCTCCAAAAGCCCTAAAACGCTACTCCAACTCCTCAATAAGGGCTGCCATCAAATTGTAAAGGTATTCCAAGTGCCTCCTTGCTTTTTTCAAAACTATTAAGTGATGGACAAGGGACGAAACTCACGGTGTGAATCATAGTTCTAAGTTGTTTTAAGAGAGAAGTGTTTTTGTTTAAAAATCAATACTTGTTGTGGATGTGATTGATAGAGGTGAAACAATAAGAATGGTGGGATCCTATTGATGTTTAAAAAGCCTAGTAGCTGCCCTCAAAACAATGATGAAAGGTAGAGGCACTGTTTAAAAGCAGAAAAACAGAGTTTGAAAAATGAAAACAGTGGGCCTATTTTCAGATAACAGTGATTATTATTAAGTGTTTTCTCATTTCAAAATGTTTTCCTTAGTATGGTAAAAGGAAAAAGCAGTGTTTCTCTTTTGTTCCATAAGGTAGAAATAGTGTATGAAGCTGTAACTCGCCATTTGGAGGTATTGTCAAACTTTGTATGAAGAAAAATGCATACAAGGGCAGTGTTTTGGTTAAGGGGAGTTTTGTTGTTTAAACTGCTATAAGTCTTTTGTGCCCGCATCAGAAACACCTAGTGCCATGTGACCTTACATTAACACAGTGACTCTTTGACTGTGTGTATCTTTTGATGATTGTGTGCATGTTATTAAAATTATTTTTGAGTGGCATACAAAGAGAAAGGGGAACTGTTTGAAAAGAGAGACACAGGTTTTAAAAAGCAAAACAACGAGTCTATTTTTCAGCCACTATGATCATTATATGAGTGCTCTTTATTTTAGAAGTCCTCCTTGTGGTGAAGAACAGAATCAAGGCTGTCATTTTGACCATAAACAAACTTTAGGGTACAAGGCTGTAAACTGTCATTTGGAGGTATTGTCAAAATCTGTATGAGGAGTAATGAACACAAGAGCAGTGTGTTGATTGTGAGGAGTTGTTGATGTTGACTGCTACAGGGTTGTTCATGCTTGCACCAAAACTCAAGGAGCTTGTGACCTTACACCATCACAGTGACCCTTTGACTGTGTATATTTTATTGATTGTGTTTTTGTTCTTAAGTTTACTTGTTCAGTGGCATACAAAGGGAAAAGCATTGTTTTGGAAAGACCAGAGATTTCTGTGTTAAAGGGCATCTCACACAGCATTTGAAAACAAATTGTTGCCTTGTTTAAAACAGTGATTGAGAGGTGAAACAGTGTTGTGTTTGAAAGGACATTTCAAAAATCTTTTGAGGCACTTTGCGTTTTGCAGAGGGCATCTAGAACAAGATGCCTCCCAGGCAAGATAGCAGAAGCAGCATAACAGTGATGAACAAGGACAGGAAAAGGGGCAGCCTTATGAGACAGATCAGCAGCATAAAGATCATGAAGGGCATTCTCCAAAGCATGTGTTATTTGCCTCTCTTAGGCAAGGGGCCATGACTTCTTCACCAAAGCTAGAATGCCAAGCAACAAAGAAGAAAACCAAAAAAGGCTCAAAAGTGCCCAAAGAGGGAGCCCGGTGAGAAAAAAAGGACAAAAAAACCTCTAGGCTTGGAATTTTTACCCGAGCTTCTAGAAATTTTTCTAAAAAGCCTTGAGGGACTTGCTCACCAAAATTGAGCGAAATTCGACATGTTTTGGTTTTTTGTCATTTTTGGGTTTTTGGCCAAAACTCATGGGCTTCACCATTTTAGTTTGGGGCATCATCAAAGGAATGAGGATGGTATCATTGGATGCCATAATTTTAGGAGTACACACTCAGCGATTTTCAGGACATTTGGAGATCATTTTCTCCCCCGAAATGGCGAAAAATGCTCCCTTTTTGCACATTCTACCCCGTTTATCAGCAAGGTTTATTTTCTTGGTTTTTACACATAGACCTATTTTTGAAAGACTTCCAACCATCATATTGGGAAAATTCAAGTTGTTCCAGAAATTATACACTTATATCTTTCCAACGAGCTATCATGAGCCTCGTTTTGACATCGGGAAGGCTGCCAAAAGTTGCCAGAAAGTCAGGGGACCTTTTGCTGATGTAAATTTTGAGTATTTTTGTAAAATTTGAACCTTTAAAAAATGCTTTTTCCTTATGTGCGTTTAGCTATTTTTGCACATAAGAAGTTATGAAAAGTCAATTTAATTCCCTCTTTTAGCATTTTTTAGATATTTTATGAGATATTTTGTGCCTTGGGCTTTGCAAAGCCTCAAGGACAAGTTTAGATATTTATTTTGAACCAATGGCTAGCTAGTTGCCATGGTTGGTTTTCCTCCTCTTTGGCCTATATATTCCAAGAGGATTAATTGTAATAGAGGGCTAAACTTGATGATAGAAGCAATATATGGTCATATACGCTTTGGAAGAAATACTTGTCTCATGCTTTTGTATTGCCTCTTGGATGTTCTTGGATGATGAAAGAGGATTGTTGTTGGATTCCATGACTTGGTAGAATGGTATAGTGTCTCTTTCTTTGTTTTGTCTTCTAGTTTCCATTCATGAATACATATTTCTTTCTTGCTATAGAACATTAGAGAACGAATTTGAGACATGCCCATGGAGGCACCTCAAATTTCTTGTTTCTTCATAGCTTCTTTGTTTTCTTCTTCCTAAGTAACATTAAAGAATCCTTGACTGCTCTTTAATTATTTAGGATATCGTTGCTTGTTTCATTCATGGTTTTATACATGCTAAGTATGATTTATGGTATGCCCTACTTACCTATGGCTAGTTATAGTTCCATCCATGAAATTTCTCTTTGACTGATTAGATTATCATTTTGTTGAATCAAGGAGGCCTAGTTCTGATCTAGCCCTTTGTCTAAAGCTATGCCAATATTTTTTTCAAAGTGCCCAATAACTTGAAGTACTGTGTTTAGGCGTTCCGACATAGTAAGTTAAGTTTTTTGTCTTTCTTAAGTGTTTTCCCCAAAGTCTGATAGCCATTTCCCAAAGTTAGAGGGTGATATACCTCTATGCATGGCTTGAATGTTTATTTCTATGTATTGATTAGCTTATAGTTGCATTTCTCATGATTAATGGTTTGCCCTACCATGTTTATGTTTGCTATTAAACTAGTTATTCCTGAAAATCTTTGTTGTTCACAAACTTGATGTCCATTTTGTTCCATTTTGCCCAAAGATCCTTTCTACCTTGAATCAAATCAGCCCTTCAACAACCTTGTATCACCGTCTGATAGCTTTCTTGACCTTTTCGACCCCATAGCCCTGTTAATCTGACATCTTTTTACCTATCTTATATCTTTGATCAGTTTCATCCCTCACAACCTAAAAACCAAAACCAAAAAACCTACTTCATAACTAGCCTAAAATCAGAACACAATAAGCAAACACACAGATATCCCTTACATATAGAGAGAGCCCTCTCTAAGTCCAGGAAGGCTAGGTCCTTGGGCTCCAAAGCTTGGTTTGATGTTACACTGTCATTTGGCTTGCCAATGAGCCAAATCATGGGACCCTAACAGAGACGAGTCACAAGATTGTGTTGGGGGACTATTGGAATGGGTTCTTCTAACAAGCTGTGAAACTAGTCCATTTTGATTATTTTTTATTATATTTAGTCTAGCGCAGGGGTTTTGGGGCAGGTCAAAGTCCCAAACGCATTGTAATGGGTCAAAGGGTAAACTAGGGGTCTGACAACCATGTGTTGCGGACCATAGGAAAGTCGAGGCTATATTTTTATAAATAGAGATGTATTTTGTATTGTAAAGGATAATAAATGATGAGCTATTGATACGATCTATTGTTTAAGCTATTTGTTTGGGTTTTGGGGAATGGACTCCTGCTGGGTGTGTGCGCAAAGATCCTAGTCCAGCTGTGTGCAGACTTTGATACTGTGTGCGCAGTTTAGGAATGGAATTGTAAGGAAAGATTTATGAATGAATGAAGTGAAGTATTATTAGAGATCTAAATCTGTGAGTATTGTCGTATGAATTGCTGATAATTGATGTTTTTTGTATTTTTTGTCTTTTTGCTGCGAAGATCTTTGTACTAAATGATTGGATATAGATCCATTCTACTCTATTTCTGTAATACTGTGTTGATGTTATAAAAAGCATATAACTATAGATCTAGTGCACATGGATGAAAATAGATACATAATTAACCCTACGCAGAACAAGATAATCTAGGAATTATAGAAACAGAACACAGCTCTACTTTCCTTACCCATCCTTTCTTAGGGTGCAGAAACCTGGTTCCAGCACCCACCCATACTACTTCTGGTGAGACTTTGACCTATGAAAGCAGGTCACTGCTAAAAGGGCCAATAGTATAGGGGTTTGTTGGCAAACCTTGCACACCGAACCTGGGTCAGGACCCCTCAAGCCAACAATGAGGCAAAAAATAGAACTATTGGAGTTCTTAGTTCGAGCATGGGATCTAGATATTGAGGAATTTCATGTTAAGAACCAAGTGGTTCCTATAACAGTCGAGGATGTGTACTTTCTTACAACTTTGTCGAGGAGAGGCTTTCCCATTTCACTCTTAGGGTCTATTGTTGGAGGAGAGACAGTGAGAGATTGTGTTTTGCAACATTTTTATCCAGGGGTAGAGCCAATCAAATATAGAAAGATAAACATCCGAGATGTTAGATATTTTCCCTTGAGAACTATCCTTTTCACGATCACAAAACTTGTTGGTACCGTTACACTACATGTAGCGAATATATCGTATATGAAGTACGCGCTAGAGTGTATGGAGCCAACAGTCTTCAACTGGTATGAAGCTATTCTATATTAGATAAAGGAACAACTGAATAAAGAAAAGGGAGGAAGGAAGAATAATTTCATTTATGGCTCTATCCTTATATCCTTCTCCTTGGAACAGATTCCACTGATGCAGCCACAACACGTGACACTAGATGTGTCTAATCCTAGAGATCCATGGATGTAGAGATGGGTGGAACTCATGGGTAGGCATGCAAGCGAATCTACCATTGTGTTCTCGACTGCATTCTTCACCTGGTTCCGACGACAGATTTTCGTCATAAATGAGTATGCATATGCAGGCATTGATTTCCAAGGAGATCCAGATTTAGCATTACCATAAGGCACTCAATGGGATGCAATAGCTAAGAATTTTTTGACCATGTTTTTTATTTTCCTAAGTTTTATAAAATGTTTTTAAATTTTGATGTTTTCCCAAGACTTAAACCAAATGTTTGATATAATGCAGATGTTGGTCGTGTTCAACCAGTAGTGGAATCGGAGCGCGAAGCAGATGTGCCAGTAGAGAGGGTTTTCGGGAGAGTAGTCCTTCAGGATCTTTATATGGCTGAGTCTCTGACTGAGCTTCAGCACCACATAGAGGGTTTGACCTTCGGGATTCTGGATTTCCAGATCGAAGAGCTACCTATTTGACTGTAGCGACACACTATTGGGGTTCCTAACCGCTGGATGCGGTTACTATGTAGGATAGCTAGATCTATAGCATGTTACCATGAGCACCACTAGTTTACTTGTGATATTTTTCATACATTTTGAGGTCAGATGACCAATGTGTCTTTGTCACAAATTTTTGTAAAAACATATAACTATCTATCTATATGATTTCAGTGTTTTCCTATGTTTATTGTGCAATCCTATTCAATGATGTGAATTTTTTCTTTACATATGTTGCAAATGTATGTCTAAAACTTTATTAACTAATGAATCAGTTAATGTGTTCAAATTTCTAGAAATTTGTTGATATTGAATAAAATCAAAGTGTCTTTCCAAAAGTCGAACTCTAAGGAACAATCTATGCAATGTTGGATTTCTAATAGTATAAACACTAGTAAGTTGTAATACCACAAGTTGTGAGTCTAACCTGATGATGATACAACTCATACCAAATGAAATGGCATTAGAGAGAAGTTTGATCAACACGCTATACTCAGTTATATTTTTCATCCATCTAATAATACAAATCCCTTGAAAACTCACTAACTCACCGTTTGGAGCGAAAATGGCCCACACTGCAGAGGATAGATTCTGCATACTATGACTACCACCATCAGCATATCCCACAAAGGGTTCTAAATATTCAAACATCTGTGATGAAATGTAAAGCGGATTACTAACGTCAAGAAAAATCTAAAAACAAATTAAGATAGTGATTTCAAATCAACAACATATATATACAATATAATAAAAAAATTACTACGCTCATGATTAAGCATAGTAACATTTCAAATACAACCCATTTCTAGGTTGTGCCAATGGAATTCCATCATAATCAACCAACTCATAGGCACCCTTAGCAAGAACTCTTTTGACAATATAGGGCCATGACATAATGGTTCAAACTTTCATGTACCTATTACATCAGCTTCTTGATCGTAAAGAAGGACCAAGTCGCCCTTTGAGAAAATGTGAGGCTGGAAACTTTTGTCATATTGCACCTTTATACATATCGTATGCACTTCGTTGGCCAATTGGGCTTCACGATGCATTTCATCAAGATGGATGAGGTTAAGGAGACGCACTTCGTCTTCTGAGGTGTCGGGTAACAAGTCAATCGTGAGTTTTAACGACGGTATTTCAGATTGGATTGGTAAGATAGCTTCTAGACCATACACTAATTAAAAAGGAGTAAAGCCAGTTGCGTTTCTCACCAAGTTTTGATATGCCCAGAAGGAAGAGTACAAGATCAAATGTCAATTTCCTTTATGAACTCCTACCATTCGTTGAAGCATACGTTTAAGAATTTTGTTGATAGCTTCAACTTGTCCATTTGATTGTGGAAAATAAGGAGTTGAATTATCATGTGACAATCCTAACTTGGCAGTCAATTCAGCCATCATGTGATTGCATAAATTCTTCCCATGATTTGTAACTATATCCTGTGGGACCCTAATCCGTGCGATAACATGATTAAAGAAAAACAATGCAGTTGTCTATCATGTGTTGTTGAATGTAGGCATCGCTTCGACCCATTTGGTAAAATAGTCGACTGTGACAATAACATAACCATGCCCCTCGGACGAATGAGGGTTACACGTCATGAATTCAATACCCCATTTTGAAAATGGTCCCACAAAGACAATAGGATGCATTTGTGCTGGTGGTTTGCAGATTTTACGATAAAAAATCTATCACGCATGACAACTTCTGACCGCAAGGATGCAGTCTCGAAAAATGGTAGGTCAAAAGTAACTAGTGCATAGTATCTTCTGCGTGGTAGCATAGCCAGATAAATTTCCGCCACAAACCCCAATATGAGAATCATTTAATACTTTTTCAACCTCCTCATGAGTGAGGCACCTTCTTAAAATGGAATCAGCACCACAACAATAATGTGTATCATCGACGATCAGATAACCTTTGGCTTGGTATCGAATACATCATTGTTCAGAGCAAGAGGTATCAGGTAGAAAAGTTTAATTTTGGAGATAAATGATGAAATCCCCATACCAAGGATCATATGATCCGATCAAAAATAGAGACTCATCTAGAATTGATGGTTCCGACGTAGTTGCATTACTATCAGAGGGAAGGTCACAGAGAAGCTCAGCCAAAACTAAAGACTTCTTTGACTTGGATTTGATGAATTCCAAATCAAATTCTTGCAAAATTACAATCTATTTTGAATATTTTCCCCCCAACAATTGACGTGATAAGATATAAGTCATGGGGTTGCAATATGAAACAACAGTGGTTTTTTAGAGCAGGATATAATGGCGAAATATTTGGATAGATTGAACAGCTGCCAAGGCAAGATTTTATACGTATGAATACTTAATTTCCATATCATTGAGATTACGACTCAAATAATAGATTGGATTTTCAATTCCATTTTCTACTTGGACCAATACCATAGCAATGGTTGTTCCGGCCATGGAAATATATAGGAAATAATCATTTTGATAATTAGGGGGATACATTAATGAAGCTTGAAAAAGAGTGTCCTTGACAGCATCAAAAGAAGCTTGCATAACTTGGTCCTAAAGGAAGGGAACCCCTTTTTTCAATAGTCGAGTAAATCCTTTAGCCATTTCGGCGTAGTTTGGAATGAAACTTCTTAGGAAGTTAGCCTTTCCTTGAAGTTTCTGTATCTGAAGTAAGTTTGATGGGGCAGGCAAATCCATAATGGCCTGAACCTTCAATGGGTAGATTCCAATTCCTTATTTTGAGACTACAAATCTAAGAAAACGATGAGAACCAACACAAAACACACATTTATGTGGATTGAGGTATATTTTGTAGTGTTGGAAACATAAGAAAATGGCTCTCAAGTGCATCAAGTGATCATTCTAATTTAATTAATGCACTGGTAAATCATCTAGATACAGTTGAACAATGTGCTTGATGTCATTGAAAGCATAGTCCATTACTCTCTGAAAATTTGCCCCAACATTCTTTAATCCAAACAGTAGCTTCCTATAAGAGAATGTGCCTGAGGGACTGTTAGGTCCCTATATCACTAGTATAGTCCCTTATTATTGTTAGTGTAACCCCCTTATTGTTATTATTGTACCCTTGTAACCCCCATTTTGTTATTATTGTACCCTTAAATTATTATTGTTAGGTCGGCTAGGATTACATTGTGGCCCACTAGGATTACATGATGGCCCCATGGACTCCTATATATAGAAAGGAGGTTTTGTAAATTGTATCATCCAAGAATTGTTCATTTATGTAATGTATTGGAGGTTTCCCCCTCAAAGTGGCTTATTTCTAAGGCATTGATATCTCTTTTCTTCTATTTTTGAAGCTGGTTACACAACATTTGGTATCAGAGGTTTGGATTCTCGGGTTTCACTACTCCAAGCAGGTCATCATGGCATTTTCGCTATAAATTTGTTTCTACAAAGTTTCAGAAGCTGAAATTTTTAGGGTGCGAAGCAAAAATCATGAGGAATATGGTCTACAACTTTCAGAGCTTGGCTCACAATATTGTCGGAGATATGATCTGTGGAAGTTAGGTATTTTTTCAGGCTCCTAAATAGGTCATCGTGGCATTTGCACTATAAATAATTTTTACTAAGGGTCAGAATCTCAAATTTTTAGGGTGTGAAGATGAAATCCTGAGGAAACCCGTCACAAAATTTCATTTCTTGGTTCACAATATTTGTGGAGATATGATCTGTGGAAGGTAGTGATTTTTCAGGCTCCCGAATTTCATCTCAAAGAGGTGATCGTGGGAAAATATTCATAACTCTCTCTCTAAGAATCGGATTGGAGTTCCGTAAAAATTGGTCACAAGTGCACAGACTGTAGTTTCTTGGCTATCAATTTTAGATCTGAAGGATGAAACAGTGACACGTGGAAATTCGTACAATTTCTCTCTACTCAACCAGTCCAAAATTGGGTCATTGTGAGAGATTGGACATAACTTTGTCTTGAAGAATCCAAATTAGATCAGAACTATGGCATTTGAAAGAATATTCAGAGGGCTACTACAGGGCTGAATTTCAGATATTGAATATTTTCAATTACAAAGATAATTCAATTTCAATATCGAGCTCCTCAAAGCAAGTAAAAGGTGTGTATTTTTTTCCCGAATTGCATAAGTCTTGTTTGAAGAATCAAGTTGAATTGATTCTAAGGGAATATTGTAGAATATATATCAATATTCGATTCTAAAATGGCCCCTAAAAAGAATTCAACACCCATTAAGCCTTTAGAAGGCTCTACTATGACTCATGAAAATGAAGAATGGCAACATGACATATCAAAATTACAAGAGCAAGTGAAACAAATTTTACTCTCGCAAAGAACAACAAAAAATGAAATGGAAGTTTTGAAGAAAGGCGTGGAAACTAAGATGGATGGTTTGAAGAAAGGCGTGGAAGCTAAGATGAATGGTTTGGAAACTAAGATGGATGGCATGGAAGTGGGCATGGAAGCTAAGATCGATGAAAAAATGAAAGACAACATGGAAAACATGAAGGATCTAAAAGTAGACATCAAAGGTTTGGAAAATTTGATACAAGAAATGTTTCCTAATGGTGAAAAGATAGTAGAGGAAACTCATGATGAGAACAAAATAAATGTTAATCGTGATTTCATAAACTCTACAGTTGGAGGGAAGAACCACCATATTCCAAAAATGGATATGAGGAAGTTTGATGGAAAGGATATTGTAACATGGATACTACAGATGGAGCAATATTTTGATCTCCATAATGTGCAAAACACACAAAAGGTATGCATTGCAACTTTACATTTAGAACAAAATACATTTGTATGGTATCGATGGCTTTTCTCCTGTAAAAAAATTGTCACTTGGTCAATTTTTACGGAGGAAATGATAGCACATTATGAGGATACAAAGAGCAACACCTTCTTTAGCTAATTGATAAATCTCAAACAAAAGGGTTTAGTGGGGAAGCACATTGAGGACTTCCAAAAATTGAATATAAGGGTAACTGATATTCCAGAGGAACACAGGATTGATCTCTTCATAGGCACTTTAAAGGATAACATCCAACATGAAGTTCACGTTTTGGAACCTGATTCATTGGAGAAGGCATTCAGGTTGGCAAGAAAAGTTGAATGTAAAGTTATGGCGACAAGGAAGCCTACCACTCAATTCTATAAATAAGGAAGTGTTGCTACGCCTAGATTTCCACAACCTACAAGGTTGACACCACAAAAATTGGAAGAAAAAAGAGCAAAAGGGCTTTTCTATAGTTGTGATAGCAAATACACTAAAGGTCATAAGTGTGCTGAGAAGAAATTATTTTACATAGATTGTGAAGAATAAGAAGAAAATGAACAAGAAGAGGATATACACCAGGAACCAGCCCTAGAAGAGGAAGAAATGAATCCGACCATATCGTGTAATGCACTGGCAGGAATTACCACTCCTCAAACTCTCAAGATAGAAAGACATATCAAGAAGAAAAGGGTAATAGTGTTGATTGATTCAGGTAGCACCCATAATTTTTGTAAGGTAGCCAAAGAATTAAATTGTTTCCTATACCCAGCACCAGAATGTCAAGTAATGGTTGCAAATGGAGGAACTATTAATTACTCGGGAAAATGTCATAATATCAAGCTAACCATGGGGGAATATGTATTAACTAGTCCAATGCTTTCCATTCCTATGGGAGGTGTTGATGTTGTACTAGGAGTACAATGGTTACAATATTTGGGGACTGTAGCTTTTAATTTTCAAGAACTTTTCTTGAATTTTTTTTCAGAATGAAAGGAAGTCGAATTACGGGGTATTGCAGGGAAGCTAAGAAATATAATAAGCTCTAATGTCATGACAAAGCTTCTAAAGAAAGAACAACGAGGTGTAATTGCACAATTATGCTCACTAGAAGTTCCAACATCAAAATCATCTATTTCTGCAGATCTCCAACAAGTCTTGGACAATCATTCCAAGGTGTTTGAAACTCCCAAGGGACTCCCACCTATTCGTGATCATGATCATGCTATTCATTTGATTCCAGGAAGTGTTCCTCCAAACATCAGGCCTTATAGATATCCTTACTTCCAAAAGAGCGAAATTGAACGTATGATTGCGGAAATGTTAGAGGCGGGTATAATTCAACCTAGTCAAAGTTCTTTCTCTGCTCCTGTAGTATTGGTACACAAGAAGGATGGATCATGGCGAATGTGTCCGGATTATAGGGAGCTCAATAAGCTCACCATTAAGACAAATTTCCCATTCCTGTGATTGATGAATTATTGGATGAATTACATGGAGCAATTTATTTTACCAAGTTGGATCTTCATTCAGGATATCATCAAATTAGAATGAAGACTGAAGATATTCCAAAAACAGCATTTCGAACTTATGAGGGTCATTATGAATTTTTGGTCATGCCTTTTGGCCTTACCAATGCACCTTCTACATTTCAAGGGTTGATGAATTCCATTTTCAAACCCTTCCTTAGAAAAATTTTCCTCGCATTTTTTGATGATATACTAATCTATAGCAGGTCTTGGAAGGATCATGTTGAACATGTTGACAGGGTGCTCAAACTATTGCAGGAGAAACAATTATATGCAAAAACATCCAAATGTGTCTTTGGAGTACAAGAGGTGGAATATCTGGGTCATATTGTATCTCACAAGGGTGTTAAAGTAGACCCTAACAAAATTAAAGCCATTAAGGAATGGAAAGTCCCCACAACCATAAATCATTTGCAAGGATTTCTCGGGTTAACGAGGTATTATCGCAAGTTTGTTAAGAATTATGGGAGAATAGCAGCACCTCTAACAACATTATTGATGAAAGATGCATTTTCATGGACTCCTGAAGCAACTAAGGCCTTTGAACATCTTAAAGAGGCAATGTGCCTAGCATCGGTCTTAGCTACGCCAGACTTCACAAAAACCTTTATTGTGGAATGTGATGCCTCAGGAAATGGAATTGGTGTTGTTTCAATGCAGGAAGGAAGAGCCATTTCTTTTGAAAGTCGTCCAATCAAAGGAAAGTATTTACAGAAACCTATTTATGAGAAGGAAATGTTAGCAATACTGCATGCACTAAAGAAATGGCGAAATTACCTAATGGGAAGACACTTCAAGGTAAAAACTGATCATGATAGTCTTAAACACTTTTTGGAAAAAAGACTATGTTCAGAAGAGCAGCAAAAATGGGTCACAAAGATGTTGGGTTATGACTTTGAAATAATATACAAAAAAGGAAAACTTAATGTTGTTGCAGATGCACTCTCAAGAAAGAATGAAGAGGTGGAAGCATTGATTTGTGCTATTTCTATTATCCAACCAGATTGGATAACCGAATAAAGAGATGAATGGAAGAAGAAAAAAGATGTATGGACACTCATTCAAAATTTGTAGCAAGATCCTAGTACATCTGATACATTTAGTTGGAAAAATGATTCTTTATGGTACAAAGATCTCTTATATCTTTGTAAGAATTCCCAACTAAAACAAAAGATTCTTCTGGAATTGCACACTTCTCCTTTAGGAGGACACTCGGGATTTTTAAAAACTTACCACGTGGTGAAGAAAGAATTTTTTTGGGATGGCCTTAAATCTGATATTCAAAAGTTTGTGATGGAATGTTTGGTTTTCCAGCAGAATAAAGTTGAGACAATTAAGACCCCGGGACTTCTACAAGCTTTATCCATTCCAAGTCAACGTTGGGAGGAGATTTCAATGGATTTTATCACAGGTTTACCTAAGTCTGAAGGAAAGAGTGTCATCATGGTCGTAGTTGATAGACTTACCAAGTATGCACACTTTTGTGCATTATCTCATCCATTTAAAGCAAGTACAGTTGCTACTACATTTATGGACGGAATTCAAAAGCTACATGGAAGCCCAAGGGTTATTGTGAGCGACAGAGATCCCATTTTTACTGGAAATTTTTGGACGGAGTTATTTTCTTGTTTGGGTACTCGATTAGCTCATAGCTCATCTTATCATCCTCAATCTGATGGTCAAACTGAGATAGTAAATAAATGTTTGGAAGGATATCTTCGTTGTTTTGTATCTGATAAACAAACACAATAGGTCAAGTGGTTACCTCTTGCTGAATGGTGGTATAACACTTCCTTCCATACTGCAGCAAAAATGACCCCATTTATGGCACTTTATGGATATCATCCACCATCCATCACATCATCTTTAAGAAAAAATTCGAAGGTTCAAGCAGTGGAAGATCACATCGAGCATCAGCAAGAAGTTCTCCAACTCTTAAAGGATAACCTGAATTTGGCACAAAATCGAATGAAACAACAGGCAGATCAACATCGCAGCGAGAGAAGTTTTGATGTAGGAGATTGGGTATTTTACGGCTACAACCATACAAACAAATGTCCCTCAAGCAAGCTAAGAAGGATAATAAATTATCGCCAAAGTACTATGGTCCTTACAAGGTGTTGCAAAAGATTGGTACTATGGCATACAAATTGGAGCTTCCTGCTTCTTCGCGAGTACATCCAGTTTTCCATGTTTCATGCTTAAAGAAGGTTATAAGTGAAAATCTTCCAGTTCAAACAGTATTGCCAGAACTTGATGGGGAAGGGAAAATCATATTGGAACCTGAAGCAGTCATGGAAAAAAGAACTCGACAACTACGGAATCGATCAATTTGAGAGTATCTCATCAAGTGGAAGAACTTACCCACTGAAGATTCTACATGGGAGGATGAGAATTTTATACAGAAGCACCCGGAGCTACTCAAGTGTTGAGGACAACACTTTTTTTGAAGGAGAGGGGCATGTTAGGTCCCTATATCACTATTATAGCCCTTATTATTGTTAGTGTAAACCCCTTATTGTTATTATTGTACCCTTGTAACCTCCATTTTGTTATTATTGTGCCCTTAAATTATTATTGTTAGGTCGGCTAGGATTACATTGTGGCCCACTAGGATTACATTATGGCCCCATGGACTCCTATATATAGAAAGGAGGTTTTGTAAATTGTATCATCCAAGAATTGTTCATTTATGTAATGTATTGGAGGTTGCCCCCTCGAAGTAGCTTATTTCTAAGGCGTTGATATCTCTTTTCTTCTATTTTTGAAGCTGGTTACACAACAGGGACAGATGAATGTTGTCTTATGTTGATCCTTTGGGCGGATATTGATTTGATTGTAGCTGGAAAATCCATCCATGAGAGAAAAGATTTCACATCCAACACAATCATCAATAATCTGGTCAATAAAGGGAGTAGGATAGTTTTCTTTTGGACAAGCAAGATTTACATCCCGATAATCGACGCACACTCTAATGGTTCCTTGCTTTTTCATGACAGGAAAGATATTGGAAACCCACTTAGTTAGCGGAACAGGGTGTATGAAACCAGCACGCAAATTTTTTTCAACTTCCACTTTGATGGTAGTGGCTTTCTTTGGATGAATAGGATGAAGTCGTTGATGCACCGGTTTGACATCAGGATACATATTAATAGTGTGTTCAACAATACCAATATCTATGTCTGGCATTTCCTCGTAAGACCAAGAAAATACATCATGGAATTCACGAAAGAGAGAGCGATATGATTCGAGTTCTGATGGAGAACAAGATACACTGACATGAATATGTTCTACAATGCTAGGTTTAGCCAAAATATTGATGGAAATGGTTTCTTCAATATCTTACAGATTTCGCTCGGAACAGATTGCATTAATTGGTAAAGAATTCGAAAATAATTTTTTTATTGTTGGGTGATATAGTTCAATAAGATTATTTTCTTCATAATTAGGAAGATGGGAACGATGATGATAATCTTCCCATGGTTCTCCTTCTGACATCATGGCTTCCAAAATTTTCTCATCTATCAAGAACATTGAGGAAAAAGGATCAGAGGGAGTACCAAAATCTAAGGAACGATCAACCCAAACACTCGGTGATGTTGATTTCGGATTTGTCGCCCAAGCCAGATAGATTGATTGCTATACTAGCTCAACAGGGTTGGGCGGAAGAAATTCATCCAACGTAGTAATTTTAGAATCACCTGTAATCTCCGTTAAGCCAGATAGAGTGGAAGAGATCATGTAGCAGGTCTCTATACTTGCAATTTTTGCCGACGTTGTGGGCGGCGGTAATGCAAAGGTTCCCATTAAAGTAGAATCCTTTAAGAGTCCTACACAAATGTTTTGAAGTTCTAGTTTGGGTATGTGAATGAACAAAATGCTTCTAGTTACCTGCGAAGGAAAGGCAAAGAAGAATAGCTGATTAATGACTGTAATAGTACCTTTATGTGGAAAGGAAATCATTCTAAAATATGTAGAAACAATTGGAGTCATTGCATATATCCATGGCCTTCCAAGTAAAATATTATAATCAAGGGGTCTATCAACAACCTCAACATCAATATTCATTGTTTTAACCCCCAGTTCAATATGTAGGTTATTAATAATACCACAAAGTTTATATGTACATCCATCAAATGCCTTCAACGTCGTTGATGATTGTGATAAGTGCGGCAAGCCAAGTGAATTCCAACAATTTAGAGACATAATGCATGTAGATGATCCCTGATCAATAATAGTATGATGAATAAGGTGATTGATAACATTTAATTGTATGGAGAATGCCAATTATTTTGGTAGTTGCGGCACATAGCCCATATGATTAAAGACAACAAGATTAGAATCAGTCGGATCAATTCCACCAATAGCTGACAATAAAGCCTGCTTTTGGGAGGGAAAATTTTGTAATACCTCAAGAGCAGACATACCTGAAGGGGATTGAGCCAAATCTTCAACCATAGTATAATTTTTTGCAGCTCTTGCTCAAGGATTATATGTCAATTTGTGAATTACTCCCTTTGGTAGCTTGATTGTCAATAAGGGAATAACAGTAGGAGGTACTGATTCCGTAGACGAATTCGTTGTTGAGGTAGTAAGTTGATCAGCAGCCTGACTACCATAATATTTATTACACGTTGACACCAAAATATCTGTTGAAGGTTTTGTGACAGATAACATTAACACTTTGGAACTAGGAGTTGGATCCGTAGCAACCATGTTTGTGTTCGGATTTGGAAATGGGTATGCCAACACAGTTGATGCATGGGAAGTCTTGATGATTTTTTAGACTTTAGCGTGGTGAGGACAATCCCTAAAAAAGTGTTCCTCATTACAAATTATGCATGGGTAACGAGGTTTCCTTGGTCCAGACGATTGATCAGATGATCTTTCCTATGGGTTAGAAGTTTTCTTTTTCTTATATTTCCCCTTTTTCTTACCTCAAGGTTGCTTGTCACTTTTTCCTTTGTCAAATGACATGGCATTAATTTCGGAAGTAGGAGCAGGATCAGATGTTGTAGTGTGACGTGTGCATGCAGTGCCAATCAAGTCGTCTCTGGCATGAGAGTCCTTTAATTGAGGAGGAACAGTAAAATTAGATCTCGACGTGTTAGGATTTTTTTCATAGAGCATGCCAGACTGAGTGTAAATCAAGTCTAAATATTGGGCATGAGTGATAAATTTCTCTTCTGTGACGATGCCACCCTTAGCCACATCCTCAGTTATATATGGTAACATAGAATTAATGAACCATTCAGCAAGGAGCTGATCCGAAACAAAGGTCTTAACCATTCTACGACGACGACACCACTCATGAATATGATCAAAAGTGTGAGTAACATTAGTATGTTTGAAATTGTTCAAGAGTTCCGTTCCAATTTAATATCTGATGGGTAACTGGAAATAAGTCAAAAAGGCAGTAGCTAGGGCTATGAAATTATCAAAAGAAGCTTTAGGTAACTCAATGTACCATTTTTTAGCCAGACTTGTGAACGTATGTTGGAAAATACATAGTGGAATAGAATCATCATTGAGGGAGTTTGATGAACACCATAAATGATAATTCATAACATGAGTAGACGGATCTTCTCCAGGGTTTCCATTGAACTTAGGAATATCTAAGGGTAATTTATGAGGTATCATCGGCCACCAAGGAGCATATTTAATTGGATCATTAGTTAGTTGATTTAAATCTAGTAACTCTAAAGTTGCAACAAAGGGAAACTGTCAATTAAGGTCAGGTTGAGCATAGCCAGCGTAAGATGGAATTGCTTGAGAAATAGGCCTTTGAGCACTAGCATAAGGAATCTATTGCGCGTAACCCAGATAGGGTTGTTTTGAAAAGAAAATGCTTGAGGACTCTGTTGACCAAAACTTGGATATGATATTTTTTGAAATGAAGTTTGAGGCATTTGCACCTGTGGCTGCCAAGGGGTCGGTCCACCAATGTTATAACCCAAATTAGGATAACTTGGATTCGGTTGATAGGTATAACTATATTGTGGTTGTGACATCCCACAAAATGGTAAACTAGCTTCTGAATAAATAATTTTGGATATAGGTTGTTGTAGATTAACCAAAGGATTTGGAGTCTGTGGACCCAAAATTTGAGGATATTGAGTTGAAGGACCTGTTTGATAAGGTTGTACAACATTTTGATTATGTAATAAGGGTAAATTTGTATTGAAAAATGGAAATTATGTGGTTGTAACAGGTTGAATTGGTTGATACGAGTGTACAACTGTTTGTGGTTGGATAGGCAAAGTGTGTTGCCATTAACAAACATTCATTTCTACATTAGGTTGACTAAAAAGTGATGGAGTACTGTCATTCTTGGGTGACCAAAGGTTTCCCCCCAACATGAGGAGGATAATAAGACGGAAAATATTGCTCTTCAAATGCTGGGAGTCCATTTGATATGGTACTTGAAGAAATAGACCCAGAAGGACTGGATTGATATTGACCTAAAGATGTGTATAAAGAATCAAATCGTTTAGTACTTACTATAGGATTAGCGGTTAAAATACTGGATGACATTGGTAAAGTCCATGGATTTGAAGATGCACTAGAGAAAATTCCAGATAATGATTTGTAACCTGATGGCACCAAAGGGCCACCATGAAAATATGAGTCTGGTGAAGTTGTAAACATCGACGGGGTAGCGAGGGTAGGAGCTAAGGTAATTGGAACAGATGGCGCAACCGAAGATGTTGGTTTAGACAAGGTTACTTGACCAAATGTATACCCTTTTGAATCGACGGGAGTTTGAAAAGGAACAGGATCAACAAAATCAAATGGTGTCGAATGAGGAAAATACTTGTACAGGTAAAGGTCCTCCCCAAAATGGGTTGGAGTTAAATGTGTCTCGTCGTGTGGGATTTCTTCATTGCAATTACACCAAGGGGAATTATTTCGCCGTCAGGCCCAAAGTATATTTCAGGTGGTTGACTGTGTGATATGGGAGATTCAATGGCTACAGAAATTTGTGGTATGACCAAGGTAGGAATAAATTTTGGTTTTATGACTTTAGGATTCAGATGTTCTAGCAAAGAAGCAATAGGATCTGGATCTATTTCAAGTTGAACGTCGAGTCTAGGAGGTATGGTCTCACTGATTGGATGGACCGTGACCATGGGTAGCTGTGAAGACTCCGTTTTGACAACACTAGATGAACCGAGATGTGTAGAAACAACTTGAGCTAACTCTGATTTATAGGAAAATGATGTTTCATCAGAGGTACGAATTGTACTCGATTCGACAGATCGTGATTGCCTTCGCCTACCAGAAGTAACTTCTGGTGGTAAAGGTGGTTTTAATGCTAGTCTATGTGAACGACAGGGGAAAGGATTGTTTTCTTCCACGATTACTAATTTATTTTAACCAAAAACAATTAAACAAAATAAAAGGGTAATGCTAGGCAAAAGGGTTTACCAAGAAACTGTGAACTATGGAATACCTCCTGGCAAACCAAGAAGTACGGGAAGGCAATCTCACTAAATGCTTTGTTTTGTGTATCAAAATTTACAAGGCGGCCGACTCAGTTCACTATGGATGGATAGCACCTAAAAGTTTTCCTCCCAAATATACCTGAAAGTACATGGAGACCCAACTCCATATTAGCACTATCTGATGTGAAACCGCATAGTGAGAGCACCCCTTTATACTTATCTTACTGTAACATCGCCCAATATACCCGAATTTACATGGACGAGCTATGATATACTTATGTACGTGGAGTGAGGTATCATGCTCGGAATGTATCGCATACAAGTTAACGACAACTGCTATGTTTTACGGTGCTGGAACATGTCTCTAGCCTAGACCTTCTAAATGTTATCATTATGGTTCCAATTCTTTTTTAGGTAAATTAAGATTAATTTTATGTTGATCTTGCTTAACAATTTTCCTTTCAAAGGTTCACCGCGATGATGTATTTGGAAAATTCCTAAAATTCAACTAAGAATGATAAGAAATCATTCACTTTTATTTTTTCAATGAAAATCCTAGCTACTAGAGGGAAGGAGAAATCAATTTGCGAGAAAAATTATCAAAGAACACAAATTAAATATATATTTCTTAATTTTTCCTTTTGGAAAACACACAAACCACTACATGCAAATGCAGATTTTTCTTTTCAGTTCCTTTAATGTTATGAATGCAAAAAAGAAACTAAGTGCACTAGATCAACAAAAATCAAATGCCTTTTACTTTTGAGAAAATAGGAATATAAACAACAATTTCTCTTTTGAAAAATTACAAGTCGCTTACTCTTTATCAAGCACCTTTTTCCATTCATTTGGAGCCGCTCACCTTCTCTTTTTTCTTCATCCCTTTCATTGTCACAAATCACCGCACATGGTTTGTTGTCGATCTGCTTGATGTACTCACTGGCATAATATAAATACTCATATAATATGTACCACTCTACCATAGACCCCTCAGTTTTTTCCCTTTGTCGAACAAAACCTTTCAATTTCTTCATGTACCTCTTTAAGAAGTGTTAGCACCCAATCTGAACCTCAGGCTGAAAAAGGCAAATCAAGGTAACAACTAAACCACGCTCAGCCTTGTAGCTAGCCCTACAAGGATAGGAGAGGGCTCTCTCCGTAGAATAGATATTCAATCACACAATAACGAACTGATTTTAGGCTAGGTATATAAATGGGGAAAGGGATTTTAATAAATGACTGAATTTTCAGGGATGTATGGGACAAAAGGACAGGATGAGCTAAGGAATTAAATCAGGATATAGGGTGTTTCATGGGGCAAGATAGGTGGGAGATTTAGCAATCAAATTGAAATAAAATGGAGTGGAAAGACTATTGAGAAAGCTGAAAAGGGCATAATAAATGAATCATTTTTAGACAGAAGAAGATACACAGAGTATGAATGATTCCCCAAGGCAGAGCATATAAAATGGATTCTACCTTTCTAACTTGAAATCATTCAACTGGAAATGTTTATGAATGAATGGTGAAACATAACAATGTACATATGAAACATAACGGAGAAACATATGCTAAAACTCATACCACATGAATCCCATAAATCAGAGCTGCATCACTTTATTTAATTCCCTGCCAAATTGTACAATGGAGCACAGAGCTCACTGCCACACTATTCCCCTACTTCTGAGTTTTTAGACCTTAGACTTTCAAGGATTTACAAATAATTAGAATTTACAATATATAGACAGATTTACAGGAATACAAATTGATGGGGAGAGGAGGAATCACAACTGAAGATGGAAGGCCAAAAGCTAACAGTCTCTCAGTAAAGGGAGAGTTGCGTTACATTATTTCATTCGAAATTTTCAGATATCCAATGAGAAGGCGAAACATAGTAGCGTGGATCTTTTTGAATCATTACTGAAGAGGTGACTGTTACAATTTTTTTCTCGGCGCCTGACGTTTCGCTTTCCTTTAGTTCTTCATTCTTTGGCTTTTAATAAAACGCTGATAAAATGAATTTATGCTTTTGTGAAGGGAAAAATGCATTTAAATGGGAAAAGGGAAGGGAAATGGAGGTGGGACCCATATGGAAATCGCAATCGAGATCAGGAGCGGGGTGGAATGATCGCAATCGCAAAATTTGTGATGCGATCAGAGGAGGGGGCAAGACTTGCAATCGGGGGAGTAGCGATGCGATCGAAGGATTTGCGATGTGATCGGAGGATTTGCGATGTGATCGGAATATTTGCGATGCGATCGGAGGATTTGCGATGCGATCGGAGTTTTTCGATTGATCGCATCGCAAATATTTGTGATGGGCTCATCGGGGCATACAAATGAACTTTTCATTTGCGATGGTGTGATCAATCGCATTGGGGTATATTGCGATGGTGCGATCAAAGGTTTTGCGATTGTGACTTATAACAAAAACTCTAAACTTTATATTATAAGGTTGTATTATATGCATGGTGGGGAAGTGGTTATATAATAAAATCGCATATGTATTCAAAGTTTTATAATGCAATTTTATAATCGGAAAAAGGGGGGAATAAGGGGTTTTTAAAGGGATTTGAACATAAGGTTAAAAGGGAAACATGGGAAATATGGGGGGCTTAGGGAATAGAGGGCTTTTACTTCACTTAAGCATAAAATTCAATCTAGAAGTCAGTTTTGAGAGTGTAGTATACCGTTGGAAAGCTCTTTCTGGGCTCTTTTTGATGGATCTATTTTGAAGATAATCTAGTGCTAAACATGCTGTGGAAAACTTCTCTGAAGTCAGGGACATCACTTTGTGGACATACAGCTTCTGAATTGTGACTGAAAGGCAAAGTATTATATTTTCACCTCAAAACATGGTTTTGAGGTGAAAATTACATCAAACTGAATGAATGATATTTCTGATCCTCCTGGTGCTATAATTTTGAATTTATTGACTTCCTCGTGACATTGCTAATCTTTATTGACACTTGAATCATTAATTTGACCATGGTGAGACCTTAGAGGCTAATGAGACCCATCCTATGACCTACTGATATGATTTTGAGAATGAAAGTGACTAATGACTAAAGACCATAGGGAGGAAAATCAGCAAGTACCTCATGAGGGAAAACTGATAAAAAATTACTACCATCAACAAATCCATGACCTAGCGGAATGGTGAAATTGATTATTATGGGACTCCTAATATGTGAATGCAAAGAGTAATTTTGATCACTGGTGGCAGTATGACTAGACTGACACTAACATTGGCTCCAATGGGGATGGTAGCTCCTTGGAGGTGCCAAGAACACCGTAGACCAAGTAGCCTTATTCATTTGGCATGGAGTCAAAAATACTGAAACAAGATACAATGCATATTGACTCTGATTGAAGGCTAAGACTAAAAAACCATAATAAAACCAAATTGACTTAAGACATGACTAAAACACAACTAGAAAACTGGAACAATGCTCATAATTGAGCTTATTCATCAAACCTACTCTAATTTTTGCATCCACCACTTAATCAAGTGAAATGGAACAACCAATGCAACCATGTAAGCACCTTGGCTGCTATTTGATTTCTCCCCAAGTGCTTTCTGATACACAGAAAAAGGGAAGAACTAAAAGGAAACTCCCAAGGAAACTTGGAATCAAGTTGAATGCTGATAAACTTGCAAAGCATGAATTGACTGGATGACTTCAAGAATACTATGAAATGATCTTCATAAACATAGCTATTAATTTTCATTAACACATCATTTCTCTGGTCCAGGTAATCTCCACACCTTGATCTTAAAATTTTCCTCACCTCTGAGCTGTCTTTCTCTGATGACTGCAGCAGGCTATCAAAAGGATCCTGAAATTCGTGAATAATCAATCTCTGCTAATGATCCCAAACAAAACAAAAGTCTTCTTCATTAGTCTCCTCATATGACTGCAAACCTTGATATGGGCTTTGTAATGAAATATCTTTTGAACAAGACAATGAAATCGGTTATCGAATAAAATTATTGTCAACATTCTTTTCTGGCACATGGTTAGCCAATGGAGAAGGACTTTTACAGAAAATATCATTCAACACATGAGCAATAGGATCATAGAAAACTTGAAAAGACTGTTGTGATGTATCCATTGAAACTGTATGACATCCTACAGGTTTTTCATCTTTTTCTTTAGAGATATTACGAAGATTCTTCTTTATGAACTAAAATGTTTCGAAACATAAAGGTACTGAATCTTCTTGCATCATTAAATCATATGTTTTAGCTTCCAAGCCTTCATCTATAATATGTCCTTCAATTACGTTTGGTGGCTGCAAATCTGGAATTAGGGAAGATTTTATATCGCGGGTGATTTCATCAGTCGTTTCAGGGGAAGATTTCTCATAAACAACTAGCTCAAGAATTTCACTATCTGTCTCAACCTCAACATTAAGACTGAGAGATTGTTGATTTCTAATTACATGAAATTTCTCTTTGATGAACTGAATTGAAGTGAAACAAAGAGGCAGAGATCCTTCACTTACTTTCCAATTTTCCAGACTTTCCTCATCACTGTCCTGGGTGATATGCAACGGATTATTACTGCTTTCAAGTTGTTGAGACGGAACTTCCTCCCACAAATTAACAGTTGATTGTGCTTCAAGACTAGCTTGTGTTTGGAAAAAATCATCATCATCGTATTGATCGAATTTTGGCAAATCATCAACATAAAACATATCATCAAGCATACAAGTCATATCAAGAGATTTCTCATCTCCAAGATGTTCTATAACACAGTCATTTTTAGATGGATGATAACTGGGAAAATGTTTTGGATTAGCCACTTTTTCTTGAACATCCATTTCATTCCTGGTAGTGATTTTCCACACCATCTTTTCCACTGCGTTTACCAAAAGGTCAAGCTTTACTTCTGAAGGTGTCAGGTGCTCTGCAGCATTCTTCTTTTCTTCTTCCTTTAGCTTTTCTCTTCTAATCAACAAATTAGCTTCTACATCTACTGCATTGTTCTATATCTCTTCAAGTGTTGCTAAGTTCCTTTCTCTCAGCTGAAACTCCATTTCTGGATCAAAAGCACCCGGGTAATATAAGAGAGCCGAGCTAGGAGGGGGTCTTATATTGACAGGTATCGAATAATAGACTCGATTAAATCTGGCGGAAAACTGTTGTACTGTTTCCCCTAACTATCTTTTCAGTTGGGCATACTCGTCTAAAGTCAGGAACGGGTTCTTTCTAACCACCCATCTGTCGAGGAAAACTCTGATGAACTACTGGAATTCTGAGATGCTGGCATCAAGCAGGGTTTTGAACCAAATCTTGACTTTTCCTTGCAAAGAAAGAGAAAAAAGCCTAATACTAACATCTTCTTCATCAACTTCAAAATGGTCTAGGAAAGTCTCAACATTATGCACTTGTTTCTCAACATTGACATTGTTACATTCACCATCAAATCTCGAAAAATATAGGTAATAATTTGCAGGGAAAGCATGGAGAGCAGAAGGTAAAACAAGAGGTTTATACCTATCCGGGACTATAAAAGGTGTAGGAGTATATACAAGGGCTACGGGATCAGTTTTGGTTTCATTAGGCTGATCAATCTAAAGAGAGTCATCAATGTGATTTGGGAAAAATATGAAGGCCAGGATCAAAGGAAAACTCAGTATTTGTGCTTTTTGAATAGGTTGAGTGAAGATTTTGATCACTTTTATCATACAAAAAATTCTGAAAAACTTTCAGGACAGCTTCAAGAAAAGCAAAGAAGTAATTTACAAGAAAGCAGATTAGATCTTGAATACCATTCCACTTTGGATACCTGAACTTTATGTAAGATCCTTCCATTTAAGAGTCAGTCCTCCAGTGGAGTCTTTACATTGAGTTTGGAGTCACCAGGTGAATGATTTCAGCCTTCCTATGTCTGATCGTTGTCCACCATCAACAATCAGATCTGAACTTGATTACATTTTACTGAGGAAACTAGGTGTTCATTTCATAAACTAGACTGGAGATTGACTGAAGCAGCATTTATCTACTTATGCTCTTGCAAAGAAATGTGCATTTCGAAGGCTACCTGGCATAACTTCAGGCTCCATCTGTAGTTTATAAAAAAAATAACACTAACAAACAAACAATATTGAAATTACATCTTCCCCAGTATGGTCGCTAGAGATGTTAGCACCCAATCTGAACCTCAGGGTGAAAAAGGCAAATCAGGGTAACAACTAAACCATGCTCAGCCTTGTAGCTAGCCCTACAAGGACGGGAGAGGGCTCTCTCCGTAGAATAGATATTCAATAAAACAATAACGAACTGATTTTAGGCTAGGTATATGAATGGGGAAAGGAATTTTAATAAATGACTGAATTTTTAGGGATGTATGGGACAAAAGGACAGGATGAGCTGAGGAATTAAATCAGGATACAGGGTGTTTCATGGGGCAATATAGGCGGGAGATTTAGAAATAAAATTGAAATAAAATGGAGTGGAAAGAATGTTGAGAAAGATGAAAAGGGCATAATAAATGAATCCTTTTCAGACAGAAGAAGATACAAAGAGTATGAATGATTCCCCAAGGCAGAGCATATAAAATGGATTCTACCTTTCTAACTTGAAAACATTCAACTGGAAATGTTTATGAATGAATGGTGAAACATAACAATGTACATATGAAACATAAAGGAGAAACATATGCTAAAACTCATACCACATGAATTCCATAAATCAGAGCTACATCACTTTATTTAATTCCCTGCCAAACTGTACAATGGAGCGCAGAGCTCACTGCCACACTATTCCCCTACTTCTTAGTTTTCAGACCTCAGACTTTCATGGATTTAAAAATAATTGGAATTTACAATATATAGACATATTTGCAGGAATACAAATCGATGGGGAGAGGACGAATCACAACTGAAGATGGAAGGCCAAAAGCTAACAGTCTCTCAGTAAAGGGAGAACTGCATTACATTATTTCATTCGAAATTTTCGGATATCCAATGAGAAGGTGAAACACAGTAGCGTGGATCTTTTTGAATTATTACTGAAGAGGTGACTGTTATTATTTTGTTCTTGGCCCTTGACGTTTCACTTTCCTTTAGTTCTTCATTCTCTGGCTTTTAATAGAACGCTGATAAAATGAATTTATGCTTTTGTGAAGGGAAAAATGCGTTTAAATGGGAAAAGGGAAGGGAAATGGAGGTGGGACCCAAATGTAAATCGCAATCGGGATCGGGAGTGGGGCGGAATGATCGCAATCGTAAAATTTTTGATTTGATCGGAGGAGGGGGCAGGACTTGTGATTGGGGGAGTTGTGATGCGATCGGAGGATTTTCGATGCGATCGGAGGATTTGCGATGTGATCAGAGGATTTGCGATGCGATCGGAGTTTTGCGATTGATCGCATCGCAAATATTTGCGATGGGCTCATCGGGGCATACAAATGAACTTTGAAATTTTCGATGGTGCGATCAATCACATTGGGGTATATTGCGATGGTGCGATCAAAGGTTTTGCGGTTGCAACTTATAAAAAAAACTCTAAACTTTATATTATAAGGTTCTATTATATGCATGGTGGGGAAGTGGTTATATAATCAAATCACATATGTATTCAAAGTTTTATAATGCGATTTTATAATCGTAAAAAGGGGGGAATAAGGGGTTTTTAAAGGGATTTGAACATAAGGTTAAAAGGGGAAAATGGGAAATATGGGGGGCTTAGGGAATAGAGGGCTTTTACTTCACTTAAGCATAAAATTCAATCTAGAAGTCAGTTTTGAGAGTGTAGTATACCGTTGGAAAGCTCTTTCCGGGCTCTTTCTGATGAATCTATTTTTAAGATGATCTGATGCTGAACATGCTACAGAAAACCTCTCTGAAGTCAGGGACATCACTTTGTGGACATACAGCTTCTGAATTGTGACTGAAAGGAAAAGTATTATATTTTTACCTCAAAACATGGTTTTGAGGTGAAAATTACATCAAACTGAATGAATGATATTTATGATCCTCCTGGTGCTATAATTTTGAATTTATTGACTTCCTCATGACTTTTCTGATCTTTTTTTTTTTTCTAAGTATGACTAAATCTATTATGTATAAAATTACTGGTACAAAACTGCCACAGCGTCAGCTTGGTGAGCCTGAGCAATGGGCTTGATAATCAAGCTAGCCAAAGAGTTTTTGGACTGCCCAGGATGGGAAACCAGTCCTTTTAACCACAGATTCTGAACCGCCCTTGAGAGGGAAACTGGTTTTAAGTTCATACAAGCCAAAATGACATGAGAATAAATACTAAAATTAGAAAGCTGCTTTTTCAGCAGAGCAGTAAAGCTTGGAAGCATAAGATTCCTACAGTAACTGATCAAAAAAACCTGAGTAGCTTTGTAGATGCTAACCACGTGTTGGAGAGGGAGGTTCCTCGATGATTCTCCAGGCGAAAGCATCGCTGCTATCCTCTTGTCCATCGTTGAGAGCGCTCTCCCGACCGGTACGCCCCATCGCCATGCATTGCTCGTACTGAGAAGGAGGAGCAGAAGTAGCTAGAGCCGCATAGGGAAAACCAGAGCCTGGAGGGGAGAGAGGAGTAACAGAACAGGGCGGAGCCAAATTTGGAACTTCTTCATGAAGAGTTACAGTAATAAAATAAGTGAGGGTGGCGCTGCACGACGTGCAATCAAACCGGAGCTCAGCTCGCTGGGAGGTTTGCCTGATGGTGGGTCGAACGGGGCGAGGAGAGACAGGAGGGACTGGAGGGAGTGAAACGCAGGGAGACTCACAAGCTGAGGGAGGAGGGGCAGGAGCAACGATGGAAGCAACGCGAGAGGCAGGAGATTGAGCTCTGTCTTCCTCTGTCGAGGTAGAGACAGAGCCATGGCTCAGAGGAGGGCGACGTTGATTAGATTGACCACGACTGGGTCCGCGTCTGCACCTCATGTGTTCGCAGAGACGAGGCATGGTGACAGATGCTTGACGAGGAGGACCAGGCCCAGAAAAACAAACATGAGTAGTAGGGGAGAAGTGAAAGGTCGAGACGCCACAGGGATGAGCGAGAGGAGTTGAAACCAGACAATTGAGACCACGACCAGAGGGAGAATTGACACTGCACCAAGGACTATGAGAAAAATGAAAATCCGGATCCGGTTCAAAGCAAGCAGCCAAAGAACAATGCCGCTCAGTGTTCGTTCTTACATTGGCATCTGCGAAGCCTGAAGAGCAAATCCCTTGCAGGGGAGAAGGAAATCCATGGCCATCCGCCGTGCCAGTCGAGCCATTGCAAATGTGCTCCATCGCACAGAGAACCGCCATAAATAAACGCCTAGTGAGCAGACTGAGAGAGTTAACCTTCACGCGAGGTGGTGAATTAAGAGCGTTATTAATGCCAGTACTGGGAGCCATATGGGCTGCCCATGTAAACACCATTGGGAAGTGCACAGGGTGCCACGTCCCATACTGCACATTAAACATCTGCATCCAGAGATGACTTTGTTGATCTTTATTGACACTTGACTCATTAATTTTACCATGGTGAGACCTTAGAGGCTAATGAGACCCATCCTATGACCTACTGATATGATTTTGAGAATGAAAGTGACTAATGACTAAAGACCATAGGGAGGAAAATCATCAAGTACCTCATGAGGGAAAACTGATAAAAAATTACTACCATCAATGAATCCATGACCTAGCGGAATGGTGAAATTGATTATTATGGGACTTCTAATATGCGAATGCAAAGATTAATTTTGATCACTGATGGCAGTATGACTAGACTAACACTAACAAGAAGAACATCCAACGACAAGAAACCACCTCAACTAATTCAACCTCATCTATTGTTGGGTCCCGATATTACTAGTGTAGTCCTTTATTGTTGTTAGTGTAGCCCCCTTATTTTCATTGTTGTACCTTTGTAACCCCCATATTATTATTATTGTGCCCTTACATTATTATTGAATTAGGTCAGCTAGGATTGTATTGTGACCCCATGGAATCCTATATATAGAAAGGAGGTTTTTTCATTTGGATCATCCAAGAATTGTTCATTTATGTGATGTAAATAAGGTTTCCCCCTTGAAGTGGCTTATTTATAAGGCATTGATCTCTCTATTTATTCTATTTTTGGAGCTATTTTAATAACATTTGGTATCACAGCTTTGGATTCCAGGGTTTCGCTTCACCAAATAGGTCTTCACTTAATTTTCACTATAACCTTTTCTCTACAAAGCTTCAGAAGTTAAAAATTTTATCACAAGAATCCAAAATCCTTATAAACGTCGTGTAAAAATTTCAGATCTTAGTTCACAACATTTTTGGATATATGATGTGTGGAAGTTAGGGTTTTTGTAGGCTCTTGAATTGCATCTCAAAGAGATGAACTTGGTAAAATATCCATAACTCACTCTCTCTGAGCATCAGATTGGAATTCTGTAAAAAGTGGCTGAAAGTACACAAATTTTATTTTCCTTTGTATTAATTTCAGAGTCGAAGGAGGAAACGGTGACATGTGGCACGTCGTACAAGTTCACTCTACTGAATCAGTCCATAATTAGGTCATTGTGGGAGATTCGACATAACTTTTCTTGAAGCATCCAAATTATGTCAGAACTATGGCATTAGAAATAAGATTCAGAGGGATACTACAGGACCGAATTTCAGATATTGAAGATCTGAAATCACAGAGATAATTTAGTTTGAATATCAATCTCCTCAAAAGCAAAAAAAAGGTGTGTATTTTTTTCAAATTACATAAGTTTTTTTTGAAAAATCAGTTTGAAGTGATTCCAAGGGAATATTGAATCATAAATATCAATAATGGGTTCTAAAATTCCCCCAAAAAATAATTTGACACCCACTAAGCCCTCAGAATACGCTACCATGACTCTTGAAGATGAATAAGTGCAACATGATATATCGAAATTACAGGAGTAAGTGCACCAAATTTCGCACTCGAAAAGAGCAACAAAAAAATAAAATGGAAGTTTTGAAGAAGGGCATGGAAGCTAAGATGGATGGTTTGAATACTAGCATGGAAGACATGGAACCTAAGATCAATGGTATAGAAGAAAAAATGAAAGACAACATGGAAGACATGAAAAATTATCTAAAAGCAAACATGGAAGGTTTGACAAAGTTGATACAAGAAATAATTCTTGATGGCGAAAAGATAGTAGAGAAAAATCTTGATGAGAACAAAATAAATGTTAATCATGATTTCATAAACTCTAATGTTAGATTGAAGACCCACCATATTCCAAATATCGATATGAGGAAGTTTGATGGCAAGGATCCTGTGACATGGATACTATAGATGGAGCAATATTTTGATCTCAATAATGTTAGAAACACACAAAAGGTACACATTGCAACTTTATATTTAGAAAAAAATACATTTGTATCATATTGATGCCTTTGCTCACATAAAAAAATTGTCACTTGGTCAATTTTTATGGAGGAAATGATAGCACATTATGAGGATACAAAGAGCAACACCATCTTTAGCCAATTGATAAATCTCGAACAAAATGGAGCACATTGAGGACTTCTAGAAATTGAATATAAGGGTAAGTGATATTCCAGAGGAACACGGGATTGATGCCTTCATAGGGACTTTAAGGTATAACATCAAACATGGTGTTTTCCTTTTGGAACCTGATTCATTGGAGAAGGCATTCAAGTTGGCAAGAAAAATTGAATGTAAAATTATAGCAACAAGTGTTGTGAAACCAGCTCCAAAAAGAGAAGAAAAGGGATATCAATTACTTAGAAATAAGCCACTTCGAGGGGGCAACCTCCAATACATTACATGAATGAATAATTCTTCGATGATACAAATGAAAAAACCTCCTTTTTGTATATAGGAGTCCATGGGGCCACAATGAATCCTAGTGGGGCCATAATGTAATCCTAGACGACCTAACAATAATAATTTAAAGGCACAATAATAACAATATGGGGGTTACAGGGGTACAACAGTAACAACAATAAGGAACTATACTAGTAATATAAGGACCTAACATGCTCCTCTCCTTTAAAACGGTGTTGTCCTCAATGCTTGAGTAGCTTCCGGTGCTTTTGTATAAAATTCTCATCCTCCCATGTAGAATCTTCCATGGGTAAGTTCTTCCATTTAATGAGATACTCTGAAATTGATCAATTTCGTAGTTGTCGAGTTCTTGTTTCTATGACTGCTTTAGGTTCCAATATGGTTTTTCCTTCCTCATCGAGTTCTGGCAATATTTTTTGAACTGGAATTTTGTCCCCTATAGCCTTTTTTAAGCATGAAACATGGAAAACTGGATGCACTCGCGAAGAAGTAGGAAGATCCAATTTATATGTCATAGTACCGATCTTTTGCAAAACCTTGTAAGGACCATAGTATTTTGGTGATAATTTATTATCCTTATTAGCTTGCTTGAGGGAAATTTGTTTGTATGGTTGTAGTCATAAAAATACCCATTCTCCCACATCAAAACTTCTCTCACTGTGATGTTGATCTTCCTATTGTTTCATTCAATTTTGTGCCAAATTTAGGTTATCCTTTAAGAGTTGGAGAACTTCTTGTTGATGCTCGATGTGATCCTCCACTACTTGAACCCTAGAATTTTCCCTTAAAGAAGATGTGATGGATGGTGGATGATATCCATAAAGTTCCATAAATGGGGACATTTTTGTTGTAGTATGAAAGGAAGTGTTATACTACCATTCAGCCAGAGGTAACCACTTGACCCTTTGTGCTTGCTTATCAGATATAAAACAATGAAGATATCCTTACAAACATTTATTCACTATCTCTGTTTGACCATCAGATTGAGGATGATAAGATGAGCTATGAGCTAGTTGAGTACCCAAACAAGAAAATAATTTTGTCCAAAAATTTCCTGTAAAAATGGGATCTTTGTCACTTACAATAATCTTCGAGTTTCCATGTAGCTTTTGAATTGTTTCCATAAATGTAGTAGCTGCTGCACTTGCTTTAAATGGATGAGATAATGCACAAAAGTGTGCATACTTGGTAATTCTATCAACTACCACCATGATGACACTCCTTCCTTCGAACTTAGCTAAACCTGTGATAAAATCCATTGAAATGTCCTCCCAACATTGACTTGGAATGGATAAAGGTTGTAGAAGACCCGGGGTCTTAATTGTCTCAACTTTATTTTGTTGTCAAACCAAATGTTCCACCACAAAATTTTGAATATCATATTTAAGGCCATCCCAAAAAAATTCTTTCTTCACCCTGTGGTAAGTTTTTAAAAATCCCGAGTGTCCTCCTAAAGGAGAAGTGTGCAGTTCCAAAAGAATCTTTTGTTTTAGTTTGGAACTCTTGAAAATATATAAGCGATCTTTGTACCATAAGGAATCATTTTTCCAAATAAATGTATTAGATGTACTAGGATCTTGCTGCAAATTTTGAATGAGAGTCCACACTTCTTCATCCTTCTTCCATTCATCTCTTTCTTTGGTTATCCAATCTAGTTGGATAATTGAAATGGCATTAAGCAATGCTTCCACCTCTTCATCCTTTCTTGAGAGTGCATCTGCAACAACATTTAGCTTCTATTTTTTGTAGAAGATTTCAAAGTCATAACCCAACATCTTTGTGACCCATTTTTGCTGCTCTTCTGAAGATATTCTTTGTTCCAAAAAGCGTTTAAGACTATCATGATCAGTTTTTACCTTGAAGTGTCTTCCCATTAGGTAAGGTCTCCATTTCTTTAGTGCATGTAGTATTTCCAACATTTCCTTCTCATAAATATCCTTTTGTTAAATACTTTCCTTTGATTGAACGACTTTCAAAAGCAATGGTTCTTCCTTCTTGCACTAAAAAACACCAATTCCATTTCCCGAGGCATCACATTCCACAATAAAGGTTTTTGTGAATTCTGGCGTAGCTAAGAGTGGTGCTAGGCACATTGCCTCTTTAAGATGTTCAAAGACCTTATTTGCTTCAGGAGTCCATGAAAAATGCATCTTTCTTCAATAATGTTGTTAGAGGTGCTGCTATTCTCCCATAATTATTAACAAACTTGCGATAATACCCTGTTAACCCAATAAATTCGTGCAACTGCTTTATGGTTGTGGGGAATTTCCATTCCTTAATGGATTTAATTTTGTTAGGGTCTACCTTAACACCCTCGTGAGATACAATATGACCCAGATATTCCACCTCTTGTACTCCAAAGAAACACTTGGATGTTTTTTCATATAACTATTTCTCCTCCAATAATTTGAGCACCCTGTTAACATGTAGAACATGATCCTTCCAAGACCTGTTGTAGATTAGTATATCATCAAAAAATAATAGAAATTTTTTTTTAAGGAATTGTTTGAAAATGGAACTCATCAACCCTTGAAATGTATAAGGTGCATTGGTAAGGCCAAAAGGCATGACCAAAAATTCATAATGACCCTCATGAGTTTGAAATGTTGTTTTTGGAATATATTTAGCCTTCATTCTAATTTGATTATATCTTGAACCAAGATCCAACTTGGTAAAATAAATTTCTCCATGTAATTCATCCAATAATTCATCAATCACAGGAATGGGAAATTTATCTTTAATAGTGATCTTATTGAACTCCATATAATCCGAACACATGTGCCATGATCCATATTTCTTGTGCACCAATACTACTGGAGAAGAGAAAGAACTTTGACTAGGTTGAATTATACCTGCCTCTAACATTTTTGCAATCATACGTTCAATTCCGCTCTTTTGGACATAAGGATATCTGTAAGGTTTGATGTTTGGAGGAACACTTCCTGGAATCAAATGAATAGCATGATCATGATCACGAATAGGTGGGAGTCCTTTGGGAGTATCAAACACCTTGGAATGATTGTCCAAGACTTTTTGGAGATCTAGAGAAATAGATGATTTTGATGTTGAAACTTCTAGTGAGCATAATTCTAAAATTACGCCCTATTGTTCTTTCTTCAGAAGCTTTGCCATGACATTAGAGATTATTATCTTTCCTAGCTTCCCTACGATACCCTGTAATTCGATTTCCTTTTCTTCGGAAAACAATTTCAAGAATATTTCTTGAAAATTAAAAGCTACCATCCCCAAAGATTGTAACCATTGTACTCATAGTACAAAATCAGCACCTCCCATTGGAATGGAAAGAATTGGACTATTCAATACATATTCCCCCATGGCTAGCTTGATAATATGGCATTTTACAGAGCAATTTATAATTCCTCCATTTGCAACCATCACTTGAAATTTTGGTGCTGGGTATAGGAAACAATTAAATTCCTTGGCTACCTTACAATGAATAAAATTATGGGTACTATCGAAATCAATCAACACTATTACTTTTTTCTTCTTTCTATGTCCTTATATCTTGAGAGTTTTAGGAGTGGTAATTCCTGCCAATGCATTACATGATATGTTCAGACTCATTTCTTCTTCTTCTAGGGTTTCTTCCTAGTGTATGTCCTCTACTTTGGAAGTTTCTTCTTCATTTTCTTCTTCCTCTTCACAATCTATGTAAAATAATTTCTTCTCAGTGCACTTATGACCTTTAGTGTATTTTCTATCACAACTGTAGCAACGTCCTTTTTCTCTTTCTTCTTCCAATTTTTGTGGTGTCAACCTTGTAGGCTGTGGAAGTCTAGGAGTAGCAACACTTCCATCTTTATAGATGTGAGTGGTAGGCTTCCTTGTTGCCATAATTTTACATTCATTTTTTCTTGCCAACCTGAATGCCTTCTCCAATGAATCAGGTTCCAAGACATGAACTTCATGTTGGAAGTTATCCTTTAAATTCCCTATGAAGACATCAATCATGTGTTCCTTTGGAATATCAGTTACCCTTATATTCAATTTTTTGAAGTCCTCAATGTGCTCCGCCATTGAACCCTTGTGTTTGAGATTTATCAATTGGCTAAAGAACGTGTTTCTCTTTTTATCCTCATAATGTGCTATCATTTCCTTAGTAAAAATTTACCAAGTGACAATTTTTTTTTGGGAGCAAAGCCATCGATACCATGCAAATGTATTTTGTTCTAAATGTAAAGTTGCAATGTGTACCTTTGTGTGTTTTGCACATTATTGAGATCAAAATATTGCTCCATCTGTAGTATCCATGTTATGGTATCCTTGCCATCAAACATCCTCATATCCATCTTTGGAATATGGTGGTTCTTCAATCCAACATTAGAGTTTATGAAATCACGATTAATATGTATTTTATTCTCATCATGAATTTCCTCTACTATATTTTCGCCATTAGGAAACATTTCTTGTATCAACTTTGCCAGATCATTCTTCATGTTTTCAATGTTGTCTTTCATTTTTTCATCGATCTTAGCTTCCATGTCATCCATCTTACCTTCCATGCCATCCATATTAGTTTCCGTTCCTACTTCCATGCCATCAATCTTAGCTTCCAAACCATTCATCTTAGCTTCCACGCCTTTCTTCAAACCATCCATCTTAGTTTCCATGCCTTTCTTCAAAAATTCCATTTCATTTGTTGTTGCTCTTTGCGATAGCGAAATTTGGTGTACTTGCTCTTGTAATTTTGATATCTCATGTTGTGTTTCTTCATCTTCATGAGTCATAGTAGAGCCTTCTGTTACACTGTTTTTTGGTCATCTAACCTATTGTTATTAGATGGACCCAAGTATAAGTAAAATTTCTTTCACTATGAAAATAACTTAGTAAACCACCTTTATTAATTTGTTTATGGTCTAAACAGGAAACCCCATAAGGAAATATTAAATAAATATACATTTGTTTGATTTTCCTTCAGGAATTATCAGTTAAACAACAGTTTAATTAATATTCCTAGTTATATTTAACCCAAAACAAGGAAATTAATTAGATAAATCATTATATATCTTAATATTTTCTAAGAATGATTATTTAAACCTTATTTAAATAATATTCTTTGTTAAATATGACTAATTCACCCTTAAATAATTAAATAAATCATTATTTATTTTATTATTACTCCACCACATCCTTAAAATGATAAATAAATCATTTATTTATTTATCATTTACAAATAAAGGGATTTGACCCAAGTCAAATTCCTTTTCCCTCCAACAAATATAATAAAATAATCCATAAAATTTGGATCTTGATTTGGTTAATAATATTTTGATTATGCACCAATATCTAGACTAACTCAATATTTTGTTATAAATAAAGGGTTTTCCCATTCATTTACTACCTTTTGTTGCCTAAAGATCACTCTGGATCTAAACTTTTGGTCTGACTATTGATCCACCATCATAGTCATATTTTGCTACTATTTTTGTCTGGGTTTTCTACACCATCAAGAGAGAGGAATTCTAGATATGAAGTGTTGAGGACTTACAAGAACCCATCCCATTGAGGAGAACAGGGAACACCCTCTTTTGTTTTCCTCCCAGGTGCCATTAATAAAAAATTCATTTCATATATTCTTGTCTTGTCTATTGGATGCATGGAGTAAATCTTGTTTTTTCTACTGTTTAATGTCTTCTAATGCATAGATATAGATTTTTGTAGCATTTATCTTGATCACCTAACTGCAGATTTGAAGATATTAGTAGTCATTTCTGCTATTAGGTCTGTTTTTTATGCGCAGCTAAAGTGGTATTTTTTCGTACGCTTGGAATTAAGATTCATACTAACAACTGGCGACTCCACACGAGTTTACGATTACGACCGCTGTCATTTTTTTTATCCTTGCATATCTAGCTACTTCGAACCCTAGGATTTCTCTTCAGTCCCTTGTTTTTTATTTTCTTGATGTTGTTTTTAACCTATAAAACCATAAAATGATAAAAATTCTGACTTCCGTGTGTTTTTGGACCTATTGCGGAGGTGACAAACACCAGCTGCAACTAAGATGGAAACCTTTTCTAAAACCTGCCACTGAGAGTGTCGGAAGTGCAGGTCAGAATTTTTGGCCCAAAACCTACAACCTAGACCTTCAGGGCGCACTTTTCAACCCAAAATCTATGACCTCTACTAAAAACAGGTCAGAAACTGCGACCTGGACTTTTTGCCGGAATTTTTCTGAAAGTTTCTAGGTTTTTCTGAGCCTCTATTCAGGGTTGTCTAACCTCCATCTCTGCCCATTTTGGACCTGTACTTATTTTGTTTAGCTCAAATAAGTGGGAACCTAACCCCCTAGGGCTTTAGTACCCTCCACTTTTTGTGGAAGAGTTTTTGCTGTTGCAAGTTATCTGAAATTTCAGAGTCTTCAGCCATTTTTTCAGATCTGATACCTCACCTTCATATCTGCTTCTGATCGGATTTTTATCCATCCAAATCACCTCATCTAGCTTTTTTTGGGTTTTCCTTTAGGGTTCACTCCATTTCCCTTCAGAAGATAGCCTTTCGCCATCTCTTTTACAACAATTTTTCCTCTGATTTGTTGTTGTTTTCTGCACCACTTTCCAGTAGATTTTGTCTTTTAGATCCCTGTCCCTCTTGAACTTAGATCTATTAGCTTTTTTAG